>OX387657.1:6400119-7600119 GCA_947568875.1 Fissipunctia ypsillon
TACCGGCGATCTGCGCACGACGCCATCACCTGGCGCGAGCGCAGGGTTCACGCTAGGAGAAGTGAAATAGAAATGTTAGATTTTTTGCTGGGTAATGATAGCTGATGCCTGTGGTGAGGAATACCATGTACCTATTGATATTTAGAGACCTTAGTGTGACGCAAATTAAGTTTAAAATGTCATTAAGTTGCTAAAGTAAAAGGGAAACTTATCATAAAGTAAAAGAAAAACTCCATTCTCATTCATTTTATTATTGCATGGCCTTTACCCCTTACAGGGATTGATCCTCAAAATTACTCTTAATGGTCCCTCTCACTTTTTTCTCTTTTCTGGTTTTTGTGGAATATTAAGTTGAAAAACTTTTATTTGATTGTCACTTTTAGCAATATAGGTACTCAACAAGGAGGTATCCTGTAATATTGCCACACAAAACAGAAATAAACTATACCTATCTACAGGTAGTCTAAACCCATAACATAAACAACATAATCATAAACAACCGTGACCCACTACTGTATCTATCGTTACATTACTCAAGTACCAAGAAAACTGCAACTGCAGGTAACTGGCAACCCTACAAACGCTCGCGGGCACACAAGCAGCGCGGGCGCAGGGCGTGCGCGGCGCGTGCGTCGAACACGCCTTCAGAAACTAGACCGACGCCATTTAAATTTGACCATTGTCACGGAAACAGAGGTCACGATACCAAACGAAAGTCGTTTCGGAATTCATTTTGATTATGAGCTAGAAAGAATTTCTGGGTTATAGGCACAACAAAGGAGCGTATTTGATAATATTTGAGAGGCGTTTGAATATACAAAATGTAACCATAAATAATGCACAAATTCTTAAGGGGTCATTGTACTCATCATTATGAACAACTTTTACTATGGGACCAAACCTGAAATCGCGAAAAAAAGTCTGCTGCATTTATATGCGCATGACTCGCCAAAATGTAGGTAACATCTGATATTTTTTTCACGATTTCACGTTTGGTTCCATAGTAAAAGTTGTTCATAGTGATGAGTACAATGATCCCTTAAGAGGTTGTGCGTTATTTATGTTACAAATTATATAATTTAATCACAAAAAAAAACAAAGTTACATGAAATCTCTGCACTTAGTCAGAACCTTAAATATTAGAAAAATCAGGATTGCGCACTACTCATCTAAACCTGCTCTCTCTCATTTTCAGTGAGTCAATTAAATATGTAGAGAAATCAATACTGAAAGCTGAAATGAAGATATTTAGAAGGCGTCACTTATGTACTATAAATTCAGAAGTTTTATTAGTTTTACTCCAATTTTAATTAGTGGTCAACACCCTTATAGTTCATCTCTCCCCTTATAAGCAAAAACCGTAAAGTTACCATAACAAAAAATACAATAAACGTAAACTTCAAAGTTGCCAAACTAGTCTAGGAGCTAGCTTTTTGCAGTTGACCAATCATAATTGAAGATAATGGAGTATGTCTCGGTAAAGTAACACCGGCAAAGAATTTATCGGAACCGTAAACGATCAATTTTTCACGCATTCTTGTCGGGCCCAGTACTGTTTCTCCTCGGGTGAAAAACCAAAAAACCACTTTATTATTACTGGCTTCAGTATTTATTGAATTATATTATTTTAATTTACTTACATAGGTAATATAATTTTCAATTTATTAAAAAAAAACTTCGTAAAATAAAAACCCCTTTTTTGTCACTGTTTTATTTTTACAAATGTTTACTTATTAGTTTATTATTTTATACCATTTCAATATAAAAATAATTAGCCCCAATATTATCAATACTTATTTTTAGTTCTATAGATCATTTTTGCGGTCGCGAGCAATCGTACAGTAGCTTTGCGCGCACGCATGTTGGAATCTAAATGAACTTGGACCGAATTCGATGTACATAAGTAGTTTTTAATGTGTAACTAGCGTGTTAGTGGTGTCGATTACATGTGTTTTTGTTATAGGACATTAAGTAGACGCTAATTTATGATTGTAGATTCAATAAGCCTTGTCATCGTGTAAAAAATATGTTATTTTTTGTTGTAAATTGTTGTTTTTAGCTCCCTTTTAATTGTAGATGCAATGAGCCTTGACATCATCGACTTTAAACGCAGTAATTGGTTGGTTATGGTATAATACTTATCATAGCTGATTCAATTCTCAAGTTAACATTGACAATTTTCCTTTAGTGTCTTTCTATGAAAATTTATGACTTGTTACGTCGGCGCCTCGTTTTAACTTTTTCCTCAAAACTTATTTTTAAGTCTCAATACACAATATCGTAACATTAACAACTAAAAATGTCACTAACTGCACCTAGTTAAGACTGGACCAATAGAACTGTTAACTTTAATTAAGCCTTTGCATGTCAACAGGCATAATAGCCGATCCAGTACTTGCCATAATTGATTTTAGTTCAAATAATTTCCCAAATTTGTCCTCTAACGTTCTAAATTCAAACGCTCCAATAAAGACTTTAAAAACAAGAGAACAATCACAACACGCCACGTAATGACGTATTAAATGCACATTGTGTGTAACCAAATGTGCTAACAACATTCACCCTTAGGGTAGGGCCATAAAGCTAACGGGGGATCTCCATAGTCCATGGGCCATTGAAGACCAGTGTATGATATCAATTTGTAGGGTGTTACGATGTCGGGCAGCAACGGCGGCTGATATGCAGCACTGATGATCGCCTCGCTGTCGGCTCGCCGCGACGCGGACGCTGAGACGCCGGTCGTCTGGCCCGCATGGTGCTATTCAGGTATATTTATATGGTGAATAACAAAAAAAAAGCAGGAAGTAGAATAACAAACGTTAAGTAGAGTTTACTTCAACAGTCTTACCACAGAGTAAATTCTGCAAGCCAGGACCATCAATGGTCACGTAGAAAATACTGAGCAACTGGGGAACTCGTTTCATAGATTTGTAAACTGTGACTCCGGGACACGTAACGCATTGTAAGTCACTCACTGCCCAGTTTTAGAAGACGAATTTTTGAAAAACACATTCTTAGGTCTATATCTTCAAAAAAATGTTATTGGGTTAAAGTGTTATTGAGTTTTTCTATCTGGAATTTCTCAGTAGCAGCCCGGAGTTTGGATTTGTGCCCGGTAGATGGCAATAGGCTCGCCCCCTATTACATGGAAACAACACATAACTGGTGAAATGTGGGTGTACTATAGATACACCTCTGCCTAACACTTCGGGGAAACAAGGCGTGATGTTATGTTATCTTCATTAAAAAAAAAATCATATTCGCCAGGGGCAAACGAATTGGCGACCTCTTCCGCTGGCATTTTTATCAACAAACAAGATGCTTTTGAAACAGTAAATTACAATCACAACACAACAGTTCTCACTTAACCCAAGATTGGTTTTCCGAATCAATTTATTTCGTCTACCTCAGCTTCTTTTTTCAAAGTACCTACATATACATCACACGGAAAAACAATTTCTAAAACCCATCCATTTCACATCGCTTCCCTCGTTCTCCCCCATTTCCAGCGTAATGTCAGTAACGAATAGGCAATGAACCTCAATTATTACGCCCAGGAAACTACTGCTAACCATCTAGACACCGTAAGTCATCTAAATGTTTCTTGAAAACGGTAGCGGAGGTAAGTGAAAAAATGGTAGGCAATGTACTGTAACAGGTAGTTAGCAACAAGGAGATGCGTCACAGGACAGAAAGGGGTTAGAAGATCCACTGAATCTGTAACGGCCGAATCCTACTTATCTATCACCAGTTTTGGCATACTGGAGATAGAAAACCTATCTATCTATGGTTTTAACGTCGAAATAATCTTCAAAAGTTTATGAAATCTTACCGGCCTGACATAAGGACAGATAGAATTATATACCCTCTACCATCAATTGCGATCTGTCTTTTACTGAAAATAGGTTATTGGGTTCGGCCGTAAGTGCACATGGCTGAAACGCAACATACGACTGAATGATTAATTACCTACTAAGGTTCAGGGATTCATTTCAGCTTCTTCCTAAAGGTCTTCTAAGCTCGCTGCATCTACAATATCAGGATTAGACATTTTGGGTCATATGGATGGGCAATTCATGGAAAAAAATAAATGCATTTTTATCATCGAAGTGATGCTTTTTCACACCCTTTTTTGACAGGTAAAAATTAAATGATGGTCCCTTTGACTGATTAATGACGTAATGACTGATTAAACATTCATCTCGCTACTATATAATTGAAAGAATACTTTTCATTATGTACACCATATAAATAACAGATATAAATGTAAAAATTTTACATAGGTTGACACAATGTGCGGACTTATCGCTAAAATGATCTTTTACAGACAACCTTTCTTTGGATGGATTAAAGGGAAAAGGAGAGACAATACTGTAGGTAGTCAGTAATGTACGATTTACATCCAGACAAAAAAATAAGATTAAAGTGTCTGTTTGTAAATGTCAAAATAACAGCTTTTTACTAAATGCATATGAAAGTATATACGGTACTTATAACAAAAAAACAATTTTTAAAATTTTTGTCTGTTTGTCTGTCCGTTTGATCCGACTAATCTCCGAAACGGCTGGATCAATTTTGACAGGACTTCGTTGCCAGATAGCTGATATTATAAGGAGTAACTTAGGCTACTTTTACTTCAGAAAAAGAATTAGGGTTCCGCGCAAAAAAATTAAAACCCATGAAATGGTGAACATAATCCGATTCAAATAGGGAAGTATGGACATCCATATCGACATGATCGAGATTTATATACTAGTATATAAACCTAAATAAATAACACTAAGTGGTTTTCCTGTCCTAGCGCCTTGTAGTTCTGCTGGTCTATTCTGTAAACATCTCATCGTGAAAACTTAGGGAAAGTGAGCTTGAAGTGAGCTGTCATAGCACATGTGTGAGTACTATGTGGCGGCATCTACCAACGCCACATGCGAACTACGCAACCAAAACCTGACGTCACACAAATCCTGCATCGCGCAAGCAGAGTTTACCGCGTGACTGGCATAATACAACGTCCCGACATCAACCATTGGGCAGTAGTCCACCAGATACAACACCCGTCTGGTCGGAGGATCCTCCATTTTCTATGGAGGATGAGTAAACTTTACGCTACTTTGTACAATAGAGCTACTACCATATTTTAATCGGGTTATATGTCTTTCATTGACTTGAATATGCCGCTGAGAGTATGTCATGCTCACTCAAGTGTCTCGCTGATGGTGGCGCATGTGTTGGATCATTTGGCTCCCTTCAAAATAGTTGAGCTAAAAGGTGCTGATCCGCGTCATGTTCGTGAACGGGTGCCGTCAGTTGGGACTGGTCATCTCTTAGCTGCCACGGCTTGTTTTAATTATTTTATTTTTCAATTGTTTTTTTTTTGTGTCTGTTTCCTACTCTAGACACTTTTAACGTGTACGTCTTTTTTACATCGTTCTCACGTTTAATTATAAATTCAACATATAGGATGTAACTAAGATTTTTGTAACAATATAATTAAAAAGAGTGTCCATGGAGTTTCTTGCCCGTTCTTCTCCGTAGCTACCTACTACGCTTTGGAATGGACAACTAGCTTCATATTTCTGACTGACTCACTCCTTGACAATTCAAAAGTACCTGTAAATGGTTTAATTGAAATAAATGCTTTGAGTTTGAGTTTGATGCTAAGGATTGACACTATTGACAGCTCACTTCACCTTCATTTTTACGGTGAAATTTTTACAGTATAGATCGGTTAACCTTTTTACATAAGTAAATCTTGAGTCAGCCTTCTGGCCCACCCAATTTCATGGTGTAACTAAGTCTGGTTTATCTGCGCGCAGTGGGTGGCGGAGTGGCAGGTGCGCGCGCATTTCCATACGTCTTCCGTGCGCAAGAGCACGCCTCAACGACGCGATTGACGCGACGTTCGAGTTTTTTCGTTACGCCTAGAAAGCCTAGCTTGTTACAGGAATTTATGAATGATTTTTTTAGGTAATATTATTATTTTGTTTTTTTTTCTGAATGTGTCAACCAACGGTTTCTTGAACCATCATCCGGTCGTAAAGAAAAATGTTAAAGCACAAAAGTCCGTTGTTTTGTTCCTTTCTAATGTATGTAATAAAACAACGTGCAAAATGGTTTCTCGCGTTCCCATACATTCTCCAATAAACATACTTTTCAGTTAATAATCGTGAGAGTGTATCTTCAAACTAAAGCAAGAATTTCTATAAAACTATAAAGATACTTGTTGTTTGGTACTTACAGCCGATTGCCGTAAAATTACCGACAATCACCAATTACGGTGCTAAGTGGGTACCAAAAAGTGCCACCTTCTAGTCACTTTAGGCGGCAATTGAACACTTTGAACTGATCACTTCTCACACAGTTTTTGAAAGTCACTTTAAGTCATCATGATATTCGTGACTGAAGTTCTGAGTACAAAGTAATACGTATGGTCTATCGGTTTAGGTAGTTAACTAAAGGTAAACAATCTTGGTATGTCTTTTTATATTAAAGTGGTAGTATTTAATATACACAAAGATTATTTAAATTTAGTTTATTAGCTAACATCGATTTAGTAAATACCTAGTCGCAAAGATTTTTATATACAATTTATAGACAACTTTTAGATAAAAAGACATGCCAAGATTGTTTACATTTAGTTAACTACCTAAACCGACGGAGTATAGGTAGGACGTAAAAAAAAAATAAAGGATTGTGACGAACTGAGAACCTCCTCCTTTTTCTGAAGTCGGTTAAAAAGGGCTTTTTGCTACAATAAAAAAAATTATGACGTAAATCTAGAAAAACTACGAGATTTTAATTACCCAGTTTGTCTAATTGTTTAATTAGAGCAAACATTACAAGTTCTGCTTCGTAACTTTTTGTTCAATAACTAAAAAAGTTATTTGTTTATTTAGAGCAATTTCATTAAATAACCTATAATAAATATTTCTCTAGGCATTATTAAACAAATCACGTTTCTCCGTTTCGCGGTATTCCAGTTCTAACTAATTTGGCACAGTCTAATAAACTGGCAGCGTATTATATCAGTTGGCAGTGTTGCCACACCTGTATTGTTATTTATTACTTACTTTTTCAACAAGTTCTGCATTTAAAATGTTTACCGTTATTATAATAAATTGTATTTAATACTCATTCAATCTTAAAATTCGGATTTACGAGTCGCAACTATTAGCTTTGGTATTTGTTATTGCGTGCCACTTGGGCAAAATAATAGAAAAAAAGAAAATTGGGACCTGTTTCACTTTTCTTTTATTTAATAATAATAATAATTATTATTATTTATATTTTTTTCCTGCACTAGCAAAAGACAAAATTGTGTGGAAAAGGAGAGGTATTTGCCTAGCAGTGGGACAATACAGGCTACGTAGATTAGATTGGATTACTTAGATTTTTTTTGCATGATTAAGTTTTTCATGTTGAAAAAAAAATCATGCAAACCAGAAATGAAAAACAATGCATTAAAAAATCTTGGAAAAAAGCAGACAAACGGTTTTTTTACAAATACGTTTACTTAATAAGTTTTACTCTAAACTATTCGACATTTCATCTCAGACCACAGTTCTACATCATCCGAAGATTTCACCGAGGCCAGAGCATCATCTGATTACTTATTTATGAGCTCTTCACCATGTTCTACTTATAACTTATTCCAATGTCGAGTCGTATTCATAGAGCGATTTATGAACATCTGGCATCACACGATTTTATATTTACGACACAGGGACATTGGAAAGAAGTCTAGTAACCCAATAGATATACATTGATCCGTGATTGAGAGGTTGTGAGTTTATGTCCCGTCTTGTTTATATATTGTGGTGGACACTAAAAGTAAGTGCAGGCTTTTGTAGCATGTAATTTTAAATAAATTCGCTCAGCAGTTCGATTTGGCGAGCATGTGTTCGAATGCAATTGTTTACTTTTTACTGCCATTTTGTATTGACTCCGTACATTACAACCTTCATCTTCCGACTATTCATCTCGATTAGATTTCTTTCTAGCAATATTATCTTCCACCACTATCCATACTATTGTTTATTAGTTCTTCCCCTACTCCTAAATCTATTCATCTGTACTCAAAACGTCATTCATTACGGCTGTTTATTGTGCATAAATAAATTGCATGCTGTAGAAGTCTGTCACTCTGAAAATCCGAGTAATCTCTTTTTGTTCATTGTTTTCTTGTATTTTCCGCTTAATGATATGATTGCTTCAAAAATCTTTTCTAAAATCACCATAATCTTTAGTTTCGTTAATAAGATCATTTCAGCATACCTAATCGTGCATGCCAGTATGGTTGAAACTTATTTTATTATACCTTTGAAGCATATCTTTCATAGTATTTTTAATCTTATTCGTTCATTCATTAATCGTTTATGGTAAGACATCTTAAGATTTGATTTATGATTTTGATTAAAACCACTTGAATGCCTAATAGGTAAATATCAAATAGGTTATGCATGACGTCATTTTACTAAAATGTGGATTTATTTGGATTAAATGTCTGAACTGCTTCCTGTGTCAAAATTATTAATATCAAGGATAACAGTACAATTTAGTGAGAGGAAATACAATAAAATATTCTACAAGTCTTAAAACGGTGATTGAGGATAATTATTATTTTAGGGTTAAGCATTACTTCTTACTTGCAGCCTATTTTATCGTGGAGAAATCCTCATTGGTGCCTTCAGACTGGGAAAAATTGAAGGTTATGTGGGACTCGTAGGTACTGACTAAAACCCCACTGTGTTTCTTTACTTTACTTCGTAGACTTAGCCATTTTTCTCAATTTTGTTCGATCCACATCTATTCCTGGTTTTGCATCTATATTCTATCTTATAACTCCTTCCTGGTTTTCATCTTCAACCCAACTAATTACAACAGCACCTATAAAACCTCCTTCCATTCCAACATCATCAATATTTAACTCTTCGGCCATTTCAAAGTAAGATAAAACCCCATGAAAAGCCATTGAAAACAATGAGTAGAAATCTTTCCAAGAGGAAGCTTGCCTGTCGCTTTAAGTCTGTAAACGAGTTTAAACGTTCATGTATTATAGATTTATTTGCACTGTTCGTACTAGTGTATTAACACTTAATGTTTTCTAAACTTGGTTGCCGAACGGTATTTCAACCTGTCGCAGTCTTCCTCTTTTCATCGTACACGGAGTATATTCATTTTGTCATAGATTGTGGCTTCCTTTTGCTACGAGTTTCCGTAGTGGTTGAGTTAGGGCATGTCCTATGTCTGCATACAATAGCGAAGCAGACAAGCTTTTGTTTTCGTCTTTCTAAGTTCAAAACAGCCATTTATTAGGATCATGGTCGGATTTCACCCACTAATGGGGAACAGTGCTCTCTTTAAAAGTTTCATGGGTTCATGGCATGCACTTATCCATAATTTTATGGTTTTTCACACATCGTGTTTTCTCCTAATGCAACATGTATATTAAGTTGTAAAACAATATTAACTTGTTTACTGCTACATTGAATAAAACGATTGCTTCGCCTGCCTACTTATTACTATCGTAATATAATTTAGATTGCTAAGGCTATTTTAGCAAATTAAATGCACAGCTCATTAGCATAATATGACAATAATTTAACATTACTTAAGTAGAACTAACACAAAAGATTTAAATGTTTTGATCCGGATAACAAACAATCGTTTACAATTTTGTTGGCCTAATTTTATACATAGGTACCCCTACTTATCAACTTAGATTATTTATTTATTAACTATGGATGACTTACAACTAAAACAAACAGAATAAAAAATAGTATGTGAGACTGACAGCCAATTAAAAGTCATCACTTCTAACAACAGATTGGAAAGAAATAGCGTGAACAACACAACACAACTACCAAAAAAGAGAGAAAAACAATATAACATTCAAGCTTAAACTAAATTCACATTTCATATTCAGTACATGAATAAAAACTTGAACGTGCAAATTCTTAATTAAAAAAACTAAGGCTCTGGCACTTTCTAGCCGAGGACACACCTGTATAACTTAAATCCGCAAATAATACTTACCACCATTATGTGACTTAAATCCGTAAATAATATGATAATGATGCGACATGAGGCATTCGCATCACTAGGATGTAAGTTTGCATTTTTGGCATTTTTTTAAACGTATTTTCTTTCTTTATTTTCTTTTCATTCGGTATTTTATGTAACACCGTCACTAATAAACACGAAATAGTGGTTGTAGCGAGATAGTCCTTTCCTAGCGCTACTCAACTCGTTCCATCTGCTGAAAACCCCCCACCTGGACATGAGTAGCCTTGGCTTACCTGGAAGTTTTTAAATAGACCACGAACCCAGGTTGGCCGAAGTAAGGAAAACCATAAATCGCGAAAAAAAAAACAGATGTTCCCTACATTTTGACGAGTTATGCGAACATAAATGTATGTAACAGTCCAATAGTAAAAGTTATTCATATTGATGAGTACAATGACCCTTATGAGATTTCGTGTATGAATAGATAGACCTTATAATTCCTGAAAAAATAATTTCTTCATTTATTTTTATCCCTCGTTCAAATTAGCCCCTACCTAATCTCATCCTCTATTTATCTCATTGAGTAATTAAGCCAACAATTTCTGTATAATCATAATTATCGTGAAGACGAGCTACCAATCGCAGTAATAGCACCAAGCAATAATCACCGATCCTGCCAAGCGTGGTAATTACAGCCATATTTCTGCAGGATCGATCATTGAGCCCCCCAGGCCTATGTTCAGCCAAGATTTACGAGCCCCCGTAATGATGAAAAGTAAGATTGCGTGTGCTTGTGGCTAAGTGGCTACTGCCGGTAGTTCTAAGACGTTCAACTATTAGTTTCGCGATATTTTAAGATAAGTGACATTCTGCTCAAAAGCAAGTAGATATCTTGCCAAAACTTACACGTTGAGACAATCAATAATGGTGGCCATGTGGTAGCCAATCGTCTGAGATTTTTTTGACAGCTAGTTCTACTTTTAAATTATACACATGATTTTCAGTAAAGTGCAAACCTTCTTTTTGGCTGTTCAAAACAAACCTATTTAAAAACAAAAATATTCGAAATAACATAACATAATATTACGCCTTGTTTCCCTGAAGGATTGGGCAGAGGTGTACCGATACCTATTACACCCACTTGTCGCCAATTATGTTTAAGTCCCATGTAATAGGAGGCGAGCCTATTGCCATCAACCGGGCACAAATCCAGACACCGGGCTGCTACTGAGAAATTTCAGATAGAAAACCCACTAACACCATATCCGACCTGGGAATCGAACCCAGGACCTCATGCTCGGCAGTAGCGCTTGCGACCACTAGACCAACGAGGCAGTTTATTCGAAATATTTGCACTAAATCCTTTAATATCAATAGGCACCTACTCGAAAAAGTTTACTTTTGAAGGAGCACAATTATGCAACAAAATACCCTCTCATGTATAAAAAAATTACACTCATTCAGTTCATTCAAAACTCGATTAGCTGAACATTTAATCACGAATAACACCCTTCCTAAAAGCTGAATGCATTGAATGGGTGTATCATAATCGCTACCGTGACGTCTCGCGTTTGTGACAAACTATATATTTATAATTTATTTTAAACATTATTCTCATGTAAGTGACTTTGAGTCTTTTGGAGAATAAATATCTTTAAACCTAAACCTTACAGTGGTGCGGCTACAATTATCATTAGAGGGAAGCCGAAGAAAATATTTTTCTGTTTTCATAAACTCAAACAAAAAAACTGTAGCTTTTTAATCTTATGATATATTAAACTGGTATTAAATATAATTATCTAATGTGATGAGATACACAGTTACACGCACAGGTGTAGTACCATATTATTTGGGAATATTAGACACTAAGAAGAGTGGTTGTTTTGAAGGGAAGCCGATAGGAATCGGGTTGTATGAACGCTTCGCCCCTGAAACCTAAAAGAATCTTCGAACAAGTCACCATTATTTTTTATGACATCCAAAATCTACCTCTTTAGACACATAAACTCAAAAAAGATCTACAAAAACACGTGTGTCATTTTTTCCCAGTGCTGCCTTATAACATGAATTGCTATGATATTTACATTGGTAATGTGTGCGTGGGCAGCGCACGCGCCGCACCTTACCTCTATTATTTACTGAGTGACAGTGTCAATGGAAAAGCCAAAGAGTTCCTATTATCGCGGTCAGGTTTTTTGTAGTTCCGTAGTGGAGATCAAGGTGGTCTTGTGAATTTGTTGGGAAATTAATAATTAATTAAGTATTAAAGTATTTGTACATTTTCAGAACTCATGTTCAGAGGGTAGTATTTTCTTACAACATTTCATTTGATGTAGATAGCGTATAAAAAAAGATTCCCTTATTCATCGCTGTGTTCCAAAAGTTATTAGTATTCATACAACAAAAAATATGCGGTAGGTAACCATCACGTCTGAGAAGTTACGCCAAATAATTCCAATATGCCTTGTCAGTATAGAAAACTAGTTATCTGATATTCAATTTATCCGGAACCCAACGTAAATCTGATCCGCCAATACCTACACCACGCTGTCATTGACACTCAAAACATGAATGAGTGGACTGTTATTTCATAACAGATGCGCACGCGCATGGGGTCACTTACGCCTCTAAACCATATTCCGTCGAGTCATACAGAACCTACTTGGTAAACAGCAGAACTTCTTGACAAGGGTCAAGTTCATGATTTTTAAGGTTAATTAAATTCACTTTTTGCGTGCTGGCCGTTCATATGCGTAGTCGATAGGTTTAGTGTTTAGTTGACGACATTTCTTTACTTATTTAAAAATAAAACTGACAATTTGAATTGCTGTACCATAGATCTACGAGTATCATAGCTCTATCATAGCTTGTATTCAGTAGGTACCTAACAGTGACTTAAATAATTACCGACAATGATCTTTTGTCGTTCTGTTTTCAACAGATACTAAAAATAAAACATGTCATATCCAGTATTGCCAATCGTGTACATATATCTTGAATAAACGCCGGTCCTTGTATGGCACATACTTTACTTTAAGTACTCGGATCACGAAGGCGCCATATTCTACTGCAATGAACAAGTAACCAAAATCAATAACAAAGTCAGGACAATAAAAGAACTGAAGGTTCGCTCAAGCCACCCGATAAGGTTAGCCGAGGTCACCGATATTGCGATAACGCACGAGAGAGAAATTGAAAAACTCCGATACATTATCGTTCGGTAATTTTATGAAAAAAAGCATTACTTTCAAAATATTTTAAAACGAAATTGGCACTAAAAATTACGACACAATTAAAATTTTTGGCGTTTTTTTTTTTTCATTTTCTCCGTTCCGTTTTAATGTTTTTGATATAATTTCGGTATCTGCCGGTATTCGGACGTCTCCATTTGAGGTGATAGCCCTGTTTACGACCGGATTTAGGGAGTTGTACGTAAATTGGAGTATTTTGATTATAAGATACGCAGTTACGAGACATCGTTATGTTTCAGGCTGTAGTAAAAATTTTTGCACTGTATTTTTAGTGCGAATCATTTTAAATTTATTGTTATTTGTTGATCCCGACTATAATTACGAGTATGTAGGTTAAATACACCCTTTTCTTGCAGTTATTGGTATCACAAGAAGCGTCAGAAATGTTTTGTTTGACAAAACGACGACTTTTATTACTAGATTATCAAATTGGCTAGTACATTCCTTCTTTTGCAACATGTACAACCTAATCCTAGATGCATCGATTAGGTAGATAATAATATTTATAGATCACCCTCGCATAGATTTATCTATTTGGTCACTTGTTTGCCTTGATACTCGGGAATAATATTCCCACAAACTCGTTAAGCTTGCATTTGTCTAGCGAACATCAATAGACTGCGCATTCAACAATACATTTCCAGACTACAATAACACTACTGATTTCCAGAAGTCAAAGTATCTGGTCTTATTTGTGTAGAGATAAAATACTTTTTTCCCGCCTCAGAACTGGCAGCCCTAATTCCCACAAGGGCTACCGAACCCCCACACTAACGCAACATAAACACTCGTGTACACTCGCGGAAACCCGAATATAACCTTAATGACCTCGGCGGAACCCGTTCACGTAGATATGTATATGGACAGTCGGGGGCATTCCTTTTACTTTGCAAAAACTCATTGGTTCTCACAAAGACTTGCTTTTGTTTTTTTTGTTTTTTTAAGGAGCATTAAATATCGATAAGTGGTGTTCATTTGTTCTTTAGTTGATTATTTTATTTGTATGGGAGTCGCAGGGTGACTTTTTTTCGTGAGAAGATCTACAGGTTGGTTGAACATTTTCTATCCCGATCTTTAAGACTTCTACAAATATAAAATAGTAACTAAGACTGATGGTCAACGCACAGCCTAAAAAACTGACAACCGAATTTAATATGAAATGATCATGTTATTATTTATTTCCTGCTTAGTCGGTGTAGAACTGAAGAGGTGCAATAATATAAGGTTTTTCGACACTCCAACCCCTAGAAATGCGATAGAAGTTTGCCAATTGAAGCTGCACAATTTCTATTGGATCTGAAGTTAAAGTCACTAACTTTCTTCGATAACTATTTCCGTAAACTGTCTCATTTTGCATAAACATATATTATGCAACAAGTCCCGGATTTAACGCACAACCTATTAAGGGGTCATTGTACTCATCATAATGAACATCTAATGTGTAAGAAACAGCTGATTTATTTTCGCGATTTCAGGTTTGGTCCCATAGTAGAAGCTGTTCACAATGATGTGTACAATGACCCTTTAAGAGATTGTGCGTTAATTCCGGGACATGTTAGATTTGCTTTCAAACCCAATAAGCCTCCTTTACTTGAGCCACATCAGTTAATTATTTGCGATAGTTACAGGATATGAAATTCATCTTACAAATGGCGCCAGAAACTATCACTATAGAAAGCAAAAGCGACTTAATGTAATATATGTTTATTCCTTTCATAAGTCTCAAACTGGCTTGCATACCAGTCCTGCAACATTGTAACATAAGTAACTGTCTTCGGATATCACTAGCGCTTGCTAGTGTCATTGATGTCATTTATTTTGTGTTATTACACCGTAGTAAAAATAGTTAATGTAGGTAAAGGTCATTGACACATCAATTTAAAAAGGAAATTACGAGGTTCATTGTTTGGAAAGGTTGAAAATTGTTAATAAAATTGACTACCAACATAAACTCTCCGTGTATTCAAATTACAACTGTCATTCTTTGACAGTTTTAAGAAAAGGGTATAACATGGCAAATTGTCAGTGTGTTAATTTGGTAAACAATTAATTTCCCTGGCTGTACGCTAAGTTTCATGGGATATCTAGCAGTTTCTATGACAAATAGTTATTCTTTAAATTAAACCAAATCTGTGGGACTTCCCTTCCATTGCTATCAAAGTTACGTTGTTTATAAATTCATAAATATTAGATAATTTCGAGTCTTTTAAACCTTTCCAGTCAATATAAAAAAAAAACTTTCAAGACCACAGTAAATAACCCATTTCACAATTATATAAAATAATAGTGCTCTACAATTGAGACTTTCACCTAATCTTATAGAGTGGCTACCGGTACCGATAGAAGAATCGATTATAAAGCACAATTGCAGTTTCATTCGATCGAATTAGGTACTAGCCTTAATTAGTACGTAAATGTTAAAGCACTTCTGTGTAATGGACCATTATTGCAAAATAGGTTTATGTAATTTGGTAATCAAAACTAAGGTAAGCATATAAAATAATTATACAAGCTTACAATGTGCGAACAAAATATTATAAAAAATATGGCTACTTTCTGTAATATAACCACTGCTGAAAAAACCCTGCTGAGAAATAACTGGATAAAAACAAAAATAGGCAGTCATAGGGATGGCTGCTGCGCGTCGCCAGTCTGGCGCAACATGTCACATTCACATGTCGGTGACGCGAGCATGTCGTATGTCGCGACTACGTAAGATTATCCCCTACCAAAAAGCGCTCAACGTGTTTAAAGAAGTTTCACTACAAAAATCTTTTCAAGTTGGTTGTATAAAAGTGAATTATTATATCATAAATTTATAACCAATAATAGTAATGTTATTGTGACTGATGCTCGGTAAAATACTCGTAAGTAACTGCAAAATAATCCCTCAAATTAATTCGAATGTAACGTATAAAATTCGCGTAAACATTATATCAATCGTATAAAATCGATTAAAGCATTTTTTTGCCTTATTCAATCGTTTCAATATAACGAATGACTTTGATATCGAATACATTAGCGTTACATCACTATTAGTCGGTCAGTTAATACGAAAGCGTTCTTAAAAATTGACATTAACGATAATTTTAGTTAATTACCAAAAACGTCTGACAAGTATTATGCAATAATAAAAACAAACTGGTTCAAACTTGGACTCGCTCGATATAACTCGATACTTATTTTATGAAAATGAAGAAATTATCGAGTCAGTAACGAGCCGCGGATTGCAGGTATCGATAAAAACGCCTTTATATCGACTTTTATGTCAAGCCCTAACGGTTGTCGTAAATTCGACAAGTTACTGCGGCCGTCACTGGAGTATAGCTTTATTAATGCATAGAGAAGTGCTTTGTTTACTCACTTACGATTATTTCTAGTGTCGTATTATGTAACTCGTGTAATCGTAACACCTCGCAATGTGTCGTCGACGTAAATCTAATTTAACTATAGAGATTGTTCCGTATTCTCTTGACACGCGAACCGTTAAGTTTTATACGACAGTACATGTTTGTTTTAATGGCTACAGTGTTACCATAAAGTTTTATAGAATGTTAACACAAATGAAGTTTACAATTGCGGACGTATTAAATTGGAGAGTGGACACTAACGTAGCAGAGTTTACAAGCAATTAACTATGGTGTACGCAAAATTATTTTACGATGTACTAAACTGGTGCAAGTATTATTGACCTCTTTAATCGATTTCTAGTAATAAAGCGGGATATGTGTATCGATAGTAATCGATATGAGGTAGATATCGATGTTAGTTGCTGTAGCTGCACTATTTGCGGTTCTCTCGACTTGTCAATGTTCCGCGAGCAGTAAGGTTGTAAAAAATGTTTTTTTTTTATTCGTGAGTAAGTTTGTGCCGTGGGGACACCGGTAGGGATGTCTCTTTAGGCTTTTACGATGCAAATAAACCGTGAAGCTGAGCTCAGCGTCCTACGCTGCGCAACCTTTCCATGTCACATTTCTTTTATTGCCGTGTTCTTTAAACGTTCGTAGAAGATAAGAGTGTGGACATGGGAATCTTTATTTCTGTTTATTTTCTTGATTTTTAAGGCGTTCTTTATTTGCTTGTTTCATTCATGTAACAATCTAGGCGAGTTGTAGAGATGCTAATAAATTGTTGTCATAAATAACCTCGCTTTTCTTCACTCAATAAATTACATTGATATCTAGATATCTGTTAACACTTTGCTGCTGGTACTCACGAACCTTTGATGCGTGTGAAGTGTTAATGTTAAGTAGGATTTAATTAGAAGGTGATTAGAATACAAAACGGGAAAAGAGCTGCAGTTTACCATCCGTAGAACTTGGGCTATCAAAATTAATGTAGATAATGAAGATGCAACTTCAGTGCATTTATTTATTTACATACTCATTTGATGTTAGACAAATAATTACCACGTCAATCTAGGTTCCATTAGCTTAATTAATAAAACTTATAAATACTTTATGCAACCTGTCTTTAACATGACCTAATATCCTTAAAAAAACGGCTATATTATCAAAGGCTCTTTTTCTCTATACAAAAATAACCTGACTAACTGTTTAATTCAGGAGATTACACAAATATTTTAACGAGCGTTTCGTAAACGAAGATTAAGTAGCCGTTTAAGTTATTTCGCCTAATTAGAGATCTAACAGGTGTGCCGTCCGTATTGTAAATGACTTATACAACATGTGTCGGAATTTAACGCACAAACTCTTAAGGGGTTATTGTACTCATCATTATGAACAACTTTTACGATGGAGCCAAACCAGAAATCGCCAAAAAAATAATCAGGTCTTTCTTATATTTTGGCGAGTTATGCGAACATAAATGCAGGGGGCAGCTGATTTTTTTCGCGATGACGACCCGTAACGACTGTCAAAGATGCACAAATAACAGCCGGGCCCAACAGCTTAATGTGCTTTCCGAGGCACGGAGGAGTCTCGGTATGTAAAGATGGTCACC
Organism: Fissipunctia ypsillon; assembly: GCA_947568875.1. Taxonomy (NCBI): domain Eukaryota; kingdom Metazoa; phylum Arthropoda; class Insecta; order Lepidoptera; family Noctuidae; genus Fissipunctia; species Fissipunctia ypsillon. The sequence continues at coordinate 6,418,338 of OX387657.1, forward strand.
TATCCACGGACAACCCCGGCAAGCGTAGCTTAACCTGGTGGATCGACCTGTGCGGCTGTTATTACTTAGCCCCGATCTCCTCACACACACAGACGTGCATACAATAATACATATAAGCACGTGTTACACAATTTAATTTTTCCTTTCTTTCCATGTCAAATTCAGCTACAGAACCTGACCACAAAGATATGTAGTTAGGAAAGGCTAGGCGTAATATAAAAGAGTAATTTAGGTAGTTTGACATGAATTCACGAAAATAAGTAAAATATTAATTAAATATGATGTTTAAAATTTTAATAAAAAATATAATTTGGCATACATTTTTCATATTGCAAGTAAAAACAGTAAAAAAAAAAACACATTCTTGTACTTGATGACATCGCATTTACAGCTACGATAAATAATTTTTATTTTTATAGAATATCGAGTAACGGCTTGCATGTCTTTTTTGCAAAAAAAGTTAACAGTTAAACTCAATGCAGAAGCGTTAAAAGATTCACTTTTGAAATTAAAACATAAAAACACGTTTTATTAACTACTTTTTTTCTTTTTTCTGAAGATTATTGTACAGTTTTATGCATGTTAAGCGCGGGCCACACTGGGAACGAAGCTAAGTTCGTTTAGCGTAGCTCATGTACCTACCGCGTGTTTGTATACTTCGGTTCACATCGCGAACTGTGAACCAAAAAGTATGAAAATGAGACGCAGTATGAGCGAAGCTAAACGAACTTGGCTCCGTTCCCAGTGTGGCCTGCGCTTTACTTTTGGTTCGTCGAGGTAAGCAGTCGTACAAGGTTCTTCATATTAATATCTACTTTCTGTAATTAAATTAATTATATTTCACAAAATGGTGAAAAGGAACATGGTGTTTATTTTTCAAAACTTTTATTAAATTAAAATCATAGTTTACAGCACGTTGAATTTGATCACGTGATTTAACCGGGCTGTAAGTTACATGTTTTTCTCCCCAATGCATTTATAAAGAAAATATCTATCAGGGGGCCAACCACCACCTCTTAAAGCAGCATTATTTCAATGTTACTTCAGTGTGAGAAAGAGATGGAGCTATACAGGACGTCTAGCTCCATCTCTTTCCCATACTGAAGTAAGATTACAATAATACTGCGTTAAGAGGTAAGAGGTGGTGGTCTAGCTCCTGGGCCCTTTACTTTGTTTTATTTTCTTTCCTTTTGTTTTAATTGTGTTTAAGATATTGTTAGTTTTAATGTTCTTTTTATTGTTGTATTTCCTGTGCGTGTCCTAAATAAATTTTTTTTTTCTTTCTTTCTTTACTAAAGATTTTAGTTATAGATAAGGAATTCTCAATAGGTACCGAACAAACGATATGCATTGCGAATCACATGTTTTTTATAACCAATGCATTTATCACTACATCCATCATTCATTCATCCATCCATCCATGGAATTTCTGAGTAGCAGCCGTGAGTATGGATTTGTGCGCGATTGATACCAGTAGGCTCGCCCCCTATTACATGGGACTTAAATATAACGGGCGTAATGTGGGTATAGGTACACCTCTGCCTAACCTTTCGGGAAATACAGGCGAGATGTTATATATATAAACCTATCATATCGGCAAACTGCATTAAGCATCGTCACTCTAATACATCAACGTATTCTTTAACATAGAAACAAAAATGCGTGTCATAGAAATTTAAACTTCCGTATATTAAAAATGATTTACGACACGACGTTCACGGCACATAAAGGTAAATTTTGTTTTACGCGATCAAAACGCATCAGATACGCATGATTATGACGAACCGCACGCGCGACGAACGATCGACGGCGCTCGTCTAGCGATTTGTTCGAAATTACTCTTTCACCGTGGTCCGTGGTACATCAATTCTGATGTAGTTGAATCGATATATCATGCATGATTTACCCCATACGGGGGTTAGTGCTGCATATATTTTTATAGTGGCTGTAATAGGATTATCGATGCAAAAATGTGTATCTAATAGTATGATCGACAACAACAACTACATTCCTATGATGTACATTAAAAAGTAAAGACTCTACCTGTCTCTTCGCAGTGCCATTTTTTTTCTTTTTTTTTACTAACCTTTTCTGTCCCACTCCTGGCTAAATCCACTCCTTCCAACTTTCGCGAACCCACGCGTCCTCTTTCAGTTTTGACGGCCATTTTAGAATGAATAAATTCAATGAACCTAATTCTATATCTATACATATTATAAAATAAAGTCGCTGTTCGTGTCTGTCTGTGTAACCTCGTAATTCAGTTCATGATGCAGTTTTCACCGTCATTTATGCTGGGGTCACATTGTCGCGATAAGGCGAACTACAATTCGCGCGGTCTCTGTTGTACAGCGAGACGTCGAGCGGTGTGCGAAAGAGAGCGCGCGAAGTGTAGTTCGCCTTATCGCGACAGTTTAGCCGTAGCATTAGAAAATTTATTCCCGGTTTCAAACTCAAAGCATTTATTTTAATTAAACCATTTACAGGCACTTTTCTTATTTTCAAAGAGTCAGTTATTTAGTCAAAAATTAAAAGCTAGTTAATACGAGTACATTAATCATCATCATCTGCCTAGCCTTTTCCCAACTATGTTGGGGTCGGCTTCCAGTCTAACCGGATGCAGCTGAATACCAGTATTTTACATGGAGCGACTGCCTATCTGACCTCCACAACCCAGTACCTGGGCAATACGAGACCTCTTGGTAAGACTGGTTGTCAGACTTTCGGGCTTCTGACGACCCGTAACGACTGTCAAAGATCCACGAATGACAGCCGGGACCAACAGCTTAACGTGCTTTCCGAGGCACGGAGGAGTCTCGGTATGTAAAGATGGTCACCCATCCACGGACAACCCCGCCAAGCGTAGCTTAACCTGATGGAGCGACCCGTGCGGCTGTTATTACTTAGCCACGAGCTCCTCGAGTACATTAATATTAAACTTAAATATAATGATGAATCTCGGTGTTTTGTCAAGACATAAAAACCCTACGAAACTGGGGCGGGTGACTAGTGTAATAAATATAGTATAAAAATTCATATTTTTTTCTTATTTTAATCTAGACTCTGTTTTTAAACTGAATCTGTTCATCAGTTCTGCAGGTGATTGAAAAAAAAAAAACATTTGCGAAACAAAGGTCTGTTGACTCAAAAAATAAGGCAACTTTTTTATTTACGCGGTCACATCTCGTTGGTTCCGCGTGATTACGTTCGGCGCACGCGTGACAACCGTCCGTGTCACTAAAGCCCTTACAAGCGATTCGTTCGAAGAGCCGTGGCTGATGGATTTGAAGGTACACATGTTTATCAAATTGCAGCTCATTATAATGTTACAAAATGCAATAGAGAGAGAGCGCTATTTTGTACCTTAGCTTACATAAACCTTTATGGAAAGGAGAAGAGAATTAATGTAATTAATTACTATAGTAAAATTTGTGTGAGTGGGTATCCTGACTTCAGGTGTCTGCTTACAATATAAATAACCAAACTGAAACTAAATTGGACATAGAACATGTCTATTAATTAACAACGAAGTGCTACCGCGAGTAACAATTTATAACCTGAAAATGTATAAATTATACCTGTAATATGAAATCAATAAACATAAAGATATTTGTCACGTAATATTAGGAGACATAAGAAACTTATCTTAAGCAGGCGGATATTAAAGTCAAAGATGGAGTAACATTCTGTTGTCACAATAAATGTGATTCACGCGCGCTCAAATGTCGCGATGAGGCGCGACTAATCCGCGGTAACGAGCCGGTCCGCCAACGCGTTAGTGTGGTCGTGCCTTTATTGCGTTACTTCGTAAATAGTGTTATATCTCGGTTATTTTCTTTATGGTCTCTTCAACTTGGAGTTCAACGGTTATTCTTCCGACAGATTTAGTTTTATGGAGCGACCTATTGAACTCATCGATTGAATTACCCGCCTATGCATTATTGCACGTAATAATATTGAAATGTAGACTTTTGTGTGGATATGAAAATGGTTCTTCCTTCAGTTTATTGGAACGAAGTTCTTTAACGCGGCTTGCGGTGGGAGTAAACTGGTAGAAATTGTTACGCAACCAAAAAGCGATGCCCGAAAAAGATGGCTCCGTTTTGAAGAACAAAAGCAAAAATTTTTGACACTTGAAACTATACCATTATAACTTGTATTCATCTATAGGTTAAAATTGAAGTCATGGGCATCCTCTTAAGGGGTCATTGTACTTATCATTATGAACAACTTTTACTATGGGACCAAACCTGAAATCGCGAATAAAATCAGCTGTTCGCTACACTTTGACGAGTTATGCGAACATAAATGTAGGGAATAGCTGTTTTTTTTTCGCCAGTCGGATTTGAAAAATTCTTTTTGCATTTGATAGCCCAATTCTTGAGGAAGTCTATAGATTATTTAACATCACGCTAGAACCCTTAAGGGCCGAGCCAAATGAAAATAAGTCAGAAGGAACGCTAAGCGAAAACGAAATAATAGCATATAGTTGTGGGTCGTGGAGACGAGAAATTTCACGCGGACGAAGTCGCGGACAGAAGCTAGTATACAGCGCAAGTAACATCATTTCAACCGGGTGTCCCACGACACCTTCCGGACTTTTTTTCACCATAAGTTTCAAATGATTTGATTTCAGAATATAGATCCTGTACGCCTACGCACTTGTCGAAGCGATCTTTCATTTTCAAAAGTCACTAATATCACAGTTTAATGTCAAAACACCTAATGCAACTGACCCACATTGTGAAGCAGGTGTTATTTTAGTTAACCCTGTTCCGTGGTAGTCAGTAGTCTCTCTCTTAAATCACTATCATTAGTGATAATCATTCCTACTGACCGTACGTGCGCCTCTTATATTATTATCTAGTGTTTTTGCTGAACTAAGGCTGAGAGCACACCGTTGTCCTGCGAGGAGAATTTACTCCTTAGGTATTTTGTTCGATTTGCGGTTTTGTTTTTAGGAGCTTACATGTCATAGTTGCCTGATCCGCACCCTAATTGCGTAACACACTTACAGTAGGAATATAAACATATAAAGCAATAGATTAGTAATATACTTCAAAATCATTCAGATCGTGATTGATAGTGTGTTACGCAATTAGGATGCTCCTTTCGTTTTTAATGAAGTTGGAAAACGATGGAACAATGTTATGTCAAACGTTAAAAGATAATTAATTTTAATCTTGTTAAATGCTTACTTAAGAATGCCCAGCTGTTTGAAAGCAAATTCAATTAACATTCAAGATAATTAATTAAATTAATAATTAATATGTTTCATCGAGATTTGCATTCAGATTAGAGATAGATAATGATAAATCTTAATGTTGCATGTTCATTTATGGGACATTGAATGCCAGGCATTCATTTTCATTAATTCTAAATGTTATTAGGCTGTTTTATAAAATGAGGAAATAATATATGTGATTTTAATTAATGAGTTTTAATTTCTTGACTTGACAATTGATTTCATATTCAAGTATAGTAAGTAGTTCATTAGTAAGTTCTTAATGAAAAACGTGTTAGTTTATTATACAAATTAAAAAAATGCTAATTGTCTATGGGACTAAAATAAGCCTAGGCTTATTTCATTTTACTACTCAAATTTGTTTTTACAGGTGGGAACTCAATACAACAATGTAGTCATAATTTCCACACTCAGAGTCGTCACCCAAAAACCAATTAGACGCCACACCAACAAAACGGAAATGTTTTAAACTAGTTGTTTTAGTCCCGTAAGCGACGAGTTAGGGCTTGGATCATATTTGATTGCATGAGAGTAGCAGTGATTTGTAATGTACACCGGTAGTATATTTTTATACATGAATCGGAAAATATTATGACAGGAGCATTTAAATAGGCAAATATACCCGCGGCTCTATGTTTTAAATGCTCCTCTTTTACTGTTTGTATTTCCTGTGCATGTCCCAAATAAAATATTTTTCTTTCTTTTAACTTTTTTCGTTTCTATTTTCGACGGACGACAGTCGGTTCTACAACGTAGTAATTTCTCTCCAATGTGTTCCCGCCTTAAAAATAATACTGTAATCACCTAATTGCCGCCACTCACTGCTGTGTCGCGACTTTCGACACAATGAATTGTTTTTAACAATGAGACTGCAACTGTTCGTTGTTGTAGCCTCAGGCTTAAAATAACTGAATGGACTCATGGACATGACATGTTGGAAAAAAAAAAGATTGTAGGTATTTTTTTTTTGAAACAAGTAATTGCTTGTTGCAAGTTTCTTGTGTCTGACAGCAATGAATGATAAACATACTTAAGTGATTCATTAGATCTAAATTATAAGAAAACATTGCAGTTTATATTTACTCTCTATTCGATGTAACCGTTTACAAAATAAATGCAAATTTTCAGTTTTTCGATAGCAGGAATCGGAAGTGACATCCAGTTTAATTAGTGACAGTGACAAATTGACTAAGTTATTCAAGCATTGATTGACAAAAACCCCTAAACTCAAGTTCTCTGTCAGAAATATTAGCTGAACTTTCAGGTCCGTACGTGTTCCAACGAAGGCGTTTGAGCTAATTGGTAATTTATACAATTACAAAGTTAACACGCGCATCGTGACGAAAAAAGAAACTTATGACATATTTTATATGTTCTAGAAAGTGCACTCAAAATGTTTTCGAAAGTGCACGATCCAGATAAACGAATTAAACATTTAATGTGTGATTTTAAAAGACGTTATGAAATTATTTCGATTGAGTTTTATTTAAGCTTTTCAGTTATAAAATTTTAATTGTTACTCTCTCTTGTTATTAAATGCAATTTTAATCGATTTGTTGCTGTTAATCTGAGAAATGGGAAATTGTATTGAGTTATTAAAAGTGAAGTGTCTCGGGCCATTTTCTAGCTCGATATTAATCATGATTACTACCTGTGTCATAGCGCAAGTCAATTAAACTAACAACAAATAAATAATATAATGTTAATTAAAGGCAGGTAATAAACGATTCGCAAACCTATCCTTCTGCAGTGAGGTGAGGTGTGAGACAGGGAGACATCTCACCGAAACTGTTCACCGCTGCATCGGAGGATGTCTACAAGGTTCTAGACTGGAAAGGGCTAGGCATCAACACCAATGGCGAGTACATCAGTCACCTTCGGTTTGCCGACGATATATTTATCATGGTTGAGACTATGGAAGACCTCAGCACAATACTCTATGACTTGAGTAGAGCTTCCGAAAGAGTGAGTCTTAAAATGAACATGGATAAGACAAAGGTCATGTCAAATGCCCATATAACAACCACTCTCATGAAGATCGGAGATACTACACTTGAAGTTGAAGATGAGTATGTTTACCTAGGACAAACTGTCCCGTTAGGTAGGTCCTTCCTTAAGAACTTCGAGAAAGAGGTCAATCGTCGAATCCGACTCGGCTGGGCAGCGTTCCGGAAGCTATACGCAATATATTCTCGTCTCACATACCGCAGTCTCTCAAGACTAAAGACCTAGATGGCACCGAAACGTGGTCGCTCTCAATGAGCTTTATTAGAAGGCTGAAAGTCACTCAAAGGGTATAATGGAGAGGGCTATGCTTGGAGTTTCCCTACATGATCGAATCAGACATGAAGAGATCCGTAGGAGAACCAAGATAACCGACGTATCCCGAAGAATTGCCATACTTAAGTGGCAGCGGGCAGGGCACATTGCTCGCAGAACAGATGGCCGATGGGGCCGAAGAGTTCTGGAGTGGCGACCGCGTACCGGAAGACGTAGTGTTGGAAGGCCTCCCACAAGGTAGACCGATGACCTTGTGAAGGCCGCAGGAATTCGGTCGAAGTGGTGGTGCTTAGGGCAGGCCTATGTCTAGCAGTGGACGTCATTCAGCTGAAATGATGATGGAAAACTATTTACAACAATTCCAACAACTATGTAGAACAACATAACTGAACTATAAAATATTGAAAGCAATCTTGCTCCAAAGAGGTTATTATACAGTAGTAATTTATGTACATTTGCAATGTGGTTAGGTAATATTTTAATTAAGTTAATATTACTTGCGAGTCGAATGTACTACTTACATTGTAGCAAAATAAGAAGCTATATAGTTACTACTACTTATCTAATCAAATAAACGTTATCTATTCTGTTATTCTAGTTTTATTGAATTAAAAAAATAATTTCGTAATTTTAAAAAAGTAGGGTACGTAATCCTAGGTAGTCCTTGCCCGTTCTTCTCCATAGGTACCTACTACGCTTTAGAATGGGCAACTAGCCTCATATTTCTGACTTCTGATTCAAAAGTGCCTGTAAACGGTTTAATTGAAATAAATGCTTTGATTTTGAGTTCAGTTCTAGTCGTTACGCGCCAGTGTGAACAAAGCTTTACGTTTTAAGGTGTTAATATTATTTTTGTGTTGTGACTAACAATTCTTTATTCTTGTTTACAGGTAAATAAATATTAGCAGTTTTCAGCACGATTTTCAGTTGTAAGTAGCATACACATTACACAATCTATACATATAGTAAATACCTAAATAAAATTGAAATGACTGTTTGTAATGTCAAAATAACAGCTTTTTATTAATTGCATTATGAATTTGCATAAGAAAGTATATACGGTACTTAACAAAAAAAAAATACATTTTAAAAATTTTTGTCTGTCTGTCTGTTTGTTTATTCCGGCTAATCTACGAAATGGCTTGACCGATTTTAACCGAACTTTCACTGGCAGATAGCTAATGTTATACGGGGTAACTTAGACTACTTTTATTATAGAAAAATAACTAGGGTTCCGCGCATAAATATAAAACCCATGAAATTGTGAACAAATAGCGCGGGCGGACGATGCAACGCGGCGGGTAGGGGGACGAGCGAGTTTCATTAAAATGTGGCTGTTATTTTAGTATGTTATGTATCGACTTCCACGCGAACGAAGTCGCGGGGTATAGCTCAGCAATTATAAATCAGTAACAGCGTACTCAATCAGTTTGCAAAATAACTGATATGTTTAAAAAAATTATACAAACGTTAGGCAATTTTAATTATATCTTTGTTCTACAATTTATTACATTTAATAAACATCTTTCCAACTCGAAATCAGTATGTAAATAATAATATAAAATTAAAATACATAGTCTCAATACGGAGGTTCTATTATCACATGTTTATGTAGATTTAGAGAACAAAGTACCGCGGCCATTTGCATATTATCAGTAGGCCAATTAATTTTACAATAATATATTGGTATTAATTGTACCAGATTTATGCGAAACCGCCTTTGAATTTTAAGCAAGCCTTCTGCTGAGACTGTGTTTAGATTAAAGACGGGTTCAGATGGAAATAGATTACTTAAGGTCCTTATTCTACAACGATGTTCGGTGTTCAAAATTGAAAAGAGTATGCTTAGATGGTTTGGTCATGTTGAGAGTATGAATGAAAGGCGACTAACAAAAGGTATTGTACTCCAATGAGCCACAATGTGACTTTGGAGCTGCATCTCAAACGATGCCTTACTTCTTATCGTGGGTCTCTGGAACTTTGTGGGGCCAGTGCTAACGCTGTCGACGTGGCTGAGTTTTGGTCGAAACTTATACAAATACATATATTATAGAATCATTGAAGAAGAAAAAGTACTTTTCGAAGTATGTATGAAGCACATATAACTTCTAGCACTTAGGTATAGCTTAAGGCGCTTCCCCGACCGAACGACCTTGAGCGTTCGGTCCTTGTTCTCAGTTCCGCCGCGCTGACCCGCTCTGTCTCGCTTCCTCTGCACGCACGCCCATTTATTATAGAATTCACAATTTTTTTGGAATTATTTTAATAAAAAAAGAAAAATGATTTAAAAAAGTGTGTGTGTGTGTGTGTGTCAGCTCCGACGCACATTTGGAGTGTACTCCGTGAAAGGTGCGCAAGGTACCTTGAGTACGTTGCGCAGAAAAACGTAACGCTTTTGAGTTATTAACGCTTGTATTAATTTCACTCCTAAACTCCAAAAAAGAGTGAATTATTTTGATTTTTAAATTAAATCCATTAGTGTAATCTTTAAATCAATAAAATGTCACCTTTAGAAAAAGATGCAAGCAATCAATAATTTTAGTAATTTTTTTACAAGGAGATTTTAAATATATTTATATACCTACCTACATAACAACAAATAAGAACGTGAAATGTGATGATAGTATATATCAAACATTAATAACGTGCTTTTAGATGTAGTTTATTTATCTTAATTAAGGAGTTAATACCCTCTGAATAACGCACTATCGCAAGGTTTTGCTCGGGGCAGTGCCTTAAGTCTCATCAATAAATTCGTCGATAGTGTGACGAATAGTCGCTTATACGAAACTGAAGTAATTTATTTATCAACGATAAACTATTAATTTACATAGATGTAAGATAAATAATTTGCTCGTCTCTTAAACAAATAGGTAAGTTTCATCTAAAACATATGCACAGACTCAAGCTATAATTTGAATGGCAATATTAATGTCATATTAGCGACGCTGCCGTAACTTTCCTGGAAAAATTAACGTCAAAAACGGCGTTGCCGTAACTTTGCCGGCAGAATTAAAGTCTTATGTGGCATGCTGTCGTCTTGCCAGCAATATTACCGTCATATTATCGACATTGCCGTGTAGAGAGTACTACAGGGTTGCTAGCAGTTCACACATACCGGGTGTACACAATTAAACGAGTAAGTTTATTGACTATGCTACATTTGGTACTAGGTCCGGCTGTGAGCGAAGCAGATTTTTTGTCCTTTTCAGTCAAGAAATTGAAGGAAAGAAAGAAAATACATTTATTTAGCAGATTCTAAAAGGCACACAACATAATATTTTGCTAATATGTATTAAAAGTTAATATAATAATTGCTAAGGTTTACAGCGGGTAATTATCACAAGAAACGGATAGAATTGGCCGATATTGAAAAAAGTGTAAATCTAAAGATGGTTTGTTCAGCAAGAAATAATATTTGATAATCATATAAATTCCAAAAAAGCTAAGCCTAAGGTACAGTACGCCGCATGTTAGTGGTAACAAACCAGGATAAGCTGGCCTCTTATTCTAATAAAACTCTGTACTACGCTACACCAGCTAAAGGTCAAATTGATACCACCGTGGCGGCATCTACATCGCCACTTGCGAACTACGCACCATACTGACGTCATGCAAAATCCTGCATCGCGCAAGCAGAGTATACCGCGCAACAAGCATACACAAGATGTAACATAAATAACGCACAACCTCTTAAGATATCATTGTAGTCATTATTATGAACAACTTTTACTATGTGACCAAACCTGAAATCACGAAAAAAATCTGCTGTTCCCCACATTTATGTTCGCATAACTCGTCAAAATGTAGGAAACAGTTGCTTTTTTTCGCGATTTCAGGTTTGGTCCCAGTAAAAGTTGTCCATAATGATGAGTACAATGATCCCTTAAGAGGTCGTGCGTTATTTATGTTACATCTTGTATACAACGTCCCAACATCAATCGTCGGGCAATTGCCCACCAGACACAACACAGTCTGGTCGGAAGATCCTCCCGATGTGCGATCGACCGTACCCTATGTAATTTAACCAGCAACTTCTTAAGTCAACATTTTGACGTTTTGGATGTACAATGCATTCTTATAAATATCCATCCCACTGACGCATTTCATTAACAGGCGATCACGACTAAGCCACTTATCTTGCTCCGCCTCCGCTTGCAGACAAACCTCGCCTCACAAAATCCTTCTCACTATTACACCGCCTTCTAAAACCAGCCTTACCACCACTGCATAAGGTCCACAAATACAGCCTCCAACACAGAAACTCTCCACATAATTCAGGCCCAACAAAACAGACAGCACGGGAATACTTGGGTTCTCAATAAAATTGCAATAGTTTCTTTGTCGCTAAATACATTAGTGTTGCCAGTAAATAATAGGACTTTCACCTGGCAATGAATGGAACTATTAATGTGTAGGTTACAGTACAATCTGGATGTCTGGCGTGCGCAAGAGTGGTATGAAGAACGTTTATCTTGCTGGCGTAACTTTGAATAGCTGGAAGTAATGATAAGCAAAAATGTTTTGAATGGCGCGAAATAAAACCTTGGATGTTTATAGGAAAATAAAATAAAGCCATGGTACTCTGTTACAATGGGTGGCGAGGTCTTTCAAAGCCGCGGGTAAGGTTTTTTTTAATTTTGCCCCTCTGTGATTCGTTATTTTTTTCTAATAATTCCTAACTTTCACAGATAAATCTTAGCAGTACACATTATTCATTAGCTTTTGCCAGCGGCTTCGCCCTGAGTAGTAGTAGGATTTTCACAAAATCAAAAACCTTTCATTCTTTGGGACTATTTATTTGATCAAATCTTTGGGTTTTACTTATTTTAGCAAAATATATCCACTAAAGACCACCGTTTGCACCGTACCAAAGTAGATACAATTATGTAGATTCATTTGTAGCTTCATTGCGCCCTCCCGCTCCGCCCAGAGCGGGAGAAGTCATTGATGATTTCCCACCCAAAAAAAAAAAATACATTTATCTACAAACAAAATGAACAATATTGATTCCTATTATATATTTATGATAACGTAACATTACACCTGTAATCGAAAGTTTAGGCAGCGCTGTATGCGGGATGTTCGAAAGAGTTACCGTGGCCCCGGCACCGGCAACTGAAGGAACACGGGTGGGTTTTAGTCAGGTGTACCTATTATAGTACAACCACATTTCGCCAGATATGCTTGATTCCTAAGTAATAGGGGGCGAACCTTTTTCCATCAACCGGGCACAAATTCAAACTCCGGGCTGCTACTAAAAATTCCTGATGGAAAAAGCACAATAACACTTTGCCCGATCTGGGAATCGAACCCAGGACCTCATGCTCAATAGTAGCGCTTGCAGCCACTAAACCAACGAGGCACCAAGAAGACCTAAAAAAATAACAAATCAATTGACCTGCATTACATAAAGTGCAACACAATTTCTCAGTTGTACTAAGACGGAACTGTTACGCAACTGTGAACCTTATAACTCCATTTTACTCGAAGAAAGCTTAGATTAATTATCATTGCAATAGATTTGCATTATTTATCTTAATAACAGATATAATTATAGCTATGATAAATATTGCGTGACGGCTTGCATAAATAATGATTGCAGCTTTTCGTAATAATTTGTTACATATTGATAGCTGTTAAGTGGTATTGAATAAAATGCATTAGCAACGATTGGTACATTACATCGAAAAAAATAAAAAGCAGTTTTCAAATAAAAAATAAATAGTGTATTTCTTTGAAACACCGCAGAATAATGATGAGTCGGACATAACACGTACATAAAGCCAAAAGAAAAACAAATGAAATGTGAAAATGAGTGAAAAATCTTTTTTTCGTTTTTCAATTAAGTATGTATTTTATTTTAAACTTTTCAAAATGTCAAATATGAGTTCTGTCATAAACCGTCTTGATCTTGATAACGATGACTTACAAGCTCGTTCAAGGAAAAACAGTAAAGATTTTCCTGCAAAGTTTATTAGATTTATTCATATATTTATGATGCCTTATCCAAATTCAACTTCATACAAGATAAATCAATCAATCAATCAATCAATCTGCCTAGCCTTTTCCCAACTATGTTGGGGTCGGCTTCCAGTCTAACCGGATGCAGCTGAATACCAGTATTTTACATGGAGCGACTGCCTATCTGACCTCCACAACCCAGTAACTGGGTAATACGATACCCCTTGGTAAGACTGGTTGTCAGACTTTCAGTCTTCTGACGACCCGTAACGACTGTCAAACAACAAGATAAATAATAAAGTAATAATTAAAAATTCTAAGATTTTATCAAATGGTAATTAATTAACCCTTGGCGGCTATACCTACAACGCCGTAGCAGGTAAATGGTTAAAATAAATTATACATACCTTTAAGTGTTAAAGCAAACTAACGCTTCCGCCGGGCTAATTTATATTAACTTTATAATACCTACTGTAGATCCTGGCAGTTCAGGGTTGAGATTTCTTCAGATGACGAAATTTTTATCTCTTTCTTCCATCCTAGAGCATTATTCCAATAATGTTGACGGTCATTTCAGGTACATCGGAATTTGAACCTACACCTTAATTGCGTAGCACACTTTTTTAATCACAAGGTTTTTGATATTGCTAAGCCTATGTTTCATACTTTTAAAAAATTCGTCAGCTCAACAACGTAAATAACGCAATGAATGTTGTTGAACTGTCAAAATGAAAGCCATTGTCACTGCAAGTGTGTTACACAATTACCCCGCGGGTCAAAACCTGGTTCGACTGGAAACAGTTAAAATGGCGCTAGTCTGAATAAGTCGTTGTAATACTGCTGCATAGATTGTCAAGAAATTCTTCAAACAAATTCGGTCATTTCCGAAACAGCAAATAAATCAAATAAATGTACCCGGTAAGTTTAAGCCGTTCCCCGTTTTCTCCTAAAAGTATTGCAGAAGATATTTTAACCATGTATTTATAAATTCCCTTTTATTTAAAGAAATGTACGGAGGAGTTCCAGATCGGTTGTAACCCTACCAACAGTAGCAATCATTGAGAGTAGTTACGTTACTATGATGGCCATAAAATTAGGCACTTCCTCAGCACCTGCTACTGGTATCGCAGCTACAATTATATATTGGAACGTGGCAATTACATGTAGGAAAGTACATATAGTTAGATAATATATACGTACTATATAAGAGGAAGTTGCAGATCGCATTAGACCTATTTGGACATTTTGCCAATAGGTTTTTACAGTATCAAAAAGAACTACTTTATTTAATTACTTCACTTTAAAGGGCATCTAAGGATAGGTAAAAGTCATCATAGAGCCGATGCGAGAAAGAGATGGAGTAATACGGGACAAATACCGCCATCCCCTTTTAGTATTGGAACAATTATGACTTTTACACTTCCCAATCTTCTTTCTTTTTCGTGTGGTTAGGGACTAATCAGGTGTCATAGTTTGATGTTGCCCATGGGCCTCTGAATTGGCTTCACATGCCGCTGAGGAATATCTCTCAAGCATGCTTCCTTACAATGATTTCCTTCACCGTTTTATATGCAAGTAATAATTAAACAATACGCACATGAATTCGAAAAGACTTCCCAATACGGTCCCAGGTTTCTGAAAGCATTATGAAGTCTGTTAACAGATTAATCTGCTGTCATTAGCTGAAAATAAAAACAAGTTGATTATACAGTTTCATATATTCGACGACAGATTAAATCAAATATTCGAAACCCGGGAAACCAAAAGAAAACCCAACTTCCTTTAAAGCCTCCGCATATTAAAGCATCATAAACAAATCTAATGCATTCATTATCAATTAAAATTAGAAATTCAATTAACATAATCTCCATACTGATTTTAAAGTGAAAAATCATCGGCTACTATCATCTCATCGGATATTGATTATGAGAAAAAATCTACGATGGTGGAGGTACTAAGTGGTGTTCTTATCATAATTTTATCATATCTTTGATTACGGCAGGCTTTTACGGCTCAGAGAAGGGACAAGTCAGTGGTATCAACATCTCCGACTAAGGTGTATGTTAATTCAATCTTATTAAATACCTGTTGAAAACTATAGTCATGTGGAATGCAGATATATCGGAGATATTGTATCGATACATAGTTCATTCTTAGGAATTTATGGAAAAATGGCATATCTAAATTATTTCATTTATTCCTATACAATTCCGTAAGTACAGTTGCTGTATCTCTCGTAAGATTGCCTACATCTTTAGAAGATGCGAGCTATAAGGTGATGGATATCTTCACTGTCCGTTTGTAATGTCTAAATGGTCACTAGTTTAATTCAAATTGGCTTTTTCAATGTTCTGCCTCGTTGGTCTAGTGGTCGCAAGCGTTACTGCTGAGCATGAGGTCGGTTTCGGTTCCCGGGTCGGGCAAAGTGTTATTGTGTTTTTCCATCTGGAATTTCTCAGTAGCAGCCGGGAGTCTAGATTTGTGCCCGGTTGTTGACAACAGGCTCGCCTCCTATTACATGGGACTTAAACATAACTGGCGACATATGGGTGTACTATAGGTACACCTCTGCCTAACCCTTCGGGGAATACAGTCGTGATGTTATGTTAAACGTAGTTCTAGTTTGTAGTTTCTTTGGCATGCTAGCTTGAACAGGGCCTTAAATCAATAAGAGAAAAAAAACGTCTGTCTCCGTGATCCTTTTTAACTCCGACGGCTGAGACGCAAGTTCCTTCTTCCATACATAATTCCGTAAAAATCAAAGAAAGCCAATCATTATTCAACCCTGTCTCTACCGCATGCAAACACGGCAGATTCGCGCAGATCATCGCGCCAACATATTCCGTAGACGGCGACTTCTAAGCCAGGCTAATAAGACACTCACGCGCAGGCCGGAAGGCGTCCGTCCCCGTCTGATGAATATCTGCCATCCTGCGCGCTTGAGACGTGCCTCCGGTAGCGACATCTTGTGCCCCAACACTGAACTAATTTACTACCCATTTTCAAACGACAGCCGATAATGATACTAATAATAGATTTTAATTAAAATTTTGTTTTACGACGTATAAATATTTATGTTTCGATGAGTTGGATTTCCTTGAGTTTTCTTCGAAAGTATGCAGCGCTTTCCGCCAAATCGTGTTTTCCTCAAGTGATTTAAATATTTCTAATCAGATTTTAGAAAACTCTATGCATATTGATATCAAGTGTCAACCTCGCAGTCGTAAAATTATCAATGCGCGATAGATATCTACTAACTTACAAAAGACATGTAGATACGAGTACATCTTGTACCCCAACACTGAACGTTATGTAATGTAATATAGCATAACAAAAATGATTTATTTTACGCCAACATTTAATTAAATAACCATTTAACAAATCTAATTAAGTTCGGCTACAGAAGTAATAAAACATTTCTTTTTAATCTCACTATCAATCAAAAACTAATTCTTGAACAACCTCCAAGCCAACCAATCACCTAGACAATCGTGCAGCATCGCCAAAACATAATTAATTACAAACAAAAACTGCGGTGCGCAAGCGCAGGGGGCGTCGCTGGGCTGCGCGGGGGCAGGGCAACGCACCTGCGGTAGCTCCCTACCAAACGCGCACTAAAAATACGTTATTAACACAACTACTTTTATTTTTATATGCGATAGCCGCGAGCTAAAGGTTAACCCAGAGACGGACTGAAGACGAATTCTGATTTCGAATTTTTGAATCTGGAATTTGTGTTCCATCTTTGAAGTTTATTTTAGTGTTTGAGTGATGGTTTGTGACTGTGCTTTCGCTTGATGTTTGTTCTGTCTGTAGTTGTGTGTGCCGTACTATAAAGAAACTGTTTTGTCGTTTATTGTTGTGCCGTTTTTAATTAAACTATCCTCAAGTCGAATGGATTTCGAAAGAAAACTTTGCTTCCTGTGCCCGCAGCGCACGTCTTTTCCGCGAAAAAACTAATGTATGGTGACTAAAACCTATTTTTTAAAGTTACCTAATTCTTGTTATCGTGCCCCTGTTTAATTTTGTCCCGTATGCAATTAATTATTTTGATCTTCGATGACCTTTGGTTGTTTTTCTGATTCAAAATCCAGTTTATCCAATTTGATTATAGAGTTAATGAACTGTGCATCTAACTAACCTTACGTAGAGACCTCTGTTTTATATTCAGCTATAGCACATAGAAATGTAGAATAAATATTGAAAACTAAAAAAAATATTAGCATATTGATTAATTCATAACACGGCTATAAATTGGATCGTTTCTGATGATATATTTAAAATCTGAATATTTTAAGATTCAGATATTTCAAAATACAAATGAGTAGCTTCATCTGTTGACATCACACATCATCATTATTATGAATTAATTCTAAAATTACAATAAAAAAGTTTTAATATCTAATATAATTTTTCTAGGTGACGATTTTTCCAATAACACAAACTGACTTTGAAAGCTTTTAGTGCTATAAAGTATGTAAATCAGCTTTTTGTTTAAAAATTAAAATAATTAATATAATGATGATATATTTTGATTTCAATGGCTTTACTCTAGTCTTAAATAGGTCGTCTTGCAAAATAAAATTCTATAATGCAAAAATTCTTTCAGTAAAATTTTCGTATTTTCACACAGGGGCCAAAATGTGGCGTAATACGATAGCAGTCAGTCACTAGTTCTATACATGTAACTCATGAACAAAGAGTTTGTATCAATTATCAGACCCTAAGAAAGTGCTACGGAATAATGTAAAGTTAGTTATAATATATTACATTTATCACGTAAAATAATAAGTTATAGTCTATTAAGCTAGATTGTATTATTTATTAAGAATTTAGTTCTTATTGACACAGAGGAAAAAAAAAGTTAATAAGTAGGTACTTCAAAATTAAATATGGTGAAAGCAGTTCATTGTTTTATTAACTTTGTTAGAGTGAGACCTATAGCGTTATTATTTAATCAGGAAGAGAATCAAGTCAACCGCTCTAGTCCGTGCCTGGCTGACATCTTTCGGCATCTGGCCGGTCGGAGGCTGCGATCTCGAGATAGCTCGGGTCACTGTCCCCTCACTCACACTACCCCGACTCACTCACACACACACTCACCCTGTCACACTGCCTCTGGAAACTGGAGCGGTTGTGTTTTGTAACATTCGTAATTACACTTCATTGAACAGTGCCGGTGGAAATGGATACCTCATTCGTGAGGTGTGGCATGTAGATTCATGTGAGGTCTGTATTCTGAGTTCGATAAATGACGGAATGGTTGGAATTTTATGACGAGTCCGAATTGAGCGTCTATGGAGGTTGGTCGCTTGATGCGTTTGAAATTGGAATGTTTTATTGAGTGTGTCTATCATTCAAATACCGAAGCCCAGATTAGGTTTGAATTAGTCGTTCGATTCAATTAAAAACCTAGTAGAGCAGAGTTCGATTTTAGTCAGTGAATGAATGAATGATGTTTTGTGCTTTGCACACTACTTATTCGATGACGTGTAAGAACTTAGAACCCGTAAACAAGGATAACATTGTTTTAGCTATAAAGCTAAAATACTGCATTCTAGTAAACATGAATGTAACATTGGTAGCCTGAAAAACAGTTAGCGTCTAAGGTTTTTATCCGATCTTAAAAACAAAATTATGAAAAATTTCTTGAAGAAAATATGTCCAATCAATTTTTTTTTTAAACTCTTTCTTACTAACAAACATCATAATTGTGTCATACTTGTCGCATACTCGCACGTGTTGCTGTATTTGTCCTCAACGAACAACTCTGACGCAATTGTTACCTGTCGCCTGCTCTTATATGTACAAGGTGTAACATAATTAACGCACAACCTCTTAAGGGGTCATTGTACTCATCGTTATGAACAACTTTTACTATGGAACCAAACCTGAAATTGCAAAAAGAATCAGCTGCTCCCTGCATTTATTTTTGCATAACTCGTTAAAATGTAGGGAACAGCTGATTTTTTTTCGCGATTTCAGGTTTGGTCCCATAGTAAAAGTTGTTCATAATGATGAGTACAACGATCCTTTAAGAGGTTGTGCGTTAATCATGTTACACCTTGTATATGCTCTAGTTACATATTAATAACTTTAACGTATGGGATCTTCTTTTCTGAGGGAAAAGAACTTCAGTGCGATTTTATTCTGAACCTATGGAATATCACAACACTCCCATATCCTTAGTCACAATCATCAAGTCCATATTATGTTCATGTTCACTGCTAAACATGGACCAAAAATATTTAAAAAAAACTGGACATTGGTTCTATCTCCAAAAAGGTTACATATTGCATTTAAAAAAAAAAAATCACACCCGTGTTCCTTCAGTTGCCTGTGCCAGGGCCACGGTAACTTTTTCAAACATCCCGCGACCCTAGCTGAAAAGGTTATTGCCAAAATCGTATTAGCAATCTGGAGGATTCTGCAGACAATCTTCATCCCTTATTCATTTAATTTGGTACCTTGTTCGTCTCCCACGAACAGGGAATTCATATTAATTCCCTGTTCGGAACGGAGGAAATAAATAAAATGAGTTTATCTTTTTCCAACTACGTCAATCAATCAACTCAGCATATCGCAGTCCACTGCTGGACATAGGCCTCTCCCAGGCTGCGCCACAACACCCTGTCCTCCGCTTTCCGCGCCCAGTCTGTCCCAGCCATCTTTACCACACCACCAGCCACCTTTTCACGTGCCCCATCCCAATCCAACTGTAATCATTTGGTAATTGCCTGAAAATAAAAACCTATAATACTACATTAAATACAGTAATTACCATACGAAACGGTGCTTTTATCAAAATCTCACACTCCACCCACATAATGGTAGTTCATATATAATATGTATATTTAATCAAATTGACTGAACGCCTTAATTAAGCCCGCGTTGTTTGACACTTCACTTTATCGGCTAGTGACGCGCCGCAACCTCGATACCGGTACCGATACCGAATACCAATTACCTCGGCAATAAACATCGGAACCGTAAAGTTGTCCGTCGGTTCGTTGATAAAGATATTAGCATGTGTAATTATTATCTGGCTGTTCATACATATTGAGATATTATGGAGATGTGAAATAGGTTGTATAAGGGCATTAAATATGTTATAATATAGTGCGATTCGAAGTCAGATCGAATTAAGTGCAGTGGTATCGCTCAGTCTTCAGTTATGCAATCAATATGGATTATATTTTTCTAATTTATCCAATATTTTTTATGTAATAGCAGATTACTAAGCTATACTGCTTAGATAAAAACAGGTCCTGCAACATTAATTTAACTAAGCCAAAACTAGTTGATCTAAAAATCAAAACGTCTCTTTGCCATGGAACAAAGCGAGATTTTAGTTTTAGAAAATAATAAGTAATTAACAATTAATTATTCATCATCTGTCTTGCCTTTTCCCAACTATGTTGGGGTCGGCTTCCAGTCAAACCAGGTCAGTATTTAACATGAAATGACTGCCTATCTAACCTCCACAACTCGGTTACTAGGTAACACGATACCCCTTGGTAAGACTGGTTGTCAGACTTTTGGGCTTTTGACGACCCGTAACGACTGTCAAAGATCCACGAAAGACAGCTGGGACCAACGGCTTAACGTGTTTTCCGAGTCACGGAGTTGTATTGGAATGTAAAGATGGTCACCCATCCACCGACCAACCGCGGCAAACTTAGCTTAACCTGTTATTACTTAGCCACGAGCCCCTTAATAACACTGTAATACATTATCAACTAGTACGGGGGGTATTGTGACTGTTACTGGTGACCTTATATATTGTAATCTCAACAGTATACTTAAGGTAATAAATTGTGCACAAATATATAAATAAACAAAACAATAAATTGTTATGACAGTCAAAACAACCAGAGTTATCATCTACTATTCTATTTTTACTACACCAAAGTGCTACCCAGTTAAAAAAAAACCCACTCAGATCATCATTATTCTCCTGTCCTTATCGCAATTTATTTGGGGTCGGCGTAACATGTATTTTTCTTCCATACTTCTCCATTAGTCGTCATCTCGGTAGTCACCCCCTTTCTAGCCATATCATCTTTCACACAGTCCATCCATCGTTTCTTTGGTCTTCCCCTACTCTTATAGCCTTCCTCACGACATTTTCCTCATTCCTCCTCATCACATGCCTATATCATGACAACCGATTTCCACACAACTTTACAGTCACCGGTGCCACTTTCTTTCTCTTATGATCTCTCGATTAAGCTCAAAAATTAGACTCATTTTTTCCCATTGAGTCATTCTTATTAAGAAGATCCTGGTCCTAATGACGTACGCAAGCTAATTTATTTCGAATACATTCCTCATTCTTATCTCGATACATGTCCAGGTCTATATACATACATAATATTGTAACCGATACTATGCCGAGCTTAAACAAAAACCGACTGACAACTGGCCACTGGCCATTGCTCGTAGGCATAACTTGAAAAACTACATGACTATGACTAATATTGTATTGTGACCACATACTTTCATTAAACAATACTTGAAGTATAAACAATTTAGGTATTTAAATAAAGGTAAACAAAAAAATCACGAACCGACTAAATATTACATTACGTAATATTACATTACGTCGGTTAACCACGTTGGTATTTTTGTTTACCTTTATTTAATTACCAAAACCAATGGAGTATAGTTAGGTAATTAATAAACTCTTGAACAGCTAATAATTTATTTTCATAGCTGTGAAAAGTGTCCGGTGGTGTTTAAAACAGTTTTCCAAATTATTTTCAGCGTATTGACAGTAGTTTAGTATGTATTAAATGCAAGGTCCTTAATCATAGGAAGCCAGTATGAGAGAGTCCAGACTTCGGAATTAATTATAAAGAAAGAAAGAAAAATCACTTGAACTGAAGTAGGACCAAAAATGCGATTCCCAAAAAGTTCCGTGATACGTTATTATTTTTCCATATTCTTGCAGTTTGAACCGGACAAGGATTACCTTCCTATTCCTATTATAAATTTAAAATTAACTTTAAAATATTCAAAATGTCGTCAAAAATGTCTCCTAAGAAACCTCAAACGTACGACACCTACTCTTAAAACTAATCTCTTCTTTTTGCTGGCCCCGCGACACGGGCGAGGTCGACAGACATACATAACTCAATAACAGGTGATAAAAACCACCGCCACACTTCCGTGCCTGTCAGCGGATTTGATCCAGTTTTAATGAAGAACAATCATTCACATAATTACGTCCTACATCAACATGAAATAATTCTTGTTTTGAGTTTGAGTTCTTATAATCGGACGATAATATGGAGATAGTGCACAAATGGACCCAACTTTAGAAAAGATTCTTCGGCTGTATAAAGCTCGTATCTATCAGAGGCAGCCTCGAAGTGAGACGTTCCCTCGATCTGGAGCACATAAGACCAATTTTTGCATCTGCGGGCGAAACATATTTTGACGATTTATAGATGTAAATGATTCAGAGCTATGCGTTTATTGAGCTTCGTAACGAGACACCTTCGACCAGTATGCTTTAAGCCGAGGCTACTCATCCTGAGGCTACCCAAGTGTATACGCAACTTAAAAATTACCTACACGTATTGAGACATGTAACAAAATTCAACATCACCCATTGCTAAACAGCAGCAGTAATTCTGGCCATAATTAATCGGGCAAAGCTAATATTTCTCTCTCAAACAGCTATGCCCAATGGCTACGAGCTATGTCAATTCTTCCAGGGCCGCACTAAGTCTGACCACCTGTGGTCTCAGCCCATAACATATACATCCCAGTCCGTTTTAGTATAACATAAGGCCTACTGCATTGACCGTTAAACCAGAGATTGCTTTAGGCATCATAACATAAACCACACTTGAAGGGGGATTTGAGTTTGTATTCGAAACTTGACAGTTGTTAGATACAGTTCGTGACATTTCAGGAGTGTGAAAAATAAGAGAATAATATTAAATGGGTAGTGCTGAAGGGCTTTGAAGAAAATAAGCCAGGACCATGACAGAGATGTCTGTACAAACATGACACTTTAAACTGTTAGGTTTATACGTCCGTTCTAAATGCGGCAGCACACGATGCGTTGCGGCGGCGGCGCGGCGCCGGAGCGGTGTCGCTGCGTCGTCTTACATAGAAATATCTGTGGCATAGCACACGATGCGTTGCGGCGGCGGCGCGGCGCCGGAGCGGTGTCGCTGCGTCGTCTTACATAGAAATATCTGTGGCATAGCACACGATGCGTTGCGGCGGCGGCGCGGCGCCGGAGCGGTGTCGCTGCGTCGTCTTACATAGAAATATCTGTGGCATAGCACACGATGCGTTGCGGCACCGCATCGCACGGACACCGGACTTGCACCCGCGAGACGAGGCGGGGAGGGGCGGAGCGGCACCGCTCAGTTCTTAGAGTATAAAATTACAATACTCTAAGGCTCAGTTGTTTACGATCCATTTTTATTAACACTGTCCAACACTGCTAGGGCGCCGGTGGCACTGCTGCGATATAACAACGCTGCGGCGCCGCAACGCATCTTGTGATCCCGCTCTAACAAGTGCGAAACGAGGTTTAATATAAAAATACCAGAAAACAAATGAATGACGCATACCGGGTGACAAAAGTAACAACGGACTCATTTAATTTCTTCCGCACTCCTGAACTATCAAATTGCATTCATGATGAAATAAACTGTTCTAGCAATAATAATATTTGAACTTTAAGCTCACAAAATAGACCAGTAGCAGCACGACTTAAGATTTATAACCCGTTCAGCACTGGACACTTGGAGCAGAAGGTCTAATAAATATTCATCGGCCAAAATAAATAATAAGCAATGCTTCACAAAGGAAGAGATTTAATTAGAGCAAAACACACGCATGACATTCACCGGGTAATGCATTAATCACACGAACAGGTTTTAAAGCGACGATTGTATCCATCATAAAAAGTGGCGTGGTACGAGTTTTGGAGTTGAGTAAAGGTTCCGTAGATGAATATCAAAACGATTGTCTTTCATTTTCGGGGTTGCTTCACTGACGGCGTTCAGTTAAAAAAGAAACCCGTGAATTATACTGATATGCTTTGAGCGTTATACCCATAATTAATTTTTCTATGAATTATTTTCGTAGATCTTCGCAAAAGTCATGTTTAGCAACAATAACTATGTAATAAATGCGTACATATGCAGTGAAATATCTCAATATGTCTTCTTACCCATACGAAACCCGTCCTGCTAGAATACCTTATCAAAATTCAAGAGGCACACAACATTAACTCGGCTAAACTGCCTGAGGTGGTTCGGTATCAAATAATGTAAAGTCCATAAAATCCGCTGGTTGGCCACTAACCTGTCACTGCCTGCTCTCTGGCCACAGGCTGAGCATGCGCAGCATCTGAACAATTAATAAAACTAGGTCGCTAAAGTGTTCGCGGGCTTAAACTAATAACCTGCCACAGACTGTTTTATCGATGTCCTTAAACTCGATTTAGTATTCCTCCAGGGGAACAACGCAGTACGATTATTCGATTTTCCCTGTCGCGTGTCGGCTCAAAGTTTATCGAAAATATGCAAACTGTGTTTGGCTTAATAACGATATAAATATTGTTGTATTGGTCTCGTAATAATGTACACAGCAAATGCGCTCTTTTGCCTATT
Source organism: Fissipunctia ypsillon (assembly GCA_947568875.1). Lineage (NCBI taxonomy): Eukaryota > Metazoa > Arthropoda > Insecta > Lepidoptera > Noctuidae > Fissipunctia > Fissipunctia ypsillon. The sequence continues at coordinate 6,443,469 of OX387657.1, forward strand.
GACTGAAAGTGAATCTATTTCTTAGTCTATCTAAGTGATTGACTGCAGATGAAAAACAATAATGTTCTTGTGCAAAAATCGACAGATTACATCAGAAATGTTGACAGAAGGTAAACTTCTTCGAACCAGACTAAAGAAGTACATAAAATACTTGAACGAAACACTTGTGGGACCCCAATAACCCAGTTAGGACAGCACCGACAGCCCACACCCACAAATAATAATTAGACGTATGGCGGGCGGTAATGTCAAATGTCGAGTAAATGCCAACACATAAAAAGTCATCGGTCATGCGGACACAAGGACCTACTTCCTTAACTACTCTGTGGTAGCTGTCTCTGACATCGTAACTACACTATGACAATTCTCTACTTAGATTTATTACCGCGCAACTTTTTATGGGCATTTAAGTCGGTATGAATAACGCGAAACTGTTGAACTTAATGTAGTGTGTAATAAATTTAATGTAGGTATGACATGTCATGATATGTCCTAACCGTGTTTTGGAGTCATTTTTCTACACTAATTATGTCTGAGATTAAGTCCGTAGTAAAATCTACACGATATTTTGTACGGTAATTATATCTGACTGATTTGTGAGGTTAATCGTTAGGCATTGTTTGTTGGTGGTGGTGTTAGTCATCACGGTAAACGCGTGGAACACGACCCATCAATATCGTGACTGCAATAATAAAACATGCAAATTGCAATAAAATAATTAAGGCATAAGAAGCACTTAAAGATATTATTACGGCACAACAAAGTTGCCGGCTCAATTCGCCACAGATTACACAACCGGGTGCATTCACTTGAGAACTCGTAAGAAACACGAAAATATAAATAACGAACATCAAACAACAATCAGATAAACGATTACGATCGGTATTACGGGGCAGGCTGATATAGTTTTATGGCATCAAATAAAGGACTATTACATGAGCGTTACGGCACGAGCGTGCGTTCACGGCGGCGTCCGAGCAGGAAGTGACACTGAGCGGTCCGTGCGTCGATTTCTCCTGCGCGCGCGCAAGCGATAAATAACCGCGGGTAGTTCTAATTCTGCGCTATATTTACGCGGCGGGCCGCGACAGGCGTGGGTGGGTAACACCGCAGAGTAAGTAAAACAGTTGCACTAAGATATCGTTTGCATACGACCTTCTGAGTGGAATCAATACATCTGGTATTAGTAATTGAAAATTAATTGATTTGATTACAATATTTGATAGAAATAAATATTAATATCAATCCAATAACGAGGAAGAATTAAATAGACAGCGTTAAGGAGTAAAGTAATTACAGAAATATGCTGTCTTTCTATTTCTGCATCTTTCTTAAAATACTTCTAACTTGAATTCGCGAAAAAAATCAGCTGTTCCGTACTTTTTGTACGCATAACTCGTCAAAACACCTGTTTTTTTTCGCGATTTCTGGTTTGGTCCCATAGTAAAAGTTGTTCATAATGATGAGTACAATGACCCGTTAAGAGGTTGTGCGTTAATTCTAGGACAGGTTTGTAGATACACCAATAACCTTTCGCCTAACAACATAATAATGAGTAACTAACATCCACAATAAATGTGCGCATCCAAAGAAAAACTAACACAAAAAAATCTCCTCTAAATAACCTACCCACACAATACGTGCCATTAAATTCTAATTGCAACGTCCATTGTACGTTAAAATGCATAGATAAGTTACAGGCCAGAAATCATCGGTGCGACAGCCGTGGAATTGATGAAATAAGTCCACACCGCGGTCTCTGTGCGTACATTAATCTGTGCACCGTTCCTAAGACCTTTATCTAACAGACAGGACTCGCTATTGTAGAATCAAGTGCTAAATTATGATAGGGCCAACGTAGATTTCACGGGAGAGATCATTTTCTGTTACTTTCCCTTCGCTCGGATAACGATCAAACTGATTATAAATACTTCGATTTGAAATTCAAAATGTCTGCGGTTTTAGTTGGGTGCAAATTATTGTGCTTCTCGTTACGAACTGGAGGGACCTGCTACAATGCAGCAAGTTATGTAAGTGCGTGAAATGTTCGCGGAAATTGTAATCATCACTTCTGTGTGCCTTCGAATCTTGGGGAGTTGGTTTTTATGCTGTGGAAGATGATATTGTTGGTTATAAGTTAACCGGACTTTAATCAAAATGAAGTACCTACCTTTGATCGTCACATTTACTATAGGTACCATCGCGGACATTTGCGGTGAACCACTTTTCGACCTTATTACTAAGGTAATAAGGTCACCTTTTAAGTTACAACTTTTGTATGACATAGTATGTCCTATAAAATTAAATATCAACAAATATTGACACGTAACATGAAATGTAACACAAATTAGTTGTCACACAAAGTGTTGTGTGCAACAGGAAATGTATATTATCAACTAAATATAATAGGCATGTTTTCACCAATCTGTACCAAATTTTATGATTGTTTAAGACAAGATATAAGAATCCCATAGGTACCCATCTCTCCAAGATTCTCACCTGTACCGTTTTACTAATCTGCTCTCCAAAATTTAACCCCCCATTGATCAGCCGCTAGAGCTGCGCCCATAAATCCATGGTGTTATCGATGTGTTCCCACTATCTGTTCTTGTTATCACGTCGATACTTAGCGATACAAATCACGGCTACTGTTCGACATTGTACAATACTCTGGGTTGTATGTGCCAGTTGGCAATAGACGTAGATTTATAACCAGCAGGTGATATTGTTGGGCCAAAGGCGATTCGTGCAGTAATACTTTGTTACTTTATTAGTTAAACTATTGCCGCGGTTCGGTGCGGGAAAATGAATAACCAACATCATGGCTCTCTGTAAGATATTGGATCTACGAAACAAAAATGATCACACTCTTCACATTCATAATTATTAGGGAGGTAGGTATCGCGGTGGTAAAAGTCTGGCACGTCCTCCCGCTCTGCCCAGAGCGTCGTGCATTTGATGTACTCCCATCCAAAAAAAAGGGAGGTAGTTAAGTAAGATAAATCCTCTTTTGTTAGGTTACGTTAATATTAAATTGATCCATTTTTTCCTTATCGAGCAGTTTGGAGCTCCTAGCGGTACAGTGATTTTAGTCGCCCGCGGCAAGAAATTAATGTACCGTATCTTAATTACCAACAAAAAAAAAAACTCGCATTTTTGACCTTAAAATAGTTCAACTTCCTAATCAGTCTACACTTGAGGACAAAAATAAAGTGTAAACAATACTTTCAATTAATCTCATGTACATAGGTACTTAGGTACCCAGTAAAAAGACTTCTTCCGCGTCCCAAGCTATTTTCGCGTACAATTTCACTGTAAAACATATTACCCAGGGGTCGGGTGTGCAGAGTTCTAGGTCAGGATCGAAGATCACATGTTACGTAAGTAATGTGCTGACCGGAGGCTCTGCACCTTGTGCGAAGTGCGCGTAGGCGGGGCATACTATCCTGTGGCCGCCAGTGTACGGGACTAGGGTTGTAGTAAATAGTGCTGTAGCGATGATCGGGAAAATTAATTTTCTTTCATTTGCGTGGGCGGTAGTGTAGTGGATGTAGCGACTAGCTTTTGTTTAATTCTATTTTGTTTTGCACTGTGAAAACCAACCTGTTTTATTTCTATTGTTAAATAGGTATCGCAAGGAAGCTGCGTATAGAAATATTTCAGCAACTACATTAAGGGGACTACAGGTGCTGAAAGCAAGTTTTATAATGCCTAAAGTATATGATCCACTGCAGTAAACAAACTCAGAAAAATATATGATATTCTTTTAGATATATTCTATTTAGTTATAAAGTGTGTTGAAAACGAAATACAACAAAGATACGATGGAAAAAAATCACGAAGATACCTCTGAAAATTTCTTTTAACGATTAAAAACCATACTAATATACCTACATGCAATCATTCTGCTTTTTTTTTGCATTTTTTTTTTCAGATTATTCTAAAAGCAACATATTAAGGTAAAAGCTCCAGGTAGCCCGGGGAATTCAAATTTTCTTACGATTTTTACAATTCGCAAGTCAGTATTAATTTATATGTTGATCAAAATGTGTTTTTACAGAATTATAATAATTAAAGTCATCAATACAACTCTTTAAGAGCAGTTAATTCTATTGAATGAATATTTCATGAAATCTTGACAATTATGATTATACAAACTTATGGAGTTGTATTACTGATTTTGATGATTATAATTCATATTTGTTACGGTCGCGAATGATACTTTAATCAATATACCTACAACTTAATACTGACTTGCAAATTGTCAAAAAAACATAAGAAAGTTTTGAATTTCGCGGGCTACCTTGAGCTTCCCCCTTAACGTAAGTGTTTTAATTTTTTAATCCAATCAATAAATTTGTTGTAAATAGATAATTGCTTCATATTTTTCAATAAATTACCAGCGTTGTGTCATCGTGCTTCTCCTTTTTTTTCTATGCAGTCTGACAGTGACCGCGCTTTAGCTGTTGTCAGCCTATTAAGAACGAATTTCACTAATGAAACCGCGTTCAAGTACTGACAGCTCTTGAATGCCGTTTAGATGTCCTGATCACGTTCAGTTTCATTGGTGAAATTCGCCCCAAGATATCTAAAAAGTTTCGTTAAAATATTGCGAAAATTTAAATAGACAGTTTAACACAAAACCTCTTATGTTCTCCCACGTCCAACCCTTTCACTTCAAACAATTTTATTATAAGTTCAAATGTTGTTAGTCCCAAAGCTATATAAAGTACTAACGTACCGGGTGCCTGGGTGCTAGTTAACAGCCATAGTTTACACGGTCCTTTATTTATTCGCAAATTATACTTGTTAGGGATAAATAGGAAATAATAGAATGTTGTTGTTTTGCAGTTTATGTAGTGTGTAACGAGCTGTAATTGAATGAATGAATGTTTTATAGGATCCTGTGGTTTTATGGCGCTTTTCTAGTTGGAAATGTTTTTTTTGGATATAATTGAGCATGTGCTATGTAAAAGTGTTTTATTTACGTAGCTTGAAACAACAACAAAAATAGGATAAAAAGGTTTATGTACTCATTGTAATCTATTTTTCATTGCCAAATGTTACACTAACAAATTGCACCTGCCAATTTTTCATTGTTCTAATTAAATACAAAAATCCTTGAAAGTCAAAAGTCAAACCTTTTAACGTTAAACTACCCAACATTTAACATAATTCGAAGTATTGACGTTTAAACAATTCAAAATATCAGTTTCGAATATCTATACAGTATTATTGATTTAGATATTCATCGATTCGGAACAATGGACATAATCGAATAGCTTTATCGATTCCAGACCTCACCAGACTTGACTTAATAATCGACTATTCGGTTCTTTAGAGGACGTGACAACTGGCTATTTAGAATACTTTTGTTTGGCAGTCACAAAAAAAAAACAATGAAAATGATATAGGTAGTTTATTGGTAGCTCTGAATGGCTTTATTGTAATGAAATATGATTGCTTTTGTGAATAATAGGAACTCATATTTTATGCATAATGATGGGCGGTGATATCGTTTGATTGTTGGCAAAAAATAACCTCTTGTGTGACATTATAAGGACAGAAGTTTTACCCAGTCACAAACTTTTCGCTAAACATAGTATTTCGTTCGAAATAACATAACATCACGCCTGTCATCCTCGAAGGATAAGACAGAGGTGTAGGTATACCTGTACACCCACATTTCGCCAGAAGTATCATGTAATAGAGAGCGAGCTTATTGCCATCAACCGGGCACAAATCCAGACTCCGGGCTGTTACTGAGAAATTCCAGCTGGAAAACCCAATAACACTTTGCTCGACCCGGGAATCGAACCCAGGACCTCATGTTCAGCAGTAGCGCTTGCGACCACTTGACCAACGAAGCAGCAGTTTTAAATGAACACTAATAATAATATGCGTTTTTATCCTCTATCTTAGAACGGCATCTATATCATCGTTCACGTTCTAACTTACAGAAGCGATTTCGCAACAACTTTTCATCACTACGCAACTTTTACGACACCTAGAGCTACCCAATCACTCATGAACCGACATTTGACAACAATGAGACCGATCCATATCTTCAATCCATCGCCGCCAAGGCTAGGCAGACTCGTCCGTCTATTAATGCCAGGCAAATAGCACAGCGCGACAAAACTTTGTCCTCACTTCTTCTCGTGGCAAAACGAGAAACGTATAAGATTATTGATTACGCATAGTCATGACGCGTTCTAGTGCGAGATAATGTGACAGCAAAGTTTTGTCGCAAGCGCATGCTGGTTAAAGGTCTAACGTGATCACTTTCTTGGCTCGGATTACCTTCCAAAATGTCAGTAGCTGTGACATTTTTATATCGCTTCGACATTTTGAAGGCAGATACGATCACACCAATTAAATATTAATTTATTTGGGTTAGCATCGTGGGATTAGGCGCGTCGATGTGTCAATGCTGCCGGGTTTTGATTCATGGGAAGACATATGGTGTTGCAATGGGTTTGTTAGCAAGGTGATTTTTTTATTTATTCAATTAAAATTTTTAAAGACGTCAAAATGACGACCTTGATTTGTTCCAAGGTTTCAAGTATTTCGGGAGCTCAACAAGCATCATAGAAGCATTGTAATTCTAAACGATGTAAAAGCCAATTATTCTTAAAAGAGTAACCGTGAAAATTTTTCCCGGATTTTTTTTTGGGGTGGTTGGGATCTACCTCCTAGTGGTCCACCCCGGGCAACGGCACCACGGGCTTGCACGTGGTACGGCTGAACGATCCAACTTAGTAGTGGTAGGCTCCGCAAGGGGCCACCTGGCTCGCGACCACCATCCCACTGGAGTCTGGCGCCAAGCAGCTTGCTGTGTTCCGTCGGTATGTGGGAGTGCCAGTGCCTTCTGGGTAAGCTCGCTCCATCGTCGACTTTGTCTCTGTCATCTCTGACCTAGACTAGAGTCAAGAGCAAACCTATCTCAAATAAAAAAAAATTTAAATAGATGGGTGGTAGGAATCGTGCACCTAGCTTCTAACGTTTCATAGGTGCCCATGTAGGTTTATGTGAAATAAAATATTTTGAATTTAAAGCTTCTGAAAAATTATGAGCCTGATTCAACAATAGACTAACGGCCGAACCCAATAACCTATCTACCACCAGTGTTGGCATACTGGAGATAGAAAAACCTATCTATCTATGGTTTTAACGTCCCAATAATCTATATATAAGAGATTATGGAATCTTACCGGCCTGACATAAGGACAGACAGATAGAATTATACTGTCTACCATCAATAGTGATCTGTCTTTTACTAAAAATACGTTATATTGGGTTCGGCCGTAAGAAAATAATTTAATCTGATGCATTATTGCGTGTAATATCATTTCATAATGACCGTTTCGTTAACCAGTCTTCGATCTAAACCAATCAATTGTTTTAGCTTTTTCTCTCACCTCATAAATCCTCCAATTCCCACTCGCGACACAAATCCACTTAAGCCTATAACTCCACATTTTATCATCACAACAAAGTATTCCGAGCTATCCAGTTCGCCTACAGTCCTATTGTTTTACCTTTAAGCCGATCGTACAGTCAACGTCAAAACTATATAGTTTCAGACACGATACACATCGGCTATCGGCGTTTTCGCGACTATTTGCGTACCTACGTCTGCCGTCGATGCCAAAAGAATGCAGACTAAATTATCAGAATAACTATGAAATTAAACTGCAAAAGTATATTTCAAATGCACAGAGGGTGTTCAAACATAAACACAGTCATTGTCACACACTACATTCTGACAAGAATTTTAATTTGATTGAGATATTTTTAGTATTTGCTTAGCCTAAACTGTCCCAGTGCTGTGCAAAGGCCTCCCCCAAGTTCTTCCAGGAACTATGTTCCCATTTAATTTTCTTACCGCTCATTTTTCAATCATCAGATAACTTTTATCATACATACACATACACACATATTTTCTATACATTGGAAACAACGGTCCTTGGTTATTGTGATCATTTTGAACAAACTATTCGTCCGTATATTTTTGATGTTGACTGTACATTCCATTTGTCCCTCAGATAGGACGGAAACTAGTTCGGGGTTTAAACACCATCAGTTTATGGTATAAACGTACATGTGTCGATGTGGTAATGTTGAGTTGGAATGGCGCTGTACTGTGGGTGTCGGTTTCAGTGATAAGCTAATGCTAAAGTTAACAGACTATATGCTAAGTGTGGCAGGATTTTAGCGTCAACACAGCAGTTTGGCTGTGGCGACTTTCTACTTTTTTTGAAGTAACCAACGTATCAGAAATGCCTTGTGCTCTGGGGGTTTTTTAACCACAACGGGGAAGCTCTTGGCCTGCATCTCACCTGATGGTAAGTGATGATCAGGCAGAAGGTGGAAGCGAGCTTCACCCGGAATCCTCAACAACAGAGGAACTGTATATCTCACAACAATGCTGCTAACATTGTTGTTATGGCGACAGACTTAGATAAGATGGTGGTAGCTAGCCAGGCGGACTTACAACAAGCCCTACCACCAACCAAACTGAGCAGAAAATTTTGCTTCCCCTGGGAATCGAACCCGGGACCTCCGGGTCAGAGACAGGTGGTCTTACCACTAGACCATAACGAACAGTTTACCATCAACATACTCCTGTCCCTGTCCCAATTTATCATGGGGCCACGCAGTACTTGTTTTTCTTGAAACCGTTCTCTCAGAGTCCACTTTACACCTTTAAACTCATTTATAATCTTTCACACATGCCACTTTTCTGTAGTCAGACTCTTTTCTTATAGACATCCACATTCATGTACTATAAACCTACCTAGACAAGTGACAATCGCATATAAAGCGTTTCATATTTCTTCAACGTCTTTACTTACATAAACTTTTCGGTAGATTAATAATATGTCAATCGACCACATTGTTGACTTTTCCGTTATACAGCGCGCCGCTTTAATGGCGACATTAATTTAACACACGTATACGGTTTTATGAAGATTTTTTAATTTCATTAAACGTTATTGTTTATTGATTTATTTACAATTTTCTAAAATAGAATCATGGAGCAACCTGTACTTAAAGAACTGTAGCGCAGAGGTCATTTACCGGGGTCACGGATCATAACATCGCATCAATGAAATTAAAACAAATAACGTGCAAAAAGAAGGCGAATTGAAGGAAAGAGAGCTTTATTATTTAGTTTGTTCGAAAATTTTTATTTTTCAATTAACGAATTATTTTATCTTATTATAATGTTTATGATTACTGAACACTAGCCCTACCCGTGTGTTAAATTAATGCTGCCATTGTAGCGGCACATTGTAGAATTAAATAGAATAGAATACTTTTATTTTCAGACAGAGTCCATAGAGTAAGTAACACTTTAAGTTAACATCTATTGAAGTACAGACACAGATTAACATACAATTAAAATTTAAGAAAAAAAATCAAATTCATTTTATTTACCTATCATTATCAGTCTCTTGCTTTAGCGCCAGCGAATCGTTCTAATATTTCCACCAACTTTTCAGTACCTACTGAAATTACTTTATTATTGCCCATCAAAGTTCAAAGCCCGTCCCCGCAGTCAGACGACCTTTGACTAACCAACCGTGAAACCATTTCTAAGTTTAACGGGCAATGTTCGCTCTAATCTCAATTTCACACTTAATCTACAGGGCCATTAAATGGGAAACGGATCAAACTAGCTGTGCTGAAATTGGCCACCGAATATATTGAACCAGATCGGATAGAATGGTGAGCAAGCTGGAAAGGAGTGTTATTAGAAATGCAGAGATTGAAACATTTATGACATCATAGTATGAAATAAAACATACATCTTTAAAAAATATTGAAAAATTTGATGGGATGCAAGGGAAAATGACGTAGGGCTCCAAATACCAATGTATTTGGGATAAAAGCAGGAAGATAATGATGATGATCTTGAAAAAGACGAAAAACGAAAGAAAGCGTTAACTTTCAAACGAGATGTTTTGTCACCAAACAAGTCATGCGAAACTTTTTGATCAATACCTATTTACACACAAAATAAAATAAACAGTATAGACATATCTATGGTCAGATGTGTTCTACACCTATGTACACTTACGATAAAAAAAACCCAGCCAGCCAACCAAAACCGCAGCGTCCACTTACCGAGCGTCCAGCCACAGAAGTCTACAGTTAATATAATATACAGCAAGACAAAGACGCTCGAAAGTACCGCAGATACCATCGCCACCTTTCACCGAGCGATCGGTTTTGCTCCAAATAAGTGAAACCTCGCCATTATGTCGCATTAAAATTGATACTTGCTCTATATGACGTAAATACTGCTGCATTTTATGTAAGCCTGGTAAAAATCGATGGTGGCAGGGATAGTGCACTTTTGGCACGCAAGATTTTAGGTCGTAATCATCGTACTAAATTGTATGGTTTACCTTTGCCAGATTTAGGTACCTACATTTTCATCTTATTGTACATATAAGAACCATCCTTAATGAAAGATTTTAATATGAGCCACATTTGTTGTATTGTTTTTTTTTTTTTATAAGTAGTCCTGTTTTCGCTGATTTTGGTGGTACATAATCGGCAAAAATAAACCTTTTTTCAGCTATGTTAGCAGTGGCACGTATTTGTAAAAGGTTCACCATCCCTGGCATACTGCTTCCGGGGCGTTGCGTGGCTTGTGTATACTTAATACCCGAGCGACTCAAGACAAATGCTTGACAGTCAATTTTCCTGTTTCATAGGTATAATTTTATAGAAAACTTAAGTTCACTGCGTATATTTCTTCCGTCAGTTCCAGCTCTATAGTTTACGTATAGATAAATAGCATTTCTAAGCGTAAAATACTACACTTTTCTTCTATAAAAGTCTAACTATGGAGTATTTGATCGAAATCAGGCTTCTAATGCAAAACACTTGTATTAAACTCAAGACTTAAACATAACTGGCGTAATGTGGATGTACTAAGGTACACCTCTGCCTAACCCTGCGGGAATTACGGGCGTGATGTTATCTTAAGTTAATCTCATTCATAGTCACACAAATTCTCACCAAAGCAAACATTTAGCATCAAAAACACGTGTGTGGCCGTAATACGACACCTCCCAATTTGAATATTACTTCAATAGAAAGCAAACGAGGATAACTGAATTATCCCAATACAAGAACTAAGGAGATAACAGATAACATATGGACGGGCCCGCGACAAATGTCTTCATTATTCGGCCCACGTTCTAAGCACTGCTTATTACCAAAGAGCTGACTTTATTATCGCAGATACGACAGTGGAATTTATTGAGACAACGGCTTAATTTGTAAGTGTTGGGCGTGAATGTTGATTTGACTGTGGTAGTTTTTTGTTTATGAAGCGTATTAGTGTCGCATTAGAGTTAGTGGAAGCTAAGTCTGAATTTAATGGCGGAGTAGTTTTATTGTCGTTGTGCAAATGCTATCAACATTAGACTTGACAAATGTATTCAATTATTGGCGATCTAACGTAATAAAGACGATTGACTCTAAACTCATCAAATTCCACTTATTGTTGGAGTTTACTCATTAAAAATCGATTTTCACACAAGGCCCCTGGTATGGAAATTTTATGAGGAGTGAAATTAATACAAGCGTTAACTCAAAAGTGTTACGTTTTTCTGCGCAATGTACCTTGCGCACCTTTCACGGAGTAAACTCCAGTCGTGCGTCGGAGTTGACTCACACTTTTTGTTCTTCAAGATGTACGTACAATCGACTGCACGTCGGTGCAATGTTGGTTGTAACACTTTGGCCTTAAGCTGGCTTAGAATTACGGAGTTTCAGTAGAATAAGATGCCAATAGACTGGTTTTGTAACCACTGATATATGACCCACTGTACCTTAAGTACATATGGAATGGGACACTGGTGTGTGCCACCAAAGATTTTGGAGCTCTGTTCCTGATTTGCCGAAGCTAACCATGTTTTAATGAGCAAGTGTCCAAAACAGTCTTCTACTTTCCCTAAACAATTTTAATATCCACTTAAATATAGCAGACTGCCTCGTTGGTCTAGTGGTCGCAAGCGCTACTGCTGAGCATGAGGTCCTAGGTTCGATTCCCAGGTCGGGCAGTGTTATTGGGTTTTTCTATCTGGAATTTCTCAGTAGCAGCCCGGAGTCTGGATTTGTGCCCGGTTGATGGCAATAGGCTCGCCTCCTATTACATGGGACTTAAACATAACTGGCGAAATGTGGGTGTACTATATAGGTTCACCTCTGCCTAACCCTTCGGGGAAACAAGGCGTGATGTTATGTTATGTTAAATATAGCACTACCATAAAACATTGCTGCCCTTTGGAATATATCCCGTGACAATAACATTATACACTAGCCTTCCTAATTTCCATAGGCACAAACAGGTTCTCGCACCCACTTGATCTATGGCCGGGTCACGCCCAGGGCGGGAGCTGCCCACGCGCACTCCCAAAGGTTACACCTATAACGTATTTGCTGAACAATGGAGGTGCAATGATCGAAGGCTTGTCACTGAGCCGAGGTCGTTCTCCTTTGATTCAATGCTCGTGTAAGATGCAGTTTGACTTGTAGCCTGTCTGATAGTCATCGCGGTTGGAGATTTAGGGGGTGAAATTGGTGTCAATTTACTTGAGAAGCTTTAGAATGAACTGAAGAATTAAACAAATGCTGCAGCAAGAATTCTGACTACCGATTACCTACTATATTAACGCCATCTTTGTTTTATGCCTGCGCATATACAGGGTGTCCGGTAAATAATGGATAACCTTGAAATAGCATATAATAGACCTAATGGTGGCAATAGGCTCGCTCCCTACTACATGGGACTTAAACATAACTGGCGAAATTCTAAAAAAATACTAAAAATATATACATCCCGAGTAATACCTAAGATATGATTTTTTAGAAAAAAATACTGTGCAATTTCTTGTGCCACTATTTACTGACTCTATAGGCATAGTCAACGTATAATACTATAACAACAAATAACCGATGGAATCCATCCATTTGTGGTCGTGGTGAAGAAGAATGTAAAATAATGTAGAAAAGGGTTAGTATTTTTTTCTGTAAAAATTGTAGGTACTACTTGGGATATTTTTTAAAAATATTTTTTTAGAATGGCCATCAGGTCTATTATATGCTATTTTCTCTTATTATTTATAGGCCGGGTAGAACACTAATCATATATTTTCATATCGAAACAGTCTACACGCACATTCCAATATCGATAGGACGAACCTTAGATGTGTCAGATAAAATTGCCCTCAAAGTCTAATCAAAGGCGAAGTTAGGAACAACCAATTTGATCTAAAAAATGGTCCATCTTTATCGTTGGTCTTGGAGCATTGAAAGGGGGATGTTATTTTATCAGCAAATGGAGAATTATTTTTCTCCAAACCTAGATCAAGATAGGTATCTAGGCTTTGGAGAACAATAATTCTTTATTTTCTTTATTAGGTATAACCAAGTTATTATTGACCTGAACAAAATTACATCAAACCATGACGTTTCATTGTTTACCAACAAAGTTTGACCATAACATGTGATCATTGTTATGTGCAGCATCTATTATTACCACACTGTTTGTTATCTTATTCGGTAACGATGTTTTGGTATCTCGCTCGTCGGCTTCGACACGGTAGGAATTGTGTCAATAAGTTTAGTCAGACCCAAACATGTGCGAAATTTGTTTACACACAAACACGGTCTTGAATCATGGATACATAACTGTTGTAATTTCTGTAGGTATGTTTTGGCCCTGGAATCTAAGAACATGCAAAGGTTTCAAAAACTCTTGTCTGAAGACTCGATGTATTTAATGTATACAACGTGCCACTACAATGGCGACATTAATTTAACACACGGGGAAGGCTAGTGGCCAGTAATCATAAAAATTATAATAATTTAAAATAATTCGTTAATTGATAAACTAAAATTTTCAAACAAACTAAATAATAAAGCTCTCTCTTTCCTTCAATTCGCCTTCTTTTTGCACGTTATTCGTTTTAATTTCATGCGATGTTATGATCCGTGACCACGGCAAATGACTTCTCCGTTACAGCTCTTTAATTGTACAGGTAACTCCAAGATGCTATTTTAGAAAATTGTAAATAAATCAATAAATTTAATTAAATTAAAATATATGAAATCATAAAGCGAAAACACGAAACCGTATACCTACGTGTGTTAAATTAATGTCGCCATCAAAGCTGTATATAGGATGACTGGTAATTAGTGACCGATACTTAAACACATGATTTTACACATGATAACAAGCAACTTTTACTATGGCACCAATCCTGAAATCGCGAAAAAAAAATCAGCTGGTCCCTACATTTTGACGAGTTATGCGAACATAAAGTAAGTAAGGAAGAGCTGATTTTTTTTTCGCGATTTCAGGATTGGTGCCATAGTAAAAGTTGCTTGTTATCATGTGTTTAAGTATCGGTCACTAATTACCAGTCACCCTATATAAGAGGACCGTAATAGGTATTCATCACAGTTCCTGTTGACAAATGCTCATAGACCCCAAAAACTTCTATTCATAAATAATTGAAAACTTTTACCTTTCTTGACAAAGACTAAAGGCTCCCGTAGACAAGCGCGGCGCGACGGTGCGTGATCATAACATGCATACCAAATTAGGTATATCAACGTTCTAGTAAATTAATTATTAGTAGTAAGTACCTCTGCAAAACCAGCAGAGTCACCACTGAATGAAATAGGACTAATTTCCATCAAGTTTTTTTAGATACCTATTATTGTACTTTACAAATATCACGTACCCACATACGTAACCACAGCTTTTACAAAATAAACCAGAATTCCGTACTGCTACCATATCGCCATATTTGATAACTCAATAGCACAGAATAGGAGCGCTCCCCAGGACTGCAGTAACCACACATTGTGCGTAATGAAACAATCAGACTAACGCTGCGGTACAGAACTGGTGGTTCTATGAGAGACATGAGGCTCGGAGTTTGTAGGACTACGTTTATTCTTTATTTATGTACACACGGCTGCATATCAAGCTATACATTTCTAGTTTCAGAATAAACTAGAAATGTATAGCTTGATATGCAGCCGTGTGTACACACATACCTAATAAAGAAAAATACATAAAGATAGAGGAGCACAAAGGTACCGCTTATTTCAACAGAACCCCACATATTATTATTTTTATTTGTTATTTTATTAGGAAAGTCATACTGGTGGTTATCTTGTCATACTAAGAAGCATATTATAAGATTAAAGACAACGTTGAAGACAGGGAAGTTTGGCGCTAATTCCTTCTGCACATGTGGCTTCCCTGATACCTCATTAACAGCATAACTATTTATGTAAATGTCTATTAACTGCTCCCAAATTACTTTAATTTAATTTATTGTTTTACATGCTTCCATGACATAATCTTTTCATTATTTTACATTATATAGTCTTGTCTTTTACATAGATTCTTTTATATTTTGTAAGAACGTTGTAGGCTTAATAGACTAGATTTGTAGGCCATTTTCTATTTTGTTAAGTACCTGGTACTTGTTGACAGGCCTACACTGTCCTCCCATGCTTACTAACACTGTAATTTGAAAACATTGTATAAGTCAATTATTTTTAAAAGAGTAACCATGGAGTTTCTTGCCGGTTCTTCTCCATAGGAAACGACCAATTGGAACCGTGCACCTAGCTTCTGACGTTTCATAAGTGCCCATGTAGACTTATGTGAAATAAAATATTTTGAACTTGAATCTGAATTTACTGGTGAAGACTGTGGCTTGAAAACGTTATTTTCATAATTCTGCGTAAAAATATTAAGACATTTCAATCGGCCATCTCGGAAATAAACAACAACATCTCTAAATATCAGTAAAATTAACAATTGTATCAAAAATATTGCTGGTAATATACCACGCGTCTTTTTTCTTTTCATTTATCAACGACTTCAACGATAGAAAAAATGAAAGGAAATCCGTTTTTATCCCAAATCATTTCATTAGTCGAAATTAAAGAAAACGCTGGCATTTGGTTAAAGAATAAAAGATACCTACTAATCTTTGTGATCATTCTTTCAACCTACTCTCCTTCTAAATTCCCGTACCTAATTAATGACGAACATGGTGCGCCCACACTGACTCCGACTCCATATATCGCGAGCTTCTCTGAGCCGCGTAACCTCTGCTAAACTAATTTACAATAGCTCATTGAATAGGTACACTGTTATGCAGTCGCTTGCAACAGATCGTAAATATTCCGTATCTACATATTGAATTTACTGCGTATTGGTGGTATGTAGTTTGTTCATGTGTGGTTTGTAGAACATTAACGGTTTGGTGTTCCGAACTGAGCAGGGATAGTCACTTCATAAATAAAAATAATTAGCTAATTCCAAGAATTTAATTTAGAATCATCATACCCACTGTATCTAAACTCCAAGTCTTTTTTTTTTTTTTGTGGATGGGAAATCATCAAATGACTTCTTCCGTTCTGGGCGGAGCGGGAGGGCGTGTCAGACTTTTACTGACTAAAACCCACCCGTGTTCCTTCTGTTGCCTGTGCCGGGGCCACGGTAACTCTTTCGAACATCCCGCAACCCCGGCTGGAAATTCCAAGTCTTAAGTGTGAATTTGATAAGTACTTATTTATAGAAAACAAATGAATAGTGAAACAAAAAAGAAATTGGGTGCACACTGTCGCCAAAATTAGGGTGTCCTGTGACTTCAGAGCCAATGTTATTTTCAAGTGTCTTTTGACCACGGCTTCGCCCGCGTGGAGATTGGAAAATATCCCACGGGAACGTACTACCGGGATTAACAGTACCCTTTGTGTTAATCCAGGTTATAAACTATTTGCGTGCCAAATTTCTTACAAGTCCGTTCAGTCGATTTTGCGCCAATCCGGAACATACCTTCAGGCAAACAGACAAACGGACAAAAATTCTAAACACTATATCTTCCGCATCAGACTCGTTCCCACATCTCGTAGCAATAACTTTTTTTTTCAAAAATAATGAATATACAGTTTTGACTTCATTACTACTATTGTATTATATGTATGCATAGATGATAAAAGTACATCTAAACAATCTTAGTTATATGTTCGAGCCGTTTGGGGTTGAAACACTAGGGCCATGGGGTCCGAGTGCCCACTTGGTTTTCCGAGACATCGCCAAGCGGTTGGTCGACTCTTCACGTGACCAAAGGGCTGGCCTATTCGTTGGCCAAAGAATCAGCATCGCCATACAACGTGGCAATGCTGCCAGCCTTTTGGGCACTTTTCCTGTTGACAGCGATGTGGACGAATTTTTTGATGCCCTATGATTATATATTTTTTTTTTTACATTTGTACATATTATAATTATTATTTTAAGTCTGTTAGCTTATATATTATGTAAATATTTTGTTCAGTTATAGTGAATAAAAGAAATGTCTTGAGAGTTGTATTGATGACTTCAATAATTATAATTCTGTTAAACCATCTCACCCACAAACCAAGAATCAGTATACAGGATCTCCATCACTGTAACATTTTTTTTTAATTTATATATTTATCTTCTTACATTAACCACTGCAGTGTAACCCAATGCGATAAATGCTCTCCTATCCTAACTTAATCGATACTAAAATTAATATCAAACAAATCATCTATAACAAATTACAAACAATGCATTCCTTGTGAATTCACTCGGAGAACAACAGAATAAGTCCGTCTCACTCGCTATAACATGCTTAGCATGCTAATCACTTATAAAAGATCCAATTCACTTTGACCAGAATGCAGATTAAAACCATTAGTCTAATACCGACAGTACAACAGAAATGCTTCCCGTCACAATAAATAGCCCAGCAATGAGCATTTTATACTCATATACCGAGCAATATACAGTAATGACTGGTTCACCTTTTATCTAAACTACAGAAAATAGCTTCCTAAATAATTTATAATATAATTTACAATCTGAGTGTGATATATTTTATCTAAAGTAGTCCGGTATTTACATACCTAAGCGACAATTTGTCAGTCTATATTTTAAGTTTGACCTTTTTAAGTTAATTCTTATGTAGAAAATAGTTGGTTCAAGTTTTTTGATCCTTTAATTTTCAGATTCCAGAAAACGTGTTGTTTAGGTTTTTATTTACAAGTGTCAGCTGGTTACAACGAACAGCTATTCAATTTTGACGTTTTCTTTATTGGCACAGCTGAATGCTGTTTATGTTCCCATAAACTATGATTGCACTGAGAGCTTTTTAAAACATTTAAATAATAACAACAATTGGAAAAACGATTGATCTCCGTATTAAGATATACCAACTTAAGCCAGTAGTAGATATTATGCTGTCCAAACTATTTGCAAAAGAAATACGTAAAAATAAGTCATTAATTGAGTCATTTACGTAATTGTAGAATAATATCCCAAATTGGTTTAAATCGGTTAAAGATTCTCAATTCGTCTCGTACCGTCTTAATTCTGATACAGTTATCTGCAAATCGTTGGCTACATTTGACCTAGGAAGAAATTGTTATTCTGACTTGCTAATTAGTTTATAACCAGTTCTAGTTAAACTGGAGATTAGGCATAGGATATAGAGGCTGAGAAGAGTAATGCTATAAATCTAAACAGCAATTTAGAAAGTGTAGCTTAGATGAAGTATTTTCTAAAGGAATCGAAATTTGAAATTTCAAGGTGTCAAATAATGTTTTATTACAGCCAATCAATAAATGTATCCTATAGACTTATTATGTAGACTTAATCCATCGTATATTGACTTAATCCCCATGTCTTAAAATGTCAAATATTGAAAAGCTTCACACGGTATTTTAACTCTTAACGCAGACGTATCGAAAGTAAAAAAAAAATCAAAATAAAGTCTCGATAATCTGTGGTGAACTATCACGCACGGGGTCAATGGCCGGTTGACATTTGACATGCGAATGTCAAGGTGCGCTCGGGCAGTTCCGAGAACGGTAGGGCGCATGCGTCAGGAGATCGAGATTATAATGTGTGTGACATTTTTCAACAGAAATGTCAATGTGCCTTTGTGTTGGTGTTGGTTATGATCGATTAAAGTGTCAAGATTTCTTGTTTATGTTCCTACATTATGAGCATAAATTGTTTTTTTTTGTTCTCGTTACGAATGCGCGTTGTGGAACTACTTCCACAACGCGCATTCGTAACGGGTACCTACGTACCTACTGTTGGTATAAAATACGAGGTCTAAGATCATATTACGTGATCCAGAATTTTTGTATTCGCTCTTAATTTAAACACTGGATTGTAATGCAAATATTAACTCAACATACCTTCTGTGAGGAATGCCGACTATTGCCTTACATATAGTAATCTATTTAATAACACAGGTACTTATTTGGTAATGTCACTGTATTAATAACACCTAGCACCTCGCTTGCAGGAAAATAATTACTCATTAAGAAAAATTACTCAGGAATAATTCCAAAACGTAGACTTTTTTTAACAAAAATGGATTTTGATACTCAATCAAAGACACAGAGCGCAATTATGGCAAATTTAAAGCGCGCACAATTTCGAGAAAGCGTAAAAATGGCGCTAACTTTTTAATCTAGAAAGCGTAAGTGCACATACCTAGATTTTTGGAGATCTCACTTAATTCCGCTGCAATTTATCAGCCATACTACCATAGTATGTCACGAATGAAGAGAATGTATCGTAGTTCGCGGGTCAACGCGCATAAGAACATTTTTATCCAGTCACTAATCGCACTAGAAATTGATTACTTTATAGGTACCTGAAACACTGTATTTTGACCTCGGCTCAGCTGTCCTGTTCTTCAAAGATAATTTGTAATAAACGTAAATAATGATTTGACGGTTTCACGAAGTTAGGGTCAATCAAAATTGGCTACTTTATGTGACTACTGATGATTACTAAGTTATGCTGCACAAGACTATACGTTATTATTATTACAAACAGTAGTTTTACATTGTTAAGTTTTATTATTATCCTTAAAACGGAGCTTAGTGGCCACTTATTTCTGTTTTACACAAAATGAAGGCAAAGAAAATACAGGATGCTGACGGTCTATCATTCACTTGATATTTTTTCGTTCTTGAAAGGCTAATGAACCTCAAATCGACATAACCTTTAAAAGATGGCAATCTAACAATAATCTCGCGTCATCCTCCATTATAGTAACTGTGAAAATGACTCAAAACATGAGGAAATCAATAGGACAACACATGAGTCAGAAGAGCCGAAACAACCAAATATCTAAAAAGAAACATCTCAATTTCCATTCTTGAATCCTACACGATGATCGTTTACGGAGTTTAGGTGATTTCGTAGGGTTGGCACTGAACGAGGTCAGATTAGTATATAAAATTTTCTTAGCTAATAAATTCAATTTGATTCTCTAATTTTGTTCGAATTTGATGATCAAATTAAGGTGGCTTGCTCGAGTTTCAGTCAGTGAAAAGATTAGCAAAGAAAAAACAAGTGGTTTTCGGCACGAGCTCTTCCTGAACAATTCTTACCGAGTTAAAAAGTTTAGCCTATCAGCAAGGACAGCATCGGGGCAGAAGTTACCGTGATATTTGATTCTTACCTACCTACTTACTAAATATAAAAATACAATATTTTACCTACAGCTCCAACAAAACGTGATACAAAAAACCCACATACAACCTCGCAACCTACTCACAACATTCATTCAAAAAAAAAAAAAAAAAAGCAAATAAACTCGATCATGCCAGCCCTGGGTGCGCTGGCACACGTCAGGGTGCGCACGTGGGCTGCGGGCGTGACATTTGCCCCGTAAGTGCAGCGTGTGACGTCATCGCCGCGCGTACGCCTAACCTACAGTACATATACCGCATGTTGTATATTGTAGTTGTAGGCGATAATGTTAGGAGTTTATTAGAGACCGTTTATAGACAAACGTGGTTGATCTCTGGTAATGTCGCCTGGATTAAGTAAGCTTTGTTGTGTATAGTTGTCGAGGTCTACTAATATTGTGCTATCTGATGAACTTTGCGTCTGACAGGTTTATATTTGTTGATGTGGAATTCAAGGATTTGTGGAGAGTATCAAATTACCAAATTGGAAATGCAAAGGAGAAATTGCCAAAAAAGATTTCGTCAAACGTTTTATATAAAATAAACGGTATGAGATACAGGTTACTGATGATTACCGCTGCTTTTTATAATTAATTTATTCTTTCAAACTGTCTATCATACAATTTATGTACCAAAACAAATCTTCAACACGTATAGGTATATTGGGTATCCTATAACACGACATTTTTACTGTCAATAATCAACATATTATCCTACAAAAACACATAAAAATTTTATAACTTTAGCTTGACACAGATCGCAAATCTTGCTCGAATATACATAACTAACTTTAGGTTGAACATAAAGGTTGAAAAGCCATCCAGACTGTTTAGGCGACATTAAGATCTGAATAGGCTAGCCGTCCGCATGCGTCCGCCTACACGACACGGCGACTAGTAAATTATAATTGTCGGCGATTTGTCGCAAAACCGCGCCAGCGACAATGTGTTGTTATTCGGTTAAATTGTATACGAAATGTATATTTCAAGATTAATTTGTAAACTGCGAGTGTAATTTTGTAAGGGCAATAGTGGCTCAGTGGTTTCGGCCCTGACTTACAAGTTGTAGCTCATGAGTTCGAATCCAGGCAGGCACTTTACTTTGTGTACTTAATTTCATCACCACTCCGCCATCTTCAATGGTGCTCTCAGCAACAACATCTTTCCGCAGACGTGGAAAGAGGCCACCGTCATCGGTATCCCCAAGCCAGGCAAGCCCAAGTCTGAGCCCACTAGTTACCGCCCCATTAGTCTCCTCAATGTCCTCGGCAAAATATATGAGAGGCTTATTTATAAGCGTCTCAAAAATTTTGTCGAGGCTAAGAGCCTTATCCCTAGTGAACAGTTTGGTTTCAGGACCCATCACTCTTGCATCCAGCAAGTTCACCGAATCGTTGAGCACCTAAGCGCTGGCTTCCAGCGCAAGGCAAGGACGGGCATGTTGTTCTTCGACATAGCGAAAGCGTTCGACAAGGTCTGGCACAACGGCTTAATATATAAGCTGTACCAACTCGGGGTGCCTGACCGTCTCGTGCTCATCTTACGAGACTTTTTGTCGAACCGCACCTTTCGCTATCGCATTGAAGGTACACTCTCCTCCCCTCACCCCTTACGCGCCGGTGTCCCTCAGGGCTCGGTGATTTCTCCCCTCATCTTCTCGCTCTTCACGAGCGACATCCCCAAATGTAGCAAGACTCATTTGGCGCTTTTCGCCGATGACACAGCTATCTACTACACAGGGCGGTGCCAGAACTCTATCGCCAGAACTCTCCAAAACTCTGCAAACGCTTTAGGCGTCTGGTTCCGGAAGTGGAGGATTGAGGTCAATCCCGATAAGAGTCAGGCCGTCCTTTTCACGCGACCGCGACTCCACGCTTCCGCACCTCCTAGCCCGATCACCATGTATGGCAAGCCGATCCCTTGGGAGAAGCAACCCAAATACCTTGGCGTGATCTTGGATCAACACCTGACCAGAGAGCACATCAAGACGGCTCGTTCGCGTGCCGCTTGCGCTCTCGGCAGGCTTCATTTCATCCTGACCGCGTGTAGCAAACTATCTCTTAAGTGCAAGCTGCGCATCTACACCGCAGTCATCCGTCCCATCATGACGTATGCTTGTGTTGTATTTGCGCACGCTAAGCCACACTTGCTCCATAGGATGCAGACCCTACAGAACCGTTTCCTCAGAAAGGTCACGGGGGCACTCTATTATGTACGCAACGAGTCTCTTCACGTTGATCTAAAAATCCCAACCGTCCAGCAGTTCATGAAACGCCTCGCCAAGCGTTTCTTCGAATCTGCATCTAAACACCCGAATCCCCTGATTGCGGCGGCCGCCCGCTACGCACCGTCGTGCATAAGTCGCATCCGCCGTCCTAGGCACGCCCTAACCGTCCCGGATGACGCCATAACTCTCCTCCAGGAGAGTAACCCCGCCACCAGCACGATCCGGAAACTCAAATCGAGACCGCCGTGCTTCCGCCCTCGCCGCCGAGGGCCACCGCGACGCCCCCGTCCATACCCACCCCGACCCTTGCTCGAGCCAGCCCGCGCAGCTGAGCCCGTAATTCTAAATTTGCCCCCAAATAATCCGATCCAGCATGTCCCATTGCTGTCCTCTCCCAGCGACGCCCTAAGCCGAGGTCCGTACCCCACAGGGTGTGCCCTTAGCGTGTAGTCGCTTAGTTTTTAGTCTTAGTTTTAAGCCTGGCTGGAGGCCTTAATTTATTGAGGCATACACAGGAAAGCCCGGTTAAGCAGTCGACAACCTCCTATAGGTTGAACTGCGAGATGCCATTCCCCAAAAACAAAAACTCATCACCACTGCTCTCAAAACGGTGAAAGAAAACATTGTGAGGAAACCGACATGTCCTAGAACCAAAAATTCGAAGACATGTGACATCCACCAATCTGCACTGGGCCCGCGTGGTGGATTATGGCTCACTCCCTCTCACAGAGAGGAGGCCTGTGTCCCAGCAAAGGGAACATTATAAGATGATTATATGAGTGTAATCTTCTTGGAATGACCTTTCAGCGTTATGAATATTTTGAAAGTAGGATATTAATATCGGACAAAAGGCTGTCCTGTTAACAAGACAGCATTGACTGAATTTTACGGGTTGTACTCACTTTTTTATTCGCTTTGTGGCTTCTTTACGTGTTTCCATATTGTGTTGTTTATTGACAACCATTTTGCTTTGCTCACTGAACAATGCGTCTACTTTCCACGTGCTCTTAGAGCGACTGTTGTGTAAACAACATCGTTCCTGTCCTTCAGCCAAGTGAATTTCTCACTCACAAACGTTACACACAAAAAAATCAACAGCAAAATAAATAAACAATACTTTAACTATTTCACTTAACAATTTCTGAATTTTACAGAGTCACTAGACTTCTCAAAATCCCTTACAATCAAATCTTCAGAAGGTATTACGATTCCTTCTGGAGAAAGATGTTAAAAAAAGATTCTTTCTCCAGTCAAATCTGTCAACCCAAAAAAGTCGTCACCGTGCAATCGGCCTAACCCTGCTCATGCAACATGACCGTGTCTAAACACGTCCGCGGCTGCGTGGGCGCAGGTCACCGCGTTAGCGGCTTATTATGTCTGTCGCGAATAAACTATGCAGAATTATGCGCCACGATATTATATTATATTATATTATTATGCCTTTTTGATTGTTAACAACAATGTGCACAACGTTTTTTATGTGTAACGGCAGTTTTATTGATATGTGGCCCAGGTGTCACGCCAGGTGTGTCCCTTGTTTTAAGAATAATAGAGTCGCCTGTTGTATCACGTCCGTTGGATGGTATATGCTCTATGAAAATTGTTTAATTGTGAAATACTGGCATAACCTTTCACACTTTTAGCTTCGAAAAACTGTAACAATAAAAAGCAGAATTTTAACAGAGCAGATTTTTTTTTAGCAGAGCTTTTGTAACTTCTGAAAAATTGACTAAAAATGTTGTAAGTAGGTAACTAAAATCGGATATGTCTATCTAATTTGGCTATCTAGTTAAAAGTACGTAAAATAATGAATGAATTTATGATTCTATCTCTATAAAATCTAGTTAAAAGTGCGTGACAATGCTGCCAGCCTTTTGGGCACTTTTCCGATTGACAGCGATGCGGACAAATTTTTTGATGCCCAATGAGCTCTTCCCCCTTTTTATTTTTTATTGTATACTTGTACATAATATATATATATATATATATATGTATATATATATATATATATATATATATATATATATATATATATATATATATATATATATATATATATATATATATATATATATATATATATATATTAGTGTTATCTTGTACCTATGTAGTAATTAAGAATAATAAACAAATATTTGAGTGCAAGTTAAAAGTACGTAAAATAAAATAAAAGATTTTCGGTTTCCTAATTCTTCTGATATTGTCTCTTATTTTATTTGAGTGTCACGCCTGTTTCAAAATCATCATTCAAAATTAAAATCTCCACCGTTAATCAGACTATAGTTAAACATCTGATAACCCAATACGATTCCTTGTCAATCTCTTCAATAGCAGAACTAATTGCGAACAATTTAGGGCCAGCGTGGGAAAGAGGCCCAGCAGTGGGTGACGATGACGTAACGACCCCGGTGTCAAACCCAGGACCCGACCGTAAAATCCCACGCGTCCGCGACTTTTGACCGCTGCGCCTACGTGCAAAACGCTTATGAGTTTTGTAAATAACATTATTTTGAAATATCTTTCGTTTGTTATATTCGTTAGAACAGATTTGTGACTGGAAAGGTTATGAAAGAGGGATTAGTCAAATTAATTTTGCTCTCGACTATTCATCACGTTTGCTAGTCTAAAAGGAACCAACTTGGATATCACGCTTAGATTATGCAGGTTATGAATCATCTAATACAATAAAAGAAAATGAATTAATACGTGACATTGTCTTTTTTGTAGTAATTTTGTGTAAGTTATACTAAAAAGATGTAGCTAAAAACAGTGCAATATAGAAATATTAAGTAGGTAAATAACGTAGCAAATGAAAAGAAGCAAAATTCACACAAACTTTCTCAAATATTAAAACTTAACTAACAATAACCCTCTTCAAACGAGCTACATCTATCACTTTTATTCATTTCAATTTACATTTAAATGTACTTTACGAAGTCCGTCTTCATTTAAAGATGGCGTCGTCAAAGGGCTACCAATATCGTTACATTTCACACCATATACACTAACGACACGTTTAGCATAACACATAACTGATTTACAAGACTTATTGATATGGAAATATCGAATTATTATGTTTACTGATAGTAGGTATAAAGTGTGTTTTGTATCTTTGTTAAATGAAATCTAAAGGAATTGAATTTTAAATGATAATGGCTTATAAGCTTATTTTATACTGATTAGGTTGGTACTAGGGCATAATGTCGTAATTTAGTCTTTACAAGAACGTAGCTATTATTTTGATTTAAAGAAGATATACTCGCATCTTTCATTCCTAATTAAGGCTCCTTCAAACAGGCGCGATACGCGACACGGCACAAAGACACCACTCGTCGCGCAACGCGCGGTGCCTTTGTGTCGCGGCGCGTGTCGCGCCTGTTTTATGGAGCCTTTAAACCTAATTTAACCACTTGTAATTACAGAAACAATTACAAAGCCATTGTGTCTCGCCGATGTATGCGTTCGAATAAATACATATATTGTATATACAAGGTGTAACATAATTAACGCACAACCTCTTAAGGGGTCATTGTACTCATCATTATGAACAACTTTTACTATGGGACCAAACCTGAAATCGCGAAAAAAAAATCAGCTGCTCCCTACATTTATGTTCGCATAACTCGTCAAAATTTAGGGAAGAGCTGATTTTTTTTCGCGATTTCAGGTTTGGTCCCCTAGTAAAAGTTGTATATAATGATGAGTACAATAACGCCTTAAGAGGTTGTGCATTAATTATGTTACACCTTGTATACGAAGGGCTAAAGTAAGACTATCATATAATTACTCCCTTTCACATTCCAAGTGGTCACCAATCTCAAAACATGACAAAATTAAGCAGCATTAAAGAAACATTAATAGAAATAAAATTAATCAAAATAATATGCCTTTTAGCCTGAGTGACGGATGAACCGTCACTGCATCTGCCTATTAGCGCTAAACATGGCCACAAAGCGAGCTATAGGTACCTAAATATATGCTCTTTGGCCTGTAAAACATCTTAAAACATGTTTAAACGACGCGTTTATCATTACAAGTGAGTATATGGTGGAGGCACGTAGCTCTGTATCCAAGCAGCAGTAGTGCTATGGCTACACTGTTGCGATAACGCGAACTACACTTCGCAAGCTCTCTTTCGCACACCGCTCGACGTTCGCGTTATCGCGACAATGTAGCCGTAGCATTAGAATTTCTTAGGCCTGTCGTATACGCTACTTAAAAGTAACCAGTTACAAACTCAAATCGTCAATGAGTTTCCAGAATGTCATCATCATCATCATCAGCCCACAGTAGCCCACTGCTGGACATAGGCCTCTCCAATTGCACGCCATTGAGCTCGATTCTCGGCAACTCTCATCCAGCTGCTACCAGCCACCCTGCGAAGATCATCGCTCCACCTAGCCTGAGGGCGTCCTACCTTACGTTTGCCGATTCGCGGTCTCTACTCAAGAACACGTCTACTCCAACAGTCATCGGTTCTACGGCTAATATGGCCGGTCCATTGCCACATTGCCAGAATGTCACAGCACTGGTATTTCAATAGCGCTCCGTACCTACACAATGCAACCAGTCACAAACTGTTCAATTAGCCGACGCGACGTTCGCAGGGACGTAAAAATATCGCAGCGATTTTTTTTCGCGCACTGGATTTTCAACGCTCTGCTAAGCAGCGAGAGTTGAAAATCCAACAGTGTTTTTACGACGCGCTAGGATGCACTCTGTTGGATTCTCAATGCTCGGCTCAACACCGAGAGTTGAAAATCCAGTGCGCGATAAAATCCCGCCGCGATATTTTTACGTTCGTTCGCTAAGGCGCTAGTAATGCTCGGTTCCTATAAACAAAAACGAATCGTTTTACTTACCATATTGGTAAGATTTTTTTATTGTTAAACTGGGCATGTAAATAGATTCGTAAGCCAATTCTACCTGTGATAGCTACTTCCATATGGAAGGGTCTAGTATGCGAAGCTATGAGGTGTTTGCTTCAATAATGGTAAAGATACAAAAGTCGTCATTTTAACCAATAACGGTCCGTTAATTATAGGAATCGGCTATAAATCGCGCAGTAGACAGTATGGGGTTTTACGTAAGTCAAATATCATAACCAAGAGATGCTGAGATTATCACCCTTCATTAGGCAAAAAACTAATACAGTGGAGTATTTTTTTTTTCAAACAAGATAATATGATATTTACATAATATATAAGCTAACAGTCTTATAATAATAATAATAATATGTACATGCATATAAAAATGGAGGGGAAAGAATCATAGGGAATCAAAAAATTGGCCCGCATCGTTGTCAATACGGAAAGTGCCCAAAAGACTGTCTAACACAACATACACAT
Source organism: Fissipunctia ypsillon (assembly GCA_947568875.1). Taxonomy (NCBI): domain Eukaryota; kingdom Metazoa; phylum Arthropoda; class Insecta; order Lepidoptera; family Noctuidae; genus Fissipunctia; species Fissipunctia ypsillon. Next base: position 6,471,620 of record OX387657.1, read on the forward strand.
AACATCACGCTTGTATTCCCCGAAAGGAAACGCAGAGGTGTACCTACATATAGTACACCTACAAGACTGACCAAAGACTGTCTAGGTAATAGTACAGTTTTAATAGTCTAGTCACAATCGGTAGCAGAATGTTCGAGCACTGGACCGTCAACCCAGGAAGATCACCACGACTTAAACACCAAAGAAGCCTCAATGACCTTGGCCACTAATCAAAAGCAATTCACTACGCTTCATCCTATTGTAGTTACAAATAACGGTTCAAGTCCTGCACCGGTTACCAGAACCAGGATTTTAGATAATTATTAGGCTCATGAACGTAATTTTCCGGTTAATGAAATATCTAATAGATTACAGAAGGCACTAGAGCCTTTTAATAGAATATTTTGCTCGATAAAGTAAGTGTAACGGGAGTTAATAATAGATTGGGTTTGGAATCGGTTAAAAGCTTTTATGGGTGATTCGGATGGTGAATGGAAGTTATTGAAATATGAAGTGTGTGGGTGGCCTAGTGGTATGGCCTATGGCCCCGATTTACAAGTCATCTTCGTTGGAGTCGTGGGTACGAAAAATGTGGGTGTGCCTTGAAAGGATATCACCACAGCAAACAGGTTGAACCAAAACATAGTGAGAACACTGAAATCAGATGAAAAATTATTGAGGACTAGATGCCAGCCCAAACTATATGTTGCTGATAAATGCTTGAAACCGTGACCATGCAAGGCCAGGGAGTGAACAAAACAATATTTTAGGAGCCATGAGACCAATGTGTCATGTGTGCACAAGCACATTGGTTTGCTTATCTTTGCTGATGCAATACATTTGCATTAATTGACGTATCAAATTGATCGTCCAAAATCTCCATCCTTTATTCCCACATCGGTAACAACCTTAAATTATTAATTCCTAAAATAAAACCACATTAGAAAATCAATTGACAGTCAGGCATCGGCTCACATTTTTCTAAGAAGACAAGCGACGCGTACAGAATCGCATTAACCTTTGAAACTGCGACAGATTAGCATGTGTCCAACTGTCCAGTAGCTGCAATAAACGAGGTTGAAATTTAACGAATAGAAATCAAAATGGAAGGCAAGCGACGTAATAAATTTTGTTCGTTATCGACTGGATGTCGTGGTAACCCGGAGGTTTGCAAATCCGCTTCTCTTATGCAAAATGTTGTGGGTTCAAAACCATGAATTATAATACGATCAAAAAGAGGGTAACCAATTAATGCACGTATCCGTATCAAAGCTGACTGTCGCACAACTAGAAGTGCAGGATAGAGACGGGAACATGATTAAGCACATGCTATTTAACGTTTAAACATCTTGGCCTTAGGCTTTCTTCTTGATATGAGAAGTGGCTTTTGCTCTGCAGTGGGCCAATTTCAGACCAGTATTTACAATGAATGCTGCAGCATCTTGAATGCAAATCATCACGTTTGCAAGGTAGATATTATCGAAAGCAGGCTAGATAAATATGTCGGTTAACTTAATCCGAGTTAAGGAAATACTAAATAAAGGAAATAGTAGTGAAAATAGATTGTAAAAGATAGCTACCGACTTCTGTCGTCTCATAACTAAGTATTAACAATATGACAACATTGTAAAAGACAATTATTTTTGAAAGTGTAAGGCCATTTGTACACACACGTTTTTCCTCCGTGAAAAACTACGGTTTATTCGCCGTGTGTCGGCAGTGTTGTATGGATCACTATGGAAGCTAATTGACAGACACGTTTTTCTACGGCGCGGTTTATATGCCGTACTGTAGAGAAACCGTGCTGTGTACAAAGATTCTAAGGAAGCGTGGAGTTTCTTGCCGGTTCTTCTCCATAGTAAACGACCAATTGAATATAATATAAGTAAGTGCCGGTGTAGGTTTAAGTGAAATAAAATGCTTTGAATTTGAATTCATATAATCTTATGAGAACGTGAAGAAATCGACAAGGTGCAAATCCGTGAAGGAGTAAAAGTATTTCACGGTGCTATCGCAATTTGTCTATTACCAACCCTGCATCACTAACCACAAGAAAAAACCAACAGTGATACAATAAAAATACAAGAACAATCCATTGGCGGCCACCGCCGTTTCAAATCTGACCTTTACTTATCGAACAGCTAATGGACGGCCATCGTCAGATTATCAACGGCCACATTAACATAATCCTTACAGCCGACCTGTCTATGAGACTTTCTCTTCGATATTTGTCAAGTAGTTTTGTTACAAAAAAATAGATGACGATGACCTCTTTGTTGCGAAAGTAAATTTGTATTACTATTAAGAGGCCTACCACAAAATGGCGTTCTGACAGATTAGGTGTTTTGAAGCAAGCCGACGCATCGCATTATGTAGCAATTTGGCAGTTGTAATTACGTTTATTTTGAGTCTTATAATTTACTAGCAACGCCCACGGTTTCACCCGCATAAGTTTCGATCCAGTAAGGATATCGAGATAAAACATATTCTATATGTTAATTCCGGATATAAACTATCTATATGCTAAATTTCATTTAAATCCGTTCAGTAGTTTTTTGCGTGAAAGAGTAACATACATCCATCCATCCATCCTCGCAAACTTTCGTGTTTATAATATAAGTAGGATAGGATTTATTTTTGTTTAAAGTATCAAATTTTAATTTCTTATGAACTAACGTTTATTCTGGTATAAGTTTTACGTAATAAATACTAATTTAGTAATTAAGGAGAAATTTACAGTTAATTCTGTTTTTCGCAGTTTTATGGTTTTGAATGGGATTTTGTTTACAGATATTCCATTCATATTACAAAATTCTTGGGCCACTATGAACTAAATCACTATTTAAGAGATATTATTATATATTTTTCATTTCATTTGCTTATGACCTTATGACAGTAGTTCAATCCACGTGCTCGAAACAATGCCGTCGCGCGTTTTATGAAAAACTTGTTTCCGAATTTTGGCATTATATAAATTGATAAGAAAAAGTATCGAAAACCGAGGCTGCTATAAACATATATACATAAATTCACGCCTTCATCCCATGGGGGTAGGCAGAAACTACAGAACGCCACCTGCTACGATCCTTACATACAGGCTACTATAAACTAGGTATACCTACTAATAACTATTCGCCACCACTCAATAAGCTAAAGTTCTCGAAGTCTTTCAGTTTCTCAAAATAAGAACGTCAAAGTTGGCCATTAAACGCAAAAATCACGATTGAAATGTAATAGGCCTCTTAAGCAGTCTTTTGATTGGTCTTACTTACAAAGAAAGTGGTGTAATTTGATTAAATTAATTTTGGATATTGACCCCCGCATTCATCAGTATATTTTCCAACTCAGACTCGAATCATTTAATTAAACTAAATATTTTACAGGCACTTTTGAATTGTCAGAGGAGTCGGTCAGCCAGAAAAATGAAGTTAGTGGCCCATTCCAGAGCGTAGTACTTAGGTTTTTTAATCGCTCCCGTTTGGAAGTTCATTCTTAAATACAGTTATCATCATTCATTGTATGAATTTAGAGAAAAACCCTTGTTTTAAAATAAATAATTTACTAAATCAATACTTTTTCATTGTTTCAGGTAATTTTGGGAGTCCACCACTGTTTAGCTGATTTCTTCAGGAAAATTATTTAGAACTTAAGCGACTTTTCAGTGAACGGTTTTCAGATCTTCAGTGTGCTATGCAGTACTGATTCAGTTCATAAAACCGGATTTAGGAGAGGCTTAATCCGGCAGTGCATCTTCCAGGTATGACCAAGAATGTATGTATATTATGTATGAATTGTATGATACATCTAATGTACCTATGTATATCAGATCACAGCTACAAAACAGGTTTATCTTTCCTCATAATAACAAATGACAATCAACCCAGTCGAGCCAGGGTGTAAACAGGCGTTTTAAATCACATAACCAGTCGGTTCAGCCGAAATGCCACGAAGCGCGTTCGGCATTCCTCGGCGCGCCTAGCCTACGCACCCTGCGACCTTCTCAATGCTAATCGGCGCCCGCGCAGGCGTACAATAAGACCGTATGAACGCCACCACTGCACCCGGAAATTATAACGATTGGTGACCTTATGTTTTAATAGTTTGAATGGTTCGAGTTTATAAAAACTTTCGTAGTGGATTTAAGAGTGATATCGTTCAAATTGGATAGGAAATAATTTATTGTATGAATAGATTCTAGATTGAAGCATGCTTCACTAAGTCAACAGTACGAGTATCTACATAAAATATGTTTCAAGTACTCATACTTATCAAAAGTTTATTTGATTTAATCGCTAATGAATCTTAAATGTCCTTGAGCTGCCCACATTTTAAACTTTTACAGTTATTTTATTGGTAATTTAATACAGTCCATGTTTTTCTTTAATGAAAAACAAATCCTGACAGGTGTCCTGTTCTCCTAACCCGTGCAAAAGAAAAATGTTACAAATTCAATACTTAGCTCTAAAACATTTAACATAATTCTACTGGCTTCCTACCACCAGCACTTAGTAGTATTATAATATACCTCTACTAAAATCAGCCAGCTCTCCCATATCGGTCGTAAACTAAAATAAACTAAACTAGAATTGTGCAAACGAACAATTCTATCGGGTTCAGGATATAGAAATGTAACGTGGGCGCAAGTCGCTGGAACAATGAGCGCGCTGCCATAGTTCCCTTACGAGGGATAGAGACTTCCACTGAGCTCTGTATTTGGAACCGCATAATGTATAGTGACGTATGAATCGATGAGTGTTGATTGGTTTTCATAACGTGACATTATGGTTGTATTTCCCTTAATGATAGGTGTACTTTTGTAAGTTTCGTATCAAAGGGGTCGAACCTATTGCCATTAAATTAATTGATCACAAAATTAAATTCAGACTGGGCTGCTACTGAAATTTATTTAACCGAACCGTTTTTTTAACAGAACCGTTTTTAACCGAACCGTTTTTTTAACCAAATCGTTTTTTTACCGAACCGTTTTTCCCCGACCTCCCTAGGTCGGGAAAAAATTGTCTGTGTTCAATTCAAATACAGTAATTAATTAAGTCTAGTGGCAGGTACAGAGCTTGAGACTTGATTGATTTTCAGATCTAAATAAAGTGATAAAATCGGTCTCGGGTCTCTTTAGGATGAACTCCCATTAGTTTTTTATTTCTTCTTGGCAAAGATCTTTTCTAAAGACAATGTAAAACCTTAATGGGGAAGCGCTAAGCTAGCCCGCGAAATTCAAATTTTCTTACGACTTTTGCAATTGGCAGCTCAGTGTCTGGGTGTATGTTGATTAAAGTACGATTCGCGACCGTAACAAATACTTATATATTTATAGAATTATAAACATTACAATCAGTAATCCAACTCCATAACTTAGTATAATCCTCAAATGTCAAGATTTCATGAAATAGTCATACAATATAGGATTACTTGGTCTTAAAGAGTTGTACTGATGACTTTAATGAGTATAATTCTATAAATACATATTTGTTACGGTCGCAAATCATATTTTAATCAACATACAACCTAATACTGAGCTGCAAATTGCAAAAAAACGTAAGAAAATTTGCATTTCGCGGGCGACGCTGGCGCCTTCGCCTTAAAGACGGACAAGTTACCGCTACTTGCTACGCAGTGATTTTCAGATTTCTGTCGCACTTTCTACGATAAGTTTAGGTTACAATGAAAAGTGTTATTGTTATAGAAAGTAATAAGCTAGAGCTATTCACAATAAAGCGGATTATTAAACCAGTAGTACTTATACTAACGTAAAACAACTTGCATCGTAAAATGAAGGATCTTTCACGACAATATTGCAGATTTATTAATTAAACGAATAAAGACAAATTATTTATAATAGTTGAACAGTAGCCAGATTCGCTAAAGAGAGTAAATGATGCAAAGAGGATTGATTAAGTGCAGCAGTAAGTAGGTTCAGACTGCAGATGAAGACAATGATAGATAAACGCGACGTTTTAAACCGTATGTGTAAATTATAAAAACACGTACAAGCTAAACATACATACAGCAAAATAATAACTCCATCTAAGACCGCGATAATCGTCGCCGTGACGGTTGACAACACAAAACGCACATAGTACTACGTTCTGCGTCTACGCCTATTTGTCAAAGAGACACTTTTTACGTAAATCTCAAGTTACAAGCGCAACTTTCGTTGTCCGTTCCACGTTGTTTATAACCACACCACGACCATAAAATTGTCAAATGATAATCTTTTGAACATAATGGTTATTTTACACTTTATAATATTGTCTTTAAAATTGATAATGGCAAATGTATAGGCGTTAGAGAAAATAAATAGATTGTTTGACAGACACAGCGTTAAGTAAATAAATGATTGCTTGCGAGATGATAATCTTGAAGTATTTTACACTTAAGACAATTGCGGTTATCGGTTATATATTAGAAGCTGTTTCCGAGCCTTATAGGGGAATTGATTTATAAACTGAGATGAATTTAATCGGTAACATTTTATGCTAAACACTTGCATTGGTGCAAGTTTGTTTGAAAATTTCTAAGTCAGTTCATTCTAAATATTGAAGAACGCTAACGGGTTCGTTCACCTACACTGTTAACCAGACTTGATTTCAATGAGATCTTCTATTTGATAAGGAACATAAACAACGCAAAAGTGCTCTGAAATGCCAATGATATTAATAAAATAATGATATTTAATAGACAAGCAAAATATTAAGTTTGCAGACTCCTTTATGAGTAACCGTAACTAAAAATTACTTGTGCAATGGTTTTGCAAAATTATCCTATAACCTTCACACTGTTTTTATTTTATTTATTTCAAACCGATAGACCAATATATTTTATTCATATTATCTCTTTAATAAACATGTCAAATACAACATTTTTGACGCTTCTAACTAGTAAATACCTTTGGACTTCTCCTTTTTTGGCAAACAAATCCGGATTTACCGCCAAATTGATTCAACGACCATTATAATGAAATGGATTCGACATCGTATATTAGGATAAGACTATATTGATGTAGGATTTTAAACTAGAATGTGCATTTCAAGGTATTATTTTACGGAAACATAATATTGTTAGTATGCTTTTAAGTATTTTTTTTCAGTAACTTTTCTTCAAAATCAAAAACCAATTCAAGGAATCTGAAGAAACTCTTCTGTGTTCGCATTGGTAACATTTGACGATTGAACCAAAATAGTTGATGTTTTGTCATAAGCAGAGGTAAACAAAATCCTCTATGAAATAATGTGAGAACATAATACTTACTAGCTTTGTATTAAATAGCTTACAGTTAATATAAGTCTAGAATCGCCTATCCGTCTCGAGCAAGCGTGGTGATCAATGCTCATGCCTTCTCTGTGTGAGAAGAGGCCTTTCCCTACAAAATCTGCCTACCCTTTTCCCAACGATGTTGGGGTCGGCTTCCAGTCTAACCGGATGCAGCTGAATACCAGTATTTTACATGGAGCGACTGCCTATCTGACCTCCACTACCCAGTAACTGGGTAAAACGGTACCCGTTGGTAAGACTGATTGTCAGACTTTCGGGCTTCTGACGACCCGTAACGACTATCAAAGATCTACAAATGACAGCCGGGACCAACAGCTTAATGTGCTTTCCGAGGCACGGAGGAGTCTCGGTATGTAAAGATGGTCACCCATCCACGGACAACCTCGGTAAGCGTAGCTTAACCTGATGATTAAGCTACTAGGCCTTTGCCCTACAGTGCAACAATAATAGGCTGGTATTATTGTATTAAATTGTATAATTGGCCCATCATTATCATATTATATCGACACGTGCCACTCAGTTAACATTCTATTCAAATTCCCTGCGTCTTCATAAACACAGTCTCTATTAGATATCGGCTATCTAAAATACTTTCTATAACGCGACGCCTCCGCCAAAATTGACATTAATGTCCAAATACGGTCCACTTACTTTTGACAGGCGGGCCATTGAACTAGCGGGGCGGGATTCTTAAAATAATAAGTAAAAAAGGTAGGTACATGATTGTCTAGTTCTCAGATTTGTTGCAAAGGTTAATTGATAATTACTGTCAAGAGTTTAGCTTGAAGAACTACGCAAGCACTCCAGTGCCCCGGCTAGAGGAAGTTGAAGAACGCCGTGTGGTTTTAGCGAGTAAAAATCCGACAGAACTCTAGAATGGGCGGGTTTCCCTGTGCCAAAAAAAAGCAGCTTATTTGTAAAAAATCTGTCGTGTAAAAATCTTAGTCACTGGCTCATTAGTTTAATTTCTTTTCAGAAGTCAAAAACCCTCTGTCTTTTTACGTCGTTCCCACAGCCCAAGAAAAAATATCACGAAATCGCGAATTTAAGAACCACTCTGTATATAATTCTGACACCTCATAAATAAATGACGAACTCTCCGAAGGTAGACTGGTCAATTAAGATGGAATCCATGAAATAATGTGGTTTTTATATAGATAGAGAGCGCAAGAATTTAGACTAACTGTCATAATACGAATTTCACATCACTTCGAGATGATTTTAAGTATCTTAATTCATACTTGAGACGTTTTTTTTTAAGGGGTTAAGCGGAAGATGTAGGTGAAATAGTAACTGCCTCGTTGGTCTAGTGGTCGCAAGCGCTACTGCTGAGCATGTGGCCCTGGGTTCGATTCCCAGGTCAGGCAGTATTATTGTATTGTTTTTTTAATTTGACAGTTTTTTTTTTGGATATGAAATACTATTAAATTTAAAAAAAGGCCAGCGTGAGACAAATAGGTAAATTCATAAAGAAATATTATTGGCATAATTTAAAAACCACACCAGACACAAACTACCTACATTTGTATATGTATGTACACAGTCATCTTACAGTACTTACCTACTGATATAAAATAAGCAACAGTCTTATGAACAAGCCTATCCCCAAAGTATGTAGTTTCGCCATACTAGTCCGAGGGGTTAAGATTTGATCCCGCGACCTCTCGATCGCCAGCCAACTTGATAGTCGTTAGCCTATTGTCGTGTTAAGTGTTAGAAAATGTCGTCTTGCCTTCTCGACCGAATATATTATAATTGATTTTCATATAAATGGTCAAGCAAAAGTTTTAGACGGTAGATAGAAAACGTAGGCTGCATAATATTGTTATACTAACAGTGCCCCGCGGTTTCACCCGCATAAGTCTCGATCCCGTAGGGATATTGGGATAAAAGTATCCTTTGTGTTAATCCAGGTTATAAACTATATGTGTGCCAAATTTCATCCAAATCCGTTTAGTAGTTTTTGCGTGAAAGAGTAACAAACATACACACATACTCACAAACGTTCGCCTTTGTAATATTAGTTAATTATAATTAGTTATGTTATATAAATTGAGTGAAATCAATTTGTAGATGTATAATAAAAAGGAGGGGAAAGAATCAGAGGGCATCAAAAAATTCGTCCGCATCGCTGTCAACAGGAAAAGTACCCAAAAAGCTGGCAGCACTGCCAGCAGCATTGAGAGCAGTGGTGGCGCAGTGGTAACGGCCCCGATTTACGAGTTGTAGGTCCTGGGTTCGCACCCATTCAGGCGCTTTACTTTGTGTAAATAATTTGATCACCCCTGCTTTTAAAACTGTGAACCTGGAAAACTTCGTGGAGAGACATTAATTACCAACCCGCACTGTGCCCGCGTGGTAGATTACAGCCCATCAAAGAGAGGAGGCCTGTGTTCCAGCAGTGGGAACATTAAGGGCTGATTATAAGCGAGCGTACAAGCAAACCTTCTACTAAAAACGGAATGCGATGTGGTTAGGTACTCAAACTCAAACTCAAAGCATTTATTTCAATTAAACCATTTACAGGCACTTTTGAATTGTCAAGGAGTCAGTCAGTCGGAAATGTGAAGCTAGTTGCCCATTCCAAAGCGTAGTAGATACCTATGGAGAAGAGAGTACAGATCATCAGTTTTCATCGAATACCTGAATGTCTACAGAAAGTATAATGTTATGTGATTCATTAAAGTTTTAAGCTGCAAATTAGCAACTATGCATCTTGAAAAACATCGTCAGGAAACCATCGGCATGTCTTAGAAAAAAAAATTCGAAGACATGATTGTGACATCCATCAACGCGCACTGGGCTTATGACCCGCCTGTCACATAAAGTAGGCCTGTGTGCCAGCTTATAGGCTAATTAGTGATAATGTTATGTGTGTCTTGAATACCTACTTGCATCGTATAAACAATAATTAAACATGCTTTAAGAATCATAAATATTCCAGCCAAAAGGGAACAAAATGCTTAAACAGCTAAATAAATATAGAAGCACAGTTAGCAACACAAAATATGCCAGCCTGCAGTTCTTTGCATAAGCGTTGAACTTTTGACATTCACGACAGAACAAAACAAGCTTAACTTCACATAACTGAAGTAATTATTCACGCTAAATGTTTACAAAAAATTGGCCAAGTGCTAGTAGGAGTCGCACACGAAGGATTCCGTAGCACCGTACTTACAATATTTAACACTACGTTTTTTACTTTAGTAAAATAAAACACGTTTCTTGTTGCGGTCCTTCTTTAATTCTCAACTTATTATTTATTATTTGTTCTTGTAGCGGTAATAGAAATACACTTTCTGTGAAAATTTCAACTGTCTACCTATATTACGGTTCACGAGATACAGCCCGCTGACAGACAAACCGACGGATGGACGGACAGCGGAGTCTTCGTAATAGGGTTCCTATTGACACCCTTCGGGTACGGAGCCCTACAAAATATAATTTATTTATTATAAAAATACAAAATTCAAAAAAAATATTTATTGACATAAAACATAAGTATTATACAACAAATGATAGAATTCTCTGACTCCTGCGCTAGTAATAAATGTGTTGCAGGAACCAGTGTGCTCCCGTAATAAAAAGACACTTTTGTTGTTTTATAACAACAAAAAAACTATTAAATATTATTTATTTAAATAATATTAAATGGTAAATTATTTAACGTTATTATGATTATGTAAGGCTGGGGCAGACCGAGTCAGAACTTTGTTAGACTAATGTCCGTTTCACCAACACTAGGCATTCATGAGGTCACATAGTGTAAAGGCTCCCGCAAACAGACGCGCAACGCGACGACGCGACGGCGCGACGCGATTCTAGTAGAACAATTTCCATGAAGTTTTCATAGAAATTTTTCTACTAGAGTCGCTTCGTGCTGTCGCGTCGCGCTGTCGCGTCGCGCTGTCGCGTCGCGCCGTCGCATCGCGCCTGTGTAAACAGACCTTTAGACAGGAGCCTGTAGTAAAAACGGGCATAACTGTCGATAAAAACAATGATTGTTCACCCGTGCACGCTTACCCATATAGTCAGTTATGGCCAAAGTGCTGAAAAACTGTTTCGACTCAAGACGTGTTCCGACTCAAGCCAAAACTATTCTACCTACCACAGACGAAACTGTTTTGACTCTAGAATGCGAACAGTCTTATAAAAACCTATAATTTATTTAAATAAGTCAAAGTTATTATGATTTAATAATAGCAAATTTTATCGTGCCGGACATTATTGTCCGAATTAGGTAAAAATCGATATAATTTTAAGTTTCCTTGATAAGTTGTAGAATGTGTCACGGCGCCCACGCGACAACCTATTGTGATTTTACCAACCGGCGATATAGAGCCTTCGTCATGCTTAGTATACGCTACGCTACGCTACGCTACGCTACGCTACGCTACGACAAACATGATTATGATGTAAATATGAACATTAATCACTATACGGTACTCTTATTTATTAATAAATATCTTTTGTATTTTTTATTGGAAAGAAGGTACTGGTCCTACATTTATTCATGTAGTGCCTATAATTTCTTTCTCGTTCTAGCATATTATCTGATAACGCAGAAGGATAAGACTTAAAATTACAAATATGTATACAACTTGCATGTCTCAATTACAGGGTATGCATAGATGGTGGTAGGAAATGCACAGTCATGTCTTTGCATCTTGAAAGGAAAAAATGGAAAGGAAATGCACAGCCAGTTCTTTGCATCTCACAGCTGGCTTTACATTTCCTAAGACACGTTTTATTTTTATTTACAACTGGCTTACCCGCCAGACGTTGTCCTGTCATAATTTCAATAATTCATACAAAATTCCCATACAAAATGCAATTTTAGATTTTCCAAATTTTCCAATTTTCCCGGCAACTTTTCAAATGTTTATTTCCATAAAAACCTGATTCGGACTATTACGAACATTTTATAAAACAGAAATTTGCCAAATCGGTCCAGCCGTTCTGAAGTAACGAACAGCATTTCATTTAGGTATAATTAAATAGATATAGTTAAAGCTAAGAACCGAATCACATTGCATACTCGTATTTACGTAAATCGAGTAATCGATTGGTTTCGTTCATCCCATAGACCGATATCTATAGAAACGATCGCTAGATGGAAAATAGTTATGTTATTCGATTAAAGGTCGCTGATCGATTCTTATAACGTAAGCCTAGTATGTTATCAATATAAATCCATAATGGCGGTAACACGGTAGCTAGAACTACGAATCAATGCATAATTTATAAACGAATAATTTAATAGAATGTCGACCTTATTGTGTTATACAATATTACATTGATTTACGAAATAAATTATAAAAACTGATCGTTTAGTGTTGTTCGGACAATAATGGGTTAATAATAATATAAATTATTAATAATACGATTATTAATTTAGTCTTGATTAACGATAAACGTTGACAATTATACTACTGATTTTAGTGTGAACATAATAATATAATATTTATATCGGAGTTTAAATTGGTTTTATTACTGTTCTTTTGTGGTTGCTAAAAATATGGATGAATATAAAAAAACTTATTTTTTAACTCATTTCAATTAAACCTACCAATTATTCATCCAGTCTTTTTTCTAAATTGAAAGGGATGCCCTATTATAAATAAATGGACCGAACACAATACTTGTCTGCGATGTGTCTGCCAAAGTGGAAGCACTGCCAACTGACCAATAGAGCGCACAGTAATTTTATTATTTACAATGGGATTTATTTAGTCATCTTCCAATATCATAAGTCATTTATTCAAACGAGGCTGAGAATCAGCATTTTTTGAACGTCCAAATTACATAAGAGTCCTCTAAAATGCCCGCCCGTCTGATCAGTTTGATAATAGTAATAACTCGATCAGTAAATTTGAAGTTACACCGCCATAATATAATTCACGACATATTTTATTTTCCATTCCTTATTAAGTACTTACAATAAATATTACTACTTAAGGGCAATTCTGTTAATTGGTATGCCAAAATTCAGTCATTACGAGTACGTAATTTATTTCAAAAATAATGATCATTATTTAGTTAATTTTAAACTTAATTAAAATGATCATCATCATTCTCCTGCCCTCATCGCAATTTATTTCGGGTCGGCGCAATATGTCTTTTTCTCCCACACTTCTCTATAAATCGTCATCTCGGTAGTCACCACCTTTCTAGCCATATCATCTTTCACAGTCTGTCCATCGTTTCTTTGGTCTTCCCCTACTATTATAGCCATCCACATTCATACTCAAAAGTTTCCTTACGGCATTTTTCTCATCAACACCACCATGATGATTAAAGGCTATCCATCTAAGAATATCCAACAAAAATCACATTGCTTCCAATTTAAGTAGCAAGATCCCGTTATTTTGACCCATATGCATAAAAACCGGAAATGCACAAACATACGCTCAATCGTTCTTCTTTTCATTCTATTGTTAAGTCGGGCAAAATGTTAGTGGGTTTTTCTATAACTCAAAATCCAGTAGCAACACGAGGTTGAATGATGTATGATTTTAATATATATACCGTCTGGCCGTCGAAAGAATGCGTTCTTGACACTTGTCATTTTCTTAATAACGAATATGTTTTGTGTGAATTTGATCCTTATTACTACTAGAAATTGTCCGACAGGTTTCAGGAACGCATTCTCTCAACGGCCGGATTGTAATAGTTTACGCTTTTGCGATATCCTCATAAATTTATTGCATAAAATTCAAAATGTGCCAATTTCCTAATACGTATTTCTGGAGTTGTCGATTCGCACATTAATAAATTAAATCCGTGCATATCGCCTACAGAAAAAAATATATTATTCAGGAGTGTCGATTCGCCCGTTCCGGGCGAGTAAATTCGTGCGAATCAACTAAATGGCAATATACTCTTATTATTTGTAAGTAGATCTTTGACAGTCGTTACGGGTAGTCAGAAGCCTAAAAGTCTTACAACCTGTTTTACTAAGGGGTATCTTATTACCCTGTAACTGCGTTCTGGAGATCAGATAGGCAGTCGCTCCATGTAAAATACTGATATTCAGCTGTATCCGGTTAGACTGGAAGCTGACCCACATAGTTGGGAAAAAGCAGATTTTTGATGAATAAAGGCAAGGTTATCCAATAAAGCTCACTTTGCTTGCGGTGCAATATGGCATTGGTAAGATCCCGTTATTTTGACCCATATTCATAAAAACTCGAGATGCACAAACATACGCTCAATCGTACCTTTTTTTTTCATTCTATTGCTAAGTCGGGTAAAGTGCCCGTGGGTTTTTCTGTAACTCAAAATCCAGTGGTAACATGAGGTTGAATGATGTAAGATTTTAATAATAGTGGTTTACGCTTTTGGACATTACTGGGTATATTTTATAAACGACGCTTAAAATAGTAACTAGTAACGATTAACGACTGTTTAACCTAAGGGGTTCAAGTCATCATGCTTTGTACCATATCCTCTTACTGGAAATCGGAGAAGAATGAGTTTATGTTTCTCTAAGTTTGACGTTAAAAAATAAGCGAAGGTGTACAGGCTTTATTTTCAGTTTAGTCCCATCTCAGCTCCCTTCTAAAATTATTTTGTAAACAGTAACTTTTGAGAATTAGTTTGATTTACTCGCTAAATGCTGTGTATCCATTTCATTGATCACCGTGTACCTAGCAACAATTTATGACAGGGTGCCGAGATGGGAATTTTTTGTGGGCATGATAAATAAATTCACGAGTGCCGAGATGGGACTAAACCTTATTTTCAAGGGTTTGTTTCAATGTGTGCAATTGTTTAATGCTGGCACTCAGATTAACAAAAAAAGGAAGATGGAGCGCCGCGAACATCAAAAGTGAAGCCACCTTTTTATCTATGTGTGTATCGAAGGGTTGCCATTTGTTAAATTTTTTCCCTATAATTTGGGGAGTAATAATGTATGGGTAAGATAATATTGTAACATATTGCTTAGTATGGTATTGTACCTCAATTGTTTAGAAGGACTTTTATTCCGGAAAAATAAACAAAATTTTTTGAGTTTTCAGCAATCACGGACGATGGAAATGACATCTAAAATATAAAAATAAAATTTTGGGACAGTAGTATTTTAATTAGTTAGTCTAAGCTGCGAAACTAAATCAAATCAGAAAAATACAGCCTGTGTTTAATTATTGTATTGATTTATTATCCTTTTTTTTTAATTGTACATACCTTTTTAGGATATCCACTTTTGGTCACACGGCGAAGTCCATGATTATTAGTTGTATAAAGGTCGTTATTATCAAAATGATCGGAACAAACCACGCTGGTTTTCGATGGCAGCCATTCGGGATCATTTCGACTATTTCTTATAGCTATCCATTTACTTTTTGTTTCAGTATTAATAGGATACATAAAAATAAGAAAATAGGAATAAAACGCGATGTAAGAAATCACATTTCGAATGGGGAAAAAATCATATTATGGCAACCCTCGCACTTGATGTCACTGCGTTCGTTCACTGGCTTTTTTTGTTCAAAGTAACGTAAAACCTATAGTTTATTTAATAAAAAAAACGATGTTATTTCAAGTACTTACAAGTGAAAAGTGATTCCGTGAGACTTTTTATGTGATTTACTATTGTTTTTACAACTTTTCACTACACAGAAAGGCATAATTCTATTTTTTTAAACTATGTTAACTAGACGACGACTCGTCACGTTCTAAGAGCGGTGAGCATGGTTTTAGTTGTATGTGTGTGCGTGAGCGTGTATTTTACTTGCAGGAGCACGGTTTTGTGGCTTCACTTTTGTTGTTCGCAGCGCGCCATCTTCCTTTTTTTGTTGATCTGAGTGCTGGCAATAGACTGTCATCACAAATACCATCGCCCATTATGTCATCCTTTGTAAAATTTCTACAATACATTTGTATCCGTAAAGCCTGGAATACACATGCTACTAAAAAGTATACTTGTTTGCTTACTAGGTAGTGTGCTGATTTATAGCATGCTCTCCGAGTGTGTAAGTACATTTGCTCATGAAAGCACAGACAACAGAAGCGTACTTATTATGAATATACTTCTTCCTAGCACGTCTAAGGTACATACTCATTATTTGGCATTCAAAATTGACGTTTCTTTACGGAATTAATTAATTTCTGTATATTGTTCCTTGTACGACCGTACATTCCACAAACATTCATGATTTCGGTATAGAAATATAAAATTTAAAGTTTTTTCATCGTCCCATCGAGCCATCGCGTACTAAACTTTTTCATGAAGTCCTGCGGGACAATTGCATAACACATTATCAACAGGAATCGGTTTCAGTTTGATAGTTCAACAACATTCATTGCGTTATTTGTGTGTTGAGCAGGCAAATTTTTTGGGCTTATGAAGCAATGGATTAGCAATTTGCTTCAAAATGATTCAGATTCCGATTGATAATGTGTTACGCAATTAGGGTGATGTTACGATTAAAGTCAACGGAAACAAGACTATAACAAATCAAGGGACCGAAAACCTTTATAATTTACGGTATCGGTATCGACGAATTTCGGTTTCATCTACGACTAAGGTTACCGCTATCTGGGTAACCAAGAAGAAAAACATGTTACCTCTATTTAGGTTACCGTTTTATTAATGGTTGTCTAAAAATTACCTTGATTACGAGAATGAAACGGAATATCGCCACCCAGCCAGGGCCGTGATTGGTCGGCGTTCGCCGGCACGTGAGTCGGATTCGACTTTTTTGACACACACACAGCAATGCGCGCCCTTTGACTAATTCCGACAGGTACGTGTCAGATAGAGGTAATTTTTATGTCGGTTACCGGTTGTTTTCAATTAAAGAATTAAGGTAACCTTTAAAAATACATGTAAATAAAATAAAGGTTGTAACCGAAAAATACCTGTATTGATCATACCAGTTTCTGTCCCTGGTTTGCAGAGAACACGTTCAGACTTGCATTTGAGCTACCCCCCTCTCACCCGCGCCTTACACCGGATGCTAGTTAGCACGAAAAAATAGACCGGCTTGCGATTAATTCCTTAATTCAGACAGGAACACGTCAAAATTTTCCGTTTTTTCAATTAATATTGTATTTTATAAAACATTCATTGAGTCTCAAAAAATCGCAAAGAATGTGCGCAATGTGGATGGTTATGGAACTATGGAGAAGTGTCTTGACGCTGTATGAACATGCGTGATCCATCGCCGCCTGTTCGATGTCCACCGCGCACAGGATGGATGGAATTATTATGGTATTTTTGCTCTGTTGGTGTAATTGCTGTATGGCGCTCCAGTGGGAGGATAAATAAATAATGAATAAATAAATAAATTCGTAGGGACTACATAATAAAGAGTATTCTGTTCTACGCTGCAGGGTCAAATTAAATTAGCTAGCGAAACTCTGCAGACGTCATGGGTATTGATAGCTAAACACGACAAAATAAAAATAAAAAAGATTTGATGATATTTTTGGGGTCAATGACCACTGGTAGTGTTGCTACTTGGAATATGAGTTGATCTGTTTTATCACGTCTGCGTAGTTTCGCTAGCAAATTTAATTTGACCCCGTATCCGTCTACCAGTGAACTATTTACCTCTTAGCCATGTTTTTTATGACTGTTTCGTCTTGCGGTCATTGAAATAATCAGTAGTAAATATTTACCAGTTGAATTGACGACGCATTGCGTAACCATCACGATGCGTTTACTCACAGAAACGACAAACCAAAGCTTTAACGAAATTATCTGGTTTTACAAACATTAGGCGGAAACCACAGTAATAACGACTTAATATTGTGTTTAGCCAAATAGCTGTCATATATCATCAAATGTGTTTTTCACACAAAAACAGGACAGTTTAAGTGTGGTTTAAATGTCGCATTTCAGTGATTTATATGGACATGTTAATGGAGTCGACTAAAAGTGATGCAAAATACTGTTATGCGGGCCATCGACGTTCAAGTAATTTGATCAAACAGGCTGGTTCAAACAGTTTTATCAAACTGGCATGATCTTTACCTTTAAGCAGGCTTGAAGCGGCGTCAGTTCTGCGTCAAAGCGGACAAGAGTTGTTGTGTTTCTTAACAATGTCTAACGCCTTAGCAATAGTCGGTTTAGTGTTTGCTTTGAAGACCCAGAAAAGGACTGAAAATCTATTTCTGTAGTTATTTCTATTAGTTTACAATTAGCAACATTCCGCTTATTTCTGTTATGGTAGTCTTTATTTTTTACGTTCCATAAACCGGATTCATTTTGATAGTTTGCATGAATTCTTCTAACACATCGCGGTTCGACATTATGCAATGCAACACGCGTCCGTAAGGGCCGCGTGTTGCATTTGCGGAACGCTTCCGCAGCAGCAACGGAACGCTCGCAACAACGCAAACGAAAATTCATATTTCTTCATGCCATTTGACAACTCATTACATCAAATTTTCCCACAGACATTCATGGCAATTTGATAAAACTGTTTGAACCAGCCTGTTTGATCAAATTACTTGAACGTCTATAGCCTGTATTAGCGTCACGAAACTGCATAAGGATGCTGTATTATTGTGGATTTATTAATTACTCAATTTAACTACTAAAATTAAATCGCAGCTGAGATAGCTTCTGTTTACCTAGGTACTGCAACATCCGGAAGGGTTGTTACGGTACCGGGGTTATTGATGTGTGCCAAATGAAAGTAGTCTTTCAATCACTAATTATTATTTATTCGTTTAAAATTCTACTTCATTCTTTACAACAATAAGATCACCACTTGTCAGCGCCAGAAGGCTGGCTCATAACCAAGAACAATTTTTTTCATATTCTCTTTATTCAAATCAATCAAAATCAAACAGTCATTTATTTAAACTGGGCTGAGAATCAACACTTTTCGAACGTCACAAATTTCATAAGACAGTCCCCCAAAACGCCCGCCCTTCACCACTTCCTAGTGCTTTAGCTGGGAAGAAGAAGTAGCGCAACAAACTCCCCAGCAGCACAGCTGTCTGTTAGAAAAACTTGATTCTATACAATAGTATGCAAAATGTTTGCCTTTTTAAAGTAATCATCATTTAAACCCGCGAAGATTGCATGCTAATAGCACGCCCGGTTAAAACCTCCGCAGTACCTAATAATCTTGCAAAAACACGAGAAATTACAGTGAACTTCTTTAATAATCGAACTAAAACTTGAGCACCAAAAATCATTGCAATAAAAACGAAGAAGGTAGATATTCTTTTATTTTTAAATCATTAAGGTACGGATGAGTATATTAAAAAGCCCAAAAATACAATGACGACCACTGCCATTCATAACAAATCCCAAAAATTATAAATCCGATATTCACTTAACGCAAAACCTATAAAAATACTCCCACATCAATTAAAAACCGTCACCTAAACTCGCAAACAAAACACCACGTGAACGTGGCTATAAACACGAGCTATATTATGGCCGTATAGCCTCTTCTGTGGCCGGCCAAAGCCTCGTCCACTACCTGTGTGCTTTTTTTTTGTCAAAGGTCCGATTCGTCGGGTGATGCAGGTCGCCAGTGTTTGCGCGCACCTCGGCTCGACCGCGCGTACCGTTCTGTTTTCAAATACATCGGTGTTATTCCCGACTACCCTGTTTAATACAGGGTATTTTTTCACTACCTAGTGTTTTTGAATTGTTTTTTAAAAGTGGAATACATTTATAATTTGAATGTTTTTTGTGGTGCAAACTTTTTGGTTATAAACAGTTTTGTTTGGTCTTAAGGACGTAAGGTTGTGACCTGTGATGTCATTGGACGGTGATTATAATTTTGACATTCCGTTTTTAAATATTTGAAGTGGCAACGTGTTGTTTATTATTTTTCTATTCAAACTTATTTTGTGTGGAGAACTGTGCTGACGGTGATATTGTTTATGTAGGACTTACATTTGACTTAGCAAAACAAAGTGATTTTATTTGTCGGTGACAGTAAGAATAAAACAGTTCTTTTAACATTATCTTTATGTGTGTATGCTGTGATTAGGAATGTACCTGAAAATGTACATAAAATCGGAGAGGTTTTACCAACAACCAGATAATCAGGCGCTCAAGGAAGATAGGTGCTTCTCAGACTATTTGGAGGAATTAGACGACCGTAAGTACTTAATTTAAATACATAATATTTAAAAATATGTTTAATAAATAAGGATAAAATCACGAAAATGTATTGAACGAATGCAGGTTAAAAAATAAATAGTGATCTATTGAATACAATGTTTGTGTAAAAATAAATTAATGACATCAATGTTACTTCGATGAAGTCCGTCTACCTACGTATATTTATGTGATTTCAGAACTGCAACACTATATTTTTAGATGAACTGGTAAAAGTTTTGAACTAACTTTATTTCTAAGAGAGAACATTACGTGTAAGACCTGTTTACAAGTAAATAATAATATATTTACAATAATATATACATAATATAATTATTATATTTTAGATTTTGCCAGCTCAAACCACGGTACATTGAGCTTTTTTTTTTTGTTTTTACAATTACTTCAAACACTGTAGTTAATAAGTTCATATAACCAGGCCCAACCATTTGCTACTTATTTATAATATTGTTATTAAAATTAGAAATAATAAAACTATTAATAAAATGGAAGCTCTCATTGTGTCTGCGCGTTGATGTCTTTCGTATGCAACGTAATGCTGCCGACGGAAAGTAACAAACACTCTTAATAATGCTTGTTATTATGTAGGTTTAATAAATAAAATAATAAATTATTATTAACGAACTTCAAAATGCTTTTAATGTGAGTCAATTAATATAGCGAATTAAAAGTTATTTATTTCAACTTTGAATGAAATTAAAACTGATGGACTTAACTTGTTATTAACACCTAATTTGTAGTATTATTAAACATTCTAGGTATATTTTAACCAAACCGCTAAGGGTTCCTAAACTTTCATAACACCTAAGAGGTGAAACATTTTTCAGCAAAACCATTAGATAGTACGGTAACTCAGGAATCAGTGCGCATGAACAGCTTCTAACCAAAATCTCAAAAACTCTAAACAATTTGGTTATGTTTTCTTTGATTCTACAAACATTATCCTTTGCACCTCACGTGCACTGTACTCAGTATTCCTCTTTTCAAACAAAACCCATTAAAAAAATACACAAAGCCAAAATAATCCCATACTTTCGAATTTAATAGGAAACAGGTAAACGCGAAACGAAATCCCTAACGGTCAACCCTTACCCTGCAAATAGTACAAAGGACCCCTTGGACCAGACCAATTAGGGACAAAGAAAGGTTCAGGGAAAGGGACAGGTACACAGGACCGAGAGATTGGTTCAAAGGTTTGCTAAACAATAGGGTCAATTGTTTGCAAGATTTCGATTTCCTGTTCGGTATTTTGGACCCACCGCACCGCACTGTTATTTTAAAAAGCGTAGCGGATTTTTAATTTTTTCGGTAAGGAATATTCTAGGTTAGAATTGTTGAATATTTTAAGCTATTTGAATTGTTTATTTGTGACTAAACCAACAACGTCAGATGAACTTAACCTAGAGTTTGTAATCTATTTACCGAAAACGTAAGGCCACAGTGATGCACTGGTGAAAACGATCTTCACAGATTTTTATTGGGAAAAACTCTCCTCGGCCAGTTTTCATTCTTAAAAAACGTTTAAATTCAAATTGCAATCTCATCTCGGCGACAATCAATATTTTAGGTTTTGAAAACACTTGTTTTACATATTTAGGTAAGGGCGAAAATACACAATTGCTTGTAGCTTGTACAAAACTATGCAAGTACCTTGCAAGCTAATAAACCATATTATAATAGCATCTGATTGGTTAACGTCACAATCGCATGCAAGCTACTTGCATAGTTTTGTACAAGCTACAGGTATGTAGCAAGTGGAAGTGGCAATGGGCCGGCCATATTAGCCGTAGAAGTGATGACCGTTGGGGTAGATGTATTCTTCAGTAGAGACCGCGAATCAGCAAAACGTAAGGTAAGACTCCCTCACGCTAGGTGGAGCGACGATCTTCGCAGGGTGGCTGGTAGCAGCTGGATGAGAGTTGCCGAGAATCGAGCTGAATGGCGTGCAATTGGAGAGGCCTATGACCAGCAGTGGACTGCTGTAGACTGATGATGATGACGATAGGCATGTGTATTTTCGTCCTAAGTAAATTCGAGGTTTCTTAACTGATGATGAGACAGGTGAGACGTGAAAATGCAAACATTCTAAAAAATATGGAAACTGCGTCTTTGGATACTTGCTATTCATGATAAACGTAGTAAAAGTTAATTCGAAGGCAGGCAATACATTAAATAGTTTTGACCAAATAGCATTTCAATTCTCCTGACATTAAGTTGACATTGGTGCCGATTCTCTTGTACACCGAACTAAACTAACTAAACTATCAATAAAATTCCTTACTTTAGCTATGAGAATCTTAAAGTTATTCTGCAAAAAAAATATCACTAAATTTAAAAATAATTTTGACAACTTAATCGAATTTGACAATCGCGACTCCACGTGGTAAGTACTTGTTTGCCCTACCCTGTAATTTTTTTTTGAGCCGGTGGCGCGCAGGGGGCAGCCTCGACGTGTTTTATATGGAATTTTTCACTTTTTCTACGGAAAATATGAAAAATTATTACCTACATGTTGGGTTTTATGGGTTTACGTGTTTTTTAATAAAGGGGGTCGAATTTTTCATTATTTTTGCGATAGGATACTCCGTTTTCGAGATTTATAAGCAAAAGAAAAGAAACAAAAAGATACAATACTGTTTTTGCACCTGAAATTCATACCTGTGTTGGTGTGAATTTTAGTTCACGCCAACTAATTTTATTCCACATCTTTTTAATCGCGATTAAAACTAGTCAGATTTAGTTAGAAAATCTAAATTTTAGGTGAAAAACGTCAAATTCAGAATAGCAAAATTACCATTTTCACTAAACTAATAACTCGGTACCATCTTAGTGTTGTCAAACTAAAATATAGTTACGTTGTGTCAGTTTAGTCAATTTCAGAATGGGAAATCGTCGTTTGATAGGAATAAACTAAATTTTGGTGATTTTTAGCCTAGTTTAGACGCATTTGTGACAAGAGAATCGGCACCATTACCTTGCAAGTGTCAACCCGTATTGATGGAATATCAAAAGGTTATTATTGTTCCCGGCAGGTAGAACTGACACTGCTATCTTTGATGTGCATCTTTTCAAGATATGAATGCATTGCAAATTGGCACACAGGGTAAAAGTATTCAAAACGTTTCATAAAACATCAAACTTTGCTATAATTCTTTGCTCATCATAGTTCACAAATCCTCTTGTCATACAAAAAACATACAGCCATACAACCGTCAGAAACAATAATTTTAATAATTAATACTGGGCTCCTGCGGTAGTTTAAAAAAAAATAAAGGAAGAATATTGTCGATTCTGCACAAATACGACGCACATTACAATTTCCCGTTTACCATGCACCATACTTCATGCAATACCATGAGGAATGTTGTATCGACTACCGACAGTAATATCAACACGGGACGCCATGAAAAACACTAATAGTTTCTTATAAATACCGTTCGCTTACCTTATTTATCATATCACACGCGTAATTTACCTTACATTTCGACATTGCACCTCAAATATTCGACCTCTCAACAATAGAAAATACCCGAAAGACAATCCACAATTTTAAACCTTACACTATTGACATAAACGACACAGAAATTACCCATTTTTTTTTTGCAAAATTCTGCGAAACATGGTACCTGTTTTAAAAAAAAACTGGGTAGTTTGGTACCTGACCATACCTGAATAGTGTTCTTTTTTGAAATAGGCAGGAAATTGCGACAATACGGGCGAAACGGTCATAGTTTGGGATAAGAAGTGCGCATGAGTTTAACAATGGGGCAAAGATCTATTGTTGTAAAGTGCGATTGAATCGTAAAACGCCTTTTTGGAAATGAGTCACGCAGTTTGTAGGAGTGTGCATACATTGTATGTATAATAAACTGTAGCACTTAGAATCTTCTGGACGTGGTATACATGTATGTATAGGCCATATTGTTTATTAGACATTTACGAGCTGCTCAGCGAACGATATTGTATAAATAGACTTGCAGATTCAGTGTTATTTCTTTTCAGATCCATTCAATAAAATTATTAGTTTTAGAATATTTATGGTTCCATTTCATTCATACATTTACCAATAATATAAGCTTATTACAAATCTACCGCAGAAAATACATAAACATTAAAACAAATTATCGAAGTTTAAGCTCGAAGCCTTTACACTGTATGTAAGTAAGTACAGTGTATAGTCTTTATAACGAATCTCAAGGGACCGAGCTCTTTTTCGTTCTAGAGAGTTTCCGTTCCGTTATGTAGAGGCAAACAACCAAAAACTAATCACAATACTATTTTAATATTTTTATTATTTATTTATTGGTTTTCGACTGATTACTTATATGAGAGGTGCCTAGTGTGTAACTTTTTTTTTTGTGGATAGGAAATCATCAAATGACCTCTCTTTCGAACATCCCGCAACCCTAGCGGACCTCGTCAATAATGCTGACATCTCTTTGAGGCGTGCGTGGAACACACGTGGTTTACGATTATATGAGAGGTGCCTAGTGTGTAACTGGGGAGTAACTGGGCCAACATTCCTAAAGACGGTGCAATTCAAGAGTAATAATTTCACACGTGTTCTAGACAATTAACAATAACAAAAGCAAGATGGTTGTTTACGACCTCAGGACTCTGTTTCGGCACCTCAAAGATTTAGTCGGAGCCTTTTGTAAACTGGTAACATGAACGTAATGCTGATAGAAGATTTTACTCACGTCTAAAATATGAACGCATTTATTTCTTCGTAATAGAAAAAGCCTGTTGCGCTATACCGAAAGTATCAGTGTATGGGTTTTAAGGTAAACCTACCAAATTGAACTAATTTCTACGTTATAGGAAGGATTACGTTTTAAAGACTACACTGTATTATTGAAAGGCTACTAAAAATGTGCAATTCAAGTGTTAACTTAAGTAATAAAAGCCTAAAATGTCTATATAAAGCCTTCAATAACACAAATTAAAACTAATAAACGTCATTAAGCAAAAACTAAGTGCTAAATAAGTTTTAACTTAAGTAATCATTTATTTTATTGCATTCAACATTAAAAATCTGATGTATCAATCAAGTAAAGGACGTCTTCTTTGTACTTTAACTTCAAGTTAAATTGCATATTATTGTAGTGAAAAATTACGTGGGTGCATGGCAGTGTCACCGACAAGTTCAAAAACCTAAACAATATTTATAATCTTTTTAAAATGAAATAAAAACATTAAAGGGCCAACACACGATGCGGTGTCATTGTTAACCAGTGCAGTGTCTTATTGGCAATTAATATTACATTTATTTAATGCTTTCTAAGGATTATTATTATTATATTTTCTTTTGATAAAAGTACAATTCAGAGTACATGAAGATTCTGATCGAATAAAACAAAGCAATCCTAAACAAAAACGTTTAGTTTTTTATTAATCACCCGTATTAATGAAGTTCCAACACGATGTTCTGTCACCTCTAAGAGTACAAGTGTTGCAAACCTCAAGTAATAAAAGATTTATAATGTTATACACGACAAGGTTTTACGAGTAAGTAGGTATTAACAGACGATAAAATTAAACATGACGTTAATTAAAAAGCAATATCACCACATTTGCCGCTATCTTAGAGCCTGTCAAGTTGCACCACTTATGTTTTTTCAAATTTAGACATTACTAACACTAGCTAAAAGGTATTACTAACATTATGGATCTCTTGTTTTCCTAATAAAGAATTTGTTGATTTGATTTGATTAGCATCATCATCATTAGATTATTATTATTTTCATCCAAATAAGTAAGTAAAGTAAGCTACGCTTCCATTACCTACATCCATTACAGATCGAGACGGCTTCGTCCCTCGGAAAGCACTGATCCCGGCTGTCATTCGTAGATCTTTGACAGTCGTTACGGGTAGTCAGACGGCCAATAGTCTGACAACCAGTCTTGCCAAAGGGTATCGTGGTACCAGTAACTGGGTTGGATACCCAGGTGGCAGTCGCTCAATATTAAATACAGGTATTCAGCTGCATCTGGTTAGACTAGAAGCCGACCTCAACATAGTTGGGAAAAAGCAGGGCAGATTGAGTATATCAGCAACAGAATCTCGCCTCGATATTTTCGCGTCCGTACGAACATCGGCTTATGAAAATGCAACGTCATTATGTATGCGTCACTATGAATAATTATGACTGTTGTCAACAAAATAATAGTTATTTCAAATAAAAACCACGCAAGCTTTATTATCTCTATAAACATAACTCGTTAGTCAAGGTAAAGGTTATAGTTAGGGCAAAAGGTCGTTGAAGAGAACAGATTCACATCTACATATGACTCATCTTATGAGTATAAAATAATCACTGCACTCGCAGTGACACTGTGACTTCTGATGTTAGTGCATAACACATTATTAACACACTTGATACGTTAAGTAAGGATGTCATAATTCATCATCATTGGGAACTTTTTTCTACCCACCATTATTAACCATAGAGTATATAACCACTCTCAATATCAGGTACACGTACAGGGAACAGGCTTCGCATCGGTAACGTAATAATGACACTTTCATTGGGCTAGAAAGAAACATTTTAAAATTAAGTAAGATTGAAAACCGTCTGATATGAAACAAGTTCAATTATAATAGGTACACCTCTGCCTAACCCATCGCGAATAACTTACAGCCATGATGAATTGAACCAAGTTGTATGCATAAGCAACATTCTTGAATTGAAGGCAAAATTCACGGGTCATGCATTGAAACATCACACACTGATCAACAACAGAAAAATACTTTCAAAAGAATATCTTACATCACAAATCATAATCAACAAAAACAGTAAAACCAACCGAATATGTACTCGTATGTAAATCGTTTAAAACGTAAAAATGTTGGTCGTCAGGGTCAGGGTGAGGATCATGGCCAGGGGTCGTGAGATGAGCGCTGATTCATTCGGGCCAAAGGTTCAGCACCTTTGACATTTCTACGTAATCGCTTAACGGAACATCCATACACAATGTTGTACAGAAATGTTACCGTCAATGTGTATTGGTTACAGATGTATTGTTAATGTTGAGTTCATATTACGATGGTTTATTGGAAAATATTTAGTACATGGAAAATTTGACGTTTGGTTTTTTTTTCAAATTATTGGAATGCTGTTTAGTAAACTTCATCGAATATTAATATTGTGGCTTGTCATTCTTCTTCTTCTCATGCCAATGACTGTACAATATTATATCCCACCTGTACCTATAGTAGCCTGTCCTGGAGTGTGCTGGTAGAATTTATTTATTACTGCGAACTAAAAGAAAAAAATATGTTTCGAAAATATTTCTTCTCCTTGGGTTGAAAATACACATGCCTGTAGCTGGTTCATTACTATGCAAGTAGCTGGCATACCATTGTGACATTGACCAATCAGATGGCACACGGCATGCCAGCTACTTGCATAGTTTTTTAGCAGCTACAGGCAAGTGTATTTTCGCCCTAAGTCAACATCATGGTCATCATGGTTTAGGATCATGGCTTCTAATACCAATAGTAATACCATAGCAAACAGTTAAATGACAGAGCAACTACCTAAACTCGCCAAACCAAATACAATTCAGCAATTTCCTCCAAACCTACACGGCACAAAACTCTTAATATTTACACAAAATCGTCATCAGAGCCAAGGTCAGGTTCAAGGGCACGCGGGTCGTGAGACGCGGGTTCGACGCCTGTTGATTCACAGCCGGTCGAAGGTTGGCAACCTCTGACATTTTGGTGCGAAACGTCAAGCTGCTCTGCAAACGAGTTGACTGCAGTAAATACGAAATTAATGGAAGAATCCAAAGATAATTTGAAATGCAATTTGTTGTTGATTGTTTTATTTGTGAATCTTGATGTTTATTATGGAATCACATAAAATACGTACAATAAGGAACAATAAAAAGTTGCAAAGCGTGGCCTCTGAGTTTGTTGACTAAGGCAAAGTGTTACGGATGCCCATTAGGTATGTCAGTAGCAGCCTGAAGTCTGAGAGGATATTGATTGTAAATTATAAAGGGGCGAGGCAATTGCCTTGTTCTCTTTTTACGTGGGGTTTAATTGATTTAAGGGGGAAGCGCTAAGGTAGCCCGCGAAATTCAAATTTCCTTACGATTTTTGCAATTTGGAGCACAGTGTCTGGGTGTATGTTGATTAAAGTATGATTCGCGACCGTAACAAATATATATTTACAGAATCATAATCATTAGAATTAGTAATACAACTCCTAATGTCAGCATAATCCTCAAATGGCTTGATTTCATGAAATAGTCATTCTTAGAATTACTTCGTCTTAGAGAATTGTATTGATGACTTTGTTTTTTCTATGTTTGTGTCTTTGTCTTTGTTTGTTTGTCTTTGTCTATAATTTATACTCCTTTTTTTCCTTTAATTGAAAAGATAACATGAATAAACGATTGACTCTTTAAATTTTACTAACGCAGCATAAAACAAAAAAAAAGACTTCATGTATCTCATAGATGAACCCTGTCACATAACTGTATTTTAATGTAAATCAATATGATCATTCAGTTTAATGCCTTATAGTTTTGAGCGTTTCTATGTAAATATTTACATTTATTTGTTTAAACGGAGTCTAATCTACGTAGAGATGGTATTTTGAATTAAGTAAATGAGCGGTAGGCTGAATGGCTAAATGGCTAAAAGGTTAAATACCCGTAGCGTATGACCGTTTTGATGGTAATAATTTATTATAATTTGTTTGACCTTCCGAGGTTCTCACAGAGTTTCTTTCACATGGGTCGTATGAAGTTCAAAAGTTCATTTGACATAAAAAACTGTTTCTTTTTTTGTCGTTTTATAATATTTCAAGTTTAGCATAAAATAAACATAGTGCTTTTAGATAAGCAATAAATTAAAGAGTTGGTGAAAGTTTAATTAAAATTCGTCCAGAATTTTATAATAAACGTATTGTAAAATAGAATACTAACTACTACAAATAATACTAATACTATTATTAAATAGAAGAAAACATAAGTATTTTAGATGGCTAGAAAATAATGTAGCGAATAAAAGCTTGGGTTTTCTTACACTGGACTACCGCTAACTAACAGACGTAATTATCCTATACGGTTAGTGTTAAAGACTACGGCTGGGTTTACACCAAGGAAGTAAACTCAGCCAGTCAATTACCACCTTAGTTAACTACCTCTGACTGCTCAGAAGCCCGACTTACGCCAACCGCATCGCATTTTTTACGTCCGCTGGACGTCGGTATTGTCGGTGACAAGAAAAAACCCATTTACTGTAGTGTACTGAATAATACCATATTTGGATTCAATCCGCATCCAAAACATTCTTAATCCTCCAGAAAAAAAAAAAACAAAAGGAGTACCGACGGATTTCGAAAACGTTCTAATTTTAAACAATCCTAAAGGCTTTTACACATTGTACTGTGTTCCGCGGCAACAGAGAAAAATGGACGATTACGGTTTCTCTGCGGTAGTAAGCTAGCAAGCTTCAGGGTGGTAAAAAAAAGCATTATGAGAACAAAATGTATGAAAAAATACCACTTTCGTGGCTTTAAGCGTCAATGTGCCACAGTATGAACACCCAACAACGGTATGTCCAGCAGTTGTCAGAATCGCCTTTGTCAGTCGGGTCGTCGGTTCGAATGCAAATACGGGTTAATTGCAGATTCACAACGACCCTGCTTTAGAAAACAGAGACCTGAGTGGAATTTTAACTCGCATTTCAAACTTCTTTTTGCTGTGTTAAAAAGTTTTTATAACAGCGAGGATGTGGCTGTGGATGCCTCGTTGGTCTAGTGGTCGCAAGCGCTACCTGCTGAGCATGAGGTCCTGGGTTCGATTCCCAGATCGGGCAGTGTTATTGGGTTTTTTTATCTGGAATTTCTCAGTAGCAGCCCGGAGTCTAGATTTGTGCCCGGCTGATGGCAGTAGGCTCGTCCCCTGTTACATGGGACTTTTCACTACTTTAGTTTCTTTTCTAATCGATATAATATATAATTTATATATAATTTGCACTATTCATGCACTCAATATTTTGGAAAGAATTTAATTTAAAAAGATTAATCAATCGTACAGCATCTATCCAAGTTTAGTCTAAAAGTCTGAGCATAAATCTTCATGTTCTAGATAAGAGAAGATAATCAATTAATTGCTCAAACAATACATACAAAACAAATTGTCAGCATGCAAGAGATGTTACATGTTGATTGCATGACATTAGGATAAGTTCTATTTTCTGTAATGACCTTCTTCATTATGCCAACCATATGTCTATTGTAGCCATTTTTATTCTAATAAATTCTCGGAATGACCATCCTTCTTGTCTCAATAACCACGAGGTTATTGGGGTTAATTTTTTGAAGAAGGTCAAAATATCCTCACAACTATTTATTTACTTATTTATAACAGTAATATACACAAATCATAAATACAATATACAATCAGTAAGTATACAAATAAATATACAAAAACAAAAGGACACTTATTTCCTCATGATAATATGATAATCTAAAAATGCACAATCTTAAATAGAGAAAGGTGTCTGAGGTAGGAGGGTCCTGCGTTACAGATCACCCGGCTCTCTTAGATAGGACATGTTAATTTACAAAACAGTTAGTTAATATATTCCGTCCTCAAAAAATCCCGTTTAAAGATTGGCTGATTGTATACGAAAACTCCGCGTAACCACAGTGCATATATAGCTTAGCTTTAGCTTATATATTTACTGTGGCGTAACCCTACACATGCTACCACACAGGTGCTCTCTCGTCCGGTCGAGAGGTTGGCCCTCGTTGGAGCAAATGTTTTCCTTTGGACACAAACGTTTGACCACACGTCAAGGGCACTCCTTATTAAAGGGTCTAGTGAGGGAACGTGACTGAAATAATTGTGTCGAAAATGTTTTAAATGGAAATATAATGTGCGTTTTGAATTTAATTTTTGTACTTAATAAGCTAGATAAATAATGTCATATCTCTTTAGAAATCTGAACACATAAGCAAACATGATATTATTTTACATAATATTAATATTTTAACTACACGGGGTCTGTGAGAACCTCATTTTTCGTTGTCGAGATCTTATTTTATTTATTTATAGATGGATATAATAGGTAGTAGTAGAATATAGGTAGTTTCGATATTTCATATAATCAATCAACCCGCAGTGGTGAAACTTGGATGATGGACGGGGCTTATGTCCAAGTTGACGTCCATTGGTTAAAATGATGACGATAACTCTTCTAGCAAATACATATACAATAAAGGAGGCTTGTATCTCTGTTCTTTTAAAAACCCAGTATTTGCCGTCGCGTCATCAAAACAAAACTTAACCTCTAACTACCGACTTTCAACCACATCGATAACCGTTTAGATAATCGACTAACCACATCACTATCTCCTGAGAGCCGTTCCTCGGAATCTTAACGACGCTAACAGTTTAGTGCTAAGCAGGTGACGTAGTGAGTCAATGTTTGTGTTAGTGTGTTACATTAGTTTGTGTAACCCACGCTTGGGATGCCAGTATTGCTTGTAGGTAGGTAGGGAGGTACTACTTAGTACGTGCTTGCTTTTGTTTTTGGAGCGACGCCAGGAGTGTTTGATTGTGATGTTTTGAAACAATGGTAGAGGAGTTCCAGAACTTAGTAAATAATACCAAAATTTAAAAAGTTTTCTTTTAAAAAAGTTACTTTTTTTAATGAACTGACTCTGAAACTAGTCTTCTTTTATCTTAGAATAGAAACCTCATGCTGATAGATCCGAATTTTTCTGTTTATTGTAGATATTATAAACTGTCTCGTTAGTCAAGTGGTGGCAAGTGCTATTGCTAAGGTCCTGGGTTCGATTCCCGGGTCGGGCAAAGTGTTATTGGGTTTTCCATCTGGAATTTCTCAGAAGCACCTCGAAGTCTGGATTTGTGCCCGGCTGATGGCAATGGGCTCTCCAACAATTACTTGGGACATAAACATAACTGGTATAACATAATAGGTACACCTCTGCCTAACCCTTCAGGGATTACAAGCGTGATGTTATGTTATTTTAAACTTAAATAAATTTTATGTGAGTCAAGGAAATACTACCTAATAATATTTAGTTTACCCAATATCTACGCTATTGTACGTTAATCATTGCAATCTAAATCAAGTTAAGCTTGTTGTACACAATCTACACAAACAAAAGCATTCATACAACGTTTAGTTGCTTGCCTTACAAGGCTGCAACCTGCCACTACCTCCAACGCAGGTGGCTGATTGGCTATCACAGGTATAAGTACTTAGATGCCGCTTTCAGATTTTGATCTACATTCTACTAAAATTAATCATAGATTCGTATAATAAGATCTTATAATTTTATACCTCTTTGTCGTGAGAATAAGCAGAATAATAAAATACCACGTGCTGTGATTTTACTCTTCTATTGCACTAAGGGTTGCAGGTTTCTTTTCCACTCTGAACAAATATTTGCATCGCTGTTACTATACTCCAGCAAGTAGTTCCGGGCATCCACAAAACAGGATTCAAGAGAAAACCTCCCAGACAAATTTGAATTTCCCAGACATTGCAACAAGCATTGCATTGTGACATGTTTTTTTTCCGAAAAGGAAGGTAAAATATGCCATCCATCCTGTTTCAGGGGGTTTCGAGACGAGCTATGCGCTTTATGTATTTACACTAAAACACACCACCCCACCAAACCCACCATTAACGTCAGAACTCTTTGCTCCATACATCTATTTCCTATATCTCTGAAGCGTATGGTTGCTTCGACCCACAAGGTCGCAGCAACCAGCCACTACCGGCAACATGCAGGTGGTTGCTATGCAAACACAAATAAAGCTGTTTGAACACTGGACCGCCCTCGGCTGGGCAAACAACAGGTGCCGAGACGTGCTTGGGATGGCGTGGAGAGTGGTCATAGAAAAATGTATTCACGGATATTGGGTATAGATTGGGCAAGAATTCTCAGGTGGTGTGTAAATGAGTTTTATGGTGGTCAATTTGGAATTAATGCTGCTAATACATGAAGGATGTACGAGTAGTAAAACGTTATTTTAACTGAGTTTTATAACTAGGTGCCTTCAACAATGATCTAACTTTCTTTCTGACTAAACGGCAGACTACAAGACAATTGTAAAGATAATAAAACAAAAATAATAGAGATTGATTGATTATATATATTATTAGTCATGAGTAGCTACCTTCTACTTTTTAATTGTTATTATTGTAGAATCTTGAAATAATGATATACCTACATACTTTTATTTTGATGTTTATAAAAGTTTTAATTGTAAAGCTAGATGAAACTTATTCAGTCGATGTTTTATGATATTTAGTCAGACTGGACTGAACACATGTTTTCTGTCTACAAATAAAAATAACTTGATATTTTACGATCCTATGTCCAATAAACCGAGATAGGCTGAGTTGATTGATTGATTGATTGAAAAATTTGATTAAAATCAAACGGATGATAGATATTATTAACCAATTTCATCGCACGCAATAAATTTAACAGATCCATATAACATTTAAGATCTTTAGCTCAAGTTTCAAAAGAATTCAATTATCAATAATTCGACGCAAATTGATACGTTAACATTATGAAATATCGGCGGAAAGACCTGTCTTTATTATTTATTAATCATATTATACTTCATTGATTGAGACGTTTCGCAAATCTTATAAAATTTTATTAATCCCATAGGTCCTATATATGTTTTAGACGCTATTACATAAATGTTTCTCCTTTCTCATTTGGGAGCCATGCACATTATTAATATTAAAAATACTTGCAGCGTGCTGCGTGCGTGTGAGCAGGGGGTCTACTCCCTAAGCACGAAGAAATTATATAAGTACTTTCGGTTAGAGGACATTTGACTTATCATTCCAATAATTTAATTTAATCATTTATCACTTTTTTTTAATTTAATTTAATTTATCATTCAATTTTAAACTGTTATTTTGTATTCCTATATTTTTTATATATTTTTTTTATATTAACTAATTAACTATGACATAATATTGAAAATCAAGCAACGCCTGGTCTTATTGTATTGTAGAAATTTTAATCTTTTATAATAGCATGTGTACTTATTGTTTTTTTTTTTTATTTATGTATTCTTAATTTAATTATGTATTCAGAGCATGAGAAATTACTCGATAATGTGTAAGCTGTGGTTACCTGTAATTGAGTGTACATTACGGGATAACACATTTATTATACAAGATTTATTCATGTATAAGATAATTGTAATGTATTTCGTTGGTAATTCTTAAATAAATAAATAAATAAGTCCATAGTTTGGACCGAAGTTTCGGGCATTTCCTACTCGGTATCACTTACAGACATACGATTAGTTCGGTTTTCGAACTAAGAATGAATGACAACACGATTTTACAGTTGTCCCTAAGCCCGATGTGTTTTTGCCCGTCCAAAAATTTTAGTTTTACACTTGTTTTGACGGATTAACTACTTTCGGACGGGCCCTTATCTTCGTTGACAAACTTAGGGAGTAGACCCCCAGATGTATGAACGTAAACGAAGTAAAATGAGTATGTAGGGATCGTAGCAGATGGCGTTCTGTAGTTTATACCTACCCCCATGGAAAAAGCCATTAGTGTATACATATATTATGTGTAAAAATACCAACTTTAAAAGTAATTAAACTGATATTTCTAGTTTTACAAATCCTCTAAAGTTAATGTTTCTTTGTACAAGGCGCATGAGTGCACGACTAGACAAGTCACATCATATTATGGATCCTTGAAACGTGACAACCCTATCTCACGGGAGGTCACAACGCCATCCGTCGTCACCCCACCCACGCAGCGCGAGTAGCGGGCATAGGGTTGACCCTTGATATATAAAATAATGCAATATTAGTGAGCTTGAGCAATGACATATTTATATCCAAGATCTCTCCAGAACCACAGAATGTTCTGTGGTTCTTTCAGAACCACAGAATAAGTAATATCTTAAAATGTGTTTTTATTAGCACATATAAGACGGACGGAAGCACGTTTTATACGTATTGCCAACCTCTAGACGTATTAAGTATGATATTATCAACAAATACCTAATCATAATATTGATCTTACACGTAAAATTAATTAAATATGAGTCATGTTCTTAATTGAGGAACTTGAAGCTATATAAAGTTTATTCCAATTAATCAAAGAATCAACATCGATCTATTTGTAGGACCTTCCTTGTATTAGCTTTGCCTAAAATCTTTTTAATCCATCATTATGCATGTCCCTAGAATTGCGACTTCCCATACACAGTACACCCCAATCATTATTAAGAAGACGAATTAACAGTTTTCTAAAAAGAACACACTTCAAATTGAAACACCCTTGTATCTCTCTTTTACCACCAGCATCATCCACTTTTCTATCCTTTACACCCCAACTATCTCCGCACCAAGTCAACATCATCACATCAACCAACCAACAAAGTCCAAAGGTTCACAGTTAGTTTGTCATTCTCTAAAGCCTCTTCATTTCCCCGAACCAGCTACGGTTCACTGCATACAGCCTCTCAGCCGATACTCAGTCAACAATCTCGGACGGCATCTTTGTTTGATCAACGTTAAACATCTTCAAACTGCGCAGGAGTGGAGGAGGTATTAAGAAAACATGATTATTGAGGCAATCAATTAGTTGGATATTGAGTGGGCGAGGTGGAATTAGTTGGGCTTATATTTGTGTTAGAGACTGATAGGATTATTGGAAAGATTTATCTTAGAGACATGTTTCAAAATTTTGGAAAAGTAAATCGTACAGTAAATAATTAAGGAAACATGCAATATCATACGTCATCAGTCTATAGGAACCAAGCTTGGCC
Source organism: Fissipunctia ypsillon (assembly GCA_947568875.1). NCBI lineage: Eukaryota > Metazoa > Arthropoda > Insecta > Lepidoptera > Noctuidae > Fissipunctia > Fissipunctia ypsillon. Next base: position 6,507,809 of record OX387657.1, read on the forward strand.
CTCACGTTGGTTTGCGGGACGCGAGCGGGGGTGAGCTCAACCAATCGGCTAGTGTCGCCGGTGACACCCGATTGGTGGAGAGCACCCCCGCTCGCGTCCCGCAAACCATCGTGAGGGCCAAGTTTACGATGGTTTACCTAAAGCAGTCCACCGCTGGTCAAAGGCTTCTACCCTACGAAGACGTCCTAACCTAAGAGCTGCCTACACTTCATTTAGCAATAGCCGTCACCACTCGTCAATATAATGTTAAATAAATGAATACCTATCATACGTACAGTCGTATAGGCAGAGCAGGGGGTCCAGTAGTATTGTAACAGTGGTGACTTACGAGTTGTAAGTCCTAGGTTCGAACCCAGACAGGCGCTTTACTTTGTGTAAACTATTTCATCACCACTGCTCTCAAAACAGTGAAGGAAAACATCGTGAGGAAACCGGCATGTCCTAGAACCAAAAACTCGAAGACGTGTGACATCTACTAACCCGCACTGGGCCCGCATGGTTGATTGCGGTCCGCTCCCTCTCAGAGAGAGGAGGCCTGTGTCCCAGAAGTGGGAATATTATAGGCTAATTATGCTATATGTACAGTAAGCCACACTTCAGTGGTAACAAAACCAGTATAAGTTGCGCTCGCATTTTATTGAAACTCCGAACTACGCTAGGCCATCTCAAGGTCAGAGTGTTACGACTAACTTGCGGCTTACTGTACGTACCTAGATGCAATACCTACTAAAAGTAACTTTTCTCCAAGTACCCCAGGGTACTTAAAGCGCTTATATCTGCTAAATACCGCATCCAGCAGTAAAAAGTCCCGCACACCATAATCGTGCCGGTCGAGCATATATTTGTGAACGGTACCGATCACTTAAGCAGTCTGTTTGGTGGACGTGCCGTCATTCGTGTCAGGTGCGCTGCCAACGGTACCTTGTTTGACGACGGTGCTGACCCTACCAGTGTTGAGCCGTAATACACCGGTGACGGCGACGTGTAAAGGAATGTTTTTTTCGTAATAAAATTCAGAAGACTGTAAGCTAAGCCTACTCAACACATTTCTCATTCCTATTAAAAAACAAGCAAAATTTCTCCAATGAAAATTAAATGGTATGTAAAATACAAACACCTTAAAATCTAGACGTTTTAACAACTTTCTTTGCTGCTGTCATACCCTGCTACCACACAACGTCAGTGTTAAATTAATAATCTGTGCAAATGATGCCTTTGTTTAGTTATGGAATAAGTATATTATGTATTTATTTATTTTTAGCCTGAGTTGTCCCACTGCAGGGCAAAGGCCTCCCTTTCTCCTTTCCCTCCTCTCTGTCTTGAGCTAGTGTGGACCAATCTTGTCTGTAGGCGTCAAGCTCATTTCGCCATCTTCTCCTGGGTCTGCCTCGACGTCGACGGACGTTTTTTGGGACCCACATAGTGGTAGATTTTTTTTTTTTTTTTTTAACAATTAGATTTTTACCGACGAAACTAGTACTAATACCTACTATCTACTTAATTGCGTCCAAGTTAATAAATCCAAACAAATTCTCAATGCAATAGTTATAAAAACCATTTTATACCTACGTATAAAACATAAGTATTAAGAACCTACACAAAAATATACTTTTCAATTAATTTTAGTCGGACCCCTCCATCGTCCCTCACTTGGACCACACGCGCTACTAAGGTGTCAACTCAAACGCTTCGACCGGTAACAATGTGGTGTTACACGCTGCATTACCATCGGTTATTCTAACCAAAGGTTAATTGAACCTCGTTCTACTGCTATTGGATAACTGCCTAGTTAGTTGTTATTCGATTGTTACGAGTTTTCTTTTTGTTGATAAATTTGTTCAGTTTATTGGGATTTAGTATTGGTGTTTGTTTTATTGGATTAGACGTCGCATGAGTTCTCGTGCGGACAGGCGCGACACGACGGCGTGACTCGTTACCGGTAGAACAATTTCTATGAAAACTTCATGGACATCGTTCCACCGGTGTCGAGTCGCGCCGCGCTAGTCTGCACGAGCCTTTATGTTAATTTCATATGAGGAGAACTTGATGCTCTTGTAAATATTGCTCTTTACATTAAATATCAGTAGTCCTTCAAATAGATTGTCGAGCAAAAATTAATCCGTAACAACGGCATTTGGCAAATAAATAATAAAATTATCAAACAATCAATCAATCAATCTGCCTAGCCTTTTCCCAACTATGTTGGGGTCGGCTTCCAGTCTAACCGGATGCAGCTGAATACCAGTATTTTACATGGAGCGACTGCCTATCTGACCTCCACAACCCAGTAACTGGGTAATACGATACCCCTTGGTAAGACTGGTTGTCAGACTTTCGGGCTTCTGACGACCCGTAACGACTGTCAAAGATCTACGAATGACAGCCGGGACCAACGGCTTAACGTGCTTTCCGAGGCACGGAGGAGTCTCGGTATGTAAAGATGGTCACCCATCCACGGACAACCCCGGCAAGCGTAGCTTAACCTGATGGATCGACCCGTGCGGCTGTTATTATTTAGCCACGAGCTCCTTAATATTAAATTAAAACTTAATAATAAAATTATCAAACAAGTTTAAAAAATCACACATACACACACGCACATTATAATTTGACCCTTCCGCGGCACCAAATCGAACGGTCATTTTAAAGCAACCTTTCATAATTAAATTCATACTTCCACTCTCTCATATTTACATGCTAAGTATTTGGATAATCAGTTGACATGGCCAGCTGGCAGTGGCCACGGCCACACAAGGCTACTAGTCTAACGGATCATTTCCTCTCATTATAGACTCTCTTCGGCGCCGCCGGAAACCACCGTCCATTGGTCGCCATCGTAAATACCGATCACTTCCTGCAAAATTTCAACATTTAATATTTTTTTGGTAAATATTGTAGATATGTTAGGTTTGTTTTATGATTATGAGAATCGAGTTTAGATGTGATTTTGAGGATTTTGTGAGATTTTTCTACAGTTCGATGGATTTTAGATTTCTAAAAGCCATTATTCAAATCTAATTTTTGAAAAGTTATTCGATTGGCTTTTTTTACCGCCTGCCAATAGCCGCGCCATATGAGTTATAGCACTCTCAGAAACCGGGAAATAAAAAGAGATACGAGTTATTTAGTCACAAATTGTCTCTAACTTGTACAAATTTTGGAAAACCCCGCAACATTTTAGTTTTTTGTCGCTAAATCTGACGTCAATTGGCATTATTCAGATGATTCCTAACAAAATTGTTAGGTAGATACTTATAAAACCCACGCAGGTTAATGCATCACTTATTATAAATCTGTCTGAAATCGGAGCAACCACAGATTATATTCTACGAGAAACATTCCTCGCTTTAGACAAATACGGAAAACTTTGTCACCTTTTATCTGATCTTAAAATCTGATAAATTACAACTCGGTTCTATTGTAATAAAGACATATACAACATATTATGCGGATCAACTTTGTGAACCCATATATCTCTAGCCCACGGAACTCCCACTTTGACATCCTAAGTCCGAAATTTAGAAAATATCTCCCGGATCTGTCCATATATTGTTACGTTCGTTATTCTACGCATGTGGTCCATAATCTCTTTATAAATATTATGTTATCATTACACGAGTGTATATCATTCTTTAACAAAATGTCTGCTGCCTACGCTGGGCGCTTCTTTTCATACAAAAACGTCAATTTATTACAATTTTCTCATAACATTATACTCTATGGTAGCTGCTTTGTGCGTGTTCAATGGAGGTTAATATTATTATTTAGACGGTCGACAATGGACTATTTTTAAAAAGTTATATTGCTATTACTTAATAAGAAGTCAGTTACATCTATTAAGTAATGTGAGAGAGGAAGATAACTTATGATTATATCGGCTATTTATGTTTCCGTTTAAGTTAAAAAACTTAGTGGATGACTATGTTTTGTAACATAACTCATTCTGTTCTAAATCGAACCAAGAACCAAATCACAACGACACGAAAAGCAAGTTTATACATTTTCTTCCTCAAATATTTCTATTCATAGATCTTCTATATCTATATATGTAATATATACTTACATATATCTATATATATACATGTATATATAAAAATCAATTGCCGTACGTTAGTCTCGCAAAAATTCGAAAATGGCTCGACAGATTGATTTTTTTATTTTGTTTTGTTCGCCTCAATCCGGGTTTAGGATACAAGAAAATTTGGAAAAAAAAATTGAAATTCTCACGTGGTTCACCGGGTCATCTAGTCTGATATATTTATTAGCTCTTAAACCAACAAACATAAATTACCTTTTAAAAAGTCAGGGAAACACATTAAACTTCACCTTTTCTCACGTAAACCACTCTCGTCACTTTCTTCTTGACCTCACCAAAACATCTTTCAGGTCAAACCTTACAAATTATATGCAAATCTGCGTGTTTACCAACATTAATAATGACATTAACATTATCATAATTGCAATCAAAAGTAACACATGTGAAAAATATTATGTTACTGAGTTTTCGAGTAAAGGCTTGGTTACACTGTACGAGCTAGCGCGCGAGCTGGCTCAGGCAGTTACTGCAGTGTAGCTTCTCGCACCGTGTGACCGCTTCATGCGAGTTAAGTGGGCTGGTAGCTCGCACCCTAGTTACTTCAATATTTTTCGTTTTTACTCGCCATGCTATGCAGCAGATCTAGTTTCTCGAACAATCATTTGTCATTGCCATAGCAGCTACTGTCATCGTGTCAGCGGTCAATGCGAGTCGAGTTACTGCCTTTTTACTTTTTTTTTTTATTTTTATTGTGCACTCTTGCTTTTCCAATTCACTTTAGACATTTGCAGGGCAGAATAGTCAACATCGGTTTTGCTTATAATATTAAAAAATAGATAGATATACTATTTATTATGTATACCATAAAAATAGAAAATAGAAAAAAATAGAGCAAAAATAAAGAAAACAAAAAGGAGAGGAAAATAGAATAGATTTCCCGACATGCGAGAACGTAGAGGTAGTAGTCAGTTGTCTACTGTCAGACCAGCATCTCGTACTGTGTAACCAGGCCTTAACAGGGGTGAAACGGTTACTGGCGTAAAAGGTGTTATTAATAACGCTTATTTCGCTGTGACAAGTAGCAGGTTTGTCTCACAATGAATCATTTGTGATTTATAGACAACAACTGGATGTGACAAGCTTGCATAATACTGTGACATTTCAAGTTATGTCCGCAATCGTAATTAAAGAGGAACAGTTTTGTTAGTTTATTTCGTTAGCCTACTTTAATTTGTTTATGCTTTCAATTGAATTTTTTAACTGTGCGAGATGATAAGCTAACTTATTCTGTTTTCTCTGATTTGGCGATTGTGTGAATGTAAGGAAATAATTGTAGGTACGGATTACAAGAATAATTATTTAGTGAGACAATTTAGATAGAAATAAAATAAAGATTTTCTTCACCTGCTGTGTCAGGAAATATTTTAATGCTGAAAATTAAAAAAAAAACATATTTGTCACCAAAACATACCACATTAATCACAAACCCAACATTTACCATTACAACACCAAAAAATATCTCACAAAAACAACATTCTTTATCAGAATCACTGAAGAATTTGGAAAACCTGTGCAAAGCATTGCTTGCTATTAACAGCGAGTGCGACACTTCACACCTCGGTGCTCATTAATTCCGGAGATCGCTGAGATCGGGACGAAAGTATCCGAGTACTTCGAGTTTCGCGCACTCCGGTTCACGTTCAAACGAGCCGCGAGATTCTATCGGAATGTCGAGATGCCTCGGCCACTGAGCTTTTGACACCTCTGCAGATCCGTGCCAGTGCCCGAATAAATATGAATAAGAGATAAACTTTAGGTCGGCCCTTGAAGTACCGCGACTGACGTCAAGGTGTGCCAAACTATGTGCTTTATCTATGTGTCAAACTATAAAACAGGTGGATATGCTTTAGTCAGGTTTGCCGGCTTGGAGGATCGGAAATTGTGCAGTATAACTTTTTATAGTGCTAAGATCAATGTCATTGCTATTTCCTTTGCGTATTTCGATAATGTATGAAAGGCTCGTGCAGACTGGTGCGACGCGACATCGGTAGAACAATTTCCATTAAGTTTTCATAGAAATTGTTCTACTGGTGTCGCGTTGCGCCTCTCTGCACGCGCATACAGGCCAAGAAGCTGTGTATCTACAGAGGTATCTGATCCGAATCTACCGGCAACTATTAAAACCTAGGTTCACGCTTTTTTATTTACTATTGTCAGTAAATGCCGCCAACCGGATTCTGTACTAACACACGAGTCGGTGAGGTACTAATTATTGTTCGTGAGGTTAGCTTTTTAACGCTTACAAATTTTATTTTTCGAACGTAGATAATAGACCTATCTAAGCGGTGCTTCTGTGCGGAGAAGAAAATACAGGATTATTTTAAATTGGCTAGCTAAAATCCGCAGACGTGATGGGTCTCGATATCTAAACATGATAAAACAAAAAAAATAATGATTTTTTTGTGAGGTCATCGACCGCAGTTATTGTAGTCACTCGAAATATCAGTTTTAAAAAATCTGTTTTTATTTTGTGTAAACTTCACAGACGTGATGCACTAAAAATATAAGAAAACAGTTTTTCTCAACTCATACTTCAAGTAACAACACTAACAGCGGTCGCTGACCTCCCAAAAAAAAACCAAATCTATTTTGTATTTTATCGTATTTAGCAATCGATACCCATCGCGTATGCGGAGTTTAGCTAGCCAATTAAAAATAACCCTGTATTGTGGTAAAAATTTTGTTGCCGATAACCTTCTACTATTTTTGCAAGCAGTCCTATCATAAGCTACTAAATACAAAATCGGTTTCGTAAATTAGAAGCTAGCGCTAACGTGGTAGTGTTTAGGCATCCTGTTAATGTTTATTGAATCAAAGACATTTCCAAAGACCGTACACGTGTACCTACCTATCATTTATTTTAAAAGTGCTTCCACAAAAACCCCCTCCATTAATGTGATCAAAATCGTTTTGGTCTCTCTCCATCAATATTATTGAACAGCATATCTTCCAATACTAATGTTTTATTTTCCTTGTCTCCAGGTGAAGGCGGCGGCGGCGGGGGCGGGGGCGCGCGGCGGTGCGCGCGCGATGCGGCGTCGCCCGCGCACGCACCGCCGCCGACGCCCACCCCAGCGCCGCACGCGCCCGTCAAGAGCGAGCGGCTCAGCCCGCATGACTCCAACGCTTCAAGGTAAACACAAGAATATCTAGGTTTATACTAGAATTTTTTTTACATGTTTGGAACGAGAATGGATCACTGATTTAGGGCAGATTTATATTAGACCAGTCCGTGTCCGGGCCGGGCGCTTGCTGTGCCAAACTTCACGAAAATTTCATATGAAGCAATGGCTTGCTGGCTACACCGTGCAGCATCCGTGTCCCGTTCGAGTCTTGGTCCCTACAAATTGAGCAGGCACGGACGCGGAACGGTCTAGAACAAATCGTCCCTAACCCTCTTTCAATAAGTCCAAACTTTTACAAGTCAGATTTTGAAAGGAATGTGCAATGGAGAAACGTGCAGTACCTTCCACTGAGTAAGTGACGAAATGTCAGACATAGATGCAATAAATCACTTCTGCAATCGATGCCTACAGATGGTGGTCACGGTAGATGGCGTGCATTTCATCTCCAACCTTTTTGATAGCGGCGTTATATACAACATGCCCCGGAATTAAATACACAACCTCTTAAAGGGTCATTGTACTTATCATTATGTACAACTTTTACTATGGGACCAAACCTGAAATCGCGAAAAAAAAATCTGCTGTTCCCTACATTTATGTTCGCATAACTCGTCAAAATGTAGGGAACACCAGATTTTTTAACCAACCATTCTTGTTGATATTCCTGAATAAATGTAACCTTTATGCCCTTTCACCCTAGGTCCCGCAGCGTGACTCCGTCAACCTCATCGTACCCTGGTACCCCGCCCGAGCGCGGCAGCCCGCACGCGCCCGCACCGCCTGCGTCCGCGCACCCGCCACGCAACTACTCCGACATCATGCGTTCGCTCGCCGCGCGGTACAACACGCCCAATAATAATGAGTAAGTATTACAACAGCGTGACTCCTTCCACCTCATCGTACCCTGGTACTCACCCGAGCACGACAGTAAAACCTGGGATTCTTTAAATCATGTGATTAATCCTGAGGGCCGAGACAAGTGACATTCTATCACTGATAACGATGATGGAAAGACAAAAATGTATGGGTCTTAGTAGGCTACCGAAAAGCTTATGTCAATCCTGTTAAAAGTCGTTTAATTAATATACGAAACGCTTTGAAAGCAATTGCTTCTGGTTTAGGTCCTCCGGATGCCATCAACGGCCGCTAAATAAAAATATGTCAAAGTCAAATCATTTATTTCAAATAGCACATATAAGGCACTTTTGAGCGTCAAAATTTACAAAAATAAAACGGATTCTAGTTACCCTTTCCAAAAGGTATGGAGAATAATGGGCAAGAAACTCCACACTTACTCTTTTAAAATGCTAACAATATTTTGTATGCATTAATTATATCATTTTATTAAATGTGAAGACGATATAAGTACCTAGAATAAAATTACTATACCAAATAGGTAAAAAGAATTAAAAATGAAGCAATGACAATAAATTAATTATGTGATAAGTACATGGTGCTTATATATTTACAAGTATTGTAAAAGTAGAAGAATTTCCAAAAAAAAAAACAAAATTATGATAATAATTAGTATACATTAGTGTGTGAGTTAAAGTAATCACAGAATGTATTTATGTCATAAAAATAATAAGTAAATTATACAATTAAATTAGCAGCCCTGTTTGATTTTATCTCGACTCTAGATTGTCCTATGGAGCAGGACCAGCATGTTTCCAAGCATTCTTATCTTGGATATAATCCTCTAATTTGTAATATGCTTGTTTACAAAATGTGCTTACAATATGTGTTTTAAATTGTATTTCATTTAATTACAATTTAACACAAGGTATTTTGTTGTAACATTTAACACAGTACCCCATAAAAAATGTATACATGTACTTTAGATAATCAGAAAAATGGTTGATCTATTTTATCTTTATTTCTAGTATTAAAATTATGTCTATCACTATTTTATTAAAAAGATGTAGTTTTGTTTACATACATAATATTTTCATAAATGAATTGACAAGGTACCGTCATAATATTAATCGCTTTAAAGTAGTTCCGACGTAGATTATAAATGGCTCTGACAGCTCTCTTTTGCAAAATAAAAATGGATTCAATGTCAGCAGCCCGACCCCACAGCAAAATGTCATACGACATATTGCCGTGGAAGTGGCTGAAATAGATCAAACGCGTGGTTTTATCTGCCTAACAGCATAAGCGGCCCAGCTTAGCCGCCTCGCAAGAGATGTTATATTATGATTTCCCCATTGTAATTTCTCGTCTAGCGTGATTCCTAGGACACCCGTTTGATTAATAAAATCAATTTTTCTCCTGTCAACATGATGTCATATTCGCTACTTCTAAGATTACATTAGGTATGGACAACCCCTTAGAGTAAAAGGGTACACTTACCTACATATTTGCAGATTTAGCTTCTGAAAATGTTAGAAAAAATGCTACTATGAATAATAAATAATTTTGTGAAAATATTTTTAGATCCGATGTGTGTACAATTAGTAAAACAGAATCATAAAACTCCAATTAAAACACTCAACTGATATAAGAGGCTGAAAATACAATTAATATACCCTAATTACATATACGAACGTAATTGTAGACGGACCCAAAGTAATTAGAGGCATAAACCACTAATGCAATTCATTTAATGTCCAAAAAGAATAAGCAAATTACACTCTTCGTTTGTAGTCCGAAATTACGACATTAACCTTGCTTCCATTTTAAATTATTACCTAAATTCATTTTAGAATTAATACATGTATAAAATTCCTTAGTTAATACGCTGTCGTTATCGAATAATCCATTTCCGATTATCGATTCTCGATTCGATACTCGCATTCATCAATCATTTTTCACACGGTCGGTGTCACAATAGTATGCGACCCGCGGTTCACCGACCGATGCTAGTGATGCCCAACATCGATTAGCATATTAATCGATTTGAAAACTTACGTTTAGTCGACAAATTTACATGATTCGTGAGAACCGAAGCTGTCCGTGTGAACTTATGTTATATTAATGAATTGGTCATCTGCGGTCGCTGAACTTTGTCTATTTTAATTACCAAATACGACAACGTGAGCGGCGGTTGTCGTATCTATTTGCATTCGTAAAACGGAATTTCTAAGTGGGGAATCGTTCGGGTCGCATCTTAAAAAGATATAAAACGCCAAGAAAATCTCAGAGGTTACACGTTTTAATCACTAGACTATACCTAATAAATTAAAATGAGCTGTGCACTTCGTAGCTTCGTTCCGTTATTTATAGTTTTGTCGACTCAATAAAAATATCGCAATTATCTGTCACTTTTCTCTTTAACATCTAAGTACTCTTGGGTAGCAACTAAACGTATATTAAAACAGGGTGTAAAGGTAATAAATTCGGTATTTTATTGGTGCCGGGAGACATTAATTTCTAAACAGATACTCATTAATTTCCATCAAATAACATCGGGATTGTTTTGATAGCGAGATAATTATCACTGGCCTGTTGAATTTATTGATTCAGACATATCAGCATAAATATTGTGACTGTCGTATTTCGTTTTATTTTAAAGTATGTTTCATTTCTCGTGTTTCTACAGTTATCACGTCTTCATTTCTCAAGTGTTATGACATAAATGAATACAAACAATACTTAACACTACAAATAATAAATAGGTCTTCAAATCTTAGAAGAAAAATATACTTTTAGGAACACGTTAGTTCCCTGGAGCTAGATTAACTACAAAGAATTAATGTTACCTCTAATGTATTACATAACGACCTAACAGTGAGAATAAAATTATACCTAAATGTGAAAATTTAGAAATTGGATGTTTATAATTTAATTAAGTTAACATGAGAAACGAAATCTCAAATCGATTTAATTAAGGTTAGAGTTCGTTGGTAGGTCTGCGCCACGGTTTTTAACTTTTGCAGCTATCATCGTTTAACACTGTTATCTTTGAATGTATTTGTTTTTTTATTGCCAATAAACGATGATTATTATAAAAAATGGTATCAACGACAAACATGTTATAATTTAGGCAGAATATCATAATTTAAGCTTATTAATAAGGTGACACAGATTAGCAAATATTTATTGTACTTTACCCCACTTTTTACAGCAAGTAAATACATACGATATTATTTTGTATAGCGAGAATATTCATGACTACAAATTCTAACTGCGAAATAGCTTTTACTTACCTACAGGAAATGCAAGTTATTCTGTTTTCTGAAATAATAATTTTTGCTCGATTTTTTCTCATTCTCCAAAATTATGTTACGGCGCGCGTAGAATGACCACTTCTATCTCTACTCTTCCCTACCCTTCACTATCTCGACATAATAGGGATAGTGACAATTTTTTTGTCCGTCAGGTAGATTATTAAAAAATATTGGACACGTATTTTTTCTTTTTTAACGTAATCAAAAGATTACGACGATACATTGAGTTAAAATGTGGCATGGACGTCACGCCTTTCTAGATTTTATACTGAGTTGTGACGTAGCGAGCCCCCACTCTCCAACTTTAATGCGTTTTATCTAAATATTTTTTTATTAACATGATAAAGCAAAAATACGTGTGTAATATTTTTTTTACTATCGGACTGACGGATTACTTAAATATAATTTCTTTTTTTACCAAGGCGTCATCCCTATTATCCTCTTTATTTTATCCTTATAACTATAACTACAGGTTTTCATTACCTAATGCGATAGTACGGTCTTATAAAATGCATTGAATATTAAAATTATTTACAATTTAAAATTATTAAGAACTTGTAACCTTTTTGTTATCTAGTGCACTGGTGCCCTCTAGCGGGAGCAATAGGCAATAAGGTTCCCTAATAGGATGACTTATTAGTGTTACAATTCATATTACGTTTCACTAATCTGTACCCGGCATTACGTTTCTACAGGGTCATACATAAGCTGCAGTACTTTAAAAAAAATATTATTCATCCTTTGATCCATTTCACTTGTCCACCCAGCTACTTCCACCGCATTAATGGTTGCGAGGTGCGCACTGCGGCGCCTGCGCAGGACGCGACCGACGCGCCCCTCGGCGGCCTGTTCACGAAGCTGGCTAGCAAGCAAGGGGGCCCGCCCCGACTGCCAGCCTTCCCCGTCATGCTGGATATGAGTTCTACTAAGGTAAGCTAGATTTTACAATAACTTCAAGTGTTGATAGTAGGTACTCGAGCGTAAATATAAGACACCGAGCTTTCTGGAAAGCCAAACTTATTCTAATGCTCTGCCATATTCTTCAAAAAAAAAAAAAAATATTTTGGAAGCAGGAAACTAATTTTGTTTTGTTTATGTTAGAAGTAAAATAGTTTATTTGGACATGGAAGTAATTTAGTAGGTAATGGATGGTCGTATTATATTTAATTTGAAAAAACATTGTGGTTTCTATTGCCCTAATAAAAACGAAACACCACTTTCTGTAATTTGGGATAATACGTATGAAGCAATGTGGGTGCCTTTTCTAATATTAAACTTTAGTTTAATATTTTTTTATTCCCAATCAGGAAGTTCCCAATCGTAAACAATTGAAAAGATAAAATATGTAAAATTTTTACATTACATCTATAATTTTTATGGTATATAGAATAAAGAGTATTGTATCTATATATCTAAAGATACGTTACATAAATCCCTATAATTATTTTCAAGCTATTTATTAAGGTAATTATATTTTAAGAAAAAAAAAATACAGTTTCGTATTTATTACTTCATAATGCACGTTACTTAAGGCAAGGCCACTGCCCCTATGAAATAATTTACGCTCAGATGAGTTTTCATTTCAAAAGAGTACATTTGTAATTCATATTAATTATATACACAAGTGCTCACTGACCTTCCTGTTTTAATTAAACATCATACACCGTTTCATAGTTCACGGCTGTGATTAAAATGTCTCGTAAAATTCATAAGGCGTTATCGCGCGACGCATCTCCATCGAGCGAGGCTCGCTTATGTTAATTTGAACCTCTTTAAAATCATAATGCGCGGTGAGCACCCCGCTTCCTTTCCAGTAATAATGGACGCAATTAAAACTGATAAGGCTCACGACCTTTACACTTCCTTCGGTGTTGCATAGACGTAGTGGAGAGAGTGTTAATTGCCGCTCGTCTGCTGAGCGTGCGGTGCGCGCACAATCGGCAAGGTAATAGTGCTGCCCCGCCCCCTGCTCGCCAGCGAACCGACTCGACTCGACTCTCCACTGTAAAAGGAACTGGAGCTGCACTAATTGGCCGCGGCACGCGCCGCGCATGCGCGCCGGCTCGCCCCGCGACACGCTAGTGATGGGATGTGAAATCGAAACACAACTCGACTTTAAAATTAGTTGACTTTTTGCACACGAGTGCAATAAGAGACACGATAAAATTGCAGCGTGGAATCATAACAGTGATTCGATTCCGACTTTCTCGCTAAATTGCAGCGACATAAAGTGATCATCACGTGTTTTTTCGTAATTTCATATGATACGCAATCGAGATCAAATTGCCGTCGGGGCATGATTTGTTATATTTCTCTTTACGGTTAAAGCGATCTATAAATAGTAGTTTATATTTATTTTCACCTGTAAAGAGGAACAGGGGCGACGCGGAAATAAATCGGTAAGATTTATGGCGGGTGCTCTGCTTCAGCACGTCACGTAGCCGGTGCTCCGGTAGGCGCGAGCGGCCGCGTGCGCACTATAACAGCCGTGTTCATTTCACGCGCGCGCGCCTCCGTCTGAATTTTATTCGGAATTACCCTGCATTCGCCTTTTTTAGTAGGTACGCGTGGCAATTAAAAAAGATAGATTGCAATTTGACCCGCGGGCGCTGAGCGTGACGCTCGGAACGTTATTATGATGAATGCTCGCCACTTACGATACGAGAGTGCTCTCGATCAGATAATAGCCTTCTGGCTCGCCTTTCATGTTTGCTTAACATTGTACTGTATGCGCCGCTTGATGGACTTCTGAGTAATTAAGTTTTTTTAATATGAAACCGGCTTTCTGATCAAGTTGGTCCATCGAATATTGATTGTTTGAACTTTGAATCTATATCAAAAAGTTCCTACGTTTACTATTTCTACCAACAAATTAATGCTGTCAACAATATTAGCTTTTGTTATTAACTTATTATTACAGCTCCTCCACCAATTTTAACCCATCTAACCGCTTACATTTCTCCTCAGACCCTACTAGCAATATCGCGGGTCGGTCGAGGTGGGAGGTCGCGTCGCAAGCGCAACGGCGCAAGCGCACCCGAGCACTCGCCGCTCGACCTATCGGCGGCCGGCGAGAGCGCGGCCAAGCGCGCGCGTCTCTCCGCCAGTCCTAGTACTAGGAGCGACAGCGATGAGAGGGACAGGGTGTCTAATGATGGTGAGTTTTGTATGTTTCAGCTTTAGGTGTCAGCCTTAAGGCCTCGTTCGCAGCCACGACTGACATGAATTGTGTCGAACGACACGCGTGCGTCACTTGTTTTCATCCGTCGCTGTACAAGTTGCGTCGCGGTGACTCGTGGCATGCCCTAAAAAACTTTTTTCATTAGTTTTCTCCGCAGTCGCTACCGCAAGATGCATGTCGCCTGAGCGTATAGGTCGTGGCCGGTACCAATAGCTTAGCCTTCTGCTGACCATCTAACCATAGACAGTTCGTGGAAGATCGATATTGAATGTCCCATGCGATCCTTAGATCCATGATGGATACAGGCCCCAGCCTCAGTTTCATAAATGGAAGCACTTTTTTCATTCCAAATGATTCTTTGAAAATGTCAACATGTCAAGTCATGTCGGCACTTTATTTTTTGTTCTGATGTAATATGAAATACCATCATTATTCATCTTTATAAGTTCTGAATTAATTAGACAACGAAATATTGCTATCACAAAAGCTTTTAATTTATCCGTGTGACACCAACACAAAACCATAATTCATGACTAATTAGGTATAAAATAATAATCTTCAAAGGCGAACAGATAATATTAATTCTCACAATAACAACAGCCTCTCTATGTTAACAATAAATCATAAGGTTATTAAAATGCCAAAGTGCTAAATATCAAATAATTTTAACGTAGTATTGTCATATTATCACATAAGTATTCATTATGAAACGAGACACACGATCATGTGGATGTATTAATTTTATGATCGCTCACTAAAGTATAAACCAAGTTTAATGTTCGGTTCCTTAACTTGATAGACTTAATTTCTGTTTAAATCGTTTTCAAAATGTGATGTAAAGTAGCAATAAATTAAATTTATATGACGTTAATTTTTCCCTTAGATCGTAGTGAAGCGCGCGGCGAGTGCCTCTGCGCCGAGGCGCGTGCGCGGCTCTCCGCCTGGTCCGTCGATGAAGTCTGCGACTTTATCAATTCCATCGATATCTGCGCCGAATATGCAACGGTAAGTGCACATCACTATTTCCGAATTTAATTGTAAAATATTCTTTTGATTGGTTGACAGATATTATAGAGACGAGCAAATGTTATTTATTAATAGTAAAACTTAAGTTATATCGATCGGTATTGATACAATCTAGTAGATTACTTTATAAGCAGGAAATTGCATCTATAAATTTTATAAGGCGATGATCTATAACATGTTGATGAGTCGTAAATACAGCGAGAGAGTTCAGCTCAGGGCGTCAATCAGGTGCTTCAATAATTAATGTGTTACTAAAATACAGTTCTATTACCTACAATTTATAGTAAGGTACCTACTCGTCATCGACCATAAGTACTTTCATCGGATCCAATCATAATATAACGTGCAAGTCGATACAAATTCGTTCTCGGAGGCAGATAGGGTCGATTTACACGCCAACGGATCTTTCAAGAAGCGTGCACAGATAAAATCAAACGTGCAGCCTGAGTAATGTTACAAGTATAAAATATATTGACAGAACTAAAATCTTTACGATTATTTTGTCACTCTTACAACGAGAGAAATGTGGATAATTGATGTTTTAGATCAAGGTTAAAAATATGTTTTTGAACGTCACCGCTACTTTTTAAAGACTTATTACATTAAACTTGTATTCTTTTCTCCAACACATTTGACGGTAGCCTATTCCTATCAGGGGGAAGCCTTCATACAACCTGATTCCTATCGGCTTCCCTTCGGAGCAACCACTCTTCTTAATGTCTACTATTGCCAAATAATAAGGTACATCTATGTGTGTAATTGTGTATCACATCACATTACATATTTGTATTTAATACCAGTTTAATACATCATAAGACTAAAAAAATCTACACGTTGATTGTCTGCGTTTATGAGAACTGAACAATTTTTTCCTCGGCTTCCTTCTAATGATAATTGTAGCTGCGCCACCGATTTCTATTAATAGTATTAATGGTTTCAAAGTATATACTTTTACATTCTACAATAGTACCTATAGTTACGATTCCGACTGCATACGAATCGCCTTTACAAGTTCCGGTCTAACAATGGAGACGTGAACGTCACTACAGTAAAACGTCACTCCATCACGTCGACCCATAACCATGATTACTAATATAATCACTCACTGGTCCACACCATACCACCATTTGGTCAAGACCCATCACGGTCATACAACCTCCATACTTCGTCACACAAACGCAGTGTCAAAAAGCCTGGCCAAGTTCGGTAACATGTTTTCATATTTGTTCACTTTTTTTTTTATAAAATTTTAATTGCGTACCGCGGTGAAAGGGAGCAAATAAAACAAGAGTATTGAAAAAGAATCATAACTTGCTTTAATTATCCGGAGGCTGATGTTATGTAAGTTCATCTTTGGTACCGTACCTTTCTATAGCTACCGCGTTTCGTCATAAAAAAGAAGTTTTAATTCTCGTTTGTTAAAAATGTTTCGTGTTGCCTCTGTTTTTATACAACATATCCCGGAATTAACGCACTACCTTAAGGGGTATTTGTACCTACTCATCATTATGGATAACTTCTACTATGGGACCAAACCTGAAATCGCGAAAAAAGAATCAGCTGTTCCGTATATTTATGTTCGCATTTATCTCGTCAAAATGTAGGGAACAGCTGATTTTTAAAAGCATAAGTGTAAAAAGTAGCTTAAATACGACACGTAAACGTAGACACGGAGAAGGATATGCGTTTTTAGAGTCTACTAGCTGTGCCCCGCGACTTCGTTCGCGTGGAAGTCGTAAGATACACAATATACTAAAATAACAGCCACATTTGAATAAAACTCCCTCGCCCCCGACCCATCGCCAACCGTCGCGTTAGATCGCCCACCCGCGCTATTACTTCGTTTTCGCTTAGTGTTCTTTGTGACTTTTTTTTTTTACTCGGCTTCTAAGGGTCGTAGCTTGATGTTAAATAGCCTATAACTATCCTCGAGAATTGGGCTACTAAATGCATAAAGAATTTTTCAAATCCGACTTTTGTTCATAATTTCATGAGTTTTAATTTTTTTTGCGCGGAACCCTATCTATTTTTCTAAAATAGAAAGTAGCCTATGTTACCCGCCGTAACATCAGCTATCTGCCAGTGAAAGTCCCGTCAAAATCGGTCCAGCTGTTTCGGAGATTTGCCGGAGCAAACATACAGGCAGGCAGACAGACAAAAATGTTAAAAATTGCTTTTTTGTTATAAGTACCGTTTATACTTTCTTATGCAATTAGTAAAAAGTTGTTATTTTGAAATTACAAACAGACACTTCAATTTTATTTATTTATATAGATACCTATAAATGTTAGCTATAGGCTCTCACTTTAGCGATGACTATCAAGTCATCGCTAGTCATAATTGCTCATAATCATATGGCAGTCGTATCGGTATTTCACCAGTGACGTAATAACAAAGTGACTACGCTGTCTACTTAAACAAACAATAAACAATTTAAATGAGAAAGCATTTAATAATTAACTACCTAAGTTCATAATAAATGACTTCGCATCGTCGTAATATTATCTAAAACCTAACAAAACATATTCGCGACACGCCGTGTTCCCATGCAGTATTTATTGTAAGTTTCTGCGTAATATTGGTTCTGTGTCAAATTCATTATTGTACGGTCATCGTTCGGTAATAAACTCGGAATTCTATTGAGTATCAGTAAAGTTTACAACTTTAAGTAGCCAAGGCTTATTGTCAACTGGCCGTGTCACCCGTCTTCGGTGCTTGCATATTTATATTATCTGTACTTTAAACGATTAAAATCTAGATAACCTACAATGAACTGTAATAAATAATAATACGAACAGTCCTGATATTTAAGGAAATATTGAATGATATTAAGCAATCGAAGCTTGAACTCTTTATCAATCAATCTGTCTAGCCTTTTAAAACACAATTAAGTTGGGGTCAGTTTCCAGTCTAATCGGATGCAGCTGAATACCAGTATTTTACATGGAGCGACTATCTATCTGATCTCCACAACCCAGTTACTGGGTAAACCCCTTGGTAAGTCCGACTGGTTGTCAGACTTTCGCTTCTGACTACCCGTAACGACTGTCAAAGATACACGAATGACAGCCGGGACCAACGTCTTAACGTGCTTTCCGAGGCACGAAGGGGTCTTGGTATGCAACGGATGGTCACCCACCCACGAACTGACCGCGGCAAGCGTAGCTTAAAACCTTCGATGGACCCGTGCGGCTGTTATTATTTAGCCACGAGCCCCTTAGCTTGAACTCTTTATAATTTGAAATAAACACAAATATTACCGAACTTTTAAGTCATGAAATATTTTTTACTACTTAGGTACATAATATTATCAACACAAACTACAAGCCTTAAATGTACGACATACTGTGGCTTCGTAATGTACATTACCATTTATGACAATTGCACGAAGTAACCAGCTCATTGCTATTTGAAGAACACATTTCCGGAAACATATCAATAAAAACCTATCAACTTACATGTACTTACCAACAAAACATAATGTAAGTACAAACAAGAAGTCAAAACAATAAACTACAAACATAGACCAATAAACTGAAGTCAACCATACATAGATGTAAGTTAACATTAACTAGCATATTGTTATAAAACATTTCTATTAGCTGATTGAGTAATAAAATAAACATCGTCCTCTGGCGGCGCTTGAGTACAATGAGTGCCGTGACGCGAATCATACCCATAATATTGCCCTATTTAGGGTTGTACGATGCAAAACACGAGTTATACTTGGTTTTAACGACTGGTGGAGAATATGATCTTGATCATAGCAATCAGTCGTCATATTCGTCTTATCATCATAGTAGCCTTCAGGGGCGTAGCCTTCATACAACCCGATTCCTATCGGCTTCCCTTCGGGACAACTACTCTTCTTAATGTCTTCTATTGCCAAATAATATGGTACACCTATGTGTAACTGTGTATCACATCACATTACATGATTATATTTAATACCAGTTTAATACATCATAAGATTCAAAACCTTACAGTATTTTGTCCGAGTTTATGAGAACTGAACAATTTTTTCTTCGGCTTCCCTCTAATTATAATTGTAGCTGCACCACTACTAGCCTTTACACCCCGCGATTAAAACTATTTATTAAAGTATATTCATCAGACGTTACTTAAAGTATTGCTTCAATATACCAATATATTTAAGAAATTAAACATCGGATGTCAAATAAAATATCCAAAATTGGAATAACGGAACCCACCATCCACATTATACGTATACAGAAATCACCATTGGGTGTTCTTCTAGTTCCTAAAAAACGCATAAAAACAAGCAACACTATTTTCATCTCTTCAGTATTTTAACTAGCACTAGCACCACTACCATCATACGTTCCATAGCATTTGGCAGCCCTACCTGCATGCATCACATTACACAACAAAGTATAATGTACAAAGCGTCGAGCATGGCATCGCATGCATTATGTCAATGTGAGGCAACAAAGACGTGGGAAACGAGCTGAAGATTTTAAATTTCCATAATATTTGTATCGCGAAATTGTGCAATGTTGGTGAGCGGGACCCGGAGTGACACTTGCCCTTGTTACATACGGGTATGAACTACCAACAATGTTTTAGTTGATGTGCTTTACCGCAAAATTAGATTAGAAAAATTAGGCTAGTAAAAAATGCAATCGATTTTTTTGGTACTTGGCTCAACGCACTACCGTGCGTACAGTTTACATTTAACAATATTCCAATAGAATATCGATGCGCATAAATGTCCAAGACATTTAAATCTCGTAGGCTCATTCATGCAAATACTAAAATAGCAAGCACAAATACATCGAAATATGTTAAGAGGGTTGTCACATTTTGCACCTCTCTCGCTCACACGGGACCAAATTTTTAATAACGTTAAATGAAAAGATGCATTTTTGAAAAATGTAATCAATGGGCGGTCTACAAAATAATATTAGTTTAATAGGTAATTATTAAAAACACATTTTTATTGTGGCATTTATTTACATCATCTCAAAAACAGATCATAACACTTAATTACATAAGTTTATTAGATAACACAATAGAAATGTGTTTTTGAATAACTACCTATTAAATTAATATTATTTTGTAGACCGCCCATTGATTACATTTTTCAAAAAAGCATTTTTTCATTTAACATTCTTAAAAATTAGGTTTTGTGTGAGCGAGAGAGGTGCAAAATGTGACAACGCTCTTAATGAGACGGGTCAATAAATTCACATACATGATAACATGCAATAAGGACGTATACAATGTAATTGTAATTTTAAAACAAGACTCCCCACGCACAAGTCGTGACGTCATTAAATAGTAGAAATGACACATCGTAACACATTCTCCATAGAAAATAACCTTTGATGCCTACCAGTAGGGATGGGATAGGTCTAAACTATCGTATTTCAAATAAGTTTTATAGCTATAAACGTTTTTGCATGTTTCATTTTAATGCTTTTCACGAAATTGTGGCAGATATCCAAACCTGCACCTAGCCATTTTTCTTTACCAATTTCCACGATATTTATATTTTTAGTATTTACCCCTTTTCCGGAAATCAAGGAAACGGCGTTCGACGATGACTATTCATACGAGTTTTGCTTTTTTGGCTTGTTTAAAATAAAATAACCCGGCTGATGGCAATAGACTCTCCCCCTATTACATGGGACTTAACATAACTGGTGAAATGGCCCTCTGCCCAACCCTTCGGGGAAACAAGGCGTGATGTTATGGTATGTGTAAAATAATATTAGTTCTAGTGTTATCGTTACAAATTAATTTGATACAAAAACAAGCGCAGACCGCGCTTTAGCAGACGGCGGCGGGTGGGCTTTTCACGGGAGTCGGGACGGATTTAGCCGTCCCGTGTACCTAAAAGGCTTTAAACGTAATTCATTCATACACACTTTACGATATCTGTCAGAAAATATTTTTCTATTCAAAAATTTTCAATTCACAAACATGTTCTCTCACCAATGCAACACTGTATCACAGAAAATTACAGTAGCAATATCGGATTACCAAATGATTTATACGCAGAAGTGTCGTGGCGAACTGTGGCAACTGAATTAATTGTTAGCCAGATAATAATATCGTTTAACCACAAATGATTAATGTTTTTGTGGACTTTTGTAGGCTGGCTATCCTGGTAAGTAGTGATTTATTTATAGTCGGCAATAAACGTCAGTTACTGTTTTAAAACAACACCATGTTTTAGTTCTGTTGAAAGTTGCTAGGTCGATATTAAGTATTCCAGTTTTTAGGGGCACTAAAAAGTAATTTAAAAAAAAAAAGTTAGGCTCGGAAAACTTTAACCATTTCCCTTAGGCTACAATTACTTGTATTTTATTAAATATTAATTAATTATTATTAATATAATAATATTATATAATTATTATATTTATTATTAGTTAATTTTATTTTTATTACTACAGAGTCAGATTTTAGAAAAGTGTTTGTGAAATCAGTTTAGAGGTTCTTTTTTGTAATTATAATATACTGTCAGCAGAAGTAACGTCTGTTTTAAGTGAAACCTCTCATAATATTTACATCAATATTTACTTTATTCAAAATAACAACCATGTGAAAATGCTATTCGGCCAATTTCGACTAATTTGAATAATATAAATTGCCAATAAATTAATTCTTAAACGACTTTTATAAGTTATAAAATATTAATTAGGAATCTCCCGCGGCTTCGCACTAAACCTCGTTTCTGTCCCCTAGGGGGCGTGAAACTTGAGAAAATATAGAAAACTCATTAATATATTTCAATAAAATAATTATTAAATTTTAGAAATGAATAATTCAGTGTAGCTGCATGATGCCTCAATTAAAATATCTACAAACGGACACAATACCGACACTCAAATTTTTACGATAGCCTATAATTCTAAATGCTACTTGATAGGTGTACAGATCCGGAAAACAGGGTATTTAACTGGCAATATAAACAGCTGGCTGCCCCATAAAACTACCACCAAAATATAATACTTCTAATAAATTCAATTGAAATTGAAGCTTTTCGTCTTGTGGATGTCGTGAGCAATAAACAAACCGACACGCAAACTAACCTGCCCCACGAATTTGTAGATGGCATCGGGTTCTGCGCCCGCGCAACGTAGGTATACGTCAGTAAATCCGTGCGTTTGCGCAAGACGTCGTGCGGGACGCGGCGCTCACACCATCAGTAACTAATGCAGTTGACACCGAACCTATCACGTGGATCTTAATAATACCAAAATAATTGAATTTAGGGTTCAATTGTGACTATTGTTCGTCGAAATATTGGCGTTAATAAGTGCAGGTTTATGTTAGCGCCGAATCAAATGTTCTATTTGAAATCGACTGACTGAAATTGCTCTATATTCTAGAAAACCAGCACCCTAATTGCGTAACACACTATCAATCACAATCTGAATCATTTTGAAGCAAATTGCATATCCATTGCTTCCTAAGTTCGAAAAATTTGTTTGCTCAACAATGCAAATAGGGCAATGAATGTTGTTGAACTGTCAAAATGAAACCAATTCCTACTGTATGTGTGTTACGAAATTGCCCCGCAGTAGTCGCAAAATAGCAATTGCTTGGCTTGAAATAATCTTTTCCTCAGCTTCCCCCGAACTATTTAGGAATGACTTCACACTAGTAGTTTCTCAGTCCTTGCTCAAACCATTAGGCCACTCACTGCACGCAGAAATAATCCCGATCACAAATCACGCGGTCCTCTAATATGACTTGAAATACTTCGATCTAGATGCGCATAATCCTAATTGCGCATTGTCACCTGCGCGGGCGCACCGTCGGATGCTCGTGCGATCGTGATACAGTGTCGCAACGAACCGTGATTTATACAAATTACCACTGTGTATGCGAAATATATAACGTTTAAATTATAGCAATATTCGATCGGGATCGCCTGCGCACTGGGACAGATTGTGGTGTAATAAGGCCGTGTGTAATATTGTTTTCATAATGGTGGCAAATGATGTTCTTTGCTGCACCTTTTACCTGCAGGTAGTTGTGTTATTATGCTACCTGTGTTGCGCACTGACAAACAATCTGTCGGTTAAATGTCTCGAGAGATTCTTCAATGTTTCAGCAAAGTAACATTTGAAATCATTTGTGCTTATTAGCATAAAACAAAGTGTGAGTTGGTTCTGAAGTTCTTCTAAAGTAATTATGAGTGATTGTGAAATTTCAAATAGATTCTCAAAGTCTCAGGAAAATATGCAATTCTTTGTCATATTATGTTCTGAAAAAAAACAGGAAACATCATAAAGTTTTAATTGCTTGCTACAGGCGGACATGTCAATTTACTGCCGGAAATGGGACGACATTCAGAGCACTGACGGAAGAAATTGTCAGCACTCTGAATACATCAGTTCAATTTTCACCCTGAACCCTTTTACTATACCTTGAGATTAGCCTCTAGTATAACCAGAAGCAGCTGATTTAGGGCCCAAATATATACAGGATGATTTTTTTACCGTCTCGAAATTTTTACACGGTGTTCTACCCATGAACATGAACAATTTTCACTATGGGACCAACTATGTGATCACGAAAAAAAAATCAGCTGTTTCATACATTTTGGTTAAGTAGGTTTGAACTTTTCTATTAAACAGTAGATTTTTTTTTCGTGATTTCAGAGTTGGTCCCGTAGTGAAAGTTGTTCATATTCATGGGTAGAACACCCTGTAAAAATTTCGAGACGGTAAAAAAAATCATCCAGTATAATGGACACCAATTTCCCAATTTTCTATTTGTTGGTTGTCTGTTTTCCATCGCATAGGAACTCAAAATAAACCTCCCTTGTAGTGGAATAAACAAGAAACATTACAATTTACGCCTAGTAGAACGAATTTACCACCATATAGAAGATGTCTAAAATACTTGTAAATTACGCACTTTACCTCTCAGCAATACATATCGGTGACTTGGAATCCCGTATGAAAATAAATGGGGCCCGAAGCCTGCGCCCGCGCAATTAGCGGCGAAGCTAAGTGTTTGCGCACGACGCGAGCGTGCGACAGAGGGCGCTGATAAATGACGCATTTGTAACACTATGATAAATATTGTAAGCTTGATTGAGATGAAAGGAGCCCATTAATATAGTATCGATAGAAGTGCTCGTGATAGTTATAGATTTCGCAAGATCGAAGGGAACTGTTAAGGATATGGTTCAGTATCGTCATCACTGTAGGTACCTATATCAATCGTGCTTCTTCTACTACGTAGTATTTCTTCAGTAAAATATACATAATATCTTTACGATAAACAAGCTCTCTAAATTCCACTTCGGAAACTGTAACACAATATATCTTACTTAGTCTCAAAGCTGTTCTAGCAATTTCACAATCTCGGATAAGGAAATGTATGGCACTGACAATTACTTAGAAAACCGTTTCAATATATGTAGTGTTTCAGAATGTTAGCAACAAAGAGAAAGGACCTCCAGTAACATATTTCTTTACGAGCCCTTCTAAGTCACGGCTCACGTCCACAAAATGCCACACACAGACAATCCATCAGTGCTATTCGTAACCACGTTATTACATCCGTTACTAGCATATCACCCAAAACAAACAATGTTCATCACCCGAAGCCATACACGACTCATACGGCAAAAGCCTCAACTATTGTTAAACAGATTACAAACTTAATCGTTCACTTGCCAAAACCCCACGTAAAAGAAAATTGCTCCACAATTTCATTCTCTTCGTCATCTCAACTGCAAGTAGAGCTTGGTATTGTCTGAGATGTAATTACTATAATGGGCGTTGTATCGTGATCAGTCGACGTATATTGTTATGATTTTAGACATGAAATCGAAAATGGTCACGGGTCATCTTCATGTGAGTATTCGTTGCGCAAAATGATTGGGGCTAACATGATTTCACTTAGAGGTGGGCCATTGAATGGTTCATTTCGATTATACCTAGTCGATTAATCGATCCCCGAAATTAGACTGGCGGATTGAATGGTGCTTGATCGTTTTTGTGAATGGGTTTTTATAATGAATGGAGTTGTAACATGAATCTTGTGTTATGCTCTGAAGATATCATCATTTATCAAGATAAGTTTGTCATCTTTTCACAAATTAACTCTCAATCTAGACACGTCAAAAATTTTGCATGAAATACGTTCCAAATAATCGATTCTAAAATCGATCATTCATCGTAATTCGAATGACAGTAAAGAGTGGCTATTCCTTGTCCCAACACTAAGTTACTCGTCCAACGATTTTATTACTAGTTTATCAACGTTTGTCACGACATTATGTGAAATGTGGCGAAATTAAGATTTCGTCTCGTTTCCCTCGTAGTTTCAGTCTCCACGTCCAATAACTGGTTAAAAAATACAGGAGGTTTATGACCACTTTGTTTTGTTTTATATGACATTTCCTTATTAATATTGTCAAAAATATAGTAAAGCAAGTATTTTAAGTATTTCACTTCTTTATTACCATTGACTCCAAGTCTCCAAGGTTTCTTCTGATTTATCAGACACTAAAGGAAAACTAGTTCTTACGATTAAATCTGATGCAATTTCTTAATTGAATTGACAATTTTTAAATAAGGTTTTATTTCTTGACACTGGCGTGTCCCAGGAATCATTAATGAGGTAAATCATTTCTGCTGAGTAGAAAGAACTAAGAAAAAAATTCAAAATATTTGATAAATTAATCAAACATTCACTTGTTATCTCATTTTCAACTTTAATTTGATCTATTATTCTAAGTAATTAATGTTTATATTATTAAATTACGAAAGTAACACGATCAATCCATCTGCATAGTCTAGTCTATTGTTCTAAATAAACAGACAGCTTCTCACTTTCTATCTGTATATACATTAATTATTAAATTGCTACACAATGACCACTTCATTAGACCCCGTTTACACAACATGACATTATTGCTACTTATCGCATCCGTGCCCCTCTCGCTTCGTGAGGTGTAAATCGGCGTAATTTATAACGCGTCGTGTCAAAAGAAGCGACTACATTTCGATGATCTTGCGCACACGACGTACGGCTAAAACGTTGTTAAACTTATTAAGTAACTGGATTTCGTAGTTTTGGTAAAAGAAAGTAAGACAAAAGAAGAATTGATTGGGTCGATGACTTCTACTGGCAGATTAGAAATGAAAATTTTATTTCACGTTTCCTACAAACCTACCTAAACACGTACGGCACTTGTTAGTACTGTAGTGATCTGCGAGGATACCACGGCAGACCACTACGTCTGTGTGTATGCTGTCTCGTTTAAGAGGTGTGTTTAGTGGACGTATAAATCAGATACACAGGAGCATCGTATTTTTATTTTATTGCTTATAGGATGCACGTTACATTGACAACGTAATACTAGGAAATAGCTCGATATAAAACAATTTTACTATATGTCATAATTCATAGCTATTCTATTTTAAATTAAACCAGTGTTTGTCTTATCAGCCAAACAAACAATTTGCGAAGGTTTCATGCTGAAGGCAGGCCCGATTGAAGCCTCTACAGTACCTAGCTAATAAAAAAAGAAGTCGGTGTACGTTCATCAACAAATAATAAATTTGGTTCAACGATTAACGAAACAAAACAAACTCCACCACTGTTTTAAAGACACTTAATAAAAGAAAACTTATACTGGAAAGTTTTATTTTTCTTTTTAACCTATACTTAAGCTGATGAACTTTTACAAGAAAAACAATTTTTCGATCTAATTTCTAAAGTTCAAAAGTACAAGAAAGAAGGACAAATTGTTTATTCTGCATCAATAAGACGCACATTACAAAAAAAGACAAAATACACACAAGAATTCAAAGTAGCCATAAAAAGCCTTCATAATCAGCCTATAATGTTCCCACTGCTGGGACACAGGCCTCCTCTCTTCGAGAGGGAGTGGGGCTGTAATTTACTACGCGGGCCCAGTGCGGGTTAATGGATGTCACATGTCTTCGAATTTTTGGGTTCTAGGACATACCGGTTTCCTTCGCCGTTTTGAGAGCAGTGAGTGGTGATGAAATTATTTACACAAAGTAAAGTGCCTGCCTGGGTACGAACCCACGATCACAAGTCGGGGTCGTTACCACTGGACCTCCACCGCTCTATCTAAAAAGTCTTGTATTCAACAAATAAAAAAAGCTAGACAATTAAATGTAACACACAAACACAAATAAACCACAACCGTAACATTTATTTCACACATATCAATCGTACAGTTTCATAAAATGGCGTCGCTCTGTGGAGCAGAATTTCTCCGCAACTCTAATAAATTGATGCTCATGGACCGCAGCTTGGCTCATCTCGTTTTTTTTTATCTAATGATGTTTTAGATTTATTGCAATCTAGTAAATTAGGTGCGAGAAGCGACCGATTGTGGCGATTGTTTTTATGTTTGGGTTCCGTGGCAGATTAGCAAATCTTTTTTTTACCTTGTAGACAGGTTTTTTTTCTTTCCATAGATGGCAAAAAAAACCTGACTTATATTTTCATTTAAAAACTCAAGAAAAATTTACATGAGGCTTCCTCACACCAGCGATGTAATGCGTGCTTGTATTTTTATACCATCTCAACTCAGGTTTTATTCTAAACCTACAGAACCCAACATCAGCTCAAACTAATTGACCGTCAACGTTTAGTTCCAAATGTTCCAACGGTCAAACGTTATTAAAGACTAAACAAAATTGAATCCTAACGGCTTTCTCTACCACTTAGTGACAGCTGAAGCGATGATGACATTAAGAGTTGCCACACACCCGCGATTATCTGAAGCACTTGACATTGTGTAACCGAACTGTAGTGAGCCGACTTTTGTTGCGCATCTACCATATTTGCATATCGCGTTTTGGTTAAGTAGATTAATGATTGACACTTAATTTTTGGTTGCCGTCATTATTACGTTAGATAAGATGTAATTGGTTCACATAACCAGGCCTACGATGGTATTGCCATCTAAGCAACAGATGATGGCAATACAGATACCACGCAATGCAAAGGCTTGGCAAGAAACAACACGAATCCATATAAAAGCATCAACATTATATGTTAATTCTCAAGTTCCCAATGCTCTTTGACTTTACGTATGTAAATATTAACAGCTCATACCATCAAATGACACTTGACGCGGTGCAGACACAATTTGCGCTTTAAACAAAAAGGTCAAAGGGACAAAGTTCAAAACGTTGACGCAAACCACGAAATAAATGGAAACGTTAACGTTAAAACTAAAGTAAATAAGACATTAAACAAGAACATTACTACCGTATTTGCTTCCAATTTCTCCATAGATAAGTCTCTACTGATCAAATGCCCTGACGTTATAAGTAAACAGAGAGAATTAAATTACCAATCATTTGGTTCAACAGTACCGCATAGTTCAGTAGACCAAACACGGGCAAATCGTAAACAGTTCAGGAATCAATCAGTGTTTATTGTATGCATTATACGTAACAAGAGCACTATATCCATTAGAAGCGTGTCGTCTGGTCACTATTTTCGTCGTTAACAAGTTCAGACAGTTGGATTGCTGGACAGATATTGACTGCACGGGTCGGACAGAAGTTCAGGATTTTCATGTTGGATGTTATGTTACGGCTGTAGGTATTAGTTTTTAAATCTTTGTCTGAATTTAAGTCTGATTTCATACTAATATTAAGAAACATATATTATCTATCGTTCTCAATGTTAAACTGAAATACCTACATTTCATTCGTCGTAAATTTTTGTCATGACTTAAACATAACACAAAAGTAACAATACAGTACATATCGATGCATAACAGCCAAAAAGGGATAAGCGACATTTTTTTCGAAATCGACTTATATAAATTATATCAATGCCAAAAAGCCGATTCTAACCATATATATATTATATATATATAGGGACCAAATCGTGAAATCGTGAAAAAAATATCAGATGTTCCCTACATTTTGGCGACTCATGCGAACATAAATGTAGAGAACAGCAGATTTTTTTTCGCGTTTCAGATTTGGTCCCATAGTAAAAGTTGTTCATAATTATGAGTACAATAACCCCTTAAGAGGTTGTGCGTTATTTATGTTACACCTTGTATAAGTCGATTTCGCTAAAAATGTCGCTTATCCCTTTTTGGCTGTTAGGCATCGTCTTTTTCCTTAGTCCACCGCAACCACCACAATGTTTACAACAAGTCTAACAAGCTATGACTCAACAATTTCCACATAAAAATAAACGTCAACTGAAGTGCTTCAGTAAAACGTTCTGCACGAAACCAAACTACCGTTGACAATCTGCTTGATAGTCCAGACATCTATATCGCCCCGAGCGTATCGTCCGACCCCTGACCTCAATTAAATGCCCCGATACGACCTAACTCAGCTACGATTTTACAGAAACTATTTATTCGCTCATTTAATCGACATGTCTGTAGCCCTGTATCAAGTAACTTCTGAGCTATTACCGATATTCACCGTCAATTAAAATAATCGATTAATTAACTGTTTTACTTACAATCGATTTTATCGTTCGATCCATATTTATGCAACGTGTAATTTGTTAAATTGGGTCCAATTAATTGTATGTATTTTAGACTGAATATATTGATATTGTTTAATTTTATCTGATGACATAATTACTGTATTATTAGGCGTAATTGATTTTAAGTAAGTTTAACAGGATAAAAGACAATTAATTTATTCAGTATCTACGAAATGGACCGCATTATACTATTTTCAATTCGGAAATCAATTTCTGATTTTCAACTTAAAAAAAAAATACATCCATCAAGGAGTACCGCTAGGAGCAATGTTAAGCCCTTTCTTCCATAATGGTTTCACAAATCACATCAATCTTCTCTTTTTTCAACACATTACCGTACAATAATATCAACAAGAATTGACACTATACAGAACCTCGTTGACCAATGACGTGTGATGTGACAAGTCTCCAAAGAATGCAATAACGCATGCGTGATTAATGATAGCTTTCTATAACCCTTACTAACACCTGTTTGTCCCTTCGCTTAGAACGAAAGCAGATAAGAATTCCATGGTCATACATGGTAGAAAAGATAAATAGATACCTATAGTAGTTTTTTTATGACCAAGATGTATTAGACGATAATGTAAACATGAAACAGTAGGCTGCCTAATTGATCTTATTGCTAAAAATAACTTTCTCAATGACGACTCTTGGACTGACAAGTATCATTCAAGAAATACACAGACATTTTTAAACGGTGTACGGTTGAACAGAAGCGTTCTAATTTAGAAGATCATACCTACATCGCATGATCACAACCCTTGACGGACGGACGCTAAACGACCCTCATAAAAAATCTCAAACTGTCGATCCCGAAAACCTCTCAATGTATCGTATCGTAATAAAAATTGCAAAAGCGAATGCCCGTGGAACGTGTGTGTCCGTCCGATGCCGGATAAGAGCCGGCTAATAGGGGACCACCAATAAAGTTGACTCGACGACCGCTGCGACACGGTATCGCAACTCAGATGTGTATTAGAATCGCAATTTATAAATGGTAGTTCTATTTTATGGTCGTCGGGATTGCGTTTTGTGTTTTAGTGCTGTTAGTGTGTTTCTTCCGGTTTAATTTAGAGCTAGTTTATAAGTTATATTGCCACTAAGCCACAAACACACACTTGGCCTTTTAAGTTGTCACTTTCAAAAAAGTTTGGTACAATTTCTTCAAATGATGTGTTGGAAATTCAGATTAGGATTACTCGTGAGACTTTAAATGTTAATTAAACCAATAACGAACGGAGTAAACGTAAAGAAGACGTTATTATATCGTCTTAAAGTATAATCTCAATAATAACGTTAGCCAGAAGATATTTATCACGCATGTGTAAAGTTAAAACTAAATTGCTATTATGCCTCTTACAAAGTTACGAGATAGAACGTTATTAGCTGTTATCTGAACAAGAATATATTAATTTAAACCCAGAAGTTATAGTAAGGTAACTTATAGATTATTTTAATTGAACGTGAATTCTAATTAACATGCAAGCCGTGAACTAAGTTGAACTTAGCTCTAACTTAATGGCGACATGATATCGGCTTTAATATCTTTATAATTATTGCCATGTTCAATGATCATTGGATATTTACTGTTTTATTAATTGGAATTATCTAATACCTAAGTTTTAATACATATGTTATAAAGAAGCACTGTTGATAAATTACTGGTTGGTTGAATCCTTGTATCGAGAGTAAGTTAGCAACCCAACATCACTAAATTCATCTCCATCTAAGTTAAGTCTAAGCTCCGAGCACAATGCACATTTAATTAATTGTAATAATTAATAACAAGCAGTAACACCATTACATAAATATGTTATTCGATCGTTAATTTCGCTATAATTCAGTACTTTATATCTCCACAAGCTCAATCGTTGCTGTAATAGTTATTCGCCTACCACTTTCACGCTGATGTTGCGAATATATTGGATCGTAAATCCCTTATAGAATTGCTCCTCTCGCAGCAAGCCCATGAAAGGGAGTGTAATTAAAGTACCCCGGTGTTACAGTGCTACACTTGACTAGTATAATCGGCTATAATAATAATCTTTGAGAAGCCACGGAAGTACTGCCCCCCTCTGCGCTCCCAAAGATAAACGATCTCGACCTCGGTTATTATCAAGTAGCGATGAAATCTTATAGCATATTAAAAACTAGCAGAAGTCATCCTCGATGTTCTAGAAAACGTGGATAATTAAAAATATTGTTATTAGCAACAAGCAACTACAATTTTATGACATAATTAGAGTACTAATTACATTCTACAGACTATAAATGCGTTGCATATGTAGATGATCTCATTATTGCGTGAATAAACAACATCGTTGGAGAAAATCAAATGCCCTTTTGGAAATAAAACTAAATTGCTGAGTAAAATGCCACCACCCAGATGCTAACCACATAAGCGTTATTCAGCCATAAATTGAGCGGGCCATCTAATGACTTCCCAAGCTAATAGCGTATAGAATAAGCTTCTATATACGTAAGAACATTTAATTTAGCTCAATCGAGTCTCGGAAGGCGTGTATTTAAATTGAGACGTCTAGATGCCGAGATAGGAGCTGGGAGCGGGCTACGGAGATGCTATCTCGGGAGTTGGAGCCCTCGTTTGTAAGTTTCTCCGAGACGAGAGGCAACCATCGTTTTTCTTAGTCTTGCTTATACAAGCATCATCCAACATGCATATGTTCGATGATGCTTGTATAAGCATTTTGCTTACAGAGATTTTAAGAAGAATGTTGTACTTTTGACACTAGCTTTATAAATTATTAATATGATTAAAGCTTCTGCAATTTGAACTATAATAAAAGACCACTGGCCTGTAAGTTATAGAGAGAGGTAGAACGCACTAGAGCGTTATACATTTCTTACGGCACTAATCATAAAAGCTAACTGAGGAAATAAAGTTGCTACGGTATTTATAACGTTATTACCGCCCCGTTTTTCTTATAGGCGTGCAATTTCTTTTCTCATTATTTTTTGCAAGAAACAGTGCAAAGCTTTTATTTTTCAGTATTCAGACATTACAATTTCAGTACACACGCAACTTTTATAGAAAATTTGAATTATTTTCATTACATAAAATATTTTTTGAGACACAAGTATCGGATTATGTTCATAAATACCTCATAAGCATTTACTACATCGTATATGACATTATAAATCAAATTCCATTAAGATTGCTAAGCTATAAAATAATTTTCTAAATCGTCCAGTGGTCGGACATCACGTAGGGCGGCCATCCTTCATCTCGGCGCAATTCCTTTCGGATTCAAGCGACACCGCTGGACATGTGGCCGACAGAGCACTAGGTAATTGTATCACGTACTAAATGTGATGGTATAATCTTGGACAGAACCTGATGGATGCAGCTTGGAATCCGAGCATATTGGGTGTATTTACCCCGGAAGGGTGAAATGTCATTTGATTTTCATCTGTCTTCATATATTTTATGAACAACGTTAACTTTAGCAGTAGGTTGAGTGTCAAATTATGTTACTGTAATTAATATTTCTTGCTTGTTTTTGTCTTTTTTATTGTTAACAATTCTTAGGCTATCTATAATAAAATGTATAAGGTCTATAGAAATTTGCAAAAGATCAATCACAGCATTGGCAGTAGAACAAGTTATTTAGTGCTATGTAGATAGCGCACCACCCACGTGGGTGTGTGACGGAGAATATACAAGCATCGTTATATCGTCGACCACACGTCGTCAGTCATCTCCTTTGTTTTATCTACATCTTTGGAATAGATCGTAAACAAATCTGTTTTATTCAGTGCTAGTTCAAGATTTCAAAGCGTATTACCTTGTTTTGTAATGTTTGACTATTTTTGACGTAGATTATCGTTAATCCACTTGCTTCAATGGCCAACGAAACTGTGACAAAAAATGTAATCAGCTCAAAGCTCAGAAGTTAGTTAAGACCATAGATACCTCGTACAACCAAACGAAAACCTAAGTACTGACAGTGAAAAATGACGTACAATACTCATCAATGGCACCGATCACATACCTTCAGACGATCATTTCACGCTGACCAATCAATATTACCGACTTTCGAACGGAAACGTAGAGGACGCGTGCGGGCATAATACGCCGTAATCTGGCGGTGGTAATACCGTGGCGTGGTAATCCCAGCAGATGGTCGCAGATGGCGGGAATGGTCGGCAATCTACGCGACCACTGCCGGCGTCCGCCAGTAATGGCTGTGGTAATAGTCGAACCAGTTTACGACCTTTCAATCTAGGAATGTCAACTTAGAGCAGGGCTGCCGTGTCCCATACACATTATTTATGATCCCAGATAGGTAATAAATCATACAGCTGACAGACGTTTATCATGCTAATTCTCTTTTCATTGATGAAATCACTAAGGATGGTTTGATATGCAAATCGAAAATTCGTTTTAGTCTAGCATTACCTTCAAAATACCTATATTAATACTTGAAATCAAAGTTTTTGAACTATGATAGCATGAGATGCTACTTAGACGTTTAAAAATATATGTATATAAACATAAAATTATGACCAGTTCATAAATTTTCTATTTTCCAACAGCCACCAACCCTATCATGACGTCGCCCGTGGTCTTTCGAAAGTACTGCTATACTTTACGTGCGGTCAACTTGCACCTTATGAGACTCTAATAAAGTCTGTTTTACATTAATCTAAGTATTGTTGGCATGTCAAGTCATAATGCAGTAACGACCGCGATTGTCCGGTGCTATTTCATGATACAGTTTTATCTCATTGTGAGGTTCGATTACCGGGTAGACCGTGTTACTTTTAACCGCTTAGTTGACTTTAACGGGAGAAACCTTATTGACATTAAAGTGATTGGCAGGTTCAATATCAGCACTGGCTTACTCTATGGGTATATCTAATTAGTTTGCTTTTATAAACTTGATCTTTTCGGAAAACTACAAAGTGACAACAACTACAACACAACATATGCAACATGCAACATGCAACATGTCCCGGAATTAACGCACAATCTCTTAAGTTGTACTCATCATTATGAACAAATTTTACTATTGGCTCAAACCTGAAATCGCGAAAAAATCTGCTGTTCGCTACATTTATGTTCGCATAACTCTTCAAAAAATAGGGAACAGCCGATTTTTTTCACGATTTCAGGTTTGGTCCCATAGTAAAAGTTGTTCATAATGACGAGTAAAATGACCCCTTAAGAGGTTGTGCGTTAATTCCGGGACATGTTGGTATATCTAAGTAGTTTGCTTTTATAAACTTGCTCTTTTCGGAAAACTACGAAGTGAAAATGAATTATACATATATGTACATAGATGGCCGAATATTTTTGAGTTGAAGATGTCTACGACTGTTGCCTTTGGAGTTTGTAAATCTGTCTTTTATGAATACAATTTCTAGTTAGTAAGTGGGAAAATGTTTTAAACTTATTATTAAAAACGCGAAAGTAGAGAAACTAAATTCAGTGTTAGTTAACATGGTTAAATCTTGTCGACATACACAATCTTCTCCTCGTTTGGTATGTTTAATAACTGTTATTACAAACGTTTTATTCATATTTAATAACTACAGTAATGAAGAAAGAAAATATCCTTTTAAAAACAATTTCTCAAGTGTTCCTTACACTCATTTTAAAACAATAATTAACTATTCACTTAACTCGTTGCAAGACGTTCTGATTTACATTTTAATGTGCTTTTTACAACTTGTAGTTTTTCATATTGCCCTTTTTTGTTGTTACAGTTCCCTTTCTGGTTTTACCTCCTTCTCTCGATTTTCTTACTCTGTCGTGTGTCTGACTTGCTTTGTCTGTGTGTTGGGTGTTTATGGTGTAAGTGTGTGGGTTATTTGCATGTTCTTCTCTTTCTTCCCTAGTAAGATTACCGTTTCTATCAAAATTACAAACGATGTCATAACTAAAGTTGACATGAATATTGTTACATAAACCGTGTTTATTCAAATAATATGCAAGTTACCTCAGAAGTAAGTTACTTGTAGTTCCAGTTTTATCTTTTACGTATCAGAATTATAATTTTAACAAGTTGAAGTAAATGTTTTAAAGTAAACAAGGTTTTCACTTTTTAATATATTACGAGGTGTTGTAAAAGCGAGATTAATTCAAATCTATCTGATTACGTCATGTTACTTTATTAGGTGTTATATACATTCTTTCGTTCTTTCAAGGGGCTTGTGGTTAAGTAACAACAGCCTCACGGGTCGATCGATCAGGTTAAGCTACGCTTGCCGCGGTTGATCCATGGATGGGCATAGCAAGACCCTTCCGAGCCTCAGAAAGCTCGTTAAGCTGTTGGTCGCTGTCATTCGTGGATCTTTGACAGTCGTTACGGGTCATCAGAAGCCCGAAAGTCTGACAACCAGTCATACCAAGGGGTATCGTATTACCCAGTCACTGGGTTGTGGAGGTCAGATAGGCAGTCGCTCCATGTAAGATACTGGTCTTCAGCTGCATCTGGTTAGACTGGAGGTCGACCCCAACATAGTATGGAAAAGGCTAAGCAGATGATGATACTTTCATTCGTTATTTGCGCAGATAAATTATATAAATATGATTGTGCTCTGTGCCTACTGTGTGGTTTTAAATCAATGTTTCTTGATCTGAAGTTCAGGATTTTCTGTCTATATGATTTCTTTTGGCCAATTTATTGAACGTGAATGTTTAATATTTATTTGTATTCTATCTACAAGTAGCTAATTATTATTTATTTTGCCTTATTACAATAGAACCTTGTCATAAGAAGTATTTCCTAAAATTAATCTCTTCCTCGTTCTTAATGGTAACTCTACAATTAATATTCATATCCTGATACACAAGTTCAGTGGTATCCGCTTCTACGGCGATTAAAACTATTGTAATAAAATAAGTACCTACCTCATTACGATTTAAGACCCTTGACAGTTCATTCGGAGCTTGAAAAAAAATTTAAGTGGAGTTTGATTCATATACAGATGAACGAAATTGTCTTTGGGAATATTTCTGTTATTACATTAAATATACATTTACTCGATACCACAAAATTGGAGGAAACTGTTTACAGTCTGCCTTCACAAAACTACCATTTAGGCCTGTGTTCACCAACATTCCAACCACCGGTTAGGTATTTAAACAGTTCTTTCCTTAGGAAGTTTGATATAAACCAACTGTTTAAATACCTAACCTGGCGTTTTGAGTATTGCTCAGCTCAGCCCTTAACATGTTAAAACAAAATACAATCAGCCTGCGATAAGCCAGAAACAAAAAACTATCACCAAAGTTTGTTTTGATGAAGAAACAAAAAACCATCGGTCAAGCAAAACCGCAAATCAAAGCTAGTTCCTACCATGTCGAGTAACAACAAGCAACCAGTAGCTAGTACGTTATGTAAAACAGCGAGGCTTTAGGCGCTATCATTTGTCGAAGTCGCACAGTGACATCTGTCGCCGGCAAAACGAGTTTATCTCTAGACCACACTCATTATTCAAACCTCCACTACTGAGACTCGAACCTGCGTCAATGATAACGATGCGAGATAAATATATTGTCCGCCTTTCACTAAATATATGTAGGTATGTACCTATAGTTGATCTGCATAGTTTGTTTAGATAGAACGGTGACTGTCTTCCGTATCCTCATGGTCATCTTACCTATTGGTTTTGTGGTGCTACCATTGCTCCAAATCGGGCAAGCTTGATCGTTTTCAATCGAGCCCTATGTCTGCAAATTTTGCAAGGCAAAATCTTCGCAATTCAAGTTAAAGAACTTTTGTGATTGTCGAATTAAAGGAAGTGTCAATATTTGAAAGGAATTTTACAGAAATAATATTATAAGCCACTTTAATCACAAAATCTTTTAAAAGGATCATTTGGCCATAGAATTTCACCACATTTTCTACCTATCTCCTAAAGAGATTTAAGATCAACCGATCATATCTCTCCACAAAATTCTTTATACCAAATTGAATATATTAATTACTCACTTTATTGCTCCCATAAAGATTAAAAAAGTAACGCGTGAGATATCTCACATTAGTCTCAATCTTTATGCGATCATCATCAGACCTTTATCGTGGATTATCAAGAAGATATGCCATTCATCTGGGCGAAGGCTCTACGTAACGATTGCTCCTAAAATATTGTGATACTTATCTATTGCATGCCAGCCACCCAACGATCACAGATATTTCTAGTATTAATGGTGATTTTGATTAGATATGGGTATACTGAACACGGAAACCCCGCCTTAAGCGATACATGCACCTGTTGAAGACGCGTCGTTTTTACAAGACGAGCTTTTCCCAGCAATGCTAAGATTAGCTCCATTTTAACCAGATGAGATGAAAATTTATATTTTACAGAGATGAACACACTGCCGTCTTATATCTAAAGTCATATCTATATGTTAGAAAGTACCTGTTAACGCAATTTTCATAATTAAGGCGACGATAACCGAATTTTAATGATTTTAAACTGAAGATCACGTCTAAACGAGTAGCGTTAATGATTTGGAAAAATACATGTTAAATTAGAGCATTTCTATGTGAAAATTTTAGATTATGTCTACATTACATATTGTAATTAATTTGTAAAGTTATGTGTAACGCGGATAAAAAACTGTGAATCACGCAAAAACTATCAAACGTATTTTTATGAAACCTACACCATTTTAAAGATAATTTAATTATTTATCTTTTTGTATGCGTGTTTTAATACATTACCTTTTGTTTTACTCTTCACTTCTTGATGGGCGAGTCCTATTATTGGGTGGACGTACGATGCGTTGCGTGAGCTCAGCACAGAACACGCAAGCTATGCACTCAAGGCCGTTGGCATATATCTTCGTCTTAAGACGCCTTAGCAACGAAGAAAAAGACATGTTGCGCCGATCAAAAATAAATTGGTATAAGGGCAGGAGAATGATGATGAAGACGGCTTAATAACGTTCACAGTTGAAATTAGACAGCTTCATACGCAACATACAATACATATAGATACATATATACAATACATATACAATACAATATTCGCGTATATTACAGTCCATTTGCTTTTACTTACAAGCACAGTTTAAACTAGAATTAAACATAGATTGAGAGATAGTTACTTCGGAAAATGCAGCATTCCTGGTTGAAATCCAATATTCATTCGACGATATGTTAAGGATCAACGTTCATGGAAATTTCGAATCTTATCTTCGTATATTGGAGGCAACGTCAGGTCCATATTAGTTAGGTCTTCATTAGTAGTATTTCAGTATTAAAATGCCTTCGGAATCTATAGGTTGAAGGCTTGATTAGGAATTTCAAAGAGGTGTTCGGTCAAGTTTCTTATTTGACCTAAACTAGTACCCAACTTTCGTCGTGGTTACCTTATGTAGAATGTTTTAATGTTAATTAACTGTCTCCTTTATTTCATTCCTAAGTACATTTTTAAATATTAGAATATAAAAAATAGTAACCCACCGGTATCGAGAACAGGGTTCAAACTACCGGCGGTCAGGGCTCCAGAGAGAGGAACCTCCCGACAATGCGAGCCGTGTCCAGAAGTACCGCTTACTTAATCCAGCTGCCCATCGAGAGCCTTCTCAGGTGTTATATAATATAAACTATTATTATTACATTGTATAAACAAAACTGGTGAATTATGGGTGTACTATAGGTACACGTCTGGCTAACCCTTCGGGGATTACAGGCGTAATGTTATGTGTACTAATAATAATAAACTTTTCAAAAATGAGTTGGTTGATGCGTCTCCGTAATAGCTTCAACACAGGAGGTTACTGAAAACTCATAAAAACTAACAAACTCGACTAGTCATGTAGTCAAACGTAGCTTAATTATATACTACACAACATTATATACATCAACCAGTAATTTGATACAATAACCTTTAGAATTTGCATACTTTTACATAAATTTGTATTTGCCTGATTACTAAGATACCTCTCAGCTATACCTTGTATACCTTGTAGGTATAAGCTGGAAAATCATAAATTATAGCCGACTGGCTTTCTTTAGCTACTGCCTTTACGTGGTACATTTACTAGAAATTGACCTGAAATGTATGGATAGAGGCTGTACATTTTAATTGCGTGTATTTTGTTTCGTATTTTATGCGGTTTAATAAATACATAAACTCACGCCTTCTTCCCATGGAGACATGCAGAAACCACAGAACGCCATCTGCTACGATCCTTACATACTCCCTTTGCCTCGTTCACGTTCATTATTATTATTTATTATTTGGTTAGACACACTAGCAGTTAATTGGCTGATGCGTGTGTATCAAATAGCTTGGAGATATACATCTGGTCATACACACACGCCGGTTGTGAGTACTACGCACCTGACCTTTCTGAAAAAAATCACCAATAAGGGCACTATACATATGTCTTCCTAGGGCGTTTCTCTCGTTTCTTATAATTTGTTTTATTAATAAGGATGAACTTAATCATGGGGAACTTTTTTGCTAGGTTATCCATTTTTGTTATTTATTTAATAGAGCATCTTAATGTTTCTCCACTCATGATTGATAAATGCCTGATATAGGCCTTTTGATGCTATTAGACGAGATGTGTGAGAATATGGGTGTACAGTAGGTACAGTTCTGCCTAACCCTTCGGGGGACTACATGCGTGATGTTATGTATGATGTGCTTTTAAATAATCCCGAAACAGTAGTTACAGTAGTCATCCAGAAACTAAAGTCGTTAAGGTAAACGCGAGTGAAGTCGACAGAGACTCAGAAGTCAAATTGTCTAAAAACATCAATATCTTTTCTGCTAAACATTAATACAAACAGATTTTTATGGCAACATATTTTTGGGAACATGCTGCACAATTAAAATAACAACACTGAGCTTTTAACTGTGTCCGAAATATTTTACTTGAAAAGTATATCCCACAAAAATATTTTTTTTTTGCAAGTTTAGCAGCTAAATGTAAAACTCAGCACGTAGTTTTGTGTTTTGATATGTGAAACTTCAGTGGGGTCATCGGTAAGTCTAATTGTTTGAAGAATTAGTTAAGTTAATGTGCTAACCATATTACATGTTTCGAACACTTATATCATACAAGTATTTTTTGCGAATGCGACATCTATTGTACCTAAAAATTCCTACTTCACCTAGAACTCGTTATTTTAAGTACTACTGTGCGAGTACTGGGGCACGCTTAATATATGTTAGAAAGAGTTTATGTAGTAATAATGAATGTTGTGTTATTGATATCTAAGTACCTACTTATTTGCGTATTTGTATAAAAAACAACAATAAACAGTTAATACAATAAAATTATATGCCTACTCTACAAAACCGTATCACAATCTTTACATAACCCTATATACTTCC
This sequence comes from Fissipunctia ypsillon, assembly GCA_947568875.1. Classification (NCBI taxonomy): domain Eukaryota; kingdom Metazoa; phylum Arthropoda; class Insecta; order Lepidoptera; family Noctuidae; genus Fissipunctia; species Fissipunctia ypsillon. The sequence goes on from OX387657.1 coordinate 6,549,239, forward strand.
CGCCACCCACAAAGTGGAATGACAGGCAAATGACAGGCAGTGCACAGAATGACATACATAAGCCAGGCGCGGCTGAGATGGCCACAGACTCAGATGATGGTCATTTGTCGCATTTCACAGATTCATGGGTCTGGCCGCCGCCGATGTAGATTATAGCTCTTATTTTCGTCGCAAAGTGAAAGGTTTTGCTTAGATTGTAAATGATAGGATTGGGCTTTCTTTTGGCTTTGGAATTTGAGACAAAAACCTTTGCAAAATGTTATACATAGATGCACTTACCTACATTAGGTGTGTTCATCAAATTCTTTTTTTTATTTTTATTTAACCTGTGTTGGGAAATTGCAAATTCATAAAATTTCATTAATTAAATAAATTAAAACATTTGGGATAAAACATGCACACAAACCTATTTTTAGGCATTAGCAAAACATCCCAACATGCTTTTCTTAGCCCATTCCAGAAAAAATTGTGCCTAGGTACTTGATTTTCTGTGCAATCTGGAAATAGTTTTTCATTTTTAAATACTTAACAAAAATTCCAAAAATGTCACTCACACTCATTATCTCAGAATCAATTTAATTAAAATCAGTAAATTTTACGTAAATATTTCAGGAGTTAATCTTATAATTAAGACCTAAAGGCTCCTTCAAACAGGCGTGACTCGCGACGCGGATCGCGTGCGACACAAAGTCACCGCTCGTCGCGCGACACGCGGTGCTTTTGTGTCGCGTGTCACGCCTGTTTGCAGGAGCCTTAAATCTATACAACAATGTACCCGAGAATAACCAAACTGTATCACTAGTGAAACCAAAGGTTCGGCCGGTCGCCGGTCGGGTAGAAAGTAAATAAATTGACGGCAACAGTCCACTAGGCACCTATCTATATACAATGTGCTATGTATTAGTATATAATTATGCTAAAGTATAGTCTAGAGTTTGAGTACAGAATGTTTATACTTTATGTCGTGGTATGTGATACTAACATTTATGGAGCAATGTAATCTTCTTTGGGTGAAAATGTTTTTTGGCATTATTCATTTGTTTTAAGATGATGGGGTCATGCACGTGTCGAATTAAGCCTGGGGTACTTTTCGATTGTGATCGGTTAATTACTGCCTAAGTAATTATTCTCTAGAAACACAGTACAATTGTAAGAACAGAATTTTCACGAGGCCCATTAAAGGTTTTCTAACGTTAGTTAAACTGAAATGCCCATTTAATTCATGTGCAATGGCAGTTTTTAAGATTTCAATCAATCAATTTCAGTCTAGTCTAGTTCAAATGCTCTGATTTCAAAAACTTGTCAATTTCCCTTTAACTGACATGTAGGTACTTCGGTTTTGACGACGCTCGGTTTTGTTGCGATCTGCTGACTTTGAGTGCAGTCCCAATCATAATCAACATCCCATTCATCATCACTATCATCATCAACGTCATCGATTGTGATCGTAACAAAAACCGAGTGTTGCTGACGTCGGCGTTAACACTGACGAAGATTGGACCAACCTACACTCAGTGGTAGTCGACCGCCTGGCGTTTGACGCCGAGGTCGAGAAGAACGAGAAACTCACCAAAACCACTGAAGAGTCACGTTCCAAGAACCAAGACTTGAAGGATACACTCGCGAAGATGCAGATGGCTTTGGCGAAGAATAGTAGTCACAAGGACCCAGACTCAGTGCGTACAAGCTTCAAGCGTGCAAACAAAAGCTGTTCGTTACAATAGGGACGATGATTATTTTTTTTTATCCGTCAGGTAGATTATTAAAAAATATTGAACACGTATTTTTTCTTTTTTTACATAATCAAAAGATTACGGCGATACACTGAGTTAAAATGTGGCATGACGTCACGCCTTGCCAGATTTTATACCGAGTTATGACGTAGCGAGCCCCCACTCCCCAACTTTAATGCGTTTTATCTAAGTCATGTTTTATTGTTAAGATAAAGTAAAAAATACGTGTCTGATATTTTTTTTATTATCTGACTGACGGACTAAATAGAATTTCTTTTTTTTACCCAGGCGTAATCCCTATTGTAACATCTCTTGTTTGCACGCTTGACGCGTACAAGAAACTGGACGAATAGTGCGAGACTCGCGCTCAGTACTTACGAGAGAAGGAGGAACATTGTCGCAGGCTAAAGGAGGCTAAGGCCGCGCTAGAGACTCGACTGCAAGAGGTCCAAGGAGAACACAACGCAGAATTTATGTACCATGGTAGAAACAAACATCTATACACCGTAATGACTATTCTAGCTTGCAGCGCTCGGCCGCTAAAGTAACGCTTGCTAACAGATGTGGTCATCGTGTGCACGGGATTTTGTTTTCAAATTGGTCAGATGTAAGGATCCTCGATAGTACATACTTACTGAAACAAAACCACCCTACCAACACCTTTCTCTAATCCCATCAAAGAAACAAACAGACGGATACTTCTAACTTAGACCTATTATACCATATTTGTTGTAAACTACGGCCGGCGCACGCGCCGTTCGCCCGCGGCTCGCGCCATCCGCCATTACTAACTATAACGGTGCCCAACTATCGGTTGTACGATTTTTTATTAACTGATGGAGTTTTTCTTTTTAATTCATAATATTTGGACAGGTCGTCAGGCTTTGAGCGATGATCGATTTGGCGATGATTGAAAATGGTTCCGGCAAAAAGTTTACTTGACGCGCCCCCTTCCGTTATTAAACTATGGTCGTAGACAGCAATCATAGTAATTTAATGCATTTATAAGTAGCTGAAAAATGACCTCTGCAGAATGTAGGCCTCCCAATCTCTGTATAGAACCAAGATATTTACTATATTATCAGTAAGCATTCAATCAATTCCGCCAATTAATCGTAGGTACGCGCATCGATTAAAATCAATTTAAATGAGAAAAGACGGCGGCACAAAAGTTTCGGAATCCTTCCTGCAACACAGCAGTGTCCTTCCTGTGCTGCTTTCAACATCCCGCGAGAGATTTACAAAAAACAATTAACTCCACAAAAAGAAAAAGCTAAAAGTTAGCACAACAGCCTTAATGACAGTACGGTAATAGTAATCTATTAAATATTATGAAAGCTAATGCTTTCCTTCCGCCGACACACTAGACGCCATGATGTATGGCGGATGCCGCTTCCTACCACAGATCCGGAGATCACTCACGCGCAGTTTTCTGTGCCTATCTTAGCTATTAATGTGCTAATTTTATGATAATGATCGATTGATTGTGTGACTGGAATTTGTCGCACTAAATTGAATTTAATTTTGTCCGATTATTTATATTTTTATTACTAAGAGAAATCTTCGAAAAAAAAGGCATGAGTTTATGTACCTATTTATGTAGAAATCTTGGTCGATTACAATGGTTGTGTCGTATACTTAACTTTGTCATGTTAGAGTATCTTGATGTGGAAATAATATAAAACAGTTTTAGCATGACAAATAAGATTGCAATCTTATTGCATGATTGAAAACTCAATCTGAAAACTGAAAACTTTATTAGGAAGACCTAGTAAGTTATTTATTTTTAAAAATACTTAGTAAACAGTTTGTACCTACTGATCAACTTACAAATAAGATTATAACGCAAAGATGTCACAAACATTAACCGCGCCTACGGCTTTAAGCGACTTTTACTCAAGAATATTAACTATAATTAACAGACACGACATAATTAAATATTTTAATGGCGTATGTGATTGGTATTAATTAGTTATTTATTTATTTATTTATGGGCGACATTATTTCCTGCACTTTGAAAAAACTGTTTTTATACAGTAGGAAACCATAATAACGGAATAGACCGTTTTTTTTATTTTTATGCCTAATTATCACTAATGATGATGAAATTAGATCACTTCATTATAGATTTTAAGAAAATTAGTAAGTTACCAGCAAAAGAGTTTTCTCAAACGTTGTTAAAAGCTAAACATAATATAATCGAAACCCATTAATTTTACAGAGTAAAAAATTAGAAGCCATTGATCTCTGAATGACTACCTACTGCTTCCGTAAGCAAAAGGGATGCATGTGAGGAATTAAAAAGAAAAAACCTAACCTACAATTTTTTTTCTGTCTAGTTAAGCTTATTTTTTCGGTTCAGTCATTTCTTTATTTATTAACTTACTAGTTTTTGCCCGCGGTCTCGCCCTCGGAAAATATCCCACGGGAATGTACTATCGAGATAAAAAGTATCCTATGTCCTAACCCAGGTCATGGTCTACCTATGTGCCAAATTTCTTCCAAATCCTTTCAGCCGTTTTAGCGTAACAAACAAACAGACAAACGAACTCACTTTCGCATTTATAATATTTGTTAGAATTTCTTGGCAGTCTAGGGGTCATAGTCGCAAACTCCTATCTTGCCCTCTATTCCCCAAAAAATACACCTTAATTTGACCTCTGCGCTGCCAACTTCGACACCGTGGTAGCGGCGAAGTTTTTACAACATTTCAAGAAGAAGTCTTAGGGGTCTTGCAATCAAGCCAGTTAGGTCTTCTATGTATGCTCTACTATACTCTTGAATAATACTAAAACACCATAATTATATTTCAACTCATCAATCTCCACATAATGTAGGACCATTTAGCACATCATTAGCACCTAATCTGACCAGCACAAAGAGTTTATAATCGTAAACTCTGGCCGATAAATATCAGGATTTCTCAGCAAAAACTGGTGCAGGCAACAATTGAAGATCTAGTTTGTGGGACACGTGGGGGTGGTGTGGGACGAAGTACTTACATTGTGGTACCTGCGAAGAGATATTTTATAAACCGATATGAAACTTGTTATTTATTCATACTGAGGCCTACCGTGAAAGGTGGAGTAATCCTTTGAACGTATTGAATTATAGGTTCTTGTAATATTTAGTAATAATTGAAAAGTTTAGATTGCTGGAACTGTGAAATTGTCTTGAGGTTATGAATAAGGATCTAATAAAAATAACTTAAAGTAATTTACTTCCGCGTCGGTGATTTATAAGTACCTAATTAATTGATATTTAATTTAAAGGCAGCGTTGATTGATTGAATTTATTTGGAAACCCACTTTTTCAGTTTATTATTTTGTATTTAGTATACAAAGTAAAATATTTAAATTCTCAAAAGCTTGTCAGCACGACTGTACCGCTAATCTAATAAAAAGCTCACAAATAGTTCAACATACCGCCTACTTTGAATAGTAATTTTGTCCGTAGGTGTACCCGATGCTGTCCGAAAGAAGCCGAAAGGTCGCTCGGGCTAAATGTCAAATGAAACACGCGAGGTCGCATTGTCTAGGCCTCGCGGCTATTAATTGTAAATCAATACGTTTAGTTACGAGTTATTTTGGCTCGTGGCAATATGATATATTTGAATAATGGATTACTCTTTAAGCATGGCAAAAGGCTAGCGAAGCGACCTCATCTTTTGTTGCGGCCGCGCCTTTAAAACAACTGATGTTGATCACAATAAGTACCTACCTACTTACGTATGTTGTAAATAAACGTAATTAATTATTTTAGGACTTAGCAAATACTTTTGTAACTCTCAAAACATCGCCAAAAAAATCTTAAAATAATAAATAATACAATAATCTATTTACCTATTTCAGGCGACACAGGCCCATAGATAAATACCTTAACCTAAACATACATATTTTATTAACCGACTTCAAAAAAGGAGGTTCTGTATTCGACCCATATGTATGTATGTATGTTCGCGATTTTTTTTACATTATAAAAACAAATTATTGTACACGAAGTGATGATTGTGTCGGCGTCGTGTTGCGCTGAGTGGTGTCACGTTCCACAAAATCTTCATGAAGGTTTCTATGTACCTACTGTGTTGGAACATCACAAACGACTTGGAAGTTTCGAGTAGAATTGCTTCGATAAAAGTCTTTCAAAAATGGAAACCGTTGCAATAGGAAGCTTTCAAAAAGAATCGTGCGCCTAATCACATCATCTTTGTAACCGACATCATAAAGTGGAACTCTCATCGCAGTCGCGTGCGTGTCGCCGCCACTCGTAATTGTACGGCAGGTGCGTCTGCACAGCGATTTTGTAACAGCTATGCAAACCATGGAATGTGCGGTCATACTCTTTTTATAACCGCGATATAAAATATGCGATGTCATTAGCCCAACTGCCCAAGTTATTTATTATGACAAAAAAATAAAACATTTTTTAGTTGGTCAAAAGGAGGGTAATGGTTTTCACGTGTGTATGTATGTGTTATGTGCTACGCCTATGACGTAAAGTCGTAAGATTTCACTAATGGTGTGTGGTGCCGCCTATGAATAATTTCTTAGAAAATGTAAGCAATTTAGTAAATGGTGAACTAGATCATCAAACGTACAGCGTTGGTTACAAACTTTTGAGCCATCATTTGTTCCAAATATTTGGTCCAACATCCGCTCTTACGCAAAACACAGACGTGTACCAACAATGGGTCCGCTTCCTTCTAGCATGTATTATTTGCGTCGATATTAATCAGAGGTAATTTATTAACCTTTGTGTTATATTCTTTTTGTAATGTCAACCGCAAGAATAACATGTTTCGTAATAAAATACTGCTGTCGTTTGACATTTGTGTAATCATAACGAACATATCTGTTGGAAGCAGATTTTTGTTGAAATATGTCCTATTATTAACCGTGATATGTTGTCTTAATTTATGGTCTACGTCAAAGAAACCATTCCAGCTCATAAACCTCGCCTGTTTATGCAATGCAAACCATTTTATTTTTACGCAAATCCTCATCATGATTGGCGAAAAGTGTTATACAACGTGTATCTGGACGTACGATATTAAATGAAAACGAGCACAGTACTAGTCTATCGAAACATTTTAAAACACGAATATTAGTAGTTAATTTAATGGAAAATTAAAAAATTGCAGTTTTCAAACAAAATAAATAGCAGAATCAACTGCATAAAAAGTAAACATGCTATAAGTACGAAAAGTCACTGACCAACGGTGCGGTGCGAGGTGCGGGGCGCGGCGGCGGCAATGTTTACCTATGATTACGGACTCAGATCTATATCATGTTGAAAAATAAGAAAATGAAAAATAATTTCCTGTGGCTAAAATATTCATTGGATTTGATTGATTTTTTGTATACGGGTAAAGAACATGATTCTCTTTACGTGGTTTAAGGGAATGTCAATCGTCCTGTTACACCTTGTATTTATGAATATATCAATAGGTTATGGCTGGTTTAGTAAGCAATGATGATCAAAGAAGTTAAATATTGTTCGTCGATTTAAAATCATTTCAGTTTTTCAATCTAACCGCTCAAAGATCATGGCAAAGATAACTTCAAAAAAATACACAATTGGAAATATTAACCGTACAACTTACACAAACTTCAAAACTGGAGCACAGACAATCAACCAACATTCACGACGAAAAAAAAATATCGATCACTGACCAGAGAGTATCGTGCCAACACCACAAAAAGAATTCTCAAAAATAATTCAAACATTCAATGGTCCAAATTACAAAAAGCAATCAGAGTGTCTTGTGATCCACTCAGTATCGATAATGACCCGCGGGTAGAAAAAGAATTCGATGGAACAGATATGAAAGGGGACTATTCACCAGCGGCAGCCGGCCTCATCTAAAGATAATCTATTTGGTATAACCTCACGACCTCCCGGTCGGCCGCCGTAACAATATAATTAAAGAGAGATCGTTGCGATCCGATCGGTCGCAGGGTTGGGCTCCTGGACCATCAGATTTGTGATATGATGTAGAAGAAGCAAACGGTAATATATTGTGGTGGAGGGATATTAGAAAATATAGACGGTATAAGGATGAGCTAGTTGATTTAACTTTTTACAGATAGTGCTCTGGTATTGCGAAACTATTAGATTTTATATAGTTTCATTTCGATAAAAAAGACGATTCCTAAGTCCATGCCATTGCAAAAAACCCTCCCATTATAAACATTCGAAAAATGGTCGCTGAAATATTTCATTCTCTCAACCTCTGTTGACTTCAAAACACTTATTCTATGGCAACACTCGTCTAATAGCCGTATTTACGTGGCAACCCTGACCGGTCCGTTTACCGGCCGGATGTCGATGGCTCTGTAGAAGGAAACCTACATGATTGTTACTCCCGAAGCGTTATAGATGTCATTATTTACTTGCGCCCGCGCAGCGCGGCTTTTTACATGTAATACAAATTACTGCGTGCGGGCGCGACGCCATGGTTGTTTTAGTGTGGTCTGGTGAACGTCTGAGGAAAGTTTTGAATGTAAATAAAATGGGTAGGTATTTTGAGGTGTTTAACTGTAGTAGGATCTGATTTTAGATCAAAACTGCTGTCTGCGAAGGGGTTCCATCCAGCCAGTCTGTGAACTTCTAACATTTGATAAGAGTATTTCCTCTTCGGATAACTTATATATTTTCTTAGATACTTGTGTGATTTCTCACACACGTTAATATAATAATGAGCTGGACTGTAGACGTGTCATTACTTGGGTTACGAGCTGATTGGTTATTTTTACGAGGCACAGTTAGTAGTTCGTTAACTCGCTATAATTTCAACACTAGCATCCGAGTTAATACCGCCATTTATCGACGCAGTGCTTCTTGTTATTTAGTAGGATCCAGTACTGAAAATGGAGCTTATTTTATTTAAGAACTGTTATTAAAGTTAACTACTGTTTAAAATAATTATAGCTGTTGTCCTTTTCACGGGTATTTTTTTACAGCTTATTCATAGGTGACACCTAAGTGACAAATCGTCCAGGTATATTTCGTTATCTAGCGAATTTATAAATAAAGAAACATAAATTCTAATTTCGCACTGGCAACAAAAAATACTACTTGTAATAAATATGTACCATTACCTAAAAAAATCACCAACCAAATTCCTTTATACTACGACTGGCCACACAGACTACCATTTAAATAAAGAATGAATCATAACAAGGATGACGTTACTACTACTAAACCAGATTTCAGAACGCACTTTTGAATTTGAAAATGTTATAATTATCGTTCTTAAATCTAAGTGGCCAAAGGCAAGTTCGTTTCGAGCCTGAGACACCACAAAGCCACTAGAGGTGCGATAGTATCGCTCTGTGGGTGTATTGAGCAGATTTATCGACTGTTTAACCCGTAAAAGGTGATTTGTAATATCCCCCCACTAGTCGGAGGTGAAAAGGTACGCAGTTATAGTTAGCGGCGTGACTTTATTTATGAATATTTTTTGTTGTAGATATTTTATAGTTCTCTAAACCATAAAGAAATACTGTGACTAAAGGTTAAACTGACAACAGTTTAAAGTAAGCCTGTGACCGAAAACTTGTTTTTCTATGGAAACACCAAACTTGGCAACAGCAACTAAAATTCTCGAGCCAAAATTATAATTGATCGCCATCTCATTAACCTAATCTCGCTGCTATCTCTCTACACATTCGCTCCCGAAACAATTCGCTTACAATACACAATGCGCGAAGCGACACTAATGCGTAGTAGGACAGCGTAGCTTCGCAAATAAAGCAAGCCTCATGTATATTCAATGGTACAAACAAACGTATGAGCTATCTTGTCGTTGTCGCACACCGCCCCGAGATATGGACTTGTAATTTGTAGGGGGACCAGACTGGGGAATTGTGAGCAAGGACTCTTGCTATTTTATGGGTAACCTGCTGATAACTCTTGTCAGTGGTCAGCTCTTGATTTGCGAAGGTCACTGTAGCAAAATATTGAAAACATAGAACTTAATTCGCCATTTTTATTACACTTTTAATTTTACAACCGTTTCGAATTAAAAAAGTAGGCACTAAATTTTACTCAAAAGAGATTTTTTTCATGTTGATTAAAAACTAGAAGTCGTCTCGTCCAAATAAATTAAATAATGCATTTGCCTTTGTATATTTAAGGTTTCCCAAAGAAAAAATCGTAAGCATTCTAGTATGTGCCAAAAACTGCCAATTTGAACAGTTAAAACTGATTTCAAATGATTGAAAAAACCTAAGCGTATCTTGGTGTCTCATTTATAGGCCAAGTCATTGTCACTTTTTGAAGGGACAGAATTTACAACGACAACCGAAACCACAAAATCTACTTAAACTCACTAAACTTATTGAAGTTTCAATTGTGAGAATATTTGTATGCCATAATTGACCAACATGATAGATATTTTTATATATTCGAACAACCTGCATGTTCCGTATGATTGCATACTTACTCATTTTTCACAAATAAATCTTGAATCAACTGAAAATCTTCCATATCATATCAATACAATTTACCATGAACCCGTTCTCCATGGTCACCTCCAGCCGACATATCCGCGTGCTCCGTATAAGGCCCATGAATTCTGCCACCGGTCTAGTTGCGGATGAAAGCCGCGCGGCTAATAACTATACCAGTTATAATACGATATCTAGCTGGAGTAGCTGGTACCTAAGTACACCGATCAGTTGTGTGCTCCTCGTAGACTGAGGATGTAATTAAATGGGAGTCTTAAAAGATGGGGAACGGCGGAAAGGACTGGGGTATTTTTTTTTGCGATGATATATAAACAACGTATTACAGTTAGTTACAATATTTACCAGAAAAGCTGGGTACATAGCTATTCATGTATTGTGTTCCATTTTGATCCTAAAAACAAAAGTGCACACACATCACAACAAAGGGATTAGGTAACTCATCAAACTTGATCAATCTATCAGAAAACCAAGGGCGGTACACATTACCAATGCTATGATTGGCAAACACAGCCGTTAATTTAAACTAACACTTTATAAAATACTAGATCAAAAGCTTCCCTACAATCATCTTCACCTCTAACGGTACCGAAAGCAAGCCTACATATCATTAGCTAGTTATAAACAAGGCCGCTAATGCAACTATCGGATACCAGGCAGACAACAAGGGTTCCTTACGAAGCGGAGCGTGTTAACTAATCCTACATTAAACCCACTTACCAGTACATGCTAGAAATAAGGCGAGTTTGAGAACTTGCTTGAAAATGGAAGTCCTTTTTGGGAATTTCTTGATTGGGTGTGTAACTTGAGGCTACTTAAAAACACTTAAAAAATAAAATGTTACAAATTCTATCAAAAAATTCCCCTTTGAAAACACTGTGAAAACACATGTAAAAATTATGACAAATATAGAAGTTTAATTCAGAAGCATTCACGAATTCAAAGTTGTTCATGTTCATGAGTGCTGTCAATCTCTCAAGTACTTCGAATGTCTTCAAATCATAAAATATAGGTACTTATAGTCCAGTTGTATAAATCATAAAACATATTATAGTGTGCCTAGCTGTTTTCAAGCGTCTTAAATCTTTATCTGATGTCATCATCCCGTCCACGCGCTACTACTGAAGAATTCTGACATGTCACTTTCCAATGCAAACATTCATTACCCATTCTGACATGCCAATTAATCGTTTTTCCTCCAACCCAAACATGCTTCGCAAATCATTCTTCGTAGACATCCCATAAACACTACTTTCAATCGATTTTCTTCAAAACCTGCTTCACTTAATTCAACCGTTTTTCTTCTAATTCTGCTAGACTTAATTCAGTAGTTTTTCCACCGGCTAACGACTACTTAAAGGCTAAAGAGCTCGATTAAAGTAAAACGCATAGATAGCAATCCGCGGTACGTCCCGCGTCGAGTGTCGGCGCACTTTCTTCAATCGGCCGCGAGAGGGCGCGCCGGCACGCGACCGCTACTCGTGCCAACAGAGGGATGTGCTCGTTTATGTCGATAAAGTTGTTAATTTTTATTTACTTTACTCTGATTTTTTTTTGCGATGACTTTTGCGCTAGTCATCTTCAGTGTGAACTTTGAGCACGTAAACACAGAGTCGTTCGATAATTTATACAGTAAAAAATTAAAGGGATTTCAAAAGATGACGCAACTAATTCAAGATTAGCATAAGTTCCCCCTCCTCGCTAGTAAAAACGTATGCAACACTTTAGTGCTAGCGAAATTCTTCATAGTTTTATTCAGAATAGTTGTTGCCCGCGGCTTCACCCGCGTGGATGTCAATACTTCCCTATTTGAATCGGATTTTGTTCACAATTACTTGGGTTTTATGTTTTTTGCGCGGAACCCTAACTTTTTTTCATAAGTAATAAGTAGCCTGACTCCTTATAACATCAGCTATCATTCTGCCCGAGCAAGTCCCGTCAAAATCGGTCCAGCCGTTTCGGAGATTAGCCGGAACAAACAGTCAGACAAAAATGTTAAAAATAGATTTTTTTTATAAGTACCGTATGTACTTTCATCGGTATTTCGTAAAAAGCTGTTATTTTGACATTACTAACACCCACTTCAATTTTACAGACTATTTATTATTTTTATTGTATAGATTCTGTATTTAAAGTGATGTAATTTTAAATCTCAAACATTAAACATAGGCTCATGCTAATATAATTTCAAAACAATATATACTCGTATTTCTAGTCAACATTACCTACACAACCCAACTTCCTTATCAGATCTTTAGTTTTAAAGTCAAAATCTATCGATAGTCTATACACGTTCGCCCAAACATCGACTAAACAACTAGCAATAAATCATTGACATCACTATCTACACAAGTGGCACGAGCCGATAGAATCTAGCAACCGATGATACAAGTAGATTGTTTCACCGGAACACCGTTCTGCAGATACCGAGAACTATTTACTCGATTGTTAATAATACGATTTAATCGTGAGTATCGATTCACGTTTCGAAAGTGCTGCTTTTGATTTAAATAGAGGAATAAAATGTGGTTTGAATTAAGGTTGGGTGAGGTTTGTGGCTAATTATACGTTAGTTTCTGTTATTTGGTTTTGTTTGTAGTTGTGCCTCTTTAGGTAATTGGTACAGATGGTTGTCATTACGTAGAGTTAACTAAAATTTCACTAAAAAACAAATCTTGGCATGTACTTAAGTACTGTACCTAGCGGTTTGCGCGTTGGTACGAATGTTGCAGAGTGGTTGTTGTATTATTTTAGGTATTTATTTACCTATGAAATTTTTACATAGGTATGTTGTATATAACCTATCAATTTTTATTCATCCTAAAGGTTTGCTTCTCAAGCAACATAAAATTTTAACGTTACCAATGATGGGTCGTAAACCTACCTAAGTTTTACGAGCCATCATCGGTAATGTTAAAATTTTACCAATATTGCTTAAGGCGAAAGCGCCAGGGTAGCCCGCGAAATTGAAATTACTTATCTTACGTTTTTTGCAATTTGCATGTCAGTATTGGGTTGTATGTTGATTAAAATATGATTCGCGACCGTAACTAATATCTATTATATGATATTTACAGAATTATAAAATTATTAAAGTCATCAATACAACTCTCTAAGACCAAGTAATTCTAAGAATGATTATTTCATGAAATCTTGACATTTGGGGATTACACCAACTTAATTAGTTGTATAACAGATTCTTTTTTAATCAACATACACCCAGACACTGAGCTGCAAATTGCAAAAATCGTAAAAAAATTTGAATTTCGCGGCTACCTTAGCGCTTCCCCCTTAAGTCATCATCATCTGCCTAGCCTTTTCCCAACTATGTTGGGGTCGGCTTCCAGTCTAACCGGATGCAGCTGAATACCAGTATTTTACATGGAGCGACTGCCTATCTGACCTCCACAACCCAGTTACTGGGTAATACGATACCCCTTGGTAAGACTGGTTGTCAGACTTTCGGGCTTCTGACGACCCGTAACGACTGTCAAAGATACACGAATGACAGCCGGGACCAACGGCTTAACGTGCTTTCCGAGGCACGGAGAGGTCTTGATATGTAAAGATGGTCACCCATCCACGGACAACCCCGGCAAGCGTAGCTTAACCTGATGGATCGACCCGTGCGGCTGTTATTTCTTAGCCACAAGCCCCTCCCCCTTAAGTAAGCAAGCGCTTCCCCGTTAAGTACTATTGTTTAAACAATTGACCAGAAACTAAAAAATAACACTTGAAACAACATTTTCCACCACAAATATGACTAACTTAAATCCCCACCAGCCTTCTCCACGCTTCGCGATGATCAGCAACAACAAGGAATCACTTAGTTGTGCATAATAAAACAGGTGTAACAATGCAATAACTTATAATAACTCGGTGTGGTTAAATAACGGGCTGCGCAAGCGCAAGTCTGTTTACTTAACGGGAGTCGCGCACCGCCTCCATTATGAAGGGGGCTACTATGGACATGATGTGGAAAAATATTGTTTTGTTAACCGACTTAAAAAAAAGAGGTTCTATATTTTTGTATGGAATTATGAACTTACCAGTGTGAAGTTTGTTTTATAGTGATATACGGAAATCTGTGTTATAATAGCAATCAAAGTAAATATAGATTTATAGAGTCAATATGTGAGAATAAAATAGATTGTTTAAACATGTTGGTACCAAGATATTATCATCTTAAGCACTCATGAGTTTAGTATGCTTACATATCTATGTAGGTTTTATAATAGGTACCTACTTTTATTGTGTGTCCAAAAAAACTCCAGCAGAACTCACATGTCCACTAGGACATATGAGTTCTGGAATTTTCAGTAATCTACTTAAGTAGGTACTAGAGTTGCAAAAATACCATCTTTGAAGAAACGTAAGAAGCTTTAATTAAACAAAAGCAAATTAGGTATGACTTTAAAATAATAACAGAACAAAAGTAAAATTAAAATATAATTCTATTAGAAACATGTCGGTATCGGTACAGAAACGTTAAAGCCCAAACAGTTAAGTCAAGTAACAAGCATTTCCAACAGTTACTTAACGAAGTTCATAGTAAGCCCCACAGAATCAATAATTAAGTTTAACTATTAAATAACCTATCTTAACCTCAAGCTTGTTTCATTTAAGCTGCAACCGGTAAATCAATTAAGTTTTACGAACGCTGTTGCTTCGAATAGCTTATATCATTAGCCGTTGTGGACTGTGTCCAGTTAGTTGGGGAAATGGAACGGTTATGACTTACTAGTTAAGTACATTATATTGTTTGCAGCAATATTTGTAGAACCTACCAAAATAAATATCATCCTACCATTTTTGTGTCTTAATTTGACTAAAAAGCCAAATACAAGAACCTATAAATCACTCTCTTAATACGTAGGTAGATTGCATATCCAACTTGGAAAAGTGAAAAAACAAAGATAGATAAATAACAAAACAATTTCTCAAACAACCAATCAAGTTATCTAGTAGCTAACTAAACAAATTAACAAACACACGAGTAATTTATTTTATAAGGGATATCACAACACATGCTCGCTCCAAACAATCTATTATCCAGACTTGTATTAGCCCGATAATACCTATATAATGGCACTACATTGCTCAAACATAGTTCGCATTGTTCAAAACACCAACATTACAAGACCTCTCAACGCGTGACAATAGTGGAAAACAACAGATCAAGGAAACCAGACGGTAGTACGCTAACATTAGCGACTGGGCGTTCTCTATTCGGCTGTGATCGGGAATGGTCGGCAACACTCGGGTGTGTTGGCCCCGCCCACCTGCGCGCGCGCCCGTCCCTATCTCTGTCCCTCCTGTGGCCCTGCGTCAGTCTATCTCGCGCCGCTAGCACGGTCGGTCGCCACACCCACAGATCAACGTTAGGCTATTTTCCAATTATTATGTAGGAGCTTTTTGCGCGCGCGCCGATGCCAACAATGATAAGCTTTCTAGTAACAGAATGAGGTAATGTTATTGTTGTAAGACAATAATTTGGACCGGAGCTAGATATATATAAAACTTGTTTGTTGGTACCTATTTATTAAGACTTACTGTTTCTTTACAAACCCCTTTTTTACAATTGTGACTGTAAAGTAATTTTTATATCACGTTCTAAATCTGTACGAATCATAATTAATACAACACCCAAAACAATTATACAGGACCCAAGGGCCAAGAACCTGCATACAATAAAGAATTTCATACCAATTTACCCACACAAAACAAACATTATTGTCATTCATAACACGTATAAGAATAACAAGTTACAAATCCCGAAGAATGTGACATTTGTAAACGTATAATAAAACAGCATTTTACATTCATGAATAGGCTCTAAACAAGAGCAAAATGCGGAATATTTTAAGAAATCTTTATGTATACAGATTCTCTTGGACTTGCATTTAATATATGAATTCAGTCCACGAAGTTTTAATATTTATCTCTCCAAATGTGGGACTTCAAACTAATAAAGCATACGAACACAAAACACACCTCTGCTGTACCTCTAAAAACCACAATAAGATACCATTAAAATACAACCACAAAAAAAAAAACAGCAACGAAGCAAAGGCAATTATCAACAAAGTGATAGTTCACGCGGTGGCATACCTTCACGCAATTAAACGACTTTTTATACTAAAGACGTAAAAAATTAATAACATAAGTGCCGAAGTACTAATGGACACCATTACAGAGCAAAAGTTAGAAAGTTACAAAAGTACAAAACGAAAATTGATAAAAAAAAATGGCGCTCGCCCAACGCCGTGACCTCTTACCTCTTACTTTGAGAAACTATTGCTGTGCTACGTGATTGATTCCATATGTACCTATTGTCATATAAAATCTAGATTGATTACTTAAAGTTTTTGATTAGATATCCTAAACCTAACCTAAAGGTGTGCAATTAAATACTTATCGATGGTCCAGCTGTAGACTGCAATAGGCCAAATTAAGAACCTCCTTTTTTTTCGTCGGTTATAAAAGGTGATGATGATGAAACAATACCTACCTACCTAAATCAAGAATGATACAAGATTAATCTAATACGAAATAAGAGTTATACAGTAATTATTTAATCTAGACATGTACTAAATGCAATCTAAATATTTTTACTTCGCAATACAGATCTAGATAACAAAACAATCTAAATCTAATATTGAGCTAAATATTAGTTCAGATAAAGGATGGACTAGACTTACCTACTTTGGTATTAACTTTATAAGCTTCGTCTTAGAAAAAGTCAATGCATTAATTTCAATTAGACCACTTACCACTTACAAAAACTCTTTGCTGAAGGAACCCCATATCTTAGGGGAAAGCAAAATAGTATTTGTTTCAACGTATGTTTCGACTATTCCAGGAAAACAAACGACAAGATTTAAGATTCTTATATAAGGAGTCAGTGGCGCAGCTACAATTAATTATCATTAGAGGGAAGCCGAAGAAAAAATTGTTCAGTTCTCATAAACACTGACAAAAATGGTAGGCATTTGTGTATTTTTTTTAGTCGTATGATGTATTAACTGCTATTAAATATATATATATATATAATGTGACGTGACAGATACACAGACAAGTGTACCATTTTATTTGGCAATAGTAGACATTAAGAAGAGTTGTTGTTCCGAAGGGAAGCGATAGGAATCGAGTTGTATGAAGGCTGCGTCCCTGCACTATACTTTATGGCCACTATCTGTAAAAATAAAAAAAAAATTCTTCATCATCACATTTAATCTCATCCAATTCAGCATTTTTTATTTATCTTCATCTCAGCCTATCTCAGTCCCAAGATCGGTCTTTTTGAATCCCAAAACAGAATTGCACTACAAATATTGAGTCACACAGTAATCTCCAGCATTTAAGTGCGGAACTCTAAAAATAAAAGGCTTGCTTGAGAAATGGCGATGGTCTCAGATTATAATGACGGTGGAGTCGGTAGAGCTCACCCGCGCACCGTCACTCACCACTAAATATAAGTCACACAGGGTTACCAGACACTACTTGGTAAACTTTAGATTCCTATTAAATAAACGTGATACCGCGTTGATCAGACAAAAATACTGTTATAGGATCGAAAGTTAGAAAGTTCTTGAAACTGCAATATCTTACACATTTTTAGATTTACCTGCGTGGCTCGTGGCTAAATAATAACAGTCTCTGAAAGCACGTTAAGCCCGTTAAGATCCCGGCTGCCATTCGTAGGTCTTTGACAGTGGTTACGGTAGTCAGAAGCCCGAAAGTCTGACAACCAGTCTTACCAAGGGGTATCGTGTTCCCTAATAATTGGGTTGTTGAGATCAGATAGGCAGTTGCTCCATATAAAATACTGGTATTCAGCTGCATCCGGTTAGACTGGAAACCGACCCCAACATAGTTGGGAAAAAGCTAGCAGATTGATTGATTGACCTGCCTGGATAAATGCAGACGAAATGTTCGCCATTGCGTTTGCAATATCTTCACTATCCTATTTCTTACCCATTACCTAGAATTTGTTCTATGTAGATAAGTGGCTTTGTTATCTTTCTTGATTCTCTAGAAGTCTCTAGAAGTTATCGTATGGTAGTCCACCTCTTCTATTTTTCGCCTTCAAGAACGTTTAACCCGTCCATCTTCTGCTTTTAACATGGTTTCAGACTTTAGACGAGAAACTTTATAACTTCGTAAAATATATCTTCAGTGAACTCCCCATCTAAACCCTTTCCCCTACAAACTCACCACTTTCCAGTCTGATTCCGCCCTCCCATTGTTTTCCCAACACACTTTACAACGTGCTATATTTACTCTGTAACTATGTGTGCCAGCCCTAACCGATGCCTGTGCGATCCATGCTTTAAACTTAATAGCAATCTTTATAGCCCGGCCTCCGAATAGTGATGTTATCGTTCGATACCCGATGTCGATAATGTGTTATTACATTGTACAATTGCGTGTTACGTATTGTTCTTTGAAACATTTGTTTAATTGTTGCAACCTGTTTTTGAGCTTAATTATCGTGTGTTTATTAAATTACTGGTGTACGCTACCTGTGATTTGCTGTTTAATTTATAGAAGCTCTAAAGGTTTTAATTATTATATGTCTAAGATTTCAGCTTTGGCAAAATAAATTGATGCTCTTCGAATTATTTTCTTTTATGAGTAGATTACCTTTTATTTTTGTTACAAATTACGCTGCAAACTAGACGTCGGCAATTTAAAATTCATACCACTGATTGCTATTTACCATAAAATATTCACTTGTAAAATTAACTGAGCTACAAACAGCACCTCAATAACTCGCGCTCGGATCGCCCGGTCGATAAACGTCGGTATAATTCTGGCGAGAACGTGCTTGTCACAATTTATCGTGGCGGCGCATCACTAGCCGGGAGCAAAGGTTTGGCAGAGGGCGCAGGCATCAATTTGCGCGCGGTAGCGGCCGCGGGCGCCGCGCCGCCCCTGTCATTAGCCCCTCCGCCCGCCCCTGCCTGCCGCCCCCCGCTCGACCTCAGGGGAACATACTTTAACCTTTTTTGCTCCCCTGCAACCTGTTCGGGACGCGGCTGCTGCGCGCGCGCTGCGGTTCATGGCCGCGGGCGATACGCAGTATCTGCAAAATAGGGCTGCTAAGTATACGCGTTTGTTTTTGTCCGTAACTGGTTGTAATTATATGGAGATGGAAGGGAATGTTTCTATAAAAGTGCACTTTAAATAAAGTTTAAATATCCTTTTTTTATTGGGTGCAGTTGGGTTTATATCGTTTTGATCTATTTATTCCGTCGCTTAAACTTTATTTTTTGGATTATCTTGTCCCAGAAAATTTTAGGTCATTAATTAAATGTCTCAACTTCAGACAATGACAACTAGACTAAAAGCAAAATCACTATTATCACATACCAAAATACATACATTCATCAAACAATATCTACCATAATTTGATGCCAAGATAAACTATTTGAGTCTGTACCCTGTACCCAGCAACCCTGCACAACCTGTTAAGTGCACAGGGCGCGTAATAACGTAGGCTCGACGTTAGTTACCCACAGGCTCCCACAGTGCGCACAAAACAAGCGCAGGCGCAGCCTTACGTGATAATAACCAATTTATATCGAAGCCAGCTGTCCTCGTCAAAATGTGATATTAACTTATGATTTTTTATGAAAAGGGTTGGATGATTTGTGTGTTTCGATTTTGAAACGATTTCTTAATTAAGGCAAAGTTGTCTCTTTAGAAAAAATAATAAACAGACATTTTAAAAATTCGTAGGATTGTGTATTTCCTAGATTATTGTAGGTACTAACTTTAAAATGAAATGGTATCTAAATTTAAAACAGTTTAAATTAAACTGTTTTCGACTGTTGTCGACTAATCGGGACGCCTTTATTTTATTCTAACATAACGACACGTCGTGTCAGCAACATGCTATTGTATGAATTTAAATCCAATTATGTAGAATAAACCTATGCTTATCTAATTAATTGATCATATGTTATACACTTGCTCATCTACTAATTTACTTACTAAAGCAGTAAAAACATATTGAAGTATTTGATTACCTTTATTTGCACGACTGTAGCTTTAAAAACATTTACTTTTATTATAAATCCCGATATTAAAATACCAATCTTCTTTCTTTACAACATGTAGTTTTATCCATACATTACCTCATACCCATATAATTTCAGATCTACGACTCCTATGGTAATATATCTCAACAAAAAACCACCATAGACTCTTTCTTTGACTTTGAACCGTCCAGATAAAAAGGTCAAAGCCGAAACAGGTCTGGCTCGCTTCCCCGAACCAGTAATTTGAACCACAATTAAACAATTTTCTCGAATATCATTCCGCTTCATTTGAACGGTTGAGGGGACTCGTGACCCCGGGGCACACATTAGGGTCCCGCTCCGATTCCGTGGCTCCATAAACCCCATTAAATATAAACATGCCCCCAAACCACTCGCAACGAACGTCCCAATGCTCCGTCTTTCGTTCCATTTTATTTAGTTTCAATACATTAGAACATGAAGTTTTCTAATCTCGCTCGCCGGCGGAATGGCTTCACATTTGCATAAAAGTAAATTTGCTCCCAAGCTTGGGATAACGCTAATGGCAATCTCAAAAGGAACAAAACGAGCGGCGCAAATTGACCTGTCCCTCAGCCGAGCCGCCGACCTGTCGCCGCTGCGTTCCCATCATCTAGCCAGTAGCTATCTCACTTTAATTATTCATAGACTTTTTATACGCTATCGCTTTTTACCGCTCGACGGCCGGTCGAAGCCTTATAAAATTAAAAAATAAAATAATCGAACGTCGTCGGCGCAATTTAAAAAAGAAATAAGTCGGATGACACGGATCGAACTCCGGGCAAATGTCGCGCAGTAAAAAGTGGTCGAGCGCGCGGTGAGGGGCGCGCGGGTGTGAGGAGCGGGGGGCGCGGGGGCACAGGACGTCACGTAGGCGGCGCGGTTTTTGTCAACGTTCCCGCGGAGATGACAGGTCGCTGGACGCGCCGCCAGCGCCGCGACCTGTCCGCAAGCCGTCTTGATGCTATCCATCTACTACAATACAATAATTATATCGCAAAACGATTATTAGTAGAAGATACCATTTTTATGGATTAATATCTCCCAGCAATTATGGCATGGTATCCGATATAAATTAAGTTTATCCGGCTATGAAGCATTAACTCAGATGCCTATGATGAGATATGAATACGTCGGAACTGCACTATAATTAGAGTAATGGAGTAGCACACTTCACATTTGTAGTACAAGAATTGACACAGTTCTGAGATAGGTAATTAATGTTGACGTGCATAATATTAATAATTACGTACGTATATAGAAGTGCACATGTCATCTAGTATAAATCTCAGTAATTATTTTAATGAAGGTCCAAGAAACGTAATAAAATATCAAGACGTTTCGTAGTCGTCAAGAATGCCCGAGACAGGTGCGCTTCGGCCGGCAACGCGTTGATGTCTAATACACTGTTAAGACCTTGTAATCTTCAAATTATTTGGATGGAAAACTTCATAATTTTTACATGTATATATTTTAAGCTTTAGTTGCCTTTAGTAATTTTGTTATTAAGTGTAAGATTCGTTTAGAATAGACAGTTAAATAATAACTCATGATACTTAACACTATGAGCTGAATTATACTTCAGTGTAACTTTATTATCTGTCAACCAATATTTTTTACAATATTTTTTACAATATTCATGCATTCCTCTAAACTTTGTACCGCCTAATAACACCAAGCTCTCTTTTCCAGAATTTCCGCGAGCAGAGAATCGACGGCTCAGGCCTTCCCCTTCTCACAGAGGACCACCTAACAGGGATGCTGCAGATGAAGCTAGGACCGGCTCTAAAACTTCGAGCGGTCCTAGCGAGGCGGCTCGAGCCCTGCGCTCAATGTCAAGCCAACTCGAGCAACCTGGCTATAGCGCCCAGGATGAACGGCACCGCGCTCAAGTCGGAGCCCCGGAGCAACACGACCAGCCCCAGTTAGGACTCCGGACATAAAGTAGTATTTTTAATGCGTATGGTTCCTGCACAGCCGCTTTTTGTTTACATAGAAAATGTAGAAGACTTTGTTTTAGAATTCGATCTTGAATTACGTGTTTCAGATGTGAATTTTTGTGTTTTATACCTATTTTCAATTGTTATGTTGTTCATATTTTTTGTGGAAATAAAGAGCTGTTTTAAGATACATAAATGTAAGACGTAAGACGACACCTGGAACCATTCAGTAGGGTCGCTAGAGCTGTGTAAGATTTACACTCGGCCCCTGATTTTCATTCGACACATTTGGAAACAATTTTAACAATCATAATAATACTAGTTTAATTATAGTCATCTGCCTGCATTCGTAGTCTTCCTGTTCATAGATTTTGCATTTAGTTATTATAAGACGCTTTAGATTTACTTTTAGTTTCATAAGATTTTTGTTTTGTATATAATAAACGAGTTGCCGTCCAAATGTTTTAAATGTAATACTTGCGTAAGAAATATTTTTGTATGTTAATTGATAATTGAAGCATAAAATATGGGGTCACTTTCAAAATTTTATATCTGCCCCGAATTGAACTTGCATACAAAAATATTTTGTTAACAACGAAATTATTTCGGTGCTAAGACCCTGTTTAACTTAAATATATTGTATATAATGGCCGTTTTGTAAAAAATATTGCTTAAATAATCGAGGCTACACGTCTACAGGGTCACAAAGTTATAAGCGGTGTGTATATAAATACAATAGTTGTATAGATGTATAGTTATATATACGTGGATTTATGATAGCATTTATTTACACCACACCTGAAGAAAGCTCAGTAATACCGTTCTACAATATGTATTGTAGCTTAAAATGTTTAGTTAGTTGTATAAAGAACTTAACTTCACAGTGAGCATAATATTTTCTTTATAATTATTTTTTCTGTAATGTGGAGAATTATGTAAATAAATGGTGTAACGACTGCAATTTATTGTGACGTAACTGGTTTGAGAGATATTCATTAATTTCTGGATAATTTTTAGGGTTCCTTATTCAACAAGAAACGCTTATAGTTTCGTCGTGTACATCTGTCTGTCTAGTCGCAGCTTAGCTCAGAGACTCTTAGTACTAGAAAGTTGTAATTTGGCATGGGCATACATATTAATCACGCCGACAAAGTGGTAAAATAAAATCTTGAAAGAAATTTTTTTTAGGGTGCCTCCCCAAAGTGTAAACTGAGGACGATGTTTTTTTCTCTTCTATCTCTTCGTGTGGGGTGTCGTTGGATAGGCCGTTCAAAAATATTGCAGGCCTGTGGTAACTATTTTTCTATTCAGGTATCCGTTTGCGAAATGTTAAGCTTTAAGGTGGTATTTTTTGTTAGAGTCAATCATCGACCACAATCACCAATCATTGACCACCATTTAGCGGACAGGTGTGCCAGCTAAATGGTAGTTTTTGTACGATATAACGAAGTTAAAAGGAAAACTATCACAGCTAAGTACGCTTTACAAGTTAAAGAGTAATAGCCGGCCAACTTACATTTGCAATTGGAATGTATGAGAGAACATGTTTTTCAAATTAAGTTTGTTCTTAGGATAAATTCATAACTACAGAATCCTTCATTGTGCGTGGTCTGACATGCACTTGGCCGGTTTTTTTTTTTACCTTACAAGACAATATTTTCTTTTCAATAACTTTTCTCATTGTAATTTTCTCGGATTATTACTTTAAATTTATCGTTTTGAACTTCAACGTTTAGCTCATCTTGGCCAGTTACGATCATAAACGTCGTTTAAAATAGATCTAGATGGTAATTCCTACAGATATTGTAAACAAAACACGTGGTTTTCCTGTGGTAATCTCCTTAATTGCCAAAATAGAATGGTTAAATAAACAATATACTTATTTAGTAGGTAAAGCGGGTTACTGGGGATGTTGGATGCACATTTATATAACACAAATGTGGTTGAAATACAACTTGTGTTTGTAATTACAACTTGCTCTATTTTGGGCGGAAACTTTCTAAGATACTTTAAAAATATTTGAGTTGGGACCTGATAACTTTGCCTGTACAAAAAAACATCTTTGGAACACCCAGTAATGTCTTAAAACAATCTTGACTATAAACCTCATTTTAGAGAATTTAAAGAAAACACATTACATTCTAATGTCTTTACACAAAGTAGATCTAATTATCTCTACTTTATAGTCGTTCGAAACCCAGTGTTTTTGGGAGGCAAAGTTGTGTTCACAAGTTCAAATAGATAATGCTCTTTGAATCGAAAATCACCAGTGACCTTTTAATCGTATTATGACCAACATATCATCAAAAACTTAAGGTGCTATTTCGGTACGTAGATTTAAAAACAGTGCCTTAAACGGTCTTCCTTAAAATTAGAATATATTACATTATTATAATAATCATAACACTTTCAGAAAAGTATTACGGTTGTACGCTTTAAATTGGACGATAATAATACAATGATAATAATTAATAGTTTTCTATAGAATACTTGACGAATTATTGTTGATAAGTGATTATTTTAATGAACTTTATATATTTGATCACAGCTTTACGTAACTAACGTTTTAATGGACCAGTGACTTACTGAGTATATAGAGTGTGTAAATTTGTACCTATAGATATCCTGTGTTAAGTACTTGTATGAAAATATCAATATGGGACATACAAGTCCGGACTTAAGTTTCATACTGAAGAAAATCTTCGTGATTATTTTATGATTCGAAAATAATTTTTGTAATTTGCGACTTGTTATCTACAAGACTTTGGTTATTGTTATTTTTAATGTATAATTATTGTGTATAACAAGGTTTTAGTCACTTTGTTAGTTTCCTTGCAAACATTTGTACTTAGTTAATGATTTTAGCTTGTTTAGCCGGTCGAGTTTGATCCAAGCCTTTAAGTATTTATGTGAAGAGAAATAAAAGCGACAATTTAATGAAACTATTTTTATTGTTTTATTTGTATGATAAGGTAATTTCCTTTCAAATGTAATTGAATTGTTCCACTTTATTTACCTCTAGAACAAACACCAGACAAACACCTTTAAATCAGCGGTGTAAAAATACAACCAACAGCGTTACATTTCAGACTGACCATACATTTTTTGAACTTTAATTTTGACAACTTTCCATCCACAGCCGCAGCTCGACTGCACCCATTGCTGGGCATAACTAAGTAAAGTTGAACTCTTACTTCAATTCAATCAGTTCAATCCCGCCATACCTGGTGATTGTGGAATGCTCGAAGGTTTTCGACAGCTTTACGCACGATGCTATATTGTCGGCACTCAAAAAGCATGAAATAGCGCAATTATATCATTATTTTTAATGAAAGAGTCGGCGGCTAACTAAGATATGCAATATCCCTAAACAAGAAATAACCCGGAACCCAGATGCTTCAGCAACGACATCATCACAGATCGCAAAACGACCTCTGGATATTTTATTATGTAATGAAAGAGTCGGCCAACTAAGATTTGCCATATCCCTAAACTGAAAAAGCTGAAATTTGGCTGACGTATGTACTTGTCAAGAGAAATCCAACGAGACCAAATACTACGGGGTTTTCTTGTTTAATTGAGGAGTTCCTATGGCCTCTTTCCGGCTGCATGTTCAGACCATAGTCCCATATTTTTGCATTACCGCCCAAGTTACCTACGTTTGCCAAATTTCAATTTAATTGGATGCTAGGAAAAGCATAGAAATGGATTACTCTCATAGAAATACAGGGTTAGTTTTCAATAACTGGCCAAATTTTCACAGGGTGTTCTACCCATGAATATAAACAACTTTCACTGTGGGTCCAACTCTAAAATCACGGAAAAAAAACTGCTGTTTCATACAAAAGTTCAATAGGTACCTACCTACTTGGCCAAAATGAATGAAACAGCTGATTTTTTCTCGCAATTTCAGAGTTGGTCTCATAGTGTGTTGTTCATATTCATGGGTAGATCACCCTGTGAAAATTTGGCTAATGATTAAAAAATTGCCCTGTATAAAAAACAGGAGAAGTCGCAAGGGGGCGTGTCGGTGTCCGCGCGACATGGGCACAGTGCCCATGTCCTAAGCAAATGGCCGTCTCAACGAACTAGTGCGCTTTCGACCGAGATCGTGACAAATTATAAGAATGCCGTGTTGTTCAGTGGTGTCTTGTAAAAACCAAAGCAAAAACCAAAACTTTGTAAATCATGGGATGACTTACCGTATGTAAATATAAGTATTTTACTAGATTTGTCTTTAAAATCATGAAAATAACAAATCGTAAAATATTTCTTGCTTTTACTGTTATTTTTGTTTTCAAATATCACAGCGACTGTACTATTTTTGCAATAAATGCATTGCTCCTTAATCACTACCTAAGTTTGTCACTTAAGTGACTGAACAGGCAATGTAGAAATCACAAAACGATACTTTATTATGCGGATGCATCGCGTAGTACGGGCGCTGCGTCTTGCGAGGAGTTAGTGATGTGCTTGTGCAGATCCACTAACGTAGGCTATTGACAACAATGTCGATTGACGAATGAAATATTGCTATTATAGTTTATTTTTCAATTTGTCACTCGGTTACAGGTCAGTGAGTAAACACCATAGCAGGGTTCAACAACACCTACTGCTTCAATAAGCTATGATAGCCTAAACCAACGTAACAGGATTTTTGATTGTTTTAATTTTTTATTTACATATATCGTTTTTTTTTATAATATTTTCTGGACCCCAAATTTTTTTTCTGTAAATGGATGAATCGATAACTTTCCGATTTAGTCAATCACTAGCGTATATGTAAAATAAATTGCTTTTGCACAGCACAACGATAGCGACCGATGCTTTTGTGTGGGTAAGTTGTACGGTGCATGGTAAATACACTCTGTGTTTGGTCTCATAAGGTTTATAATAAATTGATTGTGTAGTACGTTCTGGTTTAAGAAATGCGGGTGTGTGCGCGACTGCGTATCTATTGCTTTTACTGAACTGCATGTGTTGCCCTGTGGTGGGGCCCAACTGAAGACGTAGGTTTCCGATATATTTTCGTCTACCGGGCATATCGCCTTGTTTATTATATCTATGATTACTCGAAGTGAAAACGTATACAATACTTTAGTACTACCAAGTATGAAAAAATGTGTTTTTCGCCTTACCTATCATGTTCGAACTCCAATTTGTCCAAGTAATGTCCCAAAAAGTACGTATAATTTGTATTGCTTTGGAAAGCCGAGATTCGGTGGAAGTTTTTGAAATTACATCGGGGTCATTGCCACTCTTACTTTTTTTTTAAGACTAATATCTAGAACGAATCTTGTCGAGCAAAAATTTTCCCTATGAGCTAAGTTTTAGTCATTTTGGGTGGTCTTTAGAAAGATAGTATTTTTTATCAATCGTAGACCATAAGTTAAGGATTTTTAATAAAAAATATTTTCAAAAAATGCCACACAGAAAGAGAAAAATAAAACAGAGAATTTCTCAAAAATTATTAAAAGCCGTCTAGCTCCTAAACTATATTAATAATCGTTGAACATATACGGGGGTATTATGGGAAGCCCTTGAAAGAGGCTTTAAAATATTTCTTTGGACTTCGTTTTGCCCACTTGTATAATAATAATCTATATTATAATAAAATAGTAACGAAGTCAAAACTGTACATCGAATATTTTTGACAAAAAGCAATTGCAAAACGAGTTGTGGGAGTCTGGTACCGAAAGTATAGTTCTTAGAATTTTTGTCTAAATAAATAAAATAGCCAGAGGTCGTTTTGTTAAAACCAGTCGCCGCGCCGCACGCTCTGAACATTCAAAAGCGTTATGTTAACACAGTCTCATGCAATATTAAGGTAATAATTTAGTCAGGGTTAAGGACAATCAAAGGTCATCCATAGATAGAGCTCCTTACACCTCCCTGAGGGGGACACAAGGGGGGTTCTGAAAAGACATCGTCGAAAATCGCCCTAGGACCAACAAACATCTGACGCAGGTACATAATAATTATTAATATATTTTCCAACACACTTGCTCGTAAAGAAGCTCTTATTGAACCGCTTTTAGGTTCATAATGTAGTGTATTAAACACGCGTGCGTAAGTAAAAATACTGTTTATTACCGCACTCGTGCTGTAATGTGTGCCACAGATAACTATTTACTAGTCGGAGATGTGCCCTTTTTTTAATCTCATCAAAAAGGCTTCATGCCTTTCTATGCCTACTGTGTACATAAATAAAATATGATAAATTAACATAATATTTCATCAAATTAGGTATTTATTTCTGTCACAAACATAACATTCTTTCGTGTTCTACATCCAAATAACATACAAAATATTCAGTGTTTATACTATTAATGTAGCGGTTTTACATAAAAATAAAACCGATATTATGTGCTGAGAGGGAAAACATACAGCATTGTTAATGAAGAAGCAGTGTATACTTAGCCTCATATGCGCAGTCAATAGTACGGATTTTTTTTTTGTGCATGGGAAATCATCAAATGACTTCTCCCGCTCTGGGCGGAGCGGCAGGGCGTATCAGACTTTTACTGACTAAAACCCACCCGTGTTCCTTCTGTTGCCTGTGCTGGGGCCACGGTAACTCTTTCGAAGATCCCACGACTCTAGCTGGCATCGGCCCTAGTGGACCCCGTCAATAGTGCCGACATCTCTTTGAGGCGCGCGTGGAACGCAATGCCCACCCATATGACCACCCATATGAGGCGGCGAGGTGAGGAGGATATATATGGGTATACACTGCTTCTTCATTAACAATGCTGTATGTTTTCCGGAGGCACATCAATACCTATTAGACTGTTCGACGGCTTCGTGCCTTTACCTCTCCTTCAACCTGCAAAGACACCGCGATATAAGGAATCCGCGGGCAATAATCCGTATTTTTGGAACGAAGTTCTTTTACGCAGCTTTCGGTAGGAGTAAACTGGCATAAAATGTAACAAACGAAAAAGCGTTCATACTTGCATGTCCCTCCATGCAACTTTCTTCATAAACCCCCCCCCCCCTCCCTTCTTTTCTTTCTTGTTTTTTCTTTACGATTTGGTCAAAATGAAAATCTAAGATGGCGGCTGCGAAAATTTTCAAATCATAATCATAATCATAAATCTTTATTTATCTCAACATCATATTACAGGCACAAGTTAATAAAATGCACAATCTTAAATAGAGAAAGGTGTCTGAGGTAGGAGGGTCCTGAGTTACAGATCACCCGGCTCTCTTTTAAAGGACATGTTAATTTACAAAACAGTTAAAGTTAAGATATACTTAATAGGTATTATAAAGTCTGATAATGCAATTGAGTGCAGAATGTAAACAAAAAATAATAATTAAAAACAAAATCAAAGAAAAGCAAGTCAACATAAAGTTCAAAGAAATATACAAATTATGTATATTATTATTCTTTGATACATACTTAGGTATCTAACTAACAAAATAAAATAATAATGAGGATAACAAAAAATGAAGAATGGAAATGGGGAAATGAAGAATGTTGTATGTATGAATGTATGTAAGTCTCGGTGTGTGATTGTAAATGTGTGGGTATTATTAAGACACTGGTTTTAATAAGCTTTCAGTGGCAACGTAGTCCAGATTTAATAGCCAAATGCGTAATTTTCTTTTACAAATAGCTTTTGTATGAGTGTAAATAGGTATTTTGTTATTAATTGAATTATAAAGAAAAGTGCCAAGAAAACAGAAAACTTTTGGGAGAAACTAGTGTTATAATCGAGGGTGCTGAAGCCGTTAATGAGGTCAAAATGTGAATTCAAGATAGCGGGTGCGAAAATTTCCTTTTTTAAATCATATGTGAGAAGGAACTTCGTTCTGGACCGTTCCCCCGACCGCACACGTTTTTTATGCATAGGTAATTAGTTTATGAAACTTAATTAATTTTTTGCCTCACAAGTATGTTGAAAAATGTCGTATGAAACGTGTGTGCATTGATCATTATACGAGTACACTTGTATTATAACATAATTTACTATTATTATACTAATTGCGAATATCTGTATGAGACGGACATTCTGCGTTCCATAATGAACGCAGAATTGTATTGTTAATTAATTATTAAAAGAGCTGTAACGAGTAAAGACATTACATCGAAAATTTCGCCATCTTTGACTATTAGATTTGACATGACCATTAGTGATGCCTGATCCAAACATCGAGAGCGAAATGACTTGCTTTGGCCACCTGCTCACGGATGTCACACGCATCCGTACAGTACGACAACGTTCAAAGGCAAATACAGCGATTAAAATATGACTATTGACCAATAGAAATTGATTTATATTCCCACCTAAATTATTATATATTGACCCACTAATTCCATCACTCCCATATTGATTTATATTCCCACCAAATTATTGTAGATTGACGCACTAATTCCATCACTCCCATATTGGACCAGTCACATTTAATTCGGCAATAACATGGGACTAAAACATAACTGGCGAAATGTGGGTGTTATCTACTATAGGTACACCTCTGCCCAACCCTTCGGGGAATCCAGGCGTGAAGTTATGTTTGTTTCTTACTAAATATAACCTCAAAATCTTTGTTTTATTTTCAAATAAATGCTTTCTGCAATTAGTCCGTCATTAAACTTTGTCTTCATGGGCATATACTTGTAATTTAGAACACGCAATTTTTCTTCCCTGTTGCTTCTGGGGCGAAAGATTGTATGGATGCAGAAAAAGTGAAACTGCATTAAAACATTTTAGAAAAGTCATCTGGCTTAACACTGAATCGAACGTTGTTGGTCGCAGACCGAGCCGGGCGAGATCTCGAATGAGTTGTCTTCGAGATCTCGCCCGACAATCTGGCGAGATCTCATTTTCAGATTTTGAGAAAAATAATTAAAATAATGCGTTTTTTTAACCTAAAATGCTTAAAGTAATGAATATGAAAACTACATTTCTAGTTAGGGTATATTTTGTAAATAAAACAACATTGATTGAATCTCGAAACAAAAAATCAACGTTTATTTAAGTAATAATACTATTTAGTACTATTGATTCTGGTCAGTAAAATATCATTAACAAAATGTATCACAAATGTATTTTTATTTAGCAAAACTTTTAAGAAAAATCACACTTTAATCCTCAACTATCCTTTAAATAAAACATTTGTTTGATGACAATACATTGTTCATTAAGTACCAAAAGCAAATGTAACTATATTTTCAAGAGTGCAAAAGGGATGACTATCAATAATGCTGTGACTGGCAGACACACACACACACACACACACACAGACCTATTTATTTCAATTATTTTTAGATTTCTCACAATATGTAACAGGATTGTCCAATATTGGCTTATTTCGTGCACGGACCCTTAAGTTTTGTGTGTAACATGTATACATATATACACCTATTAAAATTAAAGTCGTTCGTTCAAAACTATACTTAAATCTTAAAACTATACTTTGTTAAAATATTAAAATACAAATATACACAGGGTGAATTTTTGGAATGAAAATTCAACCGGCTCATGCTTTATCTAGATTTTTTTTTAAACTCGAAGCTAAAAATACACTTTTATGGGTTCTTAAATTTTCTGATTATTATTTTGTATAATTAATTAAGATTTTTATCTAGTAATCACTATCAGTATCTCTAATCTTCCTTAACGACTCATTTTCGGACTTCTTGTTGACGAGTTCGAAGTTCCTCTCGAGATGATGCGCCTTCTTCACTTTGTACTCCATCAGCTCGATGATGCTGTATCCTATGAAGCCAACTATGAGGAATCCAAAGAGGCAGTATAACCTGGAAAAAGAAGGCGACACGGACTTTAAAAATTATGTTTCTGTTGATTATGATGATATGGAATGGTATTTTTAGCATGAAGCTGTTTGTTTTGTTTAGCATGAAGGGATGATCTTGTTTGACAGGTATCTGTCAAACAAGATCACACTAAATGGAAATCAACTGTAAATATAGGTACTTCTTTTCAGACCAGAGGCTCGAGCACGAGTTACGCGTTACGTAAAATCGAACAAATTTTGAATGAAACCTTATAGCATTTAAAATTTTTGCACAAGCACAAATTAGTTTCAACCATAGACATGAATTAAGTTTCATTCAAATTCTAATTCATTTATTTGCAACCTGGAGCCCGGAATCTGGATTTGTGCCCGGTTGATGCCAATAGGATCGCCCCTTATTATATGGGACTTAAAAATAACTGGTGAAATTTTTTTCTAAAAAATCGTAACTTGGGATATATTTTTGCTGTGCCTAGTGTGGCTATCATTTTAACTCTACCATGTACCTCTTGTGGAATAAATAAATAAATAAATAAAATAAATAAATAAATATTTTTTTGTATTTTTAGAATAGCCAGAAGGTTTATTATTAATTGCAATTTCAAGGTTATCCATTAATTACCGGACACCCTGTATAATATTAGTATAGATGCCATAAGTTTCACTAGTTTATATGAGTACAGCTTATCAGTGTTACCTGGTCCGGACACACAGGTAGGGCGCAGTCGCATAGGCCAGCACGCTGCCGGTGGCCTCCCACAAGCGGAAGTTGGAGTACGCGGCCTCCTCGTTGCCCGGGAACAGGATGCCTGATAGTGCTGGAAATAGACGAAGAAAAAAATACAAAGTCGGGAGGTGACGTAGGACACCCGGTTGGAACGAAGTTCCTTTCTTTGTATATTATGTACCAATTAATATAGAGCCATCTAGTATAAGTTTTTAGAAACTAAAAACTTAAATACTAGATGGCTCTGTGTGACAAAAACTTTTGACATTTGAAACTTGGAATTTTGAAACTGACATTTTCGGTTATAAGGGTGTTAACATGCAAAAACAGGTTTCCGGTACAGGCGAGTCTGTGCGCGTGGGTACCGATCGGTGCAGGTATAATATTTCCCGCACAGGCGAGTCTGTGCGCGTGGGTACCGATCGGTGCAGGTATAATATTTCCCGCACAGGCGAGTCTGTGCGCGTGGGTACCGATCGGTGCAGGTATAATATTTCCCGCACAGGCGAGTCTGTGCGCGTGGGTACCGATCGGTGCAGGTATAATATTTCCCGCACAGGCGAGTCTGTGCGGGTCGGTACCGATCGATGCAGGTATAATACTTCCGGTACAGGCGAGTCTGTGCGGGTCAGTACCGATCGGTGCAGGTATAATACTTCCGGTACAGGCAAGTCTGTGCGGGTCGGTACTGATCGGTGCAGGTATAATATTCCCATGTTATCTTATGTGCTCACTTATAAAGAAACAGGTTTAAACTCGTCGGTACCGACTACCTTATTAACCCTGCACGTATCGGTACCGACCCGCAAGGCTTTGTCCGGAAACTTGTTTTTTTTATGTAAGCACCCTAACGCTTTTTCGTTACGTGACGATTTCTACCAGTCAACTCCTTCCGCAAACCGCGTTAAAGAACTTCATTAAAAAAAAAATGGATGCTATGGATTACTAAATTAATCGTTGTTGTTAGAGATAGAAAAAGATGTCGGGGAAAGAGGGGATCGAGTAGAAACTTGACTAAATTTTAATGGATAGTGTTTACCGCTGCCAACAAGATCTACAGAAGAGTTGCAGTGTTGAAAGAGGGGCACAAGATTCTTTTCTTCTTTCTTTATGAAAAAAAAAAACAAGTGAATGTAGAAGAGAGAGAGAGAGTAGAATAATATAGAGTTAGAAAGTGTCACGAGCTGGTAATTACATCGGTTTTTGAGTGTACTTACAGCAGATAAAGGTGAGTTTAGACTAAACGAACATAGAACCAGAACAAGGGCTAGACCATTCTTTTGTTCATATTCTTGACATTTTAATAGGGAGAGAACACCACACACAACATAAACAACAGCAACATTCTTCAACATTTTACGAAGGAATGTTCTGTCCCTGTTTACACAAAAAGAATTTGATAGAATGTTCGTTTTCGTTCGTTTGTGTAAATCGACCTTAGATGTCATTAAAACAGAAAAGTTTCATCATTGCTTAGTTTGGTCTTTTCTAAAGTTTCATTATTGCTTAGTATTGGGCCTTCCTAAAAGCTGTGAAATTATCGATAACGTGATCTTGCACGTCATCGATGATTTTACGCCTTTAAATGACGCAAAGTACAGAATGGTTAAATAAGTAGACAAGATATCCATCAACTCAGCCTATCGCAGTCCACTGCTGGACATAGGCCTCTCCCGGGCTGCGCCACAACACTCTATCCCCCGCCATCCGCATCCAGTCTGTCGATCTGCGCTAACTTCTTAAGGCGAAAGCGCTAGGGTAGCCCGCAAAATTCAAATTTTCTTACGTTTTTTGCAATCTGCAGGTCAGTATTAGGTTGTATGTTGATTAAAATATGAATCGCGACTGTAAAAAATATGTATTTACAGAATTATAATCATTAAAGTCATCAATACAATTCTCTAAGACCAAGTAATTCTAAGCATGACTATTTCATGAAATCTTGACGTTTGAGGATTATACTAAGTTAAGGAGTTGTATTACTGATTCTAATTATTATAATTATGTACATAAATAATATTTGTTACGCTCGCGAATCATACTTTAATCAACATATATCCAGACACTGAGCTGCAAATTGCAAAAATCGTAATCGTAAAATTTTAATTTCGCGGGCTACCTTAGCGCTCCCCCC
This sequence comes from Fissipunctia ypsillon, assembly GCA_947568875.1. Classification (NCBI taxonomy): domain Eukaryota; kingdom Metazoa; phylum Arthropoda; class Insecta; order Lepidoptera; family Noctuidae; genus Fissipunctia; species Fissipunctia ypsillon. The sequence continues at coordinate 6,584,070 of OX387657.1, forward strand.
ACTATCGTCGCTGGGGCGCATCCCACACTACGCTTGCCGACACGCGGTCTCTACTCCAGGACTCGTCTGCCCCACCGGCCATCGGTCTTTCGACCATCATTGCCAGCCCACTGCCTCTTCAGCTTGCTTACTCTGCAAGCTATATCGGCACATCCAGTTCTACTCCGGACAATTTAATTTCTAATTTTATGAACAAGATATACTGACCATTCACCTGCACGAGCCACACCGCATCAGCGGTGCCCCAGATGGCTGCCAGTGCGTAGAACACGAGCCACTGCGCGGGGTCCGGGCGCCAGGACAGCAGGGCCGAAAGCAGGCACAGGTTTAATAACTGAAACATTTATTTAAAACAATATATAATATTATTACCAAAGACAAGGAAAATTTTGAGTATGAATGTATTTGTATGTAAATGGATGAATGTGTGTATCGTTACTTTATAAGAGTAGCGATGGATGGATTGTGTCCCCTTCCGTCCATCCCACCTCTTGTAGCATTCTCAGGTCAGCTGCACTCAATACCCGGTAAATACCCTTTAGTTCATCCCTTTTTTGGTCCAACATCAACCAACTAAACTTAAGAAGTGGCTAATCTTGTCACCGCGGCTGACTTGAGCTATTCATCTATAACTTTCTTCCTCGACATTTTTGTTTGTTTGAGAGTATCTTACTTAATTAATACAAGGGTTCCTTACCAAGGCAGTGACCATGACAGGGAACCTCCCAGTGACCTTGACGAGTGCTCCTGCTATGGGTGCAGCTAACGCGTTGAACACGCCGAAGCAGATCATCACGTAGCCGATGTTACTGATGCCGTATGCGCAGCCGATGAACGCCTGCGGGAATTATGTTAGACGTAAGTGACTGAAATATAAATAACTGAAAAAATCCTTAAGAAGTCTTTCTTAAGGATTTTCTTAAGGACATTAATCGTTCCCTATTTACACATGAACACAATAATCGCACAAAACTGACAATTTTTAATCAATAGAAACTTTCATAGTTTTGCTGCAGGACCTTACAGTACTAATGCTGATTGTTGTCAGCAGATTCTATTAGTACCGTTAAACTCTTATGACTTTTGTTTATAAAATTTGCAGACGTTTAAACGTCAAAAATGTATGGTTGAGCAGTCACTAATCATTACTTAACTTTAAGCAACGTTTATAAATAAACCCAATAATCGCCTGGCAAAGAAGCAATAGCATTTTTTAAATGGGAGGATTGATATGAGGAAGTCAAAAGGCAATAACGAAGTCTTGCTCTAAGTTATATTCTAGGCACATAAAGATGCATGCACACAAACAACAGTCTTGGTGCGACGTTAAATAATTGTTTCTTTCACAGATATTTTACCTCTGACAGCAGCAACCCAACAGCAACCTTATCGTGATGAGAATAAAGATCACTGTGATTCTGAAAATGATGCCAAATCAAAGGTAAAATAACTGTGAATGACTGTACCCAATCATCTTAAAAAAACAAGTGTTTATTATTTCTTATATAGAACAATGTACTTACAAGTTCAATAATTACCAATAAGCACTCTCTAAGGTAAGAGCAGTGGTGGCCCAGTGGTAACGGCCTCGACTTACGAGTTGTTGGTCGTGGGTTCGAACCCAGACAGGCGCTTTACTTTGTGTAAATTATTTCTTCACCACTGCTCTCAAAACGGTAAAGGAAAACATTCGAAGACATGTGACATCCACCAATCCGCACTGGGCCCGCGTGGTGGATTACGCCTCACTCCCTCTCGAAGAGAGGAGGCCTGTGTCCCAGCCAGTGGGAACATTATAGGTTGATTACACTACTCTCTAAGGGACTTCCCTATCACCAAACCCTATCAAGCGATACACAAAATTTACCTGGGTAAAGTCAGCAGCCATGAAAGCCTGTTCAGCACCGATGTATCCAATAACCGGTAACAAAAGCAGCTGGTACTTGTGTCGCAGCTGGCGAAGAGTTACTGCTAAAAGATGGACTCCTGACTGGCCCTGGCAGGCTGTGTTACGACCTCCTGTGTACCTGCAATCATTTGGAGAATACTTTAATAAACCGACGGTGGTTTGCATTATTGACGATGGTTATAAAAGCTAGTGAAAATAGAACAGACTCGATAAGATCGGTTGAAGGCGATTACGTTACCGGTAAAATAATTCGTTTCAGTAATGTAATGAGTCATGACAAACCTGAAAAATAAGTAGGTACCTATATTGATATCTGGTCAAGGATGTCCTCCTTACCCCAGAACATGATCATATTCATATAACTCAAATAATTATGATCAGCACTGCACATAATTTATTTATTTCCTTTGGAAGACTTACAGCTAAACAAAACAGAATAAGAAATTAAAAATTTTACTGACAGCCAATTACAAGTCTCCACATATAATTAATTAACAGATTATTAAAAGAAGTAATCTGTGAGCAACACAGTACTGCCAACAAAACAATATACCGCCAAAACCAAAATTATACAAATTAATATTATACATAAGTAACAATACAACATATGTGGTAAAACTAAGCTAATATTGGTACGTCCTCGCAAAGTTTTTGCATAACAATTTTTTTAAACCCTTCAAAATAAAACAATCATTTGCCATCTTCCCTACACTCTTAGATTTGTTTTAGCATTTCTGCAACTTTAGTTATTGTTAGAATTATGGCTAAAGGTCAGCTGGGATGTTGATAATATTAACCTGGTAAGCGAGTCGACTCCCACAGACACCAGGAGCACAGCGGCGGCCATGCACGCGAGGAACACGCCCGCGATCACCTGGATCTTTAAAGCTGATGGAGGCTCCAAGTTCGAGTTGCCCTGGAAACACCAATATTAATGAAGTAAATAAGTAAGTACTTATGCTTTTTGTATAAACGTCGGCGACGTCGTTAAAAGATGCCACCCATAGATGAATAGGTATCACCCGTCTCTTCACAATTCCATTGTCTACTCTAGGATGCATATCCGGTACAGCTTACAAATCTTTCCATACCCGAAGGGCACGTCTTCCCTACCATTATATCGCGCTCCCCGGTCTCATTCTTGATATGCAATGGTCTCTGTAGCCCCATGAAACATGAGGCTCCAGGGACTAGTGTAAATCTTTGGGTTCATTCGATTAATCACATTTCATTCATTCATTCAAAAAATAAGCGTTGAATACGAAGTTTTAAAATCCCTACTGAATGATTATTTCATGAAATCATAACATTTGAGGCCAGATCTAACTTAGAGAGTTGTATTGATTTCAATGTTTACATAATTCTGTAAATACATATTGGTTACGGTCGCGAATCATATTTTAATCAACATACAACCCCTTATGAACCTGAAAATTGCAAAAAACGTATGAAAAATTGAGTTTCGCGAGGTACCCTGGCGCTTTCACCTCAATGTAATATTGACAGATGAGTTTATCATTTGTATCCAGAAATTGGGTGGATGGGTGTACCGGCAACGGTAGTATATGTGAAGCTATTTATTAATATTAAGATCTTAATGTACTATATACTCAGAAATAAATATAAATATAACTAACTAATATAACATAACTCAATTTTACCGACGAAAAAAGAAGAAGGTTCTGAATTCAACGCGTATATATTTTTTATGTATGACCACGCATATTGTTTTCACATAATTATGATTACTCTAGGAGCAGCCTAACGATACTTGGGCATAGACATGATTATAGTGAATGGGAAGGAGATTGTTTTAGCGACCTGGTCAGTCTTTTTACACGAACTTCTTCATCTCTCGGCATCTTAAGGTCCCTGCAAACAGGCGAGACACGCGACGCTACACAAAGGCACCGCTCGTCGCGTGAAACGCGGTGCCTTTGTGTCGCGTCGCGTGTTGCGCCCGTTTGCAGGAGCCTTTATTCGGCTCTTACTAAAAGTATAAATGAGAATAGTTGAAGCCGTGGTAATAACTTTACATTGCTGAAATGTAGATGCTAGTTTGACGCCCGGGGTGCGTCTAACCTAAGAAGACTGAAAAATAATGGTTTCTGGTTTTGTTTAAAAATAATTATGAAAAATCTTAAAACACATACATGTGAAGCACTGGCACTACAAAAGTTGACTCCGCAAGTAGCTCCGAAATCCAAAGTCGGCGAACTTGTGACGTTACTGAGGAGAACAGCAACGCTTGGGGTGCTCTCGTTCGAGAGTTTCGGTGAATCTCCCAGGGTGGAGGACAGAACTGAAAAGTTTGTCCAAAATCATAAATATTTGTTACTAGATGAAGGGTTTTTATTTTGTTATCAGTTCTTAACCACATGGATATAGGGATACTCCCGGAATAACCTTGCTAGATATTCTAGATATTCTTCTTCGTTCGACGTTCGTTGGTGGCGCTGGCTTCCCGATTAGTAAAACGACGACTAACGTATTTCCGACAGGTATATATTATAGTTGACTAGTTATTCTAACTTTTAAGTGTTTCCCGGCTCCTCGGATAAAATCCAAATTAATAAATTGCAATGCAAACACAGAAACAAATTTTGTTTGTTACCCGTCCTATTTACGTTAGTCTCTTTTAGTTTAGTTTAGTATATTAAACAAGGCAGCAAGATATTGTAATCAGTGCTATATACGCCGTTATTGTCATGTACAGTATGTACAGTTATTAAGATTATTTCTAGCACAAGTTTGATGTATGTGATGTGGCTGTACTTTTTAAAAACAAATAAATGAATTATCCACAGAAATTAATTAGCCAATTTAAAAATCTAAACAAGACTAAATTCTACTTCCTTATATAGACACCACCTTACTTCCTGCTGTTATCTCAATTTGATCAGCATTACATTATTATGTCGCAAGGTCGGTTAAGTCGTGAATTTTGTCTTAACTTTCACTTGGCAGTTGTCTTTGAAATGCTACGGCTACATTGTCGCTATAACGCGAACTACGCTCGGCGCGCTCTCTCTCGCACACTGCTGGACGTCTCGCTATACAACAGAGAGCGCGTGAATGTAGTTCACGTTATTGCGACAATGTAGCCATAGCATGAGGAAGTGGCAGTGACATAGGTGCTTTTTTGTGTTCCGAATTACTGTGACCTTGAATTGTGGTAGGATTATGTTGAATGTTTGTTTTTGACTAATCATGCGGATTTTATGAGTTTTTTTTTTGTTGCTACTGCTGCTGCTTCACACTTCAACATTCACTGCTGATTTCTGAACGTGAGTTTCCCAATAAGAAGCTGCGAGGGAATTAGGAAATCGACGTTTGTCCTAAGTACAATATTAAAACTGAAAATATTCGGTAGATCTGAAGCTAATACCGGTTGTAACTTTACTCCGCGTTCATTATTTACGGCCGGACCCAACAACCTATTTTCAGTAAAAGACAGATCGCTTTTGATGGTAGACAGTATAATTCTATCTGTCCTTATGTTAGGCCGGTAAGATTCCATAATCTCTTATAGATTATTGGGACGTTATAACCATAGATAGATAGGTTTTTATATCCCCAGTATGCCAGAACTGGTCGTAGATAGGTTATTGGGTTCGGCCGTAAGTGGTTAGGAAGATACTGATGTATATCCAAATGACTTGACAAATGTTAGCCTTATCTCAAACAGTGTTTAAAATAAACTACTGACAGATCTAGGGGTCTTATGGGCGTCACAGAAACCCTCTAAGCAGAGGCCTACGACCATGACCCGAGACTCTTTTCCATTCTGTAAGTACTGGTATTTGCTGAAAATTTGTTGCATGCTTCTACAGAAACAACGAGTAACTCACTGGCTGACGAAATAAGGTTGCCCCAGATCTGCGCCATCTGGTAGAACATGAAGAAGAGTCCGAAGAACCGTACTACCAGCACTTCTGCTGACACCCCTGACAGCTTGGCGTACGGTTCAGCTACCTGAAACATTATACAGTATTTTATTTAGCCAAATGTAAAATTGATCATAACAACCAAAGTTTATTTATGAAGTCATTAAAAGTTGTCGTCAGTTCCAGTCTGATTTAGCGATTAACATAAAGAGATCGCCCACTTTGAAATACCTAAGGCGTCGTCGTAATACAACGCGACTACGCGATCATCGCAAGTTCGCGCGAATTTTAGTCGTACGAATCCGCGATCAAACATACTGAATTACTGATGTTGAATAGGTGCCCTAATTGGCATTCGTGCGATGCTATCGCGCGACTAAAATGTTTGTAATCTTTTCGCGAGAATTAAGTTCGTACGAACTCGGGATCAAACATATTGATGTCGAATAGGTGTAATTAATTCGCGCGATAATCGCGTCGCGTCGTTGGGGAGCGGGGCGAGGGGCAGAGCAGGACTCCTCCCGGCTGCTCGCATCTTTAATTCGCGAGATGATTGTGAATTCGTGTTCTATTAGGACACCCAATTTTTGTTATCGCGCGACCACGCGATGGGCGCATCGCTCACTCGCGCGATGATCGCGTAGTCGCGTTGTATTAGGACGACGCCTAACATGGGTTTTTTTTAGGATACAGTGTTTCTGGACACTAAAACACTTTTGTGTTTAAGCTGTCAGAATACTTGTCTTAATACAGTAACACAGTGACATAACTGCTTCTTTTCTGTATTAGCACCAAAGAATCTAAACAAGTAGTATCAAGAGGTTTTTATGAAGCCATAAATATTCTTGAAGCATGCTATTTCATATTGTTAAAAAAAACATAATATACTTCCGTAGGTACAAATAGGTATATTATGTTAATTCCCAACTTTATTTTGAATGGAAGTCGTATACAGGTGTAGGATAAGGCACAAAAAATATTACGCACAGTATTTTTGTAATAAGATATTATGTAGGCATAATGTGTTTACTGTATGTATATAAACGTAAGTATTAACATATGTACATATTCAGCACCTGCGTTAAGGCAGTTAGCTAGTATATCTATACGTCATATATAATTATGATACTTGTCCTGATTGATCCATCAATGCGGAGCCCAAACCGCTAGGGCTACAAACTTGAAATTTTGGCAGTTTATACCTTTCATGTTGTAATCATCCACTAAGGAAGGATTTTTGGAAATTAAACCTTTAAGGAGGTAAAAAGGGGGATTTCATTTGTATGCAAAATCTTATTTCTTGAGTTAATGGCAAGAATACGTACTTATGTAAGTAAATTATGAAGTTCGTCATTTTTTGTTTTTCTAAACTACTCCTTAACGGGAGGTTGGGAGGTGTCAAAGTTTGTATGGAAGAATTTTAACGCTCGATTCGATTATCCCGAAGCTCAGTATTTATACTTAAGGCCGAAAATAACTAATAACGGGTTTTTTGAAAATTGACCCCTATCGGGGTAGTAAAGTATGAAATCCACGTGGACGAAAGTTGCACGGGAAGTGCTAGTTTGTTATAATCAAGCTGCTTAGAAAACAAACAGACGTCTGTCTGATGGCCTTGTTTTACATTTTAAGCTAGGTATAACTTTTTAAGTTCACAACGTACCTAATTGTCTGCTCGTTTAAATATTTATTTATTTATTTTATTGTCATTAAATAACTTTGTTTAAATTTTACTTTTAGTTTATAAGCAGCTTCTGTCCAATGTCTTTTTCCTTAAATTTTATATACACCTATAATTTGTGTATACATTAGCAGTAATACTTTCCTAAATACTTTTATAAAACAATGTTGAATGTATATGCTGTTGGTGTTCTTTAATAAATAAATAAATATAAAGTGACAAACTTTAAGGAGTGCTTTAGATCGCCCAACTTTTACTTTTTTTTTTTTTATTTATCATTTATACAAAAGAACACAGGATTACATATTTAATAGCAACCAAAAACCACTAAGGTTTAAACTTGTGCTATCATGAGTCTATCTCAATATCAAATTATACGTGAAGCATTTTATATGTATGCGTTATTGCCGATACAATATTTAACATCTTTAGGTCTTTAAACTATGGGACCAATTTTGAAATCGCGAAAAAGAAGGTACTGGTCCATACTAAAGTTTAATACTTACCTACTGTTCTAAACTCGCGTTCTAACTCTGTTCTTTAATTCGCGATTTCAAAGTTGGTCCCATAGTAAAAGTTGTTCAGATCGATGTTCTTATGCACCTATTAAATTTTGTAAAGTTAATTTTAAAATACCTTGTAGGTACTTGTGCTTGTGCTTGTGTATATACTTTTATTTAACAACAGAACTAATGAAACCCCCTGACTGCCTCGTTGGTCGCTAGCACTACAGCTGAGAATGAGGTCCTGGGTTCGAGTCCCAGGTCGGGCAAAGCGTTATTGGTTTTACCATCTGGAATGTCTCAGTAGCAGCCCGGAGTCTGGATTTGTGCCCGGTAGATGGCAATAGGCTCGCCCCCTATTACATGGGACTGAAACATAACTGGCGAAAAGTGAGTGGTACTATAGGTACACCTCTGCCTAACCTATCGGGGAATACAGGCGAGATGTTATGTTATGTTATATAGAACTGCTGAAATTTCGTGTCCATGGGTTTTAGAACACAATACTCAGAACGTATACCAAACGCAAACTAACGCTGCGTCAATACAATCATGTCTACGCGACGTTAACTAACGCTAGATGCAAGAATTCTATGATATCATCCTCGCGACATGACCTCTTGTTCTATAACTCAACAAAGTATCTTACCACAGACAAGTAAGTGCACTTGGCGCACCATAGCGGTCCTCCACCAAACCCCACCATCATACCGGCGGGCACCAGGGTGTACAGTTTGGGGTAGAACTGCGCCACGATGAACGGCATGTATGCTATGAAGGATACTGCTACGGCCCACTTGCAACCGAGCCATCTGTCAAAATAGGACTTACAGATTAATTAATCACATTTAGCACTGTGTGTCGATAGAGCAGTTTATTATTATGGGTCTGTTGGGTTCCGCTGTAGGGCAAAGGCTTCCCCTACATCTTTCCATTTAAAGGCTCATGCAAACAGTCGCGACACGCGACGTGACACAAAGGCACCTCGTGTCGCGCGACGAGCGGTGCCTTTGTGTCGCGCGCGCTGTATCACGCCTGTTTGAAAGATCCTTAACTGTATGTTTTGTAATTTGAGCCCAATCCTTTAGGTACCTACGAGACATGCGATGTCATTCTCGGCCACGCGATACGCGTCGTAGATAGAGCGGTAATCTTCGCATAGTTTTCATCTACATCGACATCTAGACGCACTGCAGGCTACCATCCCTACCTAGTTGTTATTCCACCAATTCGCACTAAGCGTTTCCAAATGTCTTTTGTGATGCGCACAGCAAAGGAGTGGAACTCTCTGCCTGCGTCTGTGTTTCCGAATGCATACAACCTCGATCTCTTCAAAGTGAGAGTTAACAGGCTTCTTCTGGGTAAGCTCGCTCCATCGTCGACTTTGTCTCTGTCATTTCTGACCTAGACTAGAGTCAAGAGCATACCTATCTCAAATTAAAAAAAAAATTGTTGCGGTTAACGTCAGGGTGAAAAGGTTGAAGGGTGGTTGGTATATCAGTCTACTCCTGGACCGGGTGTCCAGTAATCATTCTAGTACACATCGGAATGTTGACAGGAACGACGTTTTACAAAAATGCTAATCTTCATTGTTAAAATTCGGATATGCCTTCATGCCATCAACACTTCATGTTTAATTCAGCAACAGCACCTTACTTCGCCAAGGTTTATATTTTATTAGACGAGAGTATGAAACTAATTCCTTTATGTTTACAGTAAAGAGGTTACAATTTTCTTCAATTCCACTAGACTCGATACTTTATATTCCCTATATCTAACTGTCCGATACAGATCAACAAGATATAAAATAATGATCGTAAAGCGGTAACATAAACCCGTTGAATGTCGTAATTCAAAAATCTAATTGAGTCAACCGGTAGCCGGTACTAACTCAAATGATATCATTGCAAAGTCAATCAATGGAGGCTTTATTATCATCGTATTCTTAGGGCGAATTTCACCAATGATACTAAACGTGATCAGCACATCTAAGCCGCGTTCAAGAGCTGTCAGTGTCATCATTTTTGGGGAATATACACTGACCGCTCTTGGACGCAGTTTAGATGGCTGATCGCGTTCAATTTCATTGATGAAATCGGCACTAAATCTATTCTCTTACGGCCGAACCCAATAACCTATTTTCAGTAAAAGACAGATCGCTATTGATGGTAGACAGTATAGTTCTATCTGTCTTTATGTCAGGCCGGTAAGATTCCATAATCTTTTATAGATTATTGGGACGTTAAAGCCATAGATAGATAGGTTTTTCTATCACCAGTATGCGAAAACTGGTGATAGATAGGTTATTGAGTTCGGCCGTTAATTTATATTTATCATCGAAGTTAGGTATCTGTACAAGCTTACAACAATGTCAATGGCAGGTGTACTTACTTGATAACCACAGCAGGCAGCAGTATATTCGACAGTATAAGCGAGAAGTAGATAGCCGCCAGGGTAAAGGCCCCTGCTCCAGCATCACTATTCACCGAGCTCTGAAGGTTGGCAGTCCCATGGAAAGCTGTGAAGTGCACCATGAACGCAAACCCCAGGACTAGGATGTTACGGTTGATCCGCCATTTTTCATTGGTGCCGAAGATCACCGATGTTTCTGGCATTTTGGTAGATTAATCTGAAAAGAATGGTTATATTTTGTATGTCAATCATAATTTATTGGTTTATGACTTTGAGTTGTTTAAAACTTGAGTTGTTTAAGACTGCCTCGTTGGTCTAGTGGTCGCAAGCGCTACTGCTGAGCATGAGGTCCTAGGTTCGATTCCCAGGTCGGGCAAAGTGTTATTGGGTTTTTCTATCTGGAATTTCTCAGTAGCAGCCCGGAGTCTGGATATGTGCCCGGTTGATGGCAATAGGCTCGCCCTCTATCACATGGGACTTAAACATAACTGGCGAAATGTGGGTGTATACTAGAGGTATACCTCTGCCTAACCCGTCGGGGAAACAAGGCGTGATGTTATGTTTATGTGTTGTTTAAAACGATTGTCGCACCACTATTGGCAAACATAAAAGCGCAAGTCCGATCCTGCATGGAGTATTGCAGCCACCTTTGGGATGGCTCAGCTAAATACCAACTTGCCGCGCTTGACTAGGTAGAACGCAGAGCTAAGAGGCTCATTGGCGATGTAAGACTGGTGGATGCCAAGCTTCACAGCTTGGCTTATCGCCGCAAGGTTGCCTGCTTGTCGGTCTTCTACAGATTGTACTTCGGTGAGTGTGCTCGAGAACTCCACGACATCATTCCGCCTGCCCCCTTCTACCATCGGACATCTAGACGCACTGCAGGTTACCATCCCTACCTAGTTGCTATTCCACCAATTCGCACTAAGCGTTTCCAAATGTCTTTTGTCATGCGCACAGCAAAGGAGTGGAACTCTCTGCCTGCGTCTGTGTTTCCGAACGCATACAACCCCGATTAACAGGCTTCTTCTGGGTAAGCTCGCTCCATCGTAGACTTTGTCTCTGTCATCTCTGACCTAGACTAGAGTCAAGAGCAAACCTATCTCAAATAAAAAAAATTAAAAATTTACTTGATTCCTCAAAATTTACACTGGGTTTTCGGAGTTCTACCCTCCATTTTGTGAAAAGTATCCCAGACATTAAGTTTCGCTTTTACTTACTGCGAAGATATACGATAAATCAACCTGTATCGATACTTTTATTATCTTTTTAGATCATACTGTGGCGGCATCGCCACAATGGAACGCGTCACACTGACGTCACGCAAAATCCTGCATCGCGCAAACAGAGTTTACCGCGCGACTAGCATATATACAACATCCCGACATCAACCGTCGGGCAGTAGCCCACCAGACACAACACCCGTCTGGTCGGAGGATCCTCCCTTTTCTATGGAGGATGAGTGAACTTTACACCCTGTTCCTCATGCCTCTATACTGGTGACCCCGGACATGAACGTCAGCGCAGCCTTCGTGCAACTACTACAGCGTGACGTCATCAGCATCACTTCCTCGAGCTTTCGAGCAGCGAGTCACACAGCCAGCCAGCACCCACGGCTACAACGGGTATCCTGACCACCAGCATGCAGCGACCGCGCATACCTGGTCATCACCCTCAGCCTCATCAGCAACCTTGGCACAGCACACTGCACTCTCGGCCGGTCAACAAGCAGAGCCCTTCAAACCTCTCCTGGTCGACGCCAGCAGTCAGCCTCAACCCGGCGCTGTACCACATCCAACGCACTGGAGCATAACGCAGCGCCACCCCGACTCACTGGGGGCATCTCCGCAGACAGTTCCGACTCACCGCGAACTATGCGGCACCCGGTTCCGACTCATTGGAACCTCAACTGGCCCTGGCAAGCATCGCAAGATACACGACTCAGCCCACTATCGACCTCCGGTCTCCGGAGGGGAGTGATGTGGCGGCATCGCCACAATGGAACGCGTCACACTGACGTCACGCAAAATCCTGCATCGCGCAAACAGAGTTTACCGCGCGACTAGCATATATACAACATCCCGACATCAACCGTCGGGCAGTAGCCCACCAGACACAACACCCGTCTGGTCGGAGGATCCTCCCTTTTCTATGGAGGATGAGTGAACTTTACACCCTGTTCCTCATGCCTCTATAATACTAAATGCCAAGCTGTGTACATAGCGATTAGGTCCAACCAAAAAGGAATACCTCAAAGGCATAAGATTAACAAAAGATCTATTATTATAGAAGCATTATTTCTGAATGTTCCTAGTTATTGTGTAACGATGGATTTTCTCCGAAAAAAAAAACGAATTGATAATTGATTTGTCGGAACTTAATTATTTTCGGTCAGAAAGAAAATGGCCGATAATTGGTATTTCTGTCGAAAACCGAAAATGAAAACAAACTCCAATCAGACTCTATTTAACCTTTTAACCGCCCGACTTCATATCAGTTGTCGTGCCCCCAGCGCCGGGCAACTTGTATCATTACGATATTTGGTCGTAAATATACGACCCTGGCGAAATGGACACGAAAATATTTGTCGGATTAATCCGTCGTAGGCGGTTAAAGGGTTAAAGCGATATAAACTCTGAATGAGACAGCATTACTAAACCGTGACATGTCTAGAAACAGCGTGGTAGGCCGCCAGGACAAACCAATAATATACTTTTAATTCATTTAACCCATTTAAAAACAGTATCACAATTCACAATACGTGCGGAACACTCCCTTCTCTTAATTTACATTCAAGGATATCGGAATAAACTGATTATATCTCGATACTACCGGAGCAAACCGGTTTATGTGCACTAATGACTGAAACTAAATGTAGTATTTGCAATCAATCGAGGATATAAATGGCCTAACTAGTCGAAAATAGTGAAGAATGCTTTTTAGTGTATTTTTGCCAGTTTATTTGAAGTTTAAACATAACGTGAAAATGTTATCCAAATTGTTTTCCAAAGACAAGCTGGAATATTATTTTGTTATAATATAAGTATATGCCATAATTAATATACCTATCGTTGTGAGACGTGCTTCTATCACACTCGTAGAAAAACCAGTTAAGTTTACTGCTAAAGCTACGTTACATTTCTCTTATATTACTACTTATATTACGTGTATGGGTCAACTATACTCAGCGTGCTTTCAGCGACCTACGGATCCAATATAATAATGCGTTGAGAGTACTGATGGGGCTGCCGTGGCGCTGTAGTGCGTCCGGCATGTTTGCGGACGCAAAGTTGGTTTTGCTGCCATCATCCGGAAAAGATGTGCCTCCCTAATGCTCCGCGAGTCCGCGAGTCCGCGAGTCCGCGAGTCCGCGGCAGTACTAACACCATTCTTAATGTATTCGCAGATCGGTGGGATTCTCCTATGCTGCAGAGATGGATGCGGCTCCACACTGAATTGTAATTTTTATGTTTTCTATGTACCTACTAACACTATATATTAAGTATTATTGTTACTAACACTATGGACTCTGTCTGAAATAAAGTGATTTGATTTGATTTGATTACTAGCTGTGCCCCACGACTTCGTTCGCGTGGAAGTCGTAAGATACACATTGTACTAAAATAACAGCCACATTTTAATAAAACTGCCTCGTCACCCGACTCGTCGCTTTGCATCGCCCGCCCGTGCTATTACTTCGTTTAAAGGCTCCTGCAAACAGCCGCGACACGCGACGCGACACAAAGGCACCGCGTGTCCCGCGACGAGCGGTGCCTTTGTGTTGCGCGCGATGCGCGGCGCGTGACGCGCCTGTTTGTAGGAGCCTTAATGCAATGCACGACAATACAAGCTACTAATCGATTTATGATTGTAGTTGTCACCTACATACATTGATGACTGTAATGTTATTGAAATAATCTTTTGTATTTTTAAATTATGAGTATGATACTATTCATTCATGCTACATCACTACTACCGTCAAAATAGTGCTGTTCACGTATAGTACATCATCCTAAATTATATCCTAACTAATATCAAAAACGCGAAAGTAAGTTTGTTTTTTGTTACATTTTCACGCCAAGACGGCTGAACGGATTTGGATGAAATTTCGCACATGGGTAGACCATGACCTGGGTTAGGACATAGAATACATTTTTTCCCGATATTCTTACAGGATCGAGACTTATGCGGGTGCAACCGCGGGGTGCAGCTAGTTCTCTATATTTTCGGCAAATCTCAAACTCCTGAATCATGTGTGATACCAATAGTAAGTTGTTCAAATCCATCCCTCCGCAGGCTGTGCTCTCCCGGTACTTTATATTATCACAATGCTTGCCGGAAATCATTATCCAGCTTTTCAGGGGACAACATGAAAAGATCCATTAATGTCGGCCTTTGGTTTTTTGGTAACTAGCTTAAAGTTTGCGAGCTTATAAAGCTCTGAAAAAGGACATGTCCTTTTTCAGTGTCCTTTTTCTACTATTCTTCTCATTAATAATGCACTAATGGCCTCCAAGACTGAATTCTCGTATGCTAGGTTTATTATTAAAATAAAACGTCTAGAAATATATAATTTAAAAAATCTGTGTCACACTTAGCTAAAAGGCTAGGCTATATAAATCATTATAAACATATTCGCACGGATACAATACAAGCTTCGTAACCTTGGCCTGCCTGTAGTGCCTGTACATATTTGAGGTCAATTGTTTGCACGAACTAAATAAATCAAAGCTTTAATTGTATCTTAAGGCGACGATAACCGACTTTTAATGATTTTAAACTAAAGATTACGTCTAAATAAGTAGTGTTAATAATTTGGAAAAAATATATGTTAAATTAGAGCATTTTTTTAATAATTTAATATGTGAATACGTTAGATTATGTTTATAATTACATAGTGTAATTAATTTGTGAAGTTATGTCTAACGCGAACAAAAAACTGAGAATCACGCAAAAACTATCAAGTGTATTTTTATGAAACCTTCACCATTTTAAAGATAATTTAATTATTTATCTTTTAGTGTACGTGTCTTAATATAATACTTTTTGTTTTATGTATAATCAATTAATAATGCGTCTAATTTGGGACAGCGCTCCTTGATGAGCGAGTCCTATTACTTGCGTTGCGTGAGCTCAGCACAGAACACGCAAGCTAAGCATTCAAGGCCGTTGGCTTATATCTGCGTCTTAAATAGCTACTTGATATTTATATAGTTTAGCATAACAAACCCGTGCAAATAGGCGCTTTTATTTAGTGGAATAAAAATGTAAAAATGTATAATGTGTAAATGTAATAATGTATTGAAGTAGCAATTGCTTCCGGTATATGGTATCCAAATCCAACATAATCAGCCATATTGTTCCCATTGCTGCGCCCACACCACGCGGGCCCAGTGCGGGTTGGTGAACGTCAGCTCTCTTCGTACTTTTTATCTAGGAGACGCCGGTTTCCTCACGATGTACTCCATGAAAGTTTTTAGAGCAGTGATGATGAAAAAAGTTCAAACGCAAAACCTACGAAGTTTTAAGTCGGACTTGTTATCTCTGCGTCACTATATACTGCTCTTATTCAATACATAAATCAAAGTACATATTCAACTATTGTGGAATATTACGCAATGCTGAGACAGCAGATGGCGCCACTTTGACATGAGGTAAACAAAGCAAACTGTCAAAGACGCGGCAACATTTTTTGGTTTAATTTCATCCTAGTTAACACAATTTTCAGTTAAAATAATACCAAAAGGTCAAAAACATGCATATAAGTATTTCAAACATATTTGTTTTGTGATTTGGAACTACTTTACAGAATGCGAGGCAATGCCGCCAGTCTCTTGGGTACATTACCAGTCGACAGCGGAATTTTTCGACGCCATATTTTAGTTTGTGAATAGTTTGTTAAGTTAGGATATAATTTTGTTATTTTATTAATTAATTAGGTATACGTTGTTATTTATGTACATTCCATTTTAATTCTGAATAAACCATTAAATTTCTTTACAGAATACTTTTTAAAGTAAATAACACTAAAAACATTGATTTTCCATTAGGATTATACTCTGACTGTAAAAAATCCTTCATTCTTATAGTCTTGTCTAGTCTTCTTGTCTCTAAATTATGATCAGAACACAACCTGAAATGTTTTGTAATTGTAAAGTGCTTGCCACGTAGTTTTTCGTTTTTAGGGAATTAATGGACGCCTTCGTTCCTGCATATACTACCTAATTCTTACAGGTTATTCCTGACAAACGGCTATCACTAAAATAATAGTAACAAAATATACAGAAAATTATAATAACACGGGATTATCATTATAACAGTCGCCTAACCATAGATATTTATATTTATTATAACCATAGATTACAAAAGAGGCCTAAACTGAATCTTTACGTAAACAGAAAATGTTTACGTTATTCATTTATTTATTTATCCCGCTTATAATTATCATTACAGGTTTCATAACCTAATGCGATAGTACGGTCTTCTATAATGTATTTAAATATAAAAATTACAATTTAAATTATTCGGAACTTTAAAACCTTTATATTATGACCTTTTTGATATCTAGTACAACAGTGCCCTCTAGCGGGAGCAATTGGCAGTAAGGTTCATTTGGTCTTAATTTAAAAACTTGTGGCCTACCTAAATAGAATGAATGGAGTTTATTGACAATTTTCCTCCAAAAATCCTGCGGTTTTTTTAACAATTCAATTTTTTTTTAACTCTATCAATAAAAATGCCTGTGTCACTGTGTGTAGGCATGCTTGTTAAAAATCATTCGTGATTCTATGTGTGATTACATTACGCAACAATACGACAATCGAGGTAGATTCTTAAATTGTTATGCAGAACACAAATAATATTGCGTAAAATCGTTAGCTGAATCAATAAACAAGTATGTTATATTATGGGGTCCAATTTAGCTTTATAAAAATAGTCGCAAAACATAATACAGAATAACAGAATAGAGCCTACTCTATTCTTGATTAGCAGAGGAAGTCACATCGCATAATTTTATTATGCATTGTCATTCAGAAAACACATCTGAAATGTCTTAGGTAGGTAGGTACCCACTAAGAACAATTAGGTATGATAGGTAAATGGAATAACTCTAAGTAATTGGCACTTACTAAATAATCTTTTAAAAAAAAACGCAACGACATATTCATTTAAAAATAATAAGATTCCATTATTTTTATTCAATTGAAACTTGAAATAGAGCTGCAGTATAGCCTATTAAAATGACTGATTGTTAATATTTCCAGCACTTTTTGCTGGTTATTTGCTATACGCATTATAAACGTCAACTACCTAAGACATTTATTATTTATCACTGTAGTTTTATAGACCTTGCGATCGTGTGTTGATTTTAATACTTTGCACAGAATACTGATAGTATTATGAACGCAGTATTGATTATGATATTTATGATTGATTAATTTGAATTGGTAATTTGAAGCAGTGTTGTTAATATCATGCTTATTATGATTTTCATTAACTCGATTGAACTCTAGGTCCTTTTGACTACACCCTGTAGCCTCCTACATTTATAACTATTTTGACTTCGTTTGGGTACTACGCAAGTTTTTTGATTAGTCAGGTTAATGTCAGTCGTGAGCTTCTCCTATCAGGACCATCAGAACGTGCTAAAATCTATTACGTCTTTTTCTAGTGACCACTGAAAATCAGCGCTGTGCTGTGGGTCCCTCGTAGCACAGCATCATGCTGAGTGGAAGCCTTCTTGTCACAGTCATGACGTGCAGCTTCCAACTATTTCTGTTTTGTTTTATTTTACTGATTATTCTTATCGTTTTGTATGCACGTGTTTCTGTGACAAATATATCTATTTTTCTTTCTTACGTTTCTCCCAAATGTCATTCGTACCCCATTTCAGAAATGCATGTACCGAATCTTTTTGAAGAAAGTTGTTATTGTTTCGTTACAGAAACATAATTAGCTTATTTACTATGTTCCCCTTAATTATGCAGCTGGTTTAAAACAAAGAGCTTTTTCCCAAGTGCACCTAATTGTTACGTTTTCGCTAATTGGTAAGGCACATACTTACTCACTGTGACTGTGTGTGGCCCCGACCTGCCAATTAACAGATTTCTCAACACTTGTTAGTTTTTGCAATATGACATTGATTACTATGAATGAAGCTTTAGGCACAGTATAATAATTTTATTATACTGTCCTTTAGGTTATAAGAAATGTAAGAATACTAGCTTTTGCCCGCGGCATCACCCGCGTAAATTTCGGAAAATATCCCACGAGAACATACTACAGGGATTAAAATATAAATCCTCTTTATTCCCTATCCCATGGGAATTTCGAAAAAAATAGTTACCTCAATAATTACAGGTACGGAACTTAGTAAAGCTATTGTTCTCTGAATTACATACTAAAGTGTCTTTGGCGATGGCGAAAGTCCGGCTGAGCGATGATGAGTTAGTAAGGATATTTAACCCCCTAGAGTCTAGAGGATGATTTTCCTAAAACCCCTAAACATTCGTAATTTTTAAACAAAAGGCTTAATACCAATTTTTTCCTTACAAACTTTCATCCCCTATGTTCCCCCCATAACGAACGATTTTCCAAAAACGCTGAAACACGTAGTTTTTATTTTTAACAAGAATGCTAATACCAACTTTCATGGTTTAAACTACAAAAATGACTATTTTCCATACAAACTTTCATCCCCTATTTTACTCCCTTAGAGGTTGAATTTCAAAAAATCCTCCCTTGTTCCTTGTCTACATTATAAAGGAAAACTCTGTGCAAAATTACAGCTTTCTAGGTCCAAGGGTTTGGGCTGGGCGTTGATGAGTCAGTCAGGACTTTTCTTTTTAACCAACTTAAAAAAAAAGGAGGAGGTTATCAATTCGGTTGTATGTTTTTCCGGGCCCTATAGGAACCCGATGTAGATTTGCTAGCGTGCGTAGCCTAGTGTTCCGGTAGCGTTTCGGTGACCTCTTTGGGGAAACCAAAGGTTTTGTCTGTGTAATTATGGATGAAGTTATCATGACGTAATACCGGAGATTTATTGTGAAGGACGGCACGGTTGACATCTGTCGGGCATGCCACCGTCCGGGAGAATAAATCCACACATCATCTCCGGGTGTTCTCGTCTAGCTAACGAAGAGTACACACAACCACATAGACACAACCTTGTAGCCAAGATTATCCATCAGCAACTTGCTCTGAAATATAGTCTTGTGGAATCGGAAGTGCCGTACTACAGGTATGTGCCTGACCCAGTTCTCGAAAATGGAAATATCACATTGTAGTGGGATCAATCCATCATCACTGACAGGACTATTGCTGCCAATGAGCCTGATATAGTGGTGGTAGATCGAATAGAGCGGCGCGCAATGATTGACATGACTGTCCCGCATGACGGGAATCTCGTGAAAGCCGAAAAAGATAAACAAATCAAGTATCTTGACTTGGCTCGCGAGGTTGTCGACATGTGGGATGTGGACTCAGCGATCATTGTGCCGATAGTCGTATCAGCCAATGGCTTAATTGCCAAGAGCCTCGACCAACACCTAAGGAGGCTCTCGTTGGGCAGCTATTAATGGCTTGATATAGAAAGCGGTACTTCTGGACACGGTCCGCATTGTTAAGAGGTTCCTCTCTCCGGTGCCCTGACCACCAGTAACTTGGACCCTTTTCCCGATACCGGTATGGGCTACTTTTTATGTTTTTAAATATTTTATATTCTACGAGGCAAAAGAAGTATGTAAGGATTGTAGCAGGTGGCGTTCTGTAGTTTCTGCCTACCCCCATGGGAAGAAGGCGTGAGTTTATGTATGTGTGTGTATTTTTTATTCTAATATTTAAACATATAAATTATATGTATATAATTAAATAAAAGAGATAAATATAATTCAAAACAATATACAACGTAATAATTGTAAAAACGTAATAAACCGAGACTCCTCCGTGCCTCGGAAAGCACGTTAAGCCGTTGGTCCCGGCTGTCATTCGTAGATCTTTGACAGTCGTTACGGGTCGTCAGAAGACCGAAAGTCTGACAACCAGTCTTACCAAGGGGTATCGTATTACCCAGTTACTGGGTTGTGGAGGTCAGATAGGCAGTCGCTCCATGTAAAATACTGGTATTCAGCTGCATCCGGTTAGACTGGAAGCCGACCCCAACATAGTTGGGAAAAGGCTAGGCAGATTGATTGATACAACGTAATAATTAATGCAATTATTGTAAAAAAAAAACAGTTTTATTTTAAGTTTCACAAAAGTGCCTATTTATCGGAGCAAGCTGCGGGTTTTTTTTTTAGTTTTGTCACTGCGTCCAAAACGAAAAAAAACAAAGAACAATAAAAAAAAATAAAGGGATTGTTACAAAAACAGAACAGCGCGACGTTTCTTACGGAATTATTATTCGAACGGAAACTAATTTGAATAGGTACATATGTGTGCATATTTTTAGATTATTTTTTATACGTAACTAAAGATTAATTTATTTTTCTAACGGTACGTACCTACGACTGTGGAAGTGAAAAATGAAGAGCTAAAACGCAAACCTTTGCTCAGGGTTCCCATCTAAAAACCTTAAACTCAGTAAGGGTCTCCAAAACGATCAATTGCCATCAATTTCTACTGTCGTAATATTATCAATCGCTTTGACGATCAATTTGCGCATCAATATGTATCAATCACGTAAAAATTGAGAATTGCTAAATGATTGAATTGCTTGCAATTGATCGTTTCGGGGACCCTTAACAGACAACGGGCAGCCTAAACCACTGGATCTAGAAGCTTGAAATTTTATGTGAAAGTTCGTCAGTTTTGCTGACGGGAATCCCATCGGGCACACAACTTGTACATATATTAGCGTACTTGTATATTATGATACAAGTGTGCTATGTTGGTCATCACACTCGAGGCGATATTATTCGCGCGAGCCGCAGGTGTAATGATCAATGCACATTCGTTTCATACGACGTTTTTCAACACACTTACGAGGCAAAAAAAATAAATAAACTTTCATAAACTCCGCCATTTTTTCTTTCTTTCTATTTTTTTAGGTACACGTTGATTTGTTGTATTTAATGACAATAAAAACACGCATAAAATATCTGAGATATGAAATATGGCCCGCGGATTCCTTTTATCGCGGTGTCTTGGCAGGTTGAGGGAGAGGCAAAGACCCGAAGCCGTCGAACAGTCTAATAGGTATTAAAAGCGTAAAAACTGAATATTTTGTATGTTATTTGGATGTAGAACACGAAAGAATGTTATATTTCGACAAGAATAAATAATTTGATGAAATATTATGATAATTTATCATATTTTATTTTTGTACACAGTATGTATAAAAAGGCATGAAGTCTCTTTGATGAGATTAAAAAGCGCACATCTCCATCTGGTAAATACTTATCTGTGGCGCACATTACCGCAAAGTAAAAAGCACGCGTGTTTAATACACTGCATATTTATGAAAAAAAAAAAAACTAAAAGCAGTTCAATATGAGCCACCTTACGATCAAATGTTTTGAAAAATAATAAAACGACTTAATTTACTTTTCAAACAAAATAATGATGTTCAGATGTTTATTTTACATAATCAAAACTAATTAGACAAGCTGTTTTAAAAAAGTTTTCGTCGTCTCCAGTAAGCATAAGATTATGCGCTTTATTTTATCATACCTAGAGCTGGAAATATATATTATTTCATGACATAATAATATCCATACGGTAGGCTGTTAGTGTCAATCAATGGAACAGCCATGCCCTTGACTGTCGGAGTGATAGGCACAGGTTACGGTTTCAATTACAATGACATTATAACATTATTCACTTCATTGTGACAAACATAATTTATTTATGTACCTACAATTATTTTAGACGCGCGTTGGCCTCTACCAAAAATAGCTCTAGTATTTTTTTAAAAATTACACAACTACCTACTATAATGTACCTTTGATTTCAAGTTAGGTTTTAGTTAAAAACTGACTCGTTGGTCTAGTGGTTGCAAGCGCTACTGCAGAGCATGAGGTCCTGGGTTCGATTCCCAGGTCGGGCAAAGTGTTATTGGGTTTTTCTATCTGGAATTTCTCAGTAGCAGCCGGGAGTCTGGATTTGTGCCCGATTGATGGCAATAGGCTCGACCCTATTACATGGGACTTAAACATAACTGGCGAAATGTGGGTGTACTATAAGTACACCTCTGCCTAACCCTTCAGGGAAACAAGACGTGATGTTATGTTAAAAACTAAATTTCGTAATTAAATACAACTGTAATTTAATTCAACTGTGTTAATTTATATATTATATATATATATATAGGTTTATAGCATATTTATTTATTTAAGTATTTGTTAATTTTTGCTTTATAGTATATGTGTAGGTATATATATTTTTTAGTTTAAGACGTCACTAATCATATTCTTCTCTTCTTGTTCTCACACACTATTGTCCTACATTTCTTTTTTAATTTCTCCTTTCGCAGGTCTGCTGGAAGAAATATCTTAAGAAATAAGCAGTACCTTTGTACTCAATGATCATAATGTCCTAACTATATAATGTTTTATTGTGTGTACATAAATAGTAAAATAAATAAATAAATAAATCTGATTAGAACTGATAAAATTAACGACTGTCGGAAATTAAATTAGTTATTTTTAATTTACTTTAACCGTAGCTTTGTGATTGTATTTTTTTATTAGCTAGATTCACAGCGGAGTTATTGTTAGTAGTACACCGCACGTTTATTATTATTCATTTTAGTGATCATAAACTGTGATATATTCTAATACATATCTAATCTATAGCACCCTATGGCGGTAGGAATGGATGCTATTGTCTTTTCATCATAATTTTACCCGACTGAGAAGGGTTACCTACTTAGGTTTTTGCCCATGAACATTGCAGTATGGACCATGGACCAGTATGGATCATGGATGGATAATCATCATCATCAATAAATTAAATTGAAGTGTCTGTGACTTGCCGCACTTGACTCGGTGGAACGCAGGGCAAAGAGGCTCATTGGCGACGTAAAACTGGTGGATGCCAAGCTTCACGGCTTGGCTCATCGCCGGAAGGTTGCCTGCTTGTCGGTCTTCTGCAGATTGTACTTCGGTGAGTGTGCTCAAGAACTCAACGACCTCATTCCACCAGCCCCTTTCTACCATCGGACTTCTAGACGCATTGCAAGTTACCATCCCTGCCTAGTTGCTATTCCACCAATTCGCACTAAGCGTTTCCAAATGTCTTTTGTAATGCGCACAGCAAAGGAGTAGAACTCTCTACCTGTGTCTGTGTTTCCAAACGCATACAACCCCGATATCTTCAGAGTGATAGTGAACAGGCTTTTCTGGGTAAGCTCGCTCCATGGTCGACTTTGTCTCTGTCACCTCTGACCTAGGCTAGAGTCAAGAGCAAACCCATCTCAAATAAAAAAATTACAGCTTTTTACTAAATGCATGACAGTGTATACGATACCTATAATGAAAAAGCAATTTTAAACATTTTTGTCTGTCAGTATGTCTGTTTGTTCCGGCTAATCTCGGAAACGTCTGGACCGGTTTTGACAGGGCTTTCACTGGCAGATAGCTGATATTATATGAAGTAAATTAGTGTACTTTTATTTTAGAAAAAGAATTAGGGTTCCGCGCAAAAAAAAAAACCCATGAAATTCGAAACGGCTTGACCGATTTTGACGGGCCTTTCATTGGCAGATAGCTGATATTATAAGGAGTAACTTAGGGTACTTTTATTTTGCAACAATACTTAAGGTTCCGCGCAAAAAAATTAAAACCCATGACATTGGGAACAAAATCCAATTCAAATAGGGAAGTATTGACATCCAGGCGGGCGAGGCCACGGGGAACAACTAGTCCAATATATAAAAAATCAATGTATACTTGTTCGTATTTTATGCGCTCTATACCATTAATCCGATTGCGATAAAACTTTGTCAACTTATTGCTTGAACTTGGGTGAAGGTTATAGGCATAGTACAATTGCACTTCACGCGGACGAAGTCGCGGGCAGAAGCTAGTATATAACAAATGCGAAAGTAACACTGTCTATCTCTTACGTTATCACACCTGAACGCTGCACCGATCATTTTGAAATTTGAGAGTTAGGTTGCCTTGCACCTGGAGAAGGAGATAAGCTACTTTTTATCCTGGATATGTGTTTAAAAAAATGATGAAATACAAAATACACGCTGACAAATTTGCGGGCAACAGCTAGTATTTTATAAAGAACTAGCTGCACCCCCCGACTTCGTTCGCGTGGAAGTCGTAAGATGAACAATATACTAAAACAGCAGCCACATTTGAATAAAATTCCCTCGTCACCCGACCCGCCGCGTTGCGTCGCCCGCCCGCGCTGTTACTTCGTTTTCGCTTAGCGTTCTTACTGACTTTTTTCTTTTTGATCGGTTCCTAAGGGTCGTAGCATGATGTTAAATAACCTATAACCATCCTTGAGAATTAGGCTACCAAATAAAAAATAATTTTTCAAATCCGACTTTTTGTTCACAATCGGTCTAGCCGTTTCGCAGATTCGCCGGAACAAACAGATAGACAGACAGACAAAAATTTTAAAAATTGATTTTTTGTTATAATTACCGTACCTATATACTTTCATAAGCATTTAGTAGAAAACTGTTATTTTGACATTACAAAGAGAAACTTCAATTTTATTGGTTTGTATAGATGTGTCACGAGTCACGACCCATTTCCAAAAATGTTCATACTATCTCCCATCTACGTGAAACCTTTCATAATAATATCTAGAACTGTATCTACCTCCCCGAATAAGGTGACTTTAATTTAACCGCTTTTTACGTGCTTGGTAGGCGATATGATTACAGAATTTGGTCGAGAAAGAAGAAATTAGCATATAACATCAAGCCTTGTCGGTCGTAACGTGAAGGGGTAGGTAGAGGTGTATAGTACATACCTACACATTTCAGTGGTTAGGTGTTTTATGTTTTGCCCGCGCCATTAACCTTTGGCATATTGTAATTACAGACACAATTAGTAAACAATTGACTTTGTACCTATGGGGTTCAAAAGACAGTCCCCGAAACGATAAATTGCAATAATTGTACATTTTTACGTGGTTGATACACATTAATGCGCAAATTGATCGTTCACTTAATAAATACTTCAATAGAAATTGACGGCAATTGATCTATTGCAATTGATCGTTTCGGGGATTCCTTATTCTATTGAAACTCCGTACAACGGTATAAGTGTTACCACCGATGTGCGGTCGACTGTACCGTGAAAATTAAATGCTCTTGGTAAATAGTAAGTGTTTGTGTCCAGGATATAAACTAGAATTACTACAGTCTTCCGCATTTTGCGTAAGATATTTTATGTCCTAGTTATTGTTTTTGTTCCATTAACATTTCGCACGTATAAATAAACAATATCTTCATTGTTATTGGACATTTTAAACGACACTGTTGAGCTGCCGACATAAATATTAATATAAGAAAAAAGAAAGAAAGAAAAGTTAGTTAAGAAAAAGTAAAGTTAAGTTAGTTTATTAAGATTATTTTAATAATAACAGTGTAAGCATTTTTTTTTTATTCCTGATCACATAACAAAATACTCACCTTTCAACTATGAATAAAAAGTCCTTCGATGTGTCACTTAACTAAATAATTAACGTTTGTTTTGAATCACATAAATAATTCTGCAATAATTACCGTCGCATGTAACACGTTAAACTATTCATTTTACTATTTTTTAAATCACACCACTGTGATAAATAAAACTAAATTAATTTTTATAATAAAATTGACAGTTGATTTTCATTTGTTTTCGTTATGCCCGCCAAATTAGCACAACAAAAAACAAAACCACAGAGTCAAAATTATGTCACATTCAGCCAGTATTTGTTTACCACGTTTATTTTTTATTCAGCCAGCTATAGTTTCGAGTGTAACCGCATGGGTGACTGGGCAGTGTATCCGTGTGTCCGAACCACAAGATAATAGGTGCCTAACTAAGTAAATGGAGCTAGAGAGCTTGTGCAGCTGTACGAAGGATTTGGCGCGTTTCCATTGTTCTAACTCTGCAGTGTTTTGTAGGCTAGAAACTAGCCAACAAAACACTACAGTCATACACAAACGTAAAATCCAAACAGTCGTAGACGTATAAAAATAAAATAAAATAAATCAGCCTGTGTTATCCCACTGCAGGGCAAAGGCCTTCCCTCCAAACTCAATTTGGAACTTTGGTGTTTTAAGAATATTAAAGCTGTTTATGAGTAGGTATTTCATACGACGTGTATAAAATACTGTAGAGGTTTTAACCAGGCGTGCAATTAGCATAAAACCTTCGCAAGTTTATTAATTTTTATTAATTAATTTAAGAAGAAAACCATTGATTTAAAAGTTGGAAGATAGAAAAAAACAAGATAGGTTGACAGTCGGCCTCCCGGCCCTGACTGATATAGATATATATAGAAAATAGCAGTGTCCTGGATACGTGCCTTTAACGAGTTAATATAATATAATATTATACACAATCAACACTACATAGAACACGAAATAGTCTGCTCGGCTCCCGTAAGGTCCTTGTGGGGTATTACAATACCTACTCTTTATTTTGTATATTACATTAAGGGCTCGTAGCTAAGTCGCGCACTCGTCATTTGTCACATTAGGTAATTATGCGATCATTTTCATTCGAGAAACTGGCCCTAAGGCGGGTATCACACCTCCGCCGCGAAAAACCGCATAATGTTCCGCTACTCGCTAAAACCGCACGGGTCGATCGAACAGGTTAAGCTATGCTTGCCGCGATTGGTCCGTGGATGGGTGACCATCTTTACATACCAAGACCCCTCCGTGCCTCGGAAAGCACGTTAAGCCGTTATCTAATCGTAACCTTTGATAGTCGTTACAGGTCGTCAGAAGCCCGAAATTCTGACAACCGTCTTACCAAGGGGTATCGTATTACCCAGTAACTGGGTTGTGGAGGTCAGATAGGCAGTGGCTCCATGTAAAATACTGGTATTGAGCTGCATCCGGTTTGACTGGAAGCCGACCCCAACATAGTTGGAAAAAGGCTAGGCAGATGATGAATTTTGTATGACATTAGAATGTGCTGATAAAAGCTTCTAATAAAACTCTTTTATTAGTCAGTGAAATATTGGAACATTCTCATTCATCTCAGCCTCCGGTTAACAAACACACCACATCCTTTTTTTTTAAACTGGGGCGTGATTTCGAATATCGAACAGAAACAATAATCGTCATACGGTAAGACATCGTATCGTAACTCGTATGACATTGGAAACACGCATATTTTCCATAAGTAATTTGCAATACAGTATTTAATAAGACCGAGTATACCTAAAGTAAGTACTTATAAGTACATGTACCTATAACAACGCTAGTGACAAATCTACCCACGTTTATGACTTAGCAAACAAACTTATGAGTGCTGCTCATAAGATTAATTGACTAGTATCAAGCACCACTGGTACATTTTATGGTATTTCCTGGTAAACAAATCAAAACCTATTAAATAAATTGCGGAAGAATTAAGCGTTAGCTGGAAGAGCATGCTCGAGCATTTTGCTGCTCAGTCTGCGCTAAACCCTAGGCTTGCCGCACACGGGCCACACGCTACAGCCAGAAAACACCGCCACATGTAGATGGAAGCAGCTACTAAGCAGTGAAAGTGCGCGACAGACACTCGGTGGTCGACACAAGTGGTCGGCAGCCGCTGCTTTTTATGAACCCATTGTATGGCGTTTCGTGTTAGTGTTTAGTGGTCGGTGGCGGTCACACGAAGCGAGAACCGGCCTGTCTTGGCGTGTAGCGACCACCAGCGTTATCCGTGTGCAGCGAGTTCATATAAAATGTACGAAATACTGTAGTCCACAGCGCGGTGGCGGCGTTTTGTTGATGTTAGGTAACCCGGGTACCCGTTTACTTGCACTACGACACAAATGACGTATGGAAACCGACGGCTTTGTAGACGGACCGGGACAGAAGCTGTGCACTCAACGCAATTTCAGCGCCACAAATTTTATCCGTAAGTACTGCCATCTGTAGACGCAGACGGCGCGGGTGATTCCGTGCTCAGACACCAACGATCACTCCACTGGTGTGCAACTCTACAGCTACTGTATTTGCAAAAAATGATAAATGATAAACGACAAATGGTTTTATTTCTGTAAGTAGGTTTATACAAACACTTTTACACGTCAAACATTCTGACTACTCTGAGTAGAAAGGCCGAAACAAACTCAGAGGTCACAGTCTCTTTTAAAGTCCAGACATAATCTTGGTCAGATCATGTGAAGACCATGTAGATTGGTGTTTGAAATGGTCTTTCGAGGAATGAACCACACAGATTGAGTGGACCTGTCCAGTCAGTGCACGCATCTGTCTGTAATCGTACAGCTCAACTTAAAACTTAAGGAGCTCAACGATTCGACGAACAATACCAAAGAAAAGACATTTGGGTAGGCCGCATAATTTACTCAAACTGCCAGACTATAAAAAAATGGGGTTCAAATAAAAACAATAATTAAATATATTTTTTTTATATTAAAATTATTATCACAATTAATCTTCACTTAACTTCGTTTTTAAACGTAACAACAATTAGGTTTATCTATTATTTACGTACCATATTTAATTGTCCAAGATAAAAATATCATATTACTATTAGCATGACATACAAACAAGTTTACTTTATCTTACATCTATATCTTCTAATTACATCTAAAAGTAACAACAAAATCATAGAGGTCTAAAAGTCTGAACACTGTACACTGCACATTGGTACTATTTTCACTAAATATCAGAAAAA
Organism: Fissipunctia ypsillon; assembly: GCA_947568875.1. NCBI lineage: Eukaryota > Metazoa > Arthropoda > Insecta > Lepidoptera > Noctuidae > Fissipunctia > Fissipunctia ypsillon. The sequence continues at coordinate 6,613,280 of OX387657.1, forward strand.
TCAATACAACATAAATGGATAAAAATATTACGAATTCGTTACATACAGCTGCGCGCCCCTCCACTGCTTGTTGCATACACTTTTCAAATGTTTGTTTAGAAATTTACGTGGAGGGTCGTGCTGTTTTATAGTAATAGATCTCTACGTGGATATTATGGGGTCGTATTATTTTCCAGAAAAATATCGGGTCACTAACGAACAAAACGAAAGATTTTCTCGTAGATCGTAGGTACTGGCGCCGGTTCTCTTGTCACAAATCCGTTTAAACTAAACTAAAAATCGCCAAAATTTTGTTTATTCCTGTCAAACGACGATTTCCCATTCTGAAATTAACTAAAGTGACACAACTTAACTATATTTTAGTTTGACAGCACTAAGATGGCACTGAGTTGTTAGTTTAGTGAAAATGGTAATTTTGCTATTCTGAATTTGACGTTTTTCATCTAAAATTTAGATTTTCTAACTAAATCTGACTATTTTTAATCGCGATTAAAGAGGTGTGGAATAAAATTAGTTGTCATGAACTAAAATTCACACCAACACCTCGACAGGTGCCAAAATGTGTATCTTTTTTTCTTTCGCTTATATCTCGGAAATGGTGTGTCCTATCGCAAAAATAATGAAAATTTCGACCCCCTTTATTGTACCCCTTATACCCCTAAAACTCAACATGTAGGTACTAATTTTTCATATTTTCTATACAAAAAGTGAAAAATTCCCTATAAAACACGTCGAGGCTGCCCCCCTGCGCGCCTCCGGCTCAAAAAAAAATCACGGGGTAGGACAAATAAGTACTTACCACGTGGAGTCGCGATTATTAAATTCGATTTAGTTGTGTCAAAATTATTTTTAAATTTAGTGGTATTTTTTTTTGCAGAATAGCTTTAAGATTCTTATAGCCAAAAGTAAGGAATTTTAGTGATAGTTTAGTTAGCTTAGTTCGGTTTACAAAAGAATCGGCACCACTGTTCAGTTAGCATGCCTCTATGACTAAAATATGTACTAACATCGTTGAGGATATAAGTCTAATAATCAAACATTTGCTTCAAATGCTTTGTAGGCGCTTAAATACTTTCGGTGTATAAAAAATCGCATCAAACGATATTTTCAAAATCATTATCAACATAGACACAGCTCTTTTTATGTACCCTAATTTTAATGACAATTATATTCAGGATGCCTTCACTTTAAAAGTCATTTAATACACTACCGTTGTCTACATCCAAATTGTATTTAAAAACAATTGGCACTGGTAATCGCACTTCATCGTTACAAAACAAAATGGTCTCTTTTTAAAGCACATCGTCCTAAAGACATCACTCAACAGTCTGAAAAGCAATATTATCAACGCCTTTGCTACTACTAATATAACATAAGTCCTTCTTCTTATTCTGGAGTTTCCTCTTCATCTTGTACTGCTGGTATTCCACTATGAAGTAGCAGGCTACTCCTATGATCATCATGCTGAAGATGAGGTAGGTCTTGGCACTGGTCCTAAGGTATGGGGATAGGACGTAAGCAATGATGTAGCCTACGGATTCCCAGAGCCTGAAGTTTGAGAAGGCTGCTTCTTCTCTGCCGGGGAAGAGGATGCCGTAGTATGCTGTAACGAGGAGATATTTTCATTAGCTGATGTTGAAGACTGGATGAGGTAGGAAGCTTTAGATTTTGTTTTGTAACTTTAATGATCAATCAACTCAGCCTACCGCAGTCCACTGCTGGATATAGGCCTCACCCAGGCTGCGCCACAACACCCTGTCCTCCGCTTTCCGCATCTAGTCTGTCCCAGCCACCTTCTTAAGGTCGTCGGTCCATCTAGCTGCTACTTTAATGATACTAATATGAAACTATAGAGGGTGTAAAGTTCACTCATCCTCCATAGAAAAAGGACGATCCTCCGACCAGACGTGTGTTGATTCTGGTGGGCAACTGCCCGACAATTGATGTCGGGACGTTGTATATATGCTAGTCACGCGGTAAACTCTGCTTGCGCGATGCAGGATTGTGCGTGACCTCAGTGTGATGCGTAGTTCACATGCGATGCGACTATGCGATGGTACTATCGATTTGAGGCCACATAATTTTCAGTGTGTTCTATACGCCTTGACGAAAACGCGCTCAGTAATCTTGATAATTACGTTTTACTGGTCGACAACTTACCATTTATCTGTACAATCCACACTGAGTCGCAGAGACCCCACAGCACGGCTATGATATAAAGCACATAGCCTTCTCCTGCATGAGGCCGCCATGTTAGGACTGCGCTGAAGAGAGCAGCCTGGACTATCGTCGCGCCGCAGATCAAGGGTATACGGCCAGTTATCTGGAGAGTTACGAAACAAATGTGTTAGGAAGAAAGATTTTGCCACATTACTTGGGCAAAATGAATGCTGTTGCATAAGAAATGTGAGCAAAAAGAATGATTGCAGAGAGTCCTTTTTAATTTACAAATTCCAGTATAGCAAAGATCGATGCCAATTTCCTGGCAGGCCTTATTAAAAGCACTTTTCAGGTACGAGTTTTGTCTGTAAGAAGTTTTTACTACCGGTGTGTGCAGAACATGAAATCTGTGTAGATATTATGTATTGGATGTAATAACAGTATTGCTATTAGATTTCGCGCAGTTTCGAGAGCTGCCTTTATTTTTATTGGTATCTATATGTAGGAAGCAAAATTCCTTGGAGTCTGCAAAGGTTGAAGAAGTACAAGTGCGTTGAGCATTAGAGATCATGGATCCTCCTGCGTGCCAATGATGGCGAGTTTTGTGGGACGGCAGTTCAGTTTTAGCTTGACTACAATATAGAATAGATTTTTTTAAGTTTACCATGATGTGTAAAATGTCCATGAGCAGCCGTGAGGCACACAATACTGTCGTTATAACAAAGATTTTTCTGTTTTTTTTTGTGTTCTTAAATTGTGTGCCTTAATCTGGGTAACATTTTTTTCTTTCCTTTCTTTCATTTAATGTAAATTGTGAATGCATCTGCAGCAAGTTTTTCTTACCTTAGCCAAGTACCCGGTGAGCACGCATCCAATGGCGTCAGATAGACCGTACGTCATCATGACGAAGCCGACCGAACCGGTACCGACTGCGCACGACACGAACGCCTGTAAGTAACAACACAGCAAATTGTATTCTTGTGTTCAGTTTTAATTTCGATTATTTTATTTTCGGTCTTAAATATAAATACTGAGTTTCGATTTAATCAGACCGCGCATTAAAATTCTTCCATACCAACTTTGACACCCCCCAATCCTCCTTTAGGGGGTAGTTTAGAAAAACAAAAAAGACTAACTTCATAATTTACTTAAATAAGTACCTACCTACTCGAGCCAAGGGCTCTAATTTATTAACTCAAGAAATAAGATTTTTCATACAAACAAAATCCTTCCTGTTTGCCCCCTTAAAGGTCTAATTTCCAAAAAACCTCGTCTTAGTGCTCCCCTACATTATAAAAGGGAAGCGGTCTGCAAAATTTCAAGTTTGTAGCCCCAGCGGTTTAGGCTCTGCGTTAACGAATCAGTCAGTCAGGACAAGTAATGCATTATATATGTATAGATGAACTTACCGCAGTAAAATCAGCTCCAAAGAAAGCCTGCTGCAGTCCGATAAAGATGTTAATAATGACGAGCAGTAGCTGCGTTGGCTCTATCAACAGCTTCAGAGTCACAGCTAAGAGGGCCATCCCTGACGTCCCTCCGCCAGACCCAGCGCGACCTGAGTCGTACCTGGGACAAGAGTTAATTATGAAGCCGAGATGAGACTAAACTAGACCATAGTGGAAAAGGATTCGGTCTATAATAGGTAGTGTGATTTACTCTTTCATGCACATAGGTACCTATTAACCATTTATGTCTACACGGAGTCGAACTGATAAACGAAACATAAGCGAAAAGTACGTTAGCAATAAAATCACCTTTTCATAGAGTCCACTCCTATACCAACAATGAGGGCTGCCCCGGCCATACAAGCGAGGTAAATGCCTGGAAAAGGTACACAAAACAAGACCTTTAAGGTTTTAGATATACAACGTATTTTTTCTTATATGTCATAATTCTATAAGTAAAAATAATACAAAAATTCCTAGAATATGTGGTCCAAAAATGCATAGTTTCGAAGATATCATCAATCATAATTAAATTAGGTTCATTCTAAGTTTCATTGATAAATACGAGTAATTGATTTTCATTCATACCAATCATTCATAATTAAAGCTAAGAAAAAGCGACGTTGTCATATTTCACGTAAGGATGTTTTACATTAATAATCGCGACTTTGTCGAATTATTTTGTATGAAAAATGAAAACAAAAAAAAATTGATAATTGAAAAATAATTCATACTAGTGGCGCAGCGTTCATGTAAAGATCATCATATTATGGGAAAGATTCTTATCGGCTTCCCTTCGAAACAACCACTCTTCTTAATGTCTAGGTACTATTGCCAAATAATAGTGGTACATCTGTGTGTGTAACTGTGTATCACATCACATTACAAATATTTAATACCATTTTGATACATCATAAGACTAAACAAACATTACAAAAATGCCTAAATTTTTTTGTCTAAACAAAGATTTCCGATAACATCAGCGTCAAAATAAGCTGGCCGTCGTGTGTCAGAATGAGGTGCTAAATTCGTAGGTACGAACACACGTGATTTTGTGTCCCGCAGCACGGCGTCGAAGGTGAACCCGAACTGGGGAAGCCGAACTACAGCGAGTTATGACAGGGACATAAATAGAAAAGTATGTAGGCGAGAACGAGATAGAATGAACGATTGTTCTTTTTTGTGTTGGTTTTTCTTTGCGTCATGTTTACCGCAAATAAATGAATTCCTTTTCTTTTCATTTTCTATATTAATGTTCTTTGTTAAATTGTTGATTTCTTGACACATACATTCACGTGTGTTTTGTTTTCTCCTGCTCTTTTGTGTTTTATTCGTTATAACATTAGAATATTTTTGTAATATAATGTTTTTCAGAAATAAAACTATAATCGCTAATTTTATCGTTCATTTCTAAACATTTGATAAAATATTCTGTTTATTTTGTGATAGCGTCTATGTTAGGGCGGTTATGTTACTTGACGATAGATGGCGTTAAATTATGTAAAATATAGATTTTGATTTTTGAGTTAATTCATTTTGATGTTATATACAGGGTGTTTGGCGCATGGACCGACACAATTTTTTGTGGGGTTGGGAGCGTCATTTGCAAGGTTTCACCCAAAGACCCCATGTCCTAAGTGTCACGGTAATTGCGATATGATTTTTTTCTAAAAAATACCCGAAATCTCGACTTTAAATCGTCATTACTCTTTTTGTATGGTTGTAATAGAACAAAATAACTTTTATTATAGTATTCAATGTATTGTTATTCTAAATACATTATTATTTGATGCAATTAATCTGTAGGAAATTACTTATGTGATCCCAAAGTCATAAATCTATGTAAATGTATAAAAAATTACAACTCCTAAATGCATTTAAATAAAAACTAAAAGCTATTTTGAACTTAGCTTTATTTTAAGAACTTCTCTAGTTTATACCCTTTTCAACGGTATACTACGTGTCATCGAAATGATTCATTATGTAGTCAAAATAAGAGGTACTAGTTGTCAGGATCAAGATATCGAAAAGACTGATGAGATAAGATAATATGTTTTTATTAAGAATTTCAATTTCAAAATTTATTCAAAATGTCCTCCTCTACTCCGTAGACAGGCACGGCACCTATTTGTTATTTTGACTAATATTCACTCTCACATACACTCGAAGCTCTTGATAATGCAAATTCCCGGTCTCCCGCAGACGTCGATAGGTTGTTGAGAAGGTCTCGTGGTGCGGCAAAGGTCGATCAAGATAGCGCTACTGATAAATTCTTCGCGCTTCATGCGCATTGCATTTAGCGCTGCCATACGCCAGCAACATATCAACATACTCTTCGTTACTAAAGTTAGGCATTGTAATGACAATAGCCAAGACGAACAACGAAAAACAGTTCACAGATTTAACGAAAACAAGAATCAAAAAGAAAACTCAACAAGAAAACTCAACTACGAAGAGAACAACGTGAAACGCACAGGCACTTCCAACAACAAAGATAGTCAAATCTCGACTGAACCTGGTCACGTCACGAACTTCCAAAGTTCCAATCCAATGATAGACAAAACAGTGATTTTACATGCGCATGAAGGAGACAGACTTTGTACGTGCTAACGTTGACTGCATTGTTTAAACTGGTTCAATTTTTGGGGTGCGTGATTGGCCGCCCCGACAAACTAGTATCATTAATTTTGACCACATAATGAGAAATTTCGATGACATGTAGCATACCGTTGTAAAGAGAACTTTACTACTACTACTAACTAGAGAACTTTTTAAAATAAAGCTAAGTTCAAAATAGCTTTTAGTTTTTATTTAAATGAATTTAGAGTTTGTAATTTTTTATACATTTACACAGATTTATGTCTTTGGAATCACATAAGTCATTTTCTGCAGATCAATTACATCAAATAATAATGTATTTAGAATAGCAATACATTGCATACTATAATAAAAGTTGTTCTGTTCTATTACAACCATAAACATAAAAGTAATGACGATTTAAAGGCGACATTTCGGATAATTCAAAGAAAAAACTTAAAAAAAACTTATCTCAATTACCGTGACACTTGAGACATGGGGTCTTGTGGTGAAACCGAGCAAATGACCTCCCCAATCCCCCAAAAAATTGTGTCGGTCCATGCGCCAAACACCCTGTATAGTATGAAAACTGAACAATTTTTTCTTCGGCTTCCCTCTAACGATAATTGTATCTGCGCTACTGATTCATATGCCAGTTGATTCTTTGATATGGTTTATTCATACCCTAGAGTAATGACATATTAAAAATACACCTTGTTTGTATATTAGGAGAAAAGGATACCTTTGTAAGAAAATATGTCGTCGGCCTCATGCAAATGACATGACTTTTGACAAAAATTGTGTGGCATCGAGTACCGTGAAAATTTTGGCTTCTTATTATTTCATGCTGAATTTGCATATTCAGTACGACGCGTATTATTTTAATAACCTTGTTTATTGTACTATGGTAAAAATATTCGTTACAATATTATTTGTTATGGTTAGGTACGTAGAAGATTGAGTTTTATCTTTAACGACATACGACTAATTTTATTATAAACACATGAAAGTAAGTTTAGGTTCTCAATATTTATATGCTTATTGATGTCACGGTATAAGTTACTTTGTTAAGCATCGTCACAGTATTTACCATAATTTCTCGGATTTTTAAAATAGGATAATGAATTTATATTGTTCTCTGGTTATCAACCTTCTCTTTTATTATCTTTGAAATTGGCCATAAAAAGATATGACATAGGAATTTTTCACAACAACCAACTTAAGATCAATTTACAAGTTGAACACTGAACGCCTTATCGTCTAATTAAGTATGGTCGTGTGTCAAATAAATTGTTAAGTTCCTTAGTGGTCGAGAACCCTTATAATTATGCTCACCTGAAATCATCTGTATCTTCTCTGGCGGCTGCGTGGGCAGTGCTTCACCAGCATCGGCACTGGGCAAGAAGTTAGCTCCACATAGGATAGGAATCATTGTCTCATTTACTGACGTCACTGCTGCTGTGTTGTTGCCTGACGACAGCACTGGAAACAAAAGAAGATCTCACTATGAAAGACTTGTTACGAACAGTACAGGATAATTCTTTAGGAAGATATGTGAGGTATCTCCTCCTGGCTGATCTTGGACCACAATCATAATGATTCATGCCCTCAATGGGTCATGAGACCCTCAATGGGTCTGAGGACTAACTTTTGAGCTGGTCAAAGTTTCCATCAGTATTACCTGTCGGAAACCAGACTAGACCAGTCATAATGCCAGGATTCCTACGACTACGAGCGAACATGTTCATATCTATGTTGAGTCCCAGGGTCCAGAACTCCAGACCTTAGAATAGGATTAGACAAAACGTTTACGTACCAAGTGAAGAGATGAGATTTCCCCATACTTGGTTCATTTGGAAGATCATAAAGAACAAGCCCAGGAAACGTGTCAGAAGCGCCTCAGCTGATATCTTGGATATCTTGCTGTGTGCTTCTGATACCTGCAAAAATGTAATAAGAGCTACTTTGTACCAGCTTCTTTTGTCTCTTTTGGTAGTTCAGGCCATTTTTACAGAGACCTGAACGCTGCGAACTTAATAAAAAAATAGATACTTTAGACTGGAAGAGTGGTGGAAGAAGGAAGGAGCATCTAAATAGCCTCCATGAATGCTGGTGCAATTTAGGGCAAAACTTGGGTAATCGGTGATAGTTTTGTTTTTTACTTGTAAAATTCGATTCATTGATCAGACTATTTTTTAAATTTACTGTGATATAGTAGACAAAATAAGTTTTGCTAACTTATATCTAAAAATGTGGCAAATACTATAATGATTGAAAAATGTACATTTATCAAGTCAGTAGTAACTTGGTAATAAAACACAATTATCTATCACCGAATAGCTGCATATCACGAATTAGCCAAGTTTTGCCCTACATCTGGCCCACCCTGAGCAGTCAGCCCCACTAATGTCTCGCTGGTGATGGCATGTGTGTTGGATCATTTAGCTCCCTTCATAATAGTTGAGCTGAATGGTGCTAATCCATGCGTCATGTTCGTGAACGGGCGCCGTCAGTAGGGACTGGTCATCTCAATACATTTATTTGCATTCCAAAATGTAAACTTAGGTGGTAGGTACATTATAAAATATACATAATTTTAGATCATTGTGGACCCTGTCGGGCACAACAAGATAGGACAGAGGAAGAGGGCTATTATTATATTATTATTTGAAAATAGTAAAACATAAATGCTTTTCTACTACTCACTTCGACTTTGATTTTACTTATTATTTTTGGTATTCATTTTTAATTATTAATTTAATTTATCATTAAAATATTCATTAATATTATAATAGCATTTATGGATTAGGTATTGTTTTAGTTTAATTATAAATATATTAAATTAGCTGCCACGGCTTATTTTAATTTAATTTTTGAATTGTTTTTATCTTTTTATTACGGATGCTTTTAACGTTCTGCATCGTTCTAACATGTATAATTACAACATGAATGATGTAACACATATTTTGTAACCATATTTTGATTTAAAAGAGTGTCCATGGAGTTTCTTGCCCGTTCTTCTACATAGGTACCTACTACGCTTTGGAATGGGCAATTAGCTAATCTTTCTGACTGACCGACCCCTTGACAATTCAAAAGTGCCTGTAATTGGTTTATTTGAAATAAATGCTTTCAGTTTTTAAGTTTTTTTTTACTTTCATCTTGAAGACTGACAGATATTTTTTTTTACCAGGACATGTACTTGTATGGTGCATTCCCGTACAGTTCGTACTGATACGAGTGGAAGAAGAAATAATCGTTAAAAAGAATGCTTAGGGTATCATGTCCGAATTTCATCCTCGAAGTACGTTTGATGGCTCGTGCGTTTTCATAAGTAAAAAACAATAATTAGTCTTACCACAGACAAATACGTGCACTTAGCGCACCAGAGGGGTCCACCACCGAGCCCCACGATGAGCCCCGCCGGGATCATGGTGTAGAAGGTGGGGTACAGCTGCGCCGCTATGTACGGCATGTACGTGATGAAGGAGAAAGATATCGCCCATTTTGTGCCTAGCCATCTGGAATAGAGGATTATCATGAGTTAGTGGAATCTGCGTTCAAAATATTAAGAGAAGGCATGTTTTATCACAATGAACCATCTTGGGTGGTTAGACATTTGTATATTAAAACGAAATGCTTTCAGGGACTCAAACTTCTCCTCTTTGACTTTAACCCTAGTAGACAATCACGGTATGACGGTATTCATAGTCAGTCACCAGCCTTGGCTGTTGAATCTTAATATCATCATCATTTCAGCTAAAATACATTTACTGCAAAACAAATGCCTCCTCCAAGAATCGCCGCAACGACCATTTGTGTTGTAGTCCAACTTGAAAGTAGCTAAGTGCTTGAACTTCTAGAAAAGTAGTTGCGTCCGCCTGCCCGTATCGAGTACTTTAAGACGAAAATAAATGCCAACGGCCTTGAATGCATAGCTTGCGTGTTCTGTGCTAAGCTCACGCAACGCGTCGTACGTCCACCCAGTAATAGGACTCGCCCATCAAGGAGCGCTGTCCCAAATTACACGCATTATTAATCTGGAGGCACGGTAGTACCCTCGCCAAAACGAGCCAAGCGAAGCGCAAAGGCATTACCTACCTTTTCTCGAGGCGCTTCGTCGTTTTGAACCCTCATAACTTGGGTTTAGATTATACCAGGTAAACAAAATTCGCGGGATATGATGTCGATAGTGGACTTATTAAACACATAAAGTTTCAATTGCATATCTTTTATACTTTAGATTTTATTGATATCTAAAAAACCCCGATTTCGTCACTGACTCACTGATGATCATCAAAATTCTTAGGGTCTTCCTGAAGTACTAGAAAGCTGAAATGTGTGATGTACTTAAGCTAGTATTAGTACACAAACAACAAAAAAATTCTAAAACTTGGAACTTTTACCCACAACCCCCTAAACTAGGGGATGGAATTTTGTATAAGACTTCCGCATGATGCTAGAGGTCTGAAAATTGATATAGGGACTCCTTGTTGTAAATAATAAAATATATATTTCACGATTTTTCGTAAATCCCCACCCTTTAAATCCCCACCCACCCCACCCCACCCTTTAAATTAGGGGATGGAAGTTTGTATAGGTTTTTCCAATACAAACTTAATTTTATGCTAGAGATCTGAAAATTATACAAGTACACAGACTTCTTATTACAAATTAAAAACTATGTGTTTCAGGTCTTTTTTAAAAATCATCTCTCAACCCCTTAAATTAGGGGATAAAAATGTATATGGGGCTTTCGTCAAGTTTCAGAATATTACTACATTATCATACTTATATTATATGAATAATATTACAGTAACTATACTTATGTACTTCGTTAAAAATTAAAATGTGGTGACAAGTATTTACAAAAGAAAACTTCTATGGAGATGGGAAATCACAATGGTGTAGGTTCTTGTAAGATAAAAGTCGTAATAAGCTGTATCAGAGGTTTGACTTAAAAATCTGATAACATAGTAAACCAATCGACTTATGCGTATATTGTAGTCTTTTATAATTTTTCGCTATCGTCACATGGGCGTAAGGTGAAGAATTTATTTACTGTTTCTGTTATACAATAGTTCTTGTAGTAACGAAACGGCCAAGCCTCATATTTTGACTAAAGTGTAGAGTTTGTGTAGTTAGGGCTTGTAGAGTTAGAAGCTTGACTCTACATGAGATCTGATAACGTTTTGACAGTGCGAGCCATATGGTCTCGTCTTGGCAACATTTTACGTGAAAATGTTTTTGGTGGGTATATTACATATATAAAACTAAAGGTATTACATTAAAACACGTGTACTAAAAGATTAATAATTAAATTATCTTTCAAATGATGAAGGTTCCATAAGAATACGCTCGATAGTTTTTACGTTATTCTCTATTTTTATCCGCGTTAGACAAAACTTTACAAATTAATTACACTATTAAATACATATATTGTAAAAATAATCTAAAATATTAACATATTACCTTATTAAGAAAATGCTCTAATTTAGCGTATATTTTTTTCTAAATCATTAACACTACTCGTTTAGACGTGATATTCAGTTCAAAACCATTAAAAGTCGGTAATCGTCGTCTTAAAAGTGACTATTGGTCAGGCGAAATAAAGTTTACTCTCAACTTACTTTATCACAGCAACAGGAAGGAATATGTTAGAGAAGATGAGTCCAGCGTACACTGCCGCCAGCGACGCGGTACCCAGTCCTGCCTCCGCGTTGATAGAACTTTGGAGATTAGCAGCACCCTGTAATCACAATGTCTATATCGCTATTGTTTCGTTACACAGCTGCTGGTTTCTGGAACGAAAATCAACGTAAAATTAACTAACTGGCAAATGCATGCCCTTGAACTTGGTTCCAGAAACCGGGCGGAATCCGGGCCGTGCCTAGACCGTGCCTCGGGATGTGACAGGACCGTGGCACACACAGGGCAGGCACTGAAGCTCCGTAGCCAGCCCAGAACGGACGTGTGTGAACGAGTTCATACAAAATTTATAAGTACACCAATAGTTTTTTGAGCTCCTGACGGGGCACGGTCCATCCACGTCCCAGGCACGGCTCTGATATGTGTGGATAGAACTTTATGAGGGGGAAACATATGTGTATCCAATGCCTTACCATTGCATACTTTTTACAATCACCTCCGTTAACAACCTTTCAGACTGGTTAATCTTTTTCCGTAGGTAGACACGAAGACGACTCAGGTGAACATAATTATACGCAAATCTAAAGCTAACGTTACATCTTATCTAAGGTCGATTCAAATCAGTTTATCAGTCACTGCTAAGACTCCTCATCCAACAACACAACAGTACATGACTGTGCCATCGTAAAAACTAAAACCAATTAAATGCATTAACATCAGACACAAAAAAAAATGTTGACTTTTAAATAAATTATGACAGCAAAGGTCTCCACAGATGGGAGCGTCGCATATAAAAAGTATCTACTATAAAGTTATTCAAGGCTTGAAAAAACCTATTGAACCGACTAATCGGTTTAACTCGATCTTTACACTTCCGTAATGACTAAAGTGTATCATCATTATCATTAATTTTTGGTTTCATATCACGATTTGTTCCTAACGTGGTATATGAAGAACAACGGCGACGTACAGTCACGAGCACTAATATGTATACACTTAAGGAAATTCAAAAGCGGTTTTCTCGAGGAATAACGATAGCAACTTAGAGATGCCTACCTATTTCATAATCATATGTGTTCCAAAACACTATTTTCGTAACAACATAAAATTACAATCAACACAGTGAAAGAAAATCAGGTTTATAAGTAGCTAAGTGTATACAAATTAGTGCTCGTGACTGTACAGGATCCTTTACAAATCCACCTTTTAAAATCGAATGGTGTTGGCTTGAGAATCTATACATACACTCCCGGTCACCTGAATCGCCGCCCTACATATTTTTGTTTAAAGGTTTTTAAATAATGGTAGTACAAAACATTAAAATATTGTTTTGAAGCCAATCACCCACTACCATCCGTTTATCGTTGTTCCAAATTTCAAATCGAAATACTAACCAAAACCAGTTTTAATTTCAATAAATCGTCTTTTTCCGTTCCTCGCCGTCATGAGGTTCGGTATGGAATTAATTAATGCCACTGTGACGTGCTGTAGAATGTTCTTCCATGCTTCTAAGATGGCAGTTTTCAGCTCCTGCAATGTTTCTGGAGCTGGTTTGTTAGCTCTATTATGCCTCTTCAGCTCATCTCATAAGTGCTTTATTGGATTCATATTAGGGCTTCTTGCTGGCCATTCCATTACTGCTATACTAACATCATGCAGGTATTCTCGAACAACTCTTGCAGTGTACGCCCTTGCATTATCTATATCATGCATAAAAATGAAATCCTGGCCCACAAACTCAGCATATGGCATCCTCTATCGGTCGTTATTTTCTGGTGGAAACTGTGGTCCCGTCACATCCTTAACTCCTCAAGGCCAGTTTTTCCTTCGGTGGAAATTCCACCCCAGACTGTCCTTAACCCACCGCCATAACTCACATTCTATTCAATGCAACATTGCTGAAAACATTCTCCCTCTCTTCGGTAGACTACGTCCTTCATTACCATACAGCATAATCTTGGTTTCATCCGCAAAAAAAACCTGGCTCCATTGACTTTGAGTCCAATGCAAATGTTCGCGTGCAAACTATAAGCGCCCCATTCTGTGAGCTCGTGTCAGTTTGGGACCATTGGCTGGCTTATGAGGTTTCAGGCAACGTTCTTCGAGATTCCTTCTAACAGTTCAGCGCAAACAATGAGTCCATGAAAGTTTCGAAGCTGTTCTTGGACCTGTGCTGAGATCAGGTGATGGTTACGCAGGCTGGTGGTAAAGATAAACCGATCTAGTCGTGCTGTAGTGATTCGTTTTCATGCTCCTCCTGAACGGCGCACGAAGCCGCCAGTCTCCAGGCATCGATAATAAATTCTTTGAACGGCAGAACGGCTTACATGAAGTTGTGCACTTATGTTTCGCTGACTAAGCCCAGACTGAAGAAATTCCAAGGCTTGCGTGGCTACTTCAGGTGCAGTATCCATAATTTGAACGTCACAATGGATTAAAAATAAGGGAAAACAATTTCGATACTCTTTTTATGTAAAACAAAACAGATAACGATATAACTATTGACTAATCTCTCTATTCAAACTTATCGCTCTAGCTTGTTGCTTCTTTAACAGCGACAAGCTCCGATTTTCTTTTCTTTTTCAAATTCGTGAATTCAAATTTGGAACAATGATGATACCGAAATGATGGCCAGTATGTCAGCTTCAAAACTGCATATAAACTTTTTCTCTGCCTTATCATTATTGTTATTTATTATTTTGATGTTTTAGGCCTATAAACATAAAAATGCACGGTAGCTCGATTTAGGAGTCCGGTAGTGTATTATAAGTAACAGTCGCTTTTCGTGTCTGTCTGTGTGGCAGCGTTGTTCTTCTAAACTACGCAACAGATTTTGATGCGGTTTTCACCATCATTTAGAAAATTTATTCCGGAAGATTTATGTTTGTAATACATTAATATTAAACTTACATATAATAAGAAATCTCTATGTTTTGTGAAGTCATCAAAACCTTGCGAAGCAGGGGCGGGTCGCTAGACCTCGATAATTGAGGCTGAAGCCACATAGGCAAGAGCTTCACTTGGCTTAGATGATTCTAACTAGCATGGTTTTACTATTATAATGACCACACTTATTAATAAGCCACTTATGCCCGTTTCTGAGATCTTCAAATAAACTTTACTACTAATTATCTAAATATTTCAGCGAATTCCTTCCTTATGCTCAGTTTTCGAGGTTCTCAGATAAACCCTTGATAGTAATTCACTGGACTTTTAAGCTAAATTCTTCCTTAACGGAGCGTTCAGAAACACGATATGGAACCAATAATCATTATCGAATGGATAAAATCCGTTTAAAAACCTCAGAATACGAGCAATAGTGAGTCTTCGAGCGAAGAGGCGCATCGCGATAAATATACGCACCCAAATACAAAAGCAGTGCACCCAGAAACAGTCACCTAGCAAGCCACACTCCACGTTTCGAGCTGTCCTTTCACAGACATTTTACATCGGATTTTGCATCACTGTCAAAATCACAGTGATCTTTATTCTCTTTGCTATAAGATTGCTGTTAGGTTGCTGCTGTCATAGGAAGCAAAATCACTGTGAAAGGGTCTGTAGTAACTAAGGAAGCTCCTGCTAGTGTGGCTTCGGCCTAAAACAAATGAGTTGGCCTTCGTATTGTGAGTTTTCTACTTCCGGGCAAAAGCCCCCCGAAAGTTCTTCCAGGTACAGTCGACCACACGTCGCTGGTAACACTTTGACCTTGACCTGGGCTAGAGTAGTACCTACGATGTTTTAATATTGTAGAATGCGAAGTCAGCTTATACTAGCTTTGTTACCACTGGCGAGCGAACAACGGTATGTATGTACTATTAAGGCGCTTCCTCGACCGAACGACCCGGAGCGTTCGGTCCTTCTCTGTCCCGCCGCCGCTCTGACCCGCGCTGAATGGGCGTGCGGATGGAGCGGGACAGATCCCGCTCCATCCGCACGCCCATTTGTCATAGAATCCACACAATTTTTGGAATTATTTTAATAAAATAAGAAAAGCGATCTTTTGAAATAAAATAAAACGTCAATTATTTAGATTTTTAAATTTTCGATCCATTAGTGTAATCCTCAAATTAATAGAACGTCACGTTTAGCAAAAGATGCACGCAATCAATAATTTTATTACAAGGAGATTCTAAATGTATTTATTGCACATAAAAACAAATAAGAACGTGCAATGTAATGATAGGATAGTTTATTTCTCTTAATTAATGAGTTAATAGCCTCTGAATAACGCTCTATCACAAAGTTTTGCTCGGGGTAGCGCCTTTACATCAAATTAGTGAACTCACACTGTATGCTGTGAAGTGCACCATGAACGCCAGGCTGATGACCACCACATTCTTCATGATCCTCCATGTTTCTTGTGGCTTTAGATCGTCCACCGGGGACTTTTCTTCAGTCGTCATACTTCAGCACTTTCACTAGGTAGTATCAAGAACCACTATGATACTTTATTTAAGGAAAAATTAAATAGTCTACTTAACTTTTCACTATTATTTTATTAGATGCACTAAATTAATAATTTTATTTTGTTCATGATATTAATTTTCTTCTATAAATACACTTCACTGAAAACTCTGCCGATTGGTTACGCCTGAAACAACGAAATACCAGCATAAAAATGTTGTAAAATGTTAAGTTACTGGTAACGGCAGCTAAAAGAACAAAAATATTTTTTTTAATTTTGTTTTAGTGTCAACAACAATCTTGAAATGACAAAAACAAACTAAACTAAAAACTAACTTTTGAAAAAAAAAACACGCAGTTCAGTTAATGTCGTCAACCTTCATAATTTGGATTACTACTACCTAATTTAAATTTGATTGTACACAATTAAATTTTAATTAATTTTATTTATTAACTTATTCCACCATTCGGTGCGACTTGCTACACGACACGCGACCGCTCATAAAATCCTCTAGCTATAAACTGAATCGACGCAAGCGCATCATAATTATATCTACAACATCCTCAGCCTTGTTTAATAAGAAGCGCTATTTTTTTATTTAATTTTGAACTAAAAATCCGGCTAAGATAAGTATGTGTATCAAAAACCCATTTAATGTGGGATTACCCGCTGATTGTAAGATTTTAATAAATACCTATTGTTTGTAGCAACTCCGGTTAAGGCCAAGAAGTCAGCTGTGGCGATCTATGTAGCGGTTTGCGGGAAACTCTTTTAATCAATTACGAAATACAGAGGAGTTTCAAGTTAGTTTCCACTGGATGGCCTTTGGAATTGTTCAGTGGATTTTGTTTCCATGTGTAACCAAAAGGTATAAGTCACGTAGTTACTCTATGATCACGTACTACCTACGAGAAAACTGTGACAATTATTGAATAATTACATAAATTCTGTCCAATTAATATGCTGAACAATTGCAATACGCTCAATGTAGTTAGGAAACACCGAACTCATCTAGTTTTAAAACATAATTTATTTTTGACGTGTAAAAGTATTTTTTTGAACCAAGTTACAGAAATAAATATCATTTATCATTGACCCTCCATGAGTGTCGAAACAAAGCGTCCGTCCAGCGACTCCTGGGCAGTGAGCAATTAGCCGCGCTATCAACCTGCTGAGGGCTTCACTTAATACCTTGACATAAGGTAAACACAACCAGTGGCGGTATCTTCATAGAAGCCAAAAAGCCGGGCTTGCCCTAATAAAATCATAATTTACAACCACAAACGTAAGCATAACTATAAAAAATATATCTAAAAAAACCAAGCCAATGAACTCGAATTCAAACATTCATGTCATAGGAATAGTAAAATTTCAAATTCCGCGTAATCTGCCGTGCGCACTAGGCTAGGTGACCACATTTACGCACTCGGCTAGGTGACCACATCTACGCACTCGGCTAGGTGACCACATCTACGCACTCGGCTAGGTGACCACATCTACGCACTCATGGAACTCAATCATTCATAGGTAATCTTAAGAATAAAATTTAAATTCCGCGCTCTGTTGCCAAACTTACGCTACACTACACGCCAATGTCATTGCATTGAATGAATACATACCTAAAAAACCTACCTACTCATTTGATTGTTTTAAGCATGAATATGCTGCACGTGAAATGACATGAATAGTGTTGTTTGTATGGCATTTGTAATTTTTGTATACCACTAAAAAACTAAATTCTCATCGAGACAAAACACATTAATTTTCGTATCGAAGAGGTTCTTCATAGGTGTTTTGAAATGAAGATTAGAGTTGGCATGATCATTATGATTAAGTATAGATGTTTTAGGGTAACATTTTCAATGGGGAAGGTCGGGCAAAGCTAATTGTAGATGGCGTAATCATAGCTAGGTCCCTACGGCCTACAATAAATTTGACATTTCGTTCATTCACTCCATTTCTTGTACATTCATGAGTTTAGTTTTATTTCACTATTTCTATAATTTCGGTGATTTCAATATTTTTATCAAGTATTTGACTTAGAAAGTGTCAGAATTTAAAACCTTAAATATTTCCTCATAATCACTTTCTTAAAAATGTTTCTACTCTCAGTTTAATTTTTTCAAAATCTTTACTAATAGCTTCTAGCCACCATCTTTTAATTTTAGGGTCTCTCGGGAAATAGTGGACAACAACGCGTCATTTTCGCAAAAATAAAATAAAACCACCTCACGCCTTGTATTACTAGCTTGTGTTGGGAACTAGCTACGACAGCGCCATTTTGTCAGTTGCCTTCCCCATTGACATTAAATTGAATTCATAAGAGAATGCATACGGAAATAGAACAACAAATCGATAATTAGTGGTTGTGACAAGCGAATTGTGAATTAAGGTGAAAAGGTGCGGCTAAGCAGTGTAGTTATGCGTATCCAATAATATAGATGGCGCTTATGTTAATTATGTACCAATTAACATAAGCGCCATCTGATGCTTGAAATATACGTAGTACTCTTCGTATTTAAAGGTTATCTAACCAACATTTTAATAATGGTTTTAGTATGAACAACGTAAGAAAAGCCCTGTTTTTTTTTAATCGTCGGTTTGCCCTAATTTTCACCCTTAGGCACGCCACTGAACACAACAGAGTAGAACTAGAATGAAAGAAACACCACAAACCAAAGACTATTATTATAATCTCTATGCCACAAACATTCTAGATACTACGCAGATAGAATTCTAATCACTACATCTGCTTAGTTTTATCTCCTCTCCGCTATCTCTGCCGCCATATTCGTGGCCATACTAACAAATTAGTTTAAAGTTTACTGCTCGATAACATCAAACATGCACCGGCAGCTATTGTAATTGTAAATTCAATCAAAACATTTTTTTTTCCTTTACCGTGTACACGATGAGAACTATGTAATAACAACGTTTTTTGTTGATATTTTGAATGAATCAACGAAATAGCTAACGTCATAATCATTGTCGGTTTGCGCGCGGCTTATCAATGTAAATAATCTGTTAATTCTATTAATATGCATCATCATCATTTTGGTTTAGTCCCATCTCGGCTCCCTTCTAATATAATCAAATCAAATCTTCTAAAATTTTGTCAAAAGTTATTTTGTAAAATATTTAATTTGATTTACTCGCTGTGTATCCATTTCTTGATGACCGTGTACCTAACAACGATTTATGACAGGGTGCCGAGGTGGGAATTTTTAGTGGGCATGATAAATAAATTCATGGGTGCCGAGATGGGACTAAACCATCATTTTAGTTTTAATACAAGTAGGTATAAGTACTGTACCTCAGTACCTACGGTATAATTATTCATATTTTCAATTGATTGCTTTAGTTGTCTTGAGGAAGACTTGTGTATTATCCTCGATTTCGTATCAACATCATCATCTGTCCAGAGTTTTCTTAAATTCGTCGTCTTTTCGTACCAATCGACTCTTAGTTGACGTTCGCACGGATGTAAAAATATTGCGGCAATCCAACATGTGTTTTGACGCGCTGGAATGCACTCTGTTGCATTCTCAATGCTCGGCTGAACACCGAGAGTTGAAAATCCAGTGCGCGATAAAATCCCGCCGTGATATCTTTACGTCCGTACGAACGTCGGCTTACATATGTACCCTATTCCATTTTTCTGAGTAAATGTCATCAAAATTCAGGGGGTCAAACACCACCTCATAAAGCAGTATTATTTTAATGTTACTTTAGTGTGAAAAAAAGATGGAGCTATACAGGACGTCTAGCTCCATCTCTTTCCCACAATGAAGTAAGATTACAATAATACTACGTTAAGAGGTGGTGGTCTAGCTCCTGTTGGGTCCCGATGCTAATGCACGGAAGTCGTTATCAAATATTAAAACTTCTTGATTATGGTACATTTTAGAAGAGAGTCGATTTTTAAATCAAAGCTCTTCTTGAACTATTGTCTTTTCATGAACTTCAAACCGAGTCCCAGGTTTACTGCGAACGTCTTATCGCCAGAAAAAATAGGGAAACTAGGTGATGCCGTGGAAAATGAAAAAAAACAGCCATAGGAAAACTGCTCCGAAAAATACAGATTTTGAAGAATCAGATAAAGGTTTTCTGCGAATTTTCAATATATGTACAAGGTGGAACAGGACGATTGACATTCCTTTAAACCACGATTCTTCAATATGATGTAGATCTGAGTCCATAATAATAGGTAAACATTGCAGCCGCCGCGCCCCGCACCCCGCACCGCACCGTTGGTCAGTGACTTTTCGTAGATTAAGCGTACTTTTTATGCAGTTGATTCTGCTGTTTATTTATTTTTAAAACTGCAATTTCTTAACTTTCCATTAACTACTAATGTTCGAGTTTTAAAACGTTTCGATGGACTAGTACTGTGCTCGTTTTAATTTAATGTCGTATGTCCAGATCCACATTGTATTTAGGTCAATCAGTATGTTTTACTAACTGCATATCAAGCCTTTTCAGGCAAAACATTGTAAGCGCCAAAAAACACAAAACAATTTTTTCTTCGTAACCTCTTAATTAGACAGTTTTACAGCTTGTCGCGATTAATCTTCAATTTTATTTTAAATTTACACGACTTTATTGTTGTAAGAAATTTTCATCGTAAATGAAAAACATCGTTAATTAGGAAAGAAAAACCCTTTCTTGTAAAAAGTGAAAATTGTCGCTTACGATGTTCTTCCTGAAAAGGCTCGATATCATACCTACTATATGTTATCTTTACAGAAGATGAACCAGTCACAACACAAATCCTGTTATACGAGTAATTTACCCGCATCTAAAGACAATTGTTATGACTTTATTTTCACACAGTTTCCGTGTGTAATTATAGAAACAGGAAAAACAATGCCGAACCATAATTATGTAATTACCTAATTACTCATCTCCAACCGTAGAAAATTGCCGGTACGTGAGTTATTTGAAGAATAAACGCATATAGGTAGGTACGTACAGGAAACTTTCCAGCACGGCACCGAAATACTTGGTGTAATCGAAAGGACAAGGGCATACAACCGTTAGTGAGTAATTCCAATTCCAAGGTTTACTTGAAGTTAGGTAATCTTAGATAGATATTACGTTTGTGGGAATTGCGGGTAACATAGGTACCATGGGAGAAACAAACATATATATGTAACGGCTAAAATCCGAAGTGCGGTTACACCTAGTTTTAGCCGGATACAACTAGTTGTGGCCGGTAGCAGTTGGATAAACTTAGATGTAGGCTGAAAGGTTGGTTAGGTTAGAACTGTGACGACACAACGGCTGCCGTAGCACCGCTCGCTCCGCTCGTTCGGCTCGTACGTTGTGTAGTCAGGTCACAGTACTAACCTAACCTAACCTACTTTTCAGCCCACACCTAAGTTTAACCAACTGCTACCGGCCACACCTAGTTGAAGCCGGCTAAAACTAGTTGTAGCCGCACTTCGGGTTTTAGCCGTAACATATACACCGTAAAGACTATTTCTTGCTTGCTGCGCTCGGCCGCTATAATAACGCTAGCAAACAGATGTGGTCATTGTATGCACGGGATTTTGTTTTCAAATTGGTCAGATGTAAGTTTCCTCGATAGTACATAGGTAGGTGTTTCACCGCAAATGTCCGCGTTGGTACATTATGTATGTAATTCATCCGAATGTATAATCATAGGTAGGTACTTATAACATAACATTAAACTCACACCTTCTTCCCATGAGGGTAAGCAGAAACTACAGAACGCCACCTGCTACGATCCTTACATACTCCTTTTGCCTCGTTTACATTCATACATCTGGTCATACACGCACGCCGGTTGCGAATACTACGCACCTGACCTTTCTGAAGAACATCACCAATAAGATCACTCTATGTCTTCCTAGGGCATCCCCTCCCGGCGTTTCCACTCACATCTGCCGTGTAAATACCTTTTGTTAGTCGACTTTCATTCATCCTCTCAACATGACCAAACCATCTAAGCATACTCTTTTCAATTTTTTTTAGGTCCTTATACTTGACGTTATTTAATTCCATCAGATACTTAGCTATTCACAAATATTCGATACGCTTCCGTGCCGAATCGAACAGCAAAGGAGTCCTCTAAACGCTGTTCACAAATCCAAATTACGAAAATTTTGACAGTTAAAACAAATATACGACCGATCCACCAATCCGCACTAGACCACGTGGTGGATTACGGCCCACTCCCTCTCACAGAGAGGATGCCTGTGTCCCAGCAGTGGGAATATTACCTATAGGTTGATTATCTGAGACGACCGCTATTCTTCCGACAGCTATTTGCTGTCGGGGACTAGGGAAATTAGGTAACCGAAAATGTGTCATTTTCGATTCCTAAAAGCCTGTCGAATGGCAGGATGGGCAAATCAAACCAAACGATTAAAGACCTAGATTTACTTAGAACTAGATACTTACCGTTTTATCTTAGATTTTATTTGTTTGCCTTTTCTTAAAACTATAGGCTATTTGCGAGTATCTTTTCAGAACTTGTCTTGAAATAACATTGCTTTTTACATGAAGCCAAAGCTAGATATAGCTAATTTATCGTTAGCGTTATAATACTCGTAAAGACCATCCATTAATTATATTTACTTGTTACATGTCTGTAAAAACTACCTACTCATCGTAGGTACTGTAGTGACCAGCCACGATACACAGGCAGGTCACCACGTAGATTGTCTGTAGGGTCTCGACTTCGAGGTGTGTTGGGGGATTTATATGTAAATAGGAACACAGTAGCACTATCGATGTGATTTATTTGCTTATATGAAAGCAACAATACATTATATGGGCAAGGCTAGTACTTTACTCACTCGACATAAAACAATATGACTATACGTCATAATTTATACCTATTCTAAATTCCAAATAAAACCAGTGTTTGTCTTATCAGCCAATGTCATAATCCGAAGAGGATTTATGCGTAAGGCCTCTACAGTACCTATCCGTTTCAAACATTGTGTATTTACGCTTCTCAATGTCATAAGTATTTTACCGGAGCCAATAACTACCAGCAATGTTTTTTCAACAATCATTGAAATTCATTATAATTGCTCACAGTCACAACAGTGTTCAGTAAGGCCGGCCACATACAGTCAGAATTTCGAAACGTTTTCGAGGGCAGCAAATCGATACAAAATCAGGCACAGACTTGAAATCGCAAAAAAAAATTTGCTTTTCCCTACATTTTTTTATGTTCGCATAACTCGTCAAAATGTAGATATCTAAGAAACAGCATATTTTTTTTCGCGTATTCAGGTTTGGTCCCATAGTAAAGGTGTTTCATAATGATGAGTACAATGACCCCTTAAGAGGTTGTGCGTTATTTAAGTTACCTACACCTTGTATGTGGCCGGCCTTGTACTAGCGATTAGTAGGCAGTTATTTCAACCCATACCTATGTAGCGTAAAAATATCAATGCCATATAATGATATATAATCAATTATCATTCTAATCATAATTTTTAGGGTTCCGTGCCTCAAAAAGAAAAACGGTACCCTTATAGGATCACTTCGTTGTCCGTCTGTCTGTCTGTCAATCTGTCAAGACCCTTCTTCTCAAGAACGCGTGGAGAGAGGTATCAAGTTGAAAGTAATATAATAACAACGTAGCTCTAAAAAAATCTTCCTTGGAGCTCTAAAAAATCAAGCTTCAAGTCAACGCAATAAAAAAATACGGCCATTTATGCGAATTATTTTGATACTCGCAAATAAAACAAAACCTATAGAGTACTTCTCGTTGACCTAGAATCATGAAATTTGGCAAGAAGCAAGGTGCCGCTGTGAGAAGCACAAATAAAGGAAAAAGGTCCGAAAATCTTTAATTTGTAGTTTTATCACATTTTTTTTGCGATTACAGACTTATGTACATTTGCACTTGGAGAATCGACCTCGACGTACATCGATGTATGGGAGAATATTTTTTCAACTGCAATGTTAAATTTGTTTTTGGGATAAATTCTTTTCAACTACGGAACCCTTCATTGTGCATTAGTGCGTGTTGGACAACGCACTTGGCCGGTTTTTATGTTTCTATATTATGTAGGCAGATGCCTTCTATTAATTATTCATGACGTCAACACCTGATTATGTAATAAGAATTAACAATATTATAATTTATTTTTATCAACGTTTACGGAAGTGATATCCGAAATACATCATCTTACACATTAGATTCATCTCATCCTCAAGCTATACAAAAAATCGGTTATTTTCCGCGATCATAAATACATACATAAACTCACGCCTTCTTCCCATGGGGGTAGGCAGAAACTACAGAACGCCATACCACCTTCTAGGACCCTTACATTAATAGGCGCCGGCAGAAATAATTTCCAGGTGGTGCAGATTTTAGTTTTCTTACAATTTTTGCCGTATATGATTGTTAATAAAAAGATGAAATTTTAGTCTGAATGTTCGAGACATTTACAAATTTCTGACTATTCATTATGAATTTATTATATAGGTACCCAGTCGTCACGGCTCACACCTATTTGTTCACGACGATCGAAATTAATCGCTTTTTAAATGAGAATTGTGTAATTACTGCCTACTAATTATTGTGAATAAAAAAATGATTTCCAACAGACGGCTTTTTATTTCAATAATTCCTGTTGATCCTGAGATTCCCAAGGGGTGCCAGTGCACCCCCTGGCACCCCCCTGCCGGCGCCCATGCTTACATACTCCTTTTGCTTCTTCCTTTTGCTCCTTTTGTTCATCCATTGTTCTTTTATCCTTCACCACCTCACATACCTTATTTCTTAATTTAAACAAAAGTCAACCTTAACTTTGGAGTTATTACAGGAAGTTTAAGTTAAAAATGCGCTCGTTAATCAGCCGGCGATACTTCCTCCGTGTCAACCTTAGACCGGGCCATTATAACAGCCGTCTTTCCTTACTGGATACAAGGAAAGTGACATGGCATCGTCAATGTTGCTTCAAAGGCTCTTATTATTATTAATATCCTAAGGCTTTGGTACACAGCCTGTGCTGTCTGCATTTCATTATGCCTTCCTCTGTCTCATTGCCAGCGCAGACTGTGCGTCTAGTTGTCGTTTGCATCTACGTCTAGACGCAGCGACTAGATGCAGAGCTGTCTTTTGGCTCTGCGACTAGTCGTTACGACAGACGTCGTACAGAAAGCGATAATTATTATTGAGTATTCGAGAGACGATCGTGTTGTTACTGTCTTTGGGTCTAGCTATAGCAGTCGCATGTCTCATATTCTTACTAAAATAAACTTCAACTCCATTTCAAGAATAGAGGAAATGCGGGTGATCTTTTCTCCATATAATCGCTCTCGCCTGTTTTCTTTCTGGATTACGACCTTAAAATTTTTTACAGTAGGTATAATAAATATCAACTAATTGCATATCACTATGTTTTCCTTTTTGATGATACATTAACTTTATCAGCACTAGAACCCTCAAAAAATGCTCAATATTGCCTATCTGTTGTCTGCTGACTGCTGTCAACAGAGGCCTAGTGTAAAAAGTTGACAACTAATAATGAAAAAAGAAAAACATAGGGACAAAGTATATATCCTTCTTATTCAGTTTATGAAATATCTTTTAACCCTTGGGGCTCCCAGACAAAACCGCGACGCAACGCGAATTCGCAGAGCCCTTAACCTGCTGAATTCTGCTGACGTCTAAAGGCGTCACTGAGCCCTAAGGGATTGGTCCAATATTGGAGGCGGAAATAGGCGAGAACCAAACCTATTCAGTCGGATCTGTAGTTGCCCCTATCGCACGAATTTGAGGACGGGGCGCTCGCACAGCGACAGCGATAGTTTCTTCAAATACCTCATTTTCAAAGGTCTCTCCGCCCGCATTCCACATTTGGTACCTATGTTATGTCAGTGCAAAGCAAGCTAACACCTGACAAGAATTTTTTTTAGAGCATGTTGTATGACAAAGATAGAAAGCTCAGACAGTTTTCAGAATATAATAAAATTACACGAAGTAGACACAATAGTTATTAAACAATGGCATGTTTTTTAATCGAACTTCAAATAATTCCCATTTTGTTTTCCTAAAAAGTCATAGTTCTAACCTTACCTAACCCGTTTGGTCGGTGTACCCTAGCTTAGTTACTGCCACCATCTGTGAGAAAAGGCCAGAAAGTTATAAAGAGGCTCAATTGTTAATAAAAAGTGTGCATGAATTGAAGCGTATTTTTTTTAGAGGTTCATTAATTTAAAAAAGTGTCTATCATTGGAAGGTTTTAGAGGAACAATCAATACAATTTTAACTATCGCCAGCACCCAAATTGCGTAACACACTATCCATCAGAATCTGAATCATTTTGAAGCAAATTGCTAATCCATTGCTTCTTAACATAACATCACGCCTTGTTTCCCCGAAGGATTAGGTAGAGGTGTACTTATAATAATACACCCACATTACTTCCATTGCTTCTTATACTCGAAAAATTTGTTTGCTCTACAACGTAAATAGCGCAATGAATGTTGTTGAACTGTCAAAATGAAACTGATTCCTACTTTAAGTATGTTACGCAACTAGTTAGGTATGGACCGTCAAAAATGCTGCAAAACGTGATCGTAATAATATGTATAAAATACATAAAATATAGTATTTCAATGTCAGCGGTAACTAAGTATACACTATTATCACGAATACAATAATGTACGACTTTTACTTTTTCTGTTACAATCATTACAATAAACACTGTACCTAGTAATAATAATAATAAGTAATGAGGAAAACAGAAGACTGTCGACCGTCGACTGGTTTTTAAATTCAATGTTATTCTTCATTTGTGATAGAATCATCAGGGGAAGACAGAAATAAGAAAATGAATAGCTTTGCACTATATCCACATAAGTAGGTATGCATTGTGGTATGCTCATATTAATAGTACGCATAATTAGCGAATGTTCCCACTGCTGGGACACATGCCTCTCTTCGAGAGGGAGTGAACTGTATGTAATCCACCACGCAGGCCTAGTGCAGGTTGGTAGATGTCACATGTCTTCGAATTTTTGGTTCTAGGACATGCCGGTTTCCTCGTGACGTTTTCCTTCACCGTTTTAAGAGCAGTGGTGATGAAATATATTTATACAAAGTAAAGCGCCTACCTGGGTTCAAACCCACAACTTAACTAGTAAGTCGGGGCCGGTACCACTGGGCCACCACTGTCTTCTTCGTTAATAGTATTTATACAAACTGTTTGAGAGACTGTTGTTGAACCGACTAACGAGTGTTATCGACTCGAAGTTAATCCCGGAGTAAGCTGGTTTCAGACCCGTCAAATCTTGCTGCAATCAGACCCTCAAACTCGTTCAACACATTGAGGATGGTTTCGAGACAGGAATGGTCACAGGCGCTGTATTCGTTGACCTGTCAGCTGCCTACGATACCGTCAACCTCAAATGGTTGATGTGGAAGGTGGAGACATTGATCAGCGATCAGAATTTTGTTCGAATACTCCGAGAACTTCTCCACAACCCCCGTTTTCAAGTCCATCTTCTCTCGGAAAAAGTTGTTGGAGAGCGCAGAAAAACGGCCTACCTCAAGGTAGTGTCCTGGCACCGCTCCTTTTTAATATCTCTACCAACGACCAACCCAAACACGCCCCGCTTCCTCTATGCAGACGACCTTGCCCTCACTTCCAAGCCACCACCTTTGAGGCGGTTGAGGTCCACTTGTCAGACGCTCTGGGTGACTTAGCCACGTATTACTCGTACCTCGCTAACTCACTCAAGCCCAATCCGAGCAAAACCCAGTCTTGCATATTTCATCTCCGCAATAGAGGCGCGCCACAAACTTAACATCGTTCGGGGTGGGGTGTCCATCAAGCACAGCAACTCCCCTAAATATCTTGGTGTTACTCTGGACAGGTCTTTAACATTCAGCAAAAACTACAATAACATCAAGCAGAAAGTGCACACTCGCAACAGTCTTCTTCAGCGATTAGTCTCATCGAAGTGGGGTGCTTCGCCTGACGTTTTGCGAACTACTGGGCTGGCGCTATCGTTTTCTGCGGGTGAATTCCCTTGCCCCGTGTGGACTCGTTCTGCCCATGCAAAGTTAGTGGATACAGCTTTGAACGAAACCTCAAAACGATCATCACCGGTGGCCTAAAACCGACCCCAGTTCGCCAGTTCCAGTTCAATTGCTGTATCCACTAGCAAGAATAGCGCCACCAGTGGTTCGCAGAGCGGTGGCTAGCTCCAGCGAAAGAGAGTCTCCGGCACACGACACGCTTTGCACGACAACATCCTTGTGCCACAAATGCGTTTTTTAAAGTGTGTCGTTCCACTCACTGGCGAACGATCAAAAGAAAGACTGCAGCTGTGGCGAGACAGTGCTTCCTTACCCAAACTATACGTTCCACCTGCTGAAGATCTCCCGCCTGGACATGAGTTGCCTTGGGTAACCTGGAAGTCTTTAAACAGACTCCGGACCCCGGTTGGCCGAAGTAAGGAAAACCTGTTCAGGTGGAGATTCATTGACGACTCCGCCTTGGAGTGTGAATGTGGTGTTGTTCCACAAACGAAGGGACACTTAATATCATGTCCTGCGTGTCCTGTCAGCTGCACGTTGCAGGAACTGATGGACGCTAGTGTTGGCGCCAATCTCGTAGCCGAATTCTATTTGTCCGAGTCTATTTGGATTGCCATCGACACGCTTAGAAAAAGTAGAAGTATATACACATACATAAATAGTAAAATAAATAAATGAATAAGTATTTATAATTAATTAAAACTAGCAATTATAAGATAAGGAGGAAACAAGGGCCTAGTGATGCGGTGGCGTAGTGTGTCTTTGTCGCGAGTTCGATCCCCACAAGATAACACACTTTAATTGATAACGTAAAGATGGACCTTAGTAGGTATATTTTTAAGGTATAGTTGGGACTTCGGGAGACAGGCAATATATTTATTTATAGAAGAGTACCTAATACTGACCTTCACACCCTGGATTGGACTTGTTTGCTGCTGAATGAAATACGATACTGTTAGAATGTGTTCGGTTGTGTGAGAAGACAGGGTGATGAATAACTAAATTTAGTAATTAATTGCTAATTTCCTGTTCTTAATATATGTATAATAATAAATAAACGGAGAGCTCGTGGCTAAGTAATAACAGCCGCACGGGTCGATCCATCAGGTTAAGCTACGCTTGCCGGGGTTGTCCGTGGATGGGTGACCATCTTTACATACCGAGACTCCTCCGTGCCTCGGAAAGCACGTTAAGCCGTTGGTCCCGGCTGTCATTCGTAGATCTTTGACAGTCGTTACGGGTCGTCAGAAGACCGAAAGTCTGACAACCAGTCTTACCAAGGGGTATCGTATTACCCAGTTACTGGGTTGTGGAGGTCAGATAGGCAGTGGATACATGTAAAATACTGGTATTCAGCTGCATCCGGTTAGACTGGAAGCCGACCCCAACATAGTTGGGAAAAGGCTAGGCAGATGATGAATAAATAAACAATAAATGGCTACACTTGCTGCATAATTACTGCTCATTCTCGACACCCAAACATCTATAATGACGAATTGTTCAGAAATTTACATTTACATTTAAAAAATACGAAAATCAGTAGGTATCTCTCTAGCGATCTGTCCATGTGTCTGGTTAATGAGTGTTTACGGCGAAACTACTAAACCAATTTTTATGAAATTCGGCGGAGTCCTTAGCTCTCCGCTTAGCATTCGTTGCAAATGAAAAACATAGGGTAATTTTCATCAGGCGGGTACAGCTAACAATTATCATCATCTTCATCATTTCAGCCGAAAGACGTCCACTGCTGGACATAGCCCTCCACAAGCACCGCCACTTCGACCGGTTCTGTGCATCCCGCATCCAGCGAATTCCTGCGGCCTTCACAAAGTCATGGTCCACCTTGTAGTTGTAGGTCATACATCCAGCTAACAATACGTATTATCTATACAAATAAATAAAATTGAAGTGTCTGTTTGTAATGTCAAAATAACAGCATTTTACTAAATGCCTAAGAAAGTAAATACGGTACTCATAACAAAAACACCATTTTTAAAATTATTGTCTGTCTGACTGTTTGATCCGACTAATCTCCGAAATGGCTTTACCGATTTTGATGGGAGTTTCACTGGCAGATAGCTGTTATCATAAGGAGTAACTTAGGCTACTTTTATTTTAGAAAAAGAATTAGGTAGGGTTCCTGTTAAAAAATTAAAACCCATGAAATATTGACATCCACGCGGGCGAAGTCGCGGGCAACAGCTAGTTAATTAATTTGAATGGATCATTGTGCTATTTCTTATTTGAAGTCTCACAAGGCACATATGAACAGATAACCTCAACCAAGCTTAATAAGTTGACTTTAGTTGTTTGTCTTACAGACTCCATTTAATAAGGATAATGTTTAAAGACGCTAATCCCAAGATAAGTTTTTGTAAACTAACAACTATGTAAACTAACATTATAATACAGTTTAACTTACTTGTCTGTGGTAACTAGGAACAGTAGATACCTATCTACTGTTCCTTCTTCTATTCTTTCTTCTGTCCTATTTCAACATTACCTAATTTTGAAGAAAATTCTCAACTTTCAAACTATACTAAAAAAATTCTCAACTTAATTGCGTATGGTTCAGTTTCCATTGCAACTAAAATTATTTTATGACGTTTATCCATAGTTTTTCGGTACTCCCTTTCTTCTCCTAAAATTGTTTGTCCGAAAATCATTATCCATAACACGTTTGCTATAAACTTCAGTAACCATAATGTTCAAAATCCCGAAATTTTGTTTAACATAATTATCTTTAGTTCTAAAAGTAATCTGTCATAATATCGAGTACTATAATAATTGAATCCCCTAATTTTACATGACCTAAAGTCATATGTCCTAAGTATTGTGTTAAATAATGTGTATTATTCCGAATGTTCATTTATAATATTTTTTTTTAGTCCTAAAACATTAGCTAAAAATTAGGTTCGCAGAAACGAATCGCTGTAAATTCGACTCCACGCAGTCCTGTCTGCTCTACCCCTAGAGTGTAATTTAAAATCGCGTAGGCGCGGAGGGGCGAGGCGGCCCGCGAGTTGAGGAGCAGGTGGTTGTAACACTCGCCGCCGCGGCTGAGGCTGGCCGGCGAAGCCGGCCAGCAAGCCGAAGCTGCGGTGGTGAGCGTTAAACCCATCTGCGACGATAAACTCTCGTGGGCCCGCCGGAGCCCCGCAGCGCCGGAGCCGTGACAGAAACCATGCCTGCTGCATGTTGCATGCTTGCTTGCATGCTTGCTTGCATGCTTGCTTGCATGCTTGCTTGCATGCTTGCTTGCATGCTTGCTTGCATGCTTGCTTGCATGCTTGCTTGCTTGCATGCTTGCTTGCATGCTTGCTTGCATGCTTGCTTGCATGCTTGCTTGCATGCTTGCTTGCATGCTGCATGTTTGCTTGCATGCTGCATGTTTGCTTGCATGCTGCATGCTGCGTGCTTGCTTGCATGCTGCATGCTGCGTGCTTGCTTGCTTACAAAAACCACATGTTCACAATCAACTGCTTTATTGAGTAGTCTTAATTAAAATGACTAATTTTAATTCGTAGACAGATTCTAAGCTAATTTTATATTAGCTGCGATTGCCTTCAAAAAATCACATTTGGCATATTCTGATTGTTTATTTAAAATGTTTTCAATTCTTGCTGTTTTGTCAATTATTTTTCTCTTTTTATTTGGAATAGGAACGCCGTTCAAATTTTTTTCAATTTCTGATATTGAATATTTTAACTCGACGATTTTATGTCTTTTGTATATTATTGATTGTAATATTTATGACAAACTGATTTAGGACATATTATATTTAGGGATTTCAATTTTATGGCATGTGATATTATGTGATATTAAGTTCGGGTAAGTTATCATTCGGACAAATGATGATTAGGACAAAAAAAGTTATGGCACTTTAAATTATGGATAAAAAAGTTAGGTGACACAATAGAGAACCTAGTTTTTCATTCAAAAATCAACATTTTTTCAAGTATTGCTATACTTTTATTTAAATTCTTCATTACGATATAGAAGATAACACTAAAATATAGATATATATTATGTACAAGTATACAATAAAAAACAAAAATAAAAAGGGGGAAGAGCTCATTGGGCATCAAAAAATTCGTTCGCATCGCTGTCAATGGGAAAAGTGCCCAAAAGGCTGGCAGTATTCCCATATTGGATGGCAATGCTGGTTCTTTGTGCTACCAGCCTTCTGGTCCTGTGAAGAGTCAACCAATCACTTGGCGATGTCCCGAAATACTCGATAAGCACTCGAATCCTAAGGCCCTAGTGTTTCAACCCCAAACGGCTCAAACATATAGCTCCCAATAGGTTGTTATATTTGCGCCATTTGAGGTTTTCTGCACCAGCCTGCAGCAGCCGCCCCAGCACAGCCCGCCGTGCTAGGAGGATGGGATGGCGCGAGGGTGTCGACAGAGGCTGCATCATCGCACACCAAAGGCCTACCCAACATTCAAGGCATTGTGGTCATTCCGTCTGGCCTCTTCCCATCGTCGCGTGCCAAGCCATTGGGTTCTAAAACAGCTGGCACCCGATGGTGATAAGAGCCCGACGGGTGATGTCGTTAATGCTAGCGTGCTGTGCCATCCGACCAGCGCTCTTACTGCGGGATAGGCCATGGTGTCCGAGGCAGTCGACTCCTTCACCGCATTGACAGCGATAAAAAAATCAATTTAGATTATTTGAATTCAAAGTTGCAATTTTATGCATTTATCTCGTATCGTTGGCCTGAGTATAAGTAGTTTCCCCACAGCTGAACGAAAGTGGTTCAAGAATCGTGTTATAAGTAATATGAAGCAAGTCTGTAACCCTTTACCGTTTCCTAGCAGAAAAAACTAAATTAATCCTTTATCCAACACGGAAATCGAAATCGGAAAACTTCTCGAAATCACGAACGCTTCGCGGACTAAGATCACGGTATAATTAAAAAGTGACGCCTCACTCACGCAGTTATTTAATTGACTGACATAATTACAAATCGATCACATTTAACGTTTATGTAAGAGCAATTATATCATCTACACTTGTATTACCTATGAAGTACCTATGATGTGCCAACATGGTTATTGAGGCATGTATCAGCTATTTATATCTTTAACTTGATGATCCGACTGACGTTCTCATGTCCAATTATTAGTTCATACAAAAATTCCATAGAAACAAGTCTGAAGGTGTCGATGTCGGGGGACACCCGGTTGGAACGAAATTCTTTTTGCTATATTATGAAAACGCAGAGCCATCTAGTATGGTCTCAAGTTTCAAGTGTCAAAAGATTTTCTTGACATGCAGGTCAACAGGTTATAACGCTTTTCGTTACATGACGATTTTTGCCCGTCAACTCCTACCGCAAGAACTTCGTTAAAAAGCACTTTAAGTTTTTTCCGAATTTTCCAATTTTCCGAGCAACTTTTCCAAATTTTCTCTCCCTAAAAACCTTTTTCTGACTATAATGAAGAACATAAAAAAAACAAAGCTGTGCAGCCGTTCTCAAGTGATGCCTTTATCAACGCAAAAATAAAAATGAAATTGTCGTTTCATTTAATTTTAATTTTTAGATTATAGAAACCATGCGTAAACAACAATGCAACCTTTTTAGAGTACCGTACCTAATAGGCTCGGACTAGGCTCATCTTAGTGCCATTGGAGACCTTTCTGGCGTACTTGGCAGGACAGAAAGGTCTTCAATGTCACCAAGATGACACTAATCCGGACACTGGTTTTCTCCATTTTCCTTTACGGCTCAGAGTCGTGGACGATTCGGTCAATAGAAAAAATAGACGCTTTTGAGATGTGGTGTTGGCGAAGAATGCTGCGCATACCATGGACCGCCAAGAGAACGAACAAATCTATTCTCGATCAACTACGCATAAGAGATAGACTATCCACGATCTGTTACCCAAGGATTCTCGGTTACTTGCTCGTCGAAACCAGATAACCTTGAAAAGTTGGTGGTAATGGACAAGGTACCTAACCGCTGGTCAGACGAAGTAACCGCCCTCACTGGACTCTCTGTCACGTCCGCCCTGAGAGAAGTGGAGAACCGAACGAAGTAGAAGAACATCATACAAAAAGCCACGAAGGCCTTTCAGGGACACGACCTTCAGTAATGAAGTAACGCGACCAAGAAGAACTAATAGGTAAAAATTGGTTGATTTCAGTGTTCATTTTAACCAACTTCAAAAAAAGAAGGAGGTATCAATTCGACACGTATGTATGTATGTAATATTATTGGAACTCCAATATATTGACATATGATAATCTATTAGGGCTTCCAATCAAATATACAAAATTTTATAGGTGTATGTAGTAGATATGTTTGTATGTATGTCTGTCCACGCATTTCTCCAAAACTATTAATCGGATTGTGATTACTTCAACTTAGGGAACAGTGCGTTTCATCATAATCGGTTAATGCTCGGTCCCTATAAACAAAAACGAATCGTTTTTCTTACCAATGGTAGCATTTCTTATTGCCAAACATAGATTCGTAAGTTAATTTTACCTGTGTTAGCTACTTCCATATTGGAGGGTTCACTATGCAAAGCTATGAGGTCTTTGCTTCATCATTGGCACAGATACAAAGTGGACTAATACGTGTCAGTGTGACGGCCTGGCTTATTGATTCGATTGCTACGAGCAACGGGTGTGGTGTCAAAGGGAAAACATCTCAAACCTTGGTCAAATTCTAGTGCTTTTTTACGACAAAACTATTACTACCTAAGTACTTATTACAAACAATTATTCCAGTTTTTAGTTAAAACTAAAAATTACGAAATATAAAGTACTTTCAAAAATTAAAACGACTTCAAAAAAAATATTTATCAAAATAGAAATAACTTTCATTTCGGAAGTCGATGGCAAAAAAACTAAAATACAGATCCCAAGACACCGACTTCCGAAATTAAGTTATTTCATAATTTTGAGTTAATTTGTTGTGAAGTCGATTTAGTTTTTTTAATTACTTTTTTTGTTTGTATATATCCTACGCATTAGGTACCTACACATGTCGGGGCCAATTTTCTCAGTGACTATACTTACTTACCTACTATTATGATCTAGATTTTCTTTGGCATAGTTACAGATACGGCTAAAATAGTTGTAGTAAATCAATTAAGTACGTAAAACAAATATCGTACGATTAAGAATTACTTGGAAAAACCTACTAATACAAAAAGTTTTCAAAATCACACCGTATCCATTTTTTATCCCCATTATTATCTGAGTGAATTCAACTATTCATCAAACATTCGTTAGCAAGCATGAACATATTATTTCGCGCATTTGTCTTATCTCGCTAATCTGCTAGACTGACATTTGAGTATAAATGCGGAAGATACACTTCACCTTAACCTTAATAATTAACAAAAGACGTCATTAAGAAGCGGAATACCCCAACAGTTTTAGTATCAAACTGGCTAGCGAGAGGTTGGCAGTTCGAACTCCACTTGATGCACTATATTACTTACATTAAAATTAGATTTATTTTATTTTTTATTGTATAATTTTGCTGAAATTTATTGTATTTTTCATAAGTGTTGACTATCTATACTAATATTATAAAGAGGTAAAGTTTGTTAGTTTGTATGTAGGAGGTAATCTTCAAAACCACTCATCCGATTACAAAAATTCTTTCACTGGTAAATGATAATGATAAATGATTTTATTTCTGTAAGTAGGTTTATACAAACACTTTTACACGTCAAACATTTTTTTCTAAACTAGATGAGGCCGGCGTTTCCTATCTGACTACTCTGAGAAGAAAGGCCGAAACAAACTCAGAGGTCACAGTCTCTTTTAAAGTCCAGACATAATTTTGGTCAGATCATGTGAAGACCATGTAGGTTGGTGTCTGAAATGGTCTTTTGAGGAAAGAACCACACAGATTGAGTGGACCTGTCCAGTCAGTGCAAGCATCTGTCAGTAATCGTACAGCTCAACATAAAAGTTAAGGAGCTCAACGATTCGACGAACAATACCAAAGAAAGGACATTTGGGTAGGCCGCATAATTTACTCAAACTGGCAAACTGCTTAAAGCTGAGAGAAAAAAAAAAACAAGGACTCACATAGTCTTCACATTCACAGTAATTAAAATAATATAACATTTTACAAAGTAAATATTCATGTCATTGTATATATAAAATTCATTAATGACAATGTGTACATAAGAAAAAAAAATTAGCAAAAAGAAAAGAACAAAAAAAAATCAGTACCTATGTATAAAAAAAAGGGAATTAATTGGAGCAGCTCAATCCCACGCCTTTTGTCATCAATGTAATCCTTAACGGTATAAAAGGCTTTCTGGCACAACTTGCGTTTAATAAATGATTTGAATTTATTTATCTTGAACGGGGCTTGGAAGTTTATTATAAAAACGTATACATACATTGACATCTGAACGAGCCACCTATTTTGTTGAGCCTTGTTGTAGGTACAACAAATTTGTGTTTGTTCCTAGTGTTCATATTATGGATATCAATGTATTTTTTAAATAATTTTATATTTATATGGGCATATAAAAGATTTTCAAAAATATACTGAGAAGGCACAGTCATTATATTAATCTCCTTAAATTTCTCTCTGAGAGAGTGTCTTGGACTTAACTTATAAATTGATCGAACAGCTCTTTAGAAAGCTATGCCATTGCCGAGTGACACAGGATATGCTTTTTATGTTAAAACACGCGGACGCAGCCGCGGGCAAAATTATGATATAAAAACCGTAAAGAATTTAAACTAAGAAACATTACAGGAAAAAATGTAAATTCATCATAATTTACACAATTTTTACTTTAAAGAACCTAGATATTTTAGTTTGACACCACAGTTTAGTGAAAATGGTAATTTTGCTATTCTGAATTTGAAGTTTTTCAACTAAAATTTAGATTGTCTAACTAAATCTGACTATTTTTAATCGCGATTAAAAAGGTGTGGAATAAAATTAGTTGGCTTGAACTAAAATTCACACCAACACCTCGACTTCAGGTGCGAAAACATTACTGTAGATTTTTTCTTTTCTTTTGCTTATATCTCGAAAACGGTGTGCCCTATCGCAAAAATAATGAAAATTTCGACCCTCTTTACATACATAAACCCCTTAAACTCAACATGAAGGTAATAATTTTAAGGAATTTTAGTGATAGTTTAGTTAGTTTAGTTCGGTGTACAAGAGAATCGGCACCATTGTTTTTGTTTATGTAACAAAAGTTACAACTGTGGTACACTTGACTGATTTTGAAGCATATTGCTAATCCATTGCTTCATACGTTTGAGAAATTTGTCTGCTCAACAACGTAAATAACGCAATGAATGTTGTTGAACTGTCAAAATAAAACTGATTCCTACTGTAAGTGTGTTACGCAATTGCCCCGCTGCAGCCTGCAGGCACGTTGCACTTGCACACAAACTCCCATTCGTAGACCTCGTAGCTCGTAGCCGCTACGACTTGGTTACGATTGTTTACGCGTGCGCCTATAAACTATGAAACTAAGTAACTTACTCAAAACATCGGGTACATATCCTCAAACCGGGGCATATCATGTGAGACTGCAGCTTACATAACTATGTGAAATGCCCAATTTTCAAGGTCTTCAAGGAGCATCTTTTAATACCTCATTATTAGTTTCTTGGATAAGACTAAGTATCTTGCTACTATTATATGAACTAATCATCCTAACGTAAGTTATGAGATGTTCTTGTGACAATGGATTGGTTAAAACATGTCACACATACACACACACCCACACACAGACACATGTACACCACCATATGTACCATGTGTACGTTCATGTGTAGTTGTGTACTTGGTACACGTCTCCTGTAAGACAAAACGTACACTTCTCGTTATGATCACAACAGTGTGAACGCTCTGAAACATACAATTTAAACTAGCATGCTTTAACCAACCCATTGTCACATGAACCTCTTACAATTTACGTTTTACGTTATTAAGATAAATGGCTTAGTCTTTGTAAATACCATAGTAACAGCAACATTGTTACGGCCAATTAGAGTTAAAAATAGTCTAACTGTCCACTTTATTTTATTTGTTTATAAGTGCGTGGGATTGGATATGAAATGAGTCCTGTG
This sequence comes from Fissipunctia ypsillon, assembly GCA_947568875.1. Taxonomy (NCBI): domain Eukaryota; kingdom Metazoa; phylum Arthropoda; class Insecta; order Lepidoptera; family Noctuidae; genus Fissipunctia; species Fissipunctia ypsillon. Next base: position 6,651,639 of record OX387657.1, read on the forward strand.
CGCTGGAACACTGAAAAATGTCAGCGTTACAAATTATAAAACCAACTACGTTCGAATTTATAGAAAAGTTATTAAGCAAGCTAAAAAGCAAGCTACTTCAAGGTATTTAAGTAGTGCAAAAAATATAGCGAAAGAAACATGGAAAATAGTTAACGAACATACTAAGAAGAAGAAGAAGAACAAGCAACGTAGAAATGTTATCTTAAATGTAGGCAATAAGGTAATTACAGATCCGCAGGATGTTGCAAATATATTTATCGAAAGTTTTATATTCAAATCATCAATAGCAAATAAAAAAGAAGATAGAGCAGTGACTATTCTGAAGGATTCGACGAAGAGAGTTAATATAATATATATAATTATATAATATATTTATTCAAGTTATAAAGTAAAACAGAAAATACAATTTTGCTTAAATCTATGTCATGTTCACTAGTGTTATTTGCCTGAACTAGGACATCCTGTGTTTCAGGCGAGAGGAGGTAAAAATATTGAGATATAATCACTGTAATTTTACAAAATAAAATAGTCATCTAATAGGTATGTAAGTAAGGTGTAAAATCTTACTTTCTAAAATCTTATCATACTAACTTATCGAACTAATTAAAAATAAATAGTACGCTAAACACTCTTTATTTCAATACTACTAACAACTTCTCTGTATCTTCATAGGACAAACTTTGAAGAGCTACCTTGAGAGTTTTCTTGCAATTTGCATAATTTAGGGAATAGATGTTTGCTTTTGCATTTAGTCTGTTATACAGTAATGGTCCAAGGAAAACATGAGATTTGGCTGTGAAAGCATGTCTTGTACTATTTGTGGGGCAAACAATATCTTTCCGTCTCTTTTTAGTAAATTCAGTGCTGTAGCGAAGGGCTGCGTGTTGTTTTAGTACAATGCTCATTATGAATAATTGTCGAATTGTTAGTACTTCACAAGACTTATAGAGCAGGTTAGTGGGGAAGAGGAACGGGCGGCAAGTAGACACCTTGAGAATCGCTCTTTGCGCTCTTTCGATGGGTAGTAATAAAGTTTTACATGCTCCACCCCATGAGGTAATGCAGTACGTCAAAATTGACTGACATAGAGCAAAGTAAACTTGCCTAATTATTATTGGGTCTGCAATATATCGTAGCTTTTTGAATACGTATATCAGCTTACGAATTCTACTATTTAGAGCATCCATATGTTGTTTGAACGTTAGGGTTTCATCAATTATAACACCCAAGTATTTAATTTTATTCGACTTATTAATATAGGGACACATAAACGGGCAATCTGCAGGTACTGTACAGCAATGAGCATACAACGTTAAAGGAATATTAGAAGTTGGTTTGCGCATCGAAAACTTTATATAATTTGTCTTGTCTGCATTTAGAGTTAGTGAGTTAAGCTGAAGCCATTTATTTACAACACTAAAGCCGTCTTGCGCGAGCTTGTAGACATCATGTTCCGATTCAGCCGAAAAAAGAAGGGCAGTGTCATCAGCATAAGATATTATTGTGCCATGCTTTAGCTTTAGATTACAAAGGTCATTGATGTATATCAGAAACAAAGTGGGCCCTAAAATACTTCCTTGGGGAACACCAAATGACGTATTTTTTTGGTTTGCGCTGAGAACACTGCCAATCTTCACGCACTGAGTACGGCCTTCTAAGTAACTTTTGAAGAGTTTCAGCTGAATGCCTCTTATGCCCACTGTCTCAAGCTTGCGCAACAGAATAGGAATGGAAACTGTGTCAAAAGCCTTGGCGAGGTCCAGGAAAATTCCTATTGTATGGTTACCCTTGTCAAGTTCTTGCGCCAGATAGTCAGTCAGATGATGAACGGCATCGGCAGTTGAAAGTTTAGGTCTAAATCCAAATTGTCGTTCCGACAAAATTGATTTGTCCTCCAGATATTTGAACAACCTTTTGTTTATTATTTTTTCCAATATTTTAGACATAGAAGGCAGTAGAGAAATAGGTCTGTAATTTGTTACTTGCTCTCTACTGCCTGATTTATATATAGGGACAACAACTGCTTTTTTGAGGCACTCCGGAAAAATACCCAAAGATAAACACATGCGAAAAATATAAGCCAGGGGTGGTACTAAAATTTTCCTGAACTGTTTAATAATTTTATTTGATATGTTATCCCAACCAACTGCACAGTCGTCTTTCAAAGTCATGATTATACTTTCTATCTCAGTCTCGTCAGTATCTAGCAGAGCAAACGATGTTAAAGTGGAATTCCCTGTAATAGGAGTGCCCGTTAGATAAAGTGATTGACTCCGATTTTTTTCTGCCAGACACTTTCCAACGTTAACAAAGAAATTATTTGCTATGTTAGCAGATGTCAGCTGTGTCGAGTGCGCTTGTAGTATAGTAGTAGTTGAAAGTGATATAACCTTCAAGCCAACTACACCAGATGAAATAATAAAGTTGGTTAGTAAAATGGCTAATAAACATTCTTGCGGCTTCGATGACGTACCAATATCGATTATAAAGGAGAATGTAGAAGTATGTATTAGCTTCTCCTCTTTCTGATTTTTTCAATAAATGCATCGAAGAGTCCGTCTTTCCTGACCAGTTGAAGTTGGCCAAAGTGATCCCGATACATAAAAAGGGTTCAAAGACCGATCCGAAAAATTACCGCCCCATATCCCTATTACCAACTTTATCAAAACTCTTTGAAGGGATTATTAAGAGTAGACTGATGATACATTTAGGTATTAACAAAATTCTAAATCGGAGACAGTTTGGTTATCAGAAAGGTGTTGGTACGTCGGATGCTATGAATACTTTAAGAAATGACATAGTTGGTAAGTTAAATGAAAAAATGAAAGTAGTTGGACTATTTGTTGACCTCAGTTCCGCTTTTGATACGATAGATCATGAACTACTACTTACTAAACTGGAACATTATGGTATAAGAGGCAAGATATTACAACTTATGAAATCATACTTACAAAATAGACGAATGTATGTAGAAATTAAAAGTACAGACGAGGATAACCACGAAGTCACAGACAAGTCAAAAATGATATATGTAAAACGCGGTGTCCCCCAAGGGTCAATTTTAGGACCTATACTCTATATTATTTTTACAAATGACTTACTCAACTTCATGAATAAAACCCAGCCAAATGAGAAACTTGTAGTTTTCGCGGATGACACAAACGTAATTATTGGGGCAAAAGACATAGAAGAATTGACATTAAATACTAACATAATTATTGAAAAAGTCTGCGAATGGTTTACAGCCAATAACTTATTACTTAATTCAAGTAAAACTAACCTCATGTTATTTAAGACCACGACTCGTAATAATGATAAATTAGATATACAAATAAAGGGAGACAATATTGAATTAGTGGACAAGGTTAAATTCTTAGGGATTAACATAGACTCGCTTTTAAATTGGAAACCGGAGCTTGCTGTTATTGAATCATCCATATCGTCAGCATGTTACGCACTTAGGAGCCTTAGGGATGAATTGAATATAGAACAGTTAAAGGCTGTATATTACGCGCTGGTCGAGTCTAGAATAATACAGAAATAGTTACAGTTATAACTGGCAGAGAGCGTTCGTCTTACAGAAACGAGCCATAAGAACTATAGTCAGAATTTCACAACGTGTCTCATGCAGAGATTACTTTAGCAAATTAGCAATATTAACAGTTCCTAGTCTATACATATTAGTCCTCCTAAGATTCTTTGCCAAGTATCTACATGAGTTTGAATCACAAGAGGAACGTGAGATTAGGGAGAGCACGCGAAGAAGAATGTTTAAACAACATATAATACCTAAATTTAACATAGTAGAACATTGCTCGAAGTATCAAGCTGTAAGAGATATTCAATATGTTGCCTTCTGAGCTAAGGAGCTTGATTTATAACACCCACTTATTTAAAGCAAAATTAAAGGCCTTTTTATTAGAAAAATGTCTGTATAATATATCCGAAGTAATGACACACAGTAATAATAAATGAATTATATTTTATGTTTTATGTTTTTAATCTTTTGACATTATATAATTTAGAATTATTTGCTGACATTTAATATATTTTTGACATTATAGCTAAAACTGTGCGACATTATACCTAACCTGTTTGAATTTGAAACTGTTTTGACACATTATTTGAGCGCTAACTAATAATTCAGAGTTGTTTTTTGGTTTTGTTTTTTATGTATTTGTATGTAAATTGCATGTATATTCTGATTTCAACACAATGAAAATTGTTTATGAAATAAAATGAAATGAAATGGATATTTTGATCACCAGATTCTGGAGCTACGTTTTGCACAATTACACCAATAACGAACGAGTTTAGCGTACTTACGCCCGGTGAACGAAAATTTATCTAACAAATTGTCAAGCACTAACTGTTTTGCGGGATGTTCGAAAGAGTTACCGTGGCCCCGGCACAGGCAACAGAAGGAACACGGGTGGGTTTTAGTCAGTAAAAGTCTGACACGCCCTCCCGCTCCGCCCAGAGCGGGAGAAGTCATTTGATGATTTCCCATCCACAAAAAAAAAAAAAAAAAAAAGCACTAACTGTTGTGATTAATTGACTGAATTATTAACAGCCAGTCGAATCACTTGGAGCTCGTGGCTAAGTAATAACAGCTGCACGGGTCGATCTAAGTTAAGTTACGCTTGCCGGGATTGGTCCGTGGATCGGTGACCATCTTCACATAACGAGACTCCTCCGTGCCTCGGAAAGCACGTTAAGCCGTTGGTCCCGGCTGTCATTCGTGGACCTTTGACATTTGTTACGAGTCGTCAGAAGCCCGAAAGTCTGACAAGCAGTCGTACCAAGGGGTATCTTTTTACCCAGTTACTGGGGTGTGGATAGATAGACAGTCGCTCCATGTAAAATACTGGTATTCAGCTGCATCCGGTTAGATTGGAAGCCGACCCCAACATAGTTGGAAACACCTAAGCAGATTGAATTGAATCACTTGAGGTGCGTTTAATTTTGACACGTCGATAATTTACGTTCTAGAAACAGCTAGACCACCACCTCTTAAAGCAGTATTATTTTAATCTTACTTGAGTGTGGGAAAGAGATGGAGCTAGACGTCCTTTATAGCTCCATCTCTTTCTCACACTGAAGTAACATTAAAATAATACTGCTTTAAGAGGTGGTGGTTGGCCCTCTGGTGTTATACTAGTGTTTCAATTATAGCTCATAATAAGAACCCTTTAGGACGGTGGTAAAGCCACCATTTATCAATTGTGTGGCCAGCTGTGTGCAGAGGTCGACAGGACACACTGTTTTTCTAATTTGCTTTCGATACCGGAGGAAAATATGTTACTAAATAAAGTGAAAAAGAAATCTTCAAACATAATTATGTGCATTGATCGAACGACGCGTTATGAGTATTTTGAACTTCATAATAAGAATTAAATTAAAAAGTTGCTATTCCTTGGATTTGGAATATAAAAAAAGATGTTTTTATTTTTATTATTGAAACTGACCTCGAGCTCACAAAAATTCTGCATAAAAATAAAATATTCTCGGCATCTTTTGGATCCCTATATATCCGACAAGCGTGGCCATAGCTATAAATGGCACGTGAAAACCGCTCTTTGCATAACTTGATTGAAGATCAAGGCTTAATTTATAGATCTGCATAACTAATATTATACAGTGTGAGTCTTTATAATGTGCACATATCGAAATGAGGGAATCTATGCTTAATTTTATCGACGGAAAAAATGTTAAAAAAAATCTAAATATTTATTTATATTTTTTATGGATTTTTAAAAAAAAATGTTTGCTTTTGTGACCCCAGTGTATACAAAACTGTGTAACTTTTAAACTAAACGATTTATCACGATGAAACAAACTCTATAATGTTTGGAAGTAATTAGGTGTCGTCATAAAATAAAAATTATGGAAAAAAAATAGCCACATTTAAAAATAAACATTTTTGTTTGGCAAAAATCTGATTTTTTTTCATTAATTTTTACAAAAATTGTAAAATTTCTCAATAACATGCCCCCATCACCTCCTTTTTTTATAACTTTAAGTTATTCTTCATTGTATTAGGAACCTAACGGTAAAAATTGCATGTTTTTAACTCAACCCCAACATTTTTTATCAACTGTCAAAGAAAGGCCCAACGCATAGCTATTGTTTAGCAGGTAGATAAACTTTCTTTTGAATGTGCGCAGGTCGGGGAGGTAGGGCCAGCCAAAGGAACTTGAATTATGACAGATGTCAGACTGGCAGTCGCTCCGAATTATTCGCCGCTGCTACATGTGTTTCGGTACTTTCGTTCGCTGGACTTTCATAACTTTCGTTCGCTGCTACATGATGCCGCGTTTAAGTGAATTTTCCCCGGCACACATCGCCGACATACATTTTTATTATGGAGTGGGACAAGGAAGTGCCAGAGCTGCGCGCGCGGCTTACATAGCTGCGTATCCTAACAGGCAACCAGTGCCATCTGCCCGAAACTTCCAGGAAGTTCACAGAAGGTTGTCGATCACTGGACTTGGATCAAGTAGAGATCGTCGCGAGCCACCTCAAGTAATTATTGATGCGGCTACTGAACAAGCAGTATTAAGTGATTTGTTTGCTGATCCATCCATAAGTACTAGACGACTGGCTCTTCGTCACGGAATATCCCAAAAATCAGTGTGGCGTATTTTAAAGAAAGAAGGATTGCATCCTTATCACTATCAAAGGGTGCAACATCTACATGAAGACGTAGACTGGCGTCCAAGGTGTGTGATGTCCACATGGATTCAAAGAAAAACCAGAGCAAACCCAAACTTTCCAAGAAAAATACTATGGATGGACGAAGCGACATTCACTAGAGACGGTATTACTAACTGTCGAAATTTACACAGATGGTGCCGCGCAGGTGAAAACCCGAAACTGAAACGGTCATCTACTTTCCAAGTAAGATTTTCGATAAATGTTTGGGCTGGTCTTATCGATAACATGTTGATTGGACCAGTCATATTGCCGAGAACGTTGACTGGTGAAAGATTTTTAAGTCTATTGAGAGATGATATGCCTCAGTTATTGGAAGATGTCCCACTGGCTGTGCGTCAAAGGATGTTTCTTCAGATGGACGGATGTCCTGCCCATTACGCTACAAATGTAAGAAGATTTTTAAACGAAAATTATCATGACAAATGGATCGGCCGGCAAGGACCTGTAGGGTGGCCTGCGCGTTCACCCGATTTGACGCCCCTTGATTATTTCCTATGGGGGACCATGAAGCAACGCGTCTACAGTACCCCCATCAACAGTGAGGCCGATTTGCGTGACCGCATAATAAACTGTGCGAATGATATTCGCAATGATCCCGAAATGATAAGGAGAGCGACACACCAAATTCTAATTCGCGCGGCTTTGTGTTTACAACAACGAGGTGGACATTTTGAGAACCTGATGCATTAAATTTTGTATTTAATAATAAATGGGTTTCAATTGAACTCTTTTGCATTAATTATCATCCCAAACAAACCACCCTTATGAGAACAATACGATTCCGCGTTCGGAGTGCCATCTTTGAAACGACCCGCGCGCATTCACAACAAAGTTAACAAAAAAAAGTTTATCTACCTGCTAAACAATGTGCGTAGCTATGCGTTGGGCCTTTCTTTGACATTTGATAAAAAATGTTGGGGTTGAGTTAAAAACATGCAATTTTTACCGTTAGGTTCCTAATACAATGAAAAATAACTTAAAGTTATAAAAAAAGAAGGTGATGGGGGCATGTTATTGAGAAATTTTACAATTTTTATAAAAATTAATGAAAAAAAATCAGATTTTTGCCAAACAAAAATGTTTATTTTTAAATGTGGCTATTTTTTTTCCATAATTTTTATTTTATGACGACACCTAATTACTTCCAAACATTATAGAGTTTGTTTCATCGTGATAAATCGTTTAGTTTAAAAGTTACACAGTTTTGTATACACTGGGGTCACAAAAGCAAACAATTTTTTTTAAAAATCCATAAAAAATATAAATAAATATTTAGATTTTTTTTAACATTTTTTCCGTCGATAAAATTAAGCATAGATTCCCTCATTTCGATATGTGCACATTATAAAGACTCACACTGTATTATACTTTTAATGTGTAGGTAGTTATGAAGACTATTTTAGATCACACGTGTTAATACAAATCAATGTACTGCCGTACACTACAGTATAATCAACATCTGTCTAAGTTTTTCAAGTTCTTTCCCTAGCTGGGTTGAGGTGCGGTTTCATTCTGAACAGCTGCATTTCAGTTCCTAAACATATTTTTCTAACAATCCGATAAACCTAAACAAAACGATACATACATGTGGATCAGATTAGAGTAGAATTAAAATTATTTTGACATAGCTTCTGCCAGCGGTTTCGCCCGCGTGGATGTCGGAAAATATTCCACGGGAACGTACTATTTATTTATTTATTTATTTAATCTTTTCACACTTAAAAAAGTACAAAGGCGGACTTAATGCCTTAGGCATTCTCTACCAGTCAACCAAGGGTGGTGAAGAGATTAGATGGCAGATGCTCTGTTAGGAATGGGACAATTTGTACATAAATAAGTTATAAACTTATAATACACATACATACATATTTACTACAATATATACCTATATTATATATATATATATACATTTTATACAAATTCAAGAGAGAGAGGTTTTGAGATGACTCTACGCTATTTATTTTGAAAATAACTCCGCAATGTCCGCTTAAATGCATACCGACTGGTGGCCGTCCTGATGTCAAGAGGTAGCGCATTCCAAAGCAGAATGGACTGAATATGAAAGGAAGAATGAACAAAGTCAGAAGTATGAGAAGGACAGAGTAGGAGAAGATTGTTAGAAGAACGAAGATTCTTAGCGTGTGAAGAACATAGATATTGGAAGTGAGACAATAGATAAGAAGGAGGAGTGGGAGAGTTAAGAAGGGAGAAAAGCGTGGTCAAAGCACGCAAATTTCTTCTCTGGCGAATGGGCATCCATTTGAGCTCAGACCTGTAGCTCGACACATGGTCATATTTTCTGAGGTTGAATATGAACCGGATACAATTGTTAAGCAGTCTGTCAAGCTTATCCAGCAACACCGCATTCAAGTCAAAGTAGCACACGTCACCATAGTCAATGATAGGGAAAATTAAAGTCTGCACAAGCATAGTCTTCGTCTTAGCGGGCAAAACGTTTCTCAGACGATACAGGAATCGTAGAGTACCGTTGACTAACATTAGAGACCTGGCGCTGCCAGCTAAGCATCGAGTCAAGATGCAAACCGAGATCTTTCACAGTAGGGGTAATGGGTATGACGGTACCATTGAAAATGAGAGGAGGAAGAGAGCTAAGCATCACCCTACCCATCATGCGCGAGCTTCCAATTACAATGGCCTGACACTTTGAAGGGTTCACTGACACCCCAAAACTATCAGACCACTTTTTGATTGCATCTAAGTCTCGGTTTACATCTGCTACAGCATCCAATAAACTTTCCACCCGCGCAGCTATATACAATTGAAGATCATCGGCATAAAGATGATACGAACACCGAAGACAGTGAGTTATAAAATTAATGAAGATGGAGAATAACAATGGAGAAAGAATACCGCCTTGTGGAACACCAGCATCCAGGTCACGCCAACTCGAAGAGCTCTCATCAACGCGAACCGACAGCCGACGCCCCCGAAGATAAGAACAGAACCATTCCAGAACCTCGGACGAAACCATAAGATGAGAGAGCATAGCAAGGAGAATATCGTGGCAGACAGCGTTAAAGGCATTGGAGAAATCAATTAAAACCAAAACAGTAACCTTAGTATCCTCCATCGCTTCTCTAACGTCACCAGTCACTTTAAGGAGAGCGGAAGCTGTACTATGCCCAGGCCTGAATCCAGACTGAAACGAACTAAAAAGGTTGTTCCGGTGAACAAATCCCGCAAACTGTTTGTGAACGCAGGCCTCAAGCACTTTAGACAGAAATGGGAGAATGGAAATGGGTCGAAAGTGAGCGGGTAGGGGGGGTTTGAAACTTTAGGGAGCGGGCGGACATAGGCCATACGCCACAGGGATGGGAATTGTCCGGAATCAAGAGAAAAGTTTATGATGTGGGTAATCGGAGGAAGTAGGGTATCGAGGATCCAAACGACCATACCACGACTGATGCCGTCATCCCCCACAGCCTTGGATTTTATGGACAGATTTTATGGTCCTTTTAATTTCGTCCAAGGTGACCGGAGAGAAGTGAAATGGTTCAATGATGGGACTAGCTAAGCCAGTAATGAAATTGACCATCTGGGACAACATTTGGGACTCCAAATGACAAGTGGTTGTGAAGTGACGGTTGATATCATCAAGGCCAATTGTATTAGGAAAATCCACATGACGTGGTCTGCCGATACCAAGAGTACCAAGGAACTTCCAGATATCAGCAGGTGAAGAAGAAGATATGTTCTCGAGAATATGGCGGCGCTTAGCGTTACGTATCATCTGATTACACCGATTTCTAGCAACTTTGAAAAAGTTCCGATTAGCTTCACTGCGATCCTTTTTAAATTTATGAAAGGCCCGATCCCTGCGCCTCGTCGCCATTCGAACCCCGGTCGTCATCCAAGGAGCAGGAGGACGCCGAAGTTTAATTTTCTTAACAGGAGCATGTCTGTCGTATAGAGCAAGGACCGCCCGATTGAAAATGCGCAGTTTATCGTCTACAGCTGTCGCCGCTGCCAGGTGATCCCAACTGATATCTGACGCATCCTGACGAAGCTTAACTTTACCGATTCGTGACTTAACTTTACCGATTCGTACTACCGGGATTAAGGGCCGGCACATACCTGGCGAGGCGCAGCGTGGCGCGGTTGTCCCTGCCAAACAAATATCAACGTTGCGTGCGTAAAAATATAGTTGAGAATAAATAAAATACCCTGAGATGCGCGTCTCTTTCCGCTAAGACGCGCTCGCGAGCTAATCGACGTTTTTTTTTTCAACTTTAAAGTGCAAGGTCGATATTTGTTTGGCAGTGACGAATGCACTGCGCTGCGCCTCGCTATATGTGTGGCGGCCCTAAAAGTAACCTACATGTTAATCCATGTTATAAACTATCTGTGTGCCAAACATTCAAATCCGTTCAGCCGTTTTTGCGCCAATCCGGAACATACATCCAGACAAACGGACAAAAATTCTAAAAACTATATATTCGGCATCGGCCTCGTTACTTTTTTTTCAAAAATATTCAATGTACAGTTTTAGCTTTGTTACTCTTTTTATTATATGTATTATATACTATTTTACTATATGTATAGATAAGACGACGCCGACGTACAGATGGTGTCACTTTTTACGTCAGTTAAGTATTATGTTATATTTTATTTAAAGGTTACAAGGCAACCAACAAAAACTAGGACACAACAAGGTTGCCTGGAAGAGATCGCAGTATGCGATAAGGCCGCCAATTGTATATTTTGTAGTTTAAGATGTATCTTTAAGTAATGTGTAATCTGGTGTACAATAAAGTATATATAAATAAATAAATAATAAATAACTAGTACCTAATGATAAATTATCTAGCAAAGGTGCCTCGATTGTTTGTCCACCCACACTTTTAAGGAAGGTACCTGATGACATTTACCTAATGGATAATACAAAAAACTGTAATACCAGTTTTTCACCAAAACATTAATAAAATTAAAGCTGGTTTTATAAGAAGGTCGGAAAACATTACAATTCATTTTAATAATGACCGCGACTCCCGTGGCGCTGCTACCCTAAAATTGTTTTTAACAACACCTCTTCAAGAAAAGAAATGGCGTTTTTTTATAGTGAACCACCGCCATTAAGATACAGTAGATACATAATTGTGTATTTATTTAAAAGCGTAGTGATTAGTGCTCAAATAATAGACTACCTGTGGGCCGCGACTTCGTTCGCATGGATGTCGTAAGACGTATACTAAAATAACAGCCACATTTCTATAAAACTCCCTCGTCCCCCGACCCACCGAGTTGCATCGCCCGCCCGCGCTATTTGTTCACAATTTCATGGGTTTTAATTTTTTGCGCGGAACTCGTAATTCTTTTTCTAAAATAAAAGTAGCCTAAGTTACTCCTTAAAAACATCAGCTAACTGCTAGTGAAAGTTCCGTCAAAATCGGTCCAGCCGTTTCGGAGATTAGCCGAAACAAACAGACAGACACAAACATTAAAAAAAAATTGTTACAAGTACCGTATATACTTTTTTATGCATTTAGTAAAAAGCTGTCATTTTGACATTACAAACAGACAATTCAATTTTATTTATTTGTATAGATATCGATAGATATAGATTACGCCTTCTCTGTATGAAAAGTGGCCTTTGCACTTGCCCTGCAATGGGGCAATAATAGGCTCGTATTTTTTTTAAATATTAATCAGTATAGGTACGACTCGAATCACGAATCGGTAAAGTTCACGTGTAAGGTTCGACCGTTATGGTCTCATTTCACGATAGAGACTTGAACATTCGCGATGACCCTCTCCTAATACCTATAGATAACCACTGGCTGTGTTGTGGAGACCAGAGGGAAACTCTTCTTCATTCATACAATGATATAGGAACTAATCGTGCATAAAATGCTAATGAAAATTATAATTAGAACAAACCTTGACGATTGTCATTAGACGCTGTCAATTATTCACGTACCTACCTATGCTATTCATTTCTTTTGAATTCCCAAATGGGAGATTAACGGCCGAACCCAATAACCTATTTTCAGTAAAAGACAGATTGCTATTGATGATAGACAGTATAATTATATCTGTCCATAAGTCAGGCCGGTAAGATTTCATAATCTCATACAGATTATTGGGACGTTAAAACCATGCTCCAGTATGCCAAAACTGATGATAGATAGGTTATTGGGTTCGGCCGTTAGTATTGTCTAGGTAGGTACATAATTCTTGTTAGTAAAAACATATTATAAAAGAAATGTAACGACACAACAATAAAGGCACACTATGTACCTACTCAACAATAATGTAACCTTTTTACTATCAAGAGTTCTAAATTAATATTCAAGGTTCTGCTTCCATGCATTAGTGTTAATGTTCGACTGAAGTAAAGGCTACATTGTTCACAGCGTACTGTCAGTCGTTCTATACATGCGGTCTGTGGGTCAACTACACGCAGAGGGCATACAGCACTCTGCGCGTTCAATACAACAATACATTCAGGGTGTTGATGGGGTTGCCGCGCTACTCCAGTGCTTCCACATGAACATGTTCGCAGAAGCGGGCATAGATGGCTTTCACGCCATCATGCGCAAGCGATGCGCCTCCATCATGCGCAGGGTACGCGGCAGCCCCAACAGCATCCTGAGCACTGTAGCGGACAGGTGGGACAGTCCCATACTGGGGCGTAGGATACGCCTACATGCCACTGTGGCGTAATCTGGTAGATGTAAGTACTAACACTAGTTTCGAAGTTGTGTGTTGTTGTACTAACCAAATGGACTTTGTCTGAATTAAAAGATTTTTTTTTATTTTTTTTATTAGTATAATTACATAAAATTATAGTAATTTAGCCGAATTATCATCAACAGTATTAGGATACGTAAGATCAAGGAATTTAATTGTTTAGCATATTGACTACCAACTTAAATTGTCCGTATATTCAAATCACAACTTTCATTCTTTGACAGTTTTATGAAATGGCTTTATTGCTACGGCCACACTGTCGCGATAAGGCGACTAGACTTGGCGCGCTCATTCTAGGGCGCGCCAAGTGTTGTCAAAAAAAAAATTGTCTAACTAAAGACTACGCCATAGAGTTCGTAGCCAGCTCTACGAACTGCAACAGATTTGCCCTTGATGACCATGCAGCCGTTACGACATCAGTTGTAGGTACCTACTATAATAGAAAAATTGCTAGTCTGCTGTCTCCGAGCGGCATCACGGTTACCAATTTTCTTCAATCGAATCGTACAATTGGTGTTTGATATACCTACTGTGTAGTTACAGCTGGCCTGCCAGCTTATTCTTTGATGTTTCGTTATAACAAAACAACAACAAAATAAATGCAAACCGTACTTAAGCTTTAATTAGACAAATAAAGATTAGAAATGATTATGCAACTAATTATTTGTATATAGTAGGTACTAAATTAAATAACAAACTAACTATCTATACAAATATACAAAAACAAAATAGGATTGTGTTAAAATCCAAGCTATTAAGTATCGTAGCTCGAAGTTCATTACTGAAGATGCTGTTCTGTCAACATAAGGTTTTGTCCATTGTCATCATTCACCACCATGTTGGCTCTTTGCATGGCATCATGTTGGCTCATTGCATGGCATCATGTTGGCTCATTGCATGGCATCATGTTGGCTCATTGCATGGCATCATGTTAGCTCATTGCATGGCATCATGTTGGCTCATTGCATGGCCTCATGTTGTCTCATTAGCCAATGAGCTGAACCACTGGTTCCTTGAAAATGTTGGCTCATTGGCCAATAAGCCAACGTCTTCAAGGAATCAGAAGGTTTCAAACGAAAAAAGTTAAGATTTTTGTTATTTTGGTCTTAACGGTCTAACAAACTCGACGAAATTGTAAACAGGTAGGTCACTAGCGTTACAAAATGTATAGAGTGTAATTTCTAAAACCTACGGCTACGCATAGATTATAGCATAATCAGCCTACAACGTTCCCACTGCTGGGACACAAGTCTCCTCTGGGTGATGAGGACTGGGCCATCATAATTCACCATACGAGCCCAGTGTGGGTCACTGGAAGTCACACGTGTTAGAATTTTTTGGTTCTAGGTCATGCCGGTTTCCTCACGACGTTTTCCTTCAGCGTCTACAGTTTAGCGTTGATAAAATAAATTACAAAAAGTAAACTGCCTACCTGAGTTTGAACCCTCGACCTACGACACGTAAGTCGGGACCGTAACCACTGGACCATCACAGCTCTAATAGCATAGATCGATTAGGAATAAATCTTCAACAAAAATATTCATAGTACAGTCAAACTCGCGCGCAGACAATTTACAATTCCTCACATCTTTGCAAAAACTACAAACACACGTTTTATATTGAATATGCCAGATTCACGTGTCACAAATTATATGTTCACATTAACGTGCCTAATAATTTTGTATTAGTATACCCGTCTAAACACTTACAACACGTTGTATCTAAAAACATTAATTGTATGCCCGAGTATGCCGTAATAATTATCTATAGGCCTAGCGACGCATTGTGACGTGTTTTTTCTTCGTCTCAATCCCTGTAATCTCCTTAAAGACCTCTCAGTCAATTTAGTTTGTGTAAGGAAACAGGTTTAGAAAGATTTTAGAAAGATAGGCTTTGGCCTGATCAATAAAAAGTCGTCAATCCCAAATCATAATAATTATGAGTTTTAATGACAGATTCGACTCATATTCAAGGTAACTTTGCTTCGCTTAGACAGACTAAAAACATTTTTCTATTTATTACTTTTGCACTTTATCGGTACTGTTCCACTGCGAGATGACATAATGAATAGCTAGAGATCATTGCGTTTTATTAAAAACAGCTGACTGTTTCCCGAACCGATCAATTGCAGTTGTCAATTTTTACGTGACTGATACATATTGATGGGCAAATTGAACGTCTGCCAAATGCAATTGAAGCCAGTGACAATATTACTACAATAGACATTGATGGCAATTATTGATCAATTGCAATTGGTCGTTTCGGGGACCCCTTAGGCTGCCTGCTACGTTTTAATGTAGCACCGTGTAAGTAAGCTACGCGAACGTAGCGAGACGTAGCATTTACGTAGCGAGGCGTAGCATTGACGTTGCGAGGCGTAGCATTGACGTTGCGAGGCGTAGCATTGACGTTGCGAGACGTAGCATTGACGTTGCGAGGCGTAGCATTGTTGTAGCAAGTTCGCATCCAACTGTGGATTACGGGGCTAACGCTTGCTTGCACTTGGCCTTGGTAATATCTACCTACACAAGAGGTGACTGACCTCAGTAACTCAAAAATAACGGCTAAAAGTTTTATATAACATACGTTTAATTGATTTTCAAATACTATTTCATCCATTAATGCAGTCGATCGCTGAACGAATTTTGCTAACATAACTACAAGAGGGTAGGTAGTAAGGAATGATTAAATGATCGAACTTGAATAAAAAGAGGTAATTCGAAGAAAATAGGTATGCGAAACGAATTATGTAAATAAATAAAAACTTAAATATCGCTAAGAGGCTAAAAATAAATATTAAACATTTACATACCAGCTGTGAACTTGGGACAGGACAATTATAAAGATTATCAAATTAAAATTTAATTCAATTTAACGAAACCTAC
This sequence comes from Fissipunctia ypsillon, assembly GCA_947568875.1. Lineage (NCBI taxonomy): Eukaryota > Metazoa > Arthropoda > Insecta > Lepidoptera > Noctuidae > Fissipunctia > Fissipunctia ypsillon. The sequence goes on from OX387657.1 coordinate 6,667,952, forward strand.
ACGCAGAAAATGCGATGAAAAACGAAGAACACTCGCGTGATGTGCGGCCGCGAATCTTTTACTGACTGAACTCAGACACGACACTCCTATACTCGCGGGTTGTTACTAGCTAGCAATGATCTTGATGACTCTCGACAGCTCACGTGGTACTTACCAAGAAGATTATTCGTTCAACTAAACACATCCTGTGATTACAGAACAGTAATATGTATCTACTTATTAAGCAAAAAGAATACAACTATGGTTTAGGCAGTGTTTACAGAAAATTAAAGATTACCTTTTCATGTTTAAACTTGCCCATGGCATAATACAGAATTATATTTTCATTAAGCCGAATTGACATTACGAAGCCAGTTGCGCAAACTTAGTTATAGTTTGCGCAAATAGTTTTGTTATGTAAATTTGGCTTTAGGTACCTACTATCCATTTATTTCCCCTGCATCGCAGTTGAGTACAATACTTGTATTGAAACCTGAGCGTAGCAACGGTTTGAAAGGTACGAGACGCAGAATAACATTGCTACGGAGCGAAACACAACTTTTCACTTCACTACAGCGAGGAAAATATATTATAGCGGTATAGAAAATTATTAAATGAAAGGTTCGAATTTTAAAAATCTTTCCACGCTAGCGCATAAAATGCACTTTTTCACTTAAATTTCGAATGAAAAACAGAATCTTTCCGAGGTTGTGATGTGAAATATTAGATCGTTTGCGAAGGGAGCAAACAACTATTTTAAAGGCGAGAGTGTTTCTTTGAATCCAGAGCGGCGCGAAGGATTCTAGAGTAGAATCCTGAGCGTAGCGAAGGATTCAAAGAACGTCACTCGAGCTTAAGATAGTATTGCTCCCGAGGTGGACACACTACTGTTTATCACCCTCTATGAGTAAATAAACAAGTGCAACTTATGAAGAAGAATAGTATGTTTATTTATTTACTTACAATTAGGAACAATAAGACATATCATAGAATTTTTTTTTTTTTATAAAACTAAGTACCTACAATCCGAATGGGGTTGGCCGCTTAAAACTTTTGACAGATGGCGCCACTTTAACAGTTGCCAACCCCATTTGGGCGGAATGCATATTTCGCGCGTTTTTTAGTTATTCACACTTTTTTTTTAATTTGGCTCGCGTCTGTTTACTTTATCAAACAACCTGTCACTTGTTCATACAATGTTTGTGATTGATCTCTTTGGTGATTGGAACTTTTACTAACAATATCCACATTCCAAATTTAAATTACTTTTAGTCCCTAGCGATTAAAGAGCCATTTTAGTCCCTGTTTACGAAGAATAAACTAGCTCTTTTTGAATAGATATGATAAAAAAGTTATTCTCCCTGATGGTATTCGTTGGCCTGCTAGTGAATATATAAATATCCGATCGATTAATGGAGCCTTTTGGCAAATCTGATGAGGTTTCATAAATTCAGAAAAGTACCCAAATATAGTCATAATTTTAATTTATCTCTAAATCGCTGAACCTTAAAGCTTTTATTACTATTGTAATTTAAAGCTGACCCTTTTGTGAAGATTTGTCGGTCTTGCGCGTAGGGCTCCTGTGTGAAACTTTTCAAATACATTTTCGGCATTCGCTCATCACGCCCCACCTACTCAGCTATAACGTTTTCGAGCTGAATATGCTTCCTGAAAAACCCTCTGGACTGTACCATACGGTTTAAATAAAACTGCTTTCTGAATTGTCATAATTTTTATTATTTTCCAAGAGTAATGTCGTGAATAAAATATGATAGATCCCATTGCTCACTAACCATAGCTAAGGCATTTCCTGTGGAGTTTGCGTTTTTGACAAAATTATCATTCACAAAATCACGACAAATAATATTATTATTGCTATTTGAGTCGTATAGTACAAATTAAATTGTTTTTTATAACGACAATAAATTACTATATTTGCTTTCAAATAAGCGTCAAATAAGTTAGGCAACAACATAATAATATCAACAGCATAAAACATTACAAAAGTTGCGACATGCAGCCTAACGAACTATGTAATTAATTCATCGCATGGTTATAGATCATTAAATGTATGCATTTGACCATTATATGAAAGCAGTCTTAACAGTTAATATTTTCCATTGTCATGAACCTAACTACCAACATCCTTGGTATAGATTTAAAATTAAATCAATTGGCTACGTATTCCAGTAATTATTTACACATTAATGTAAATAAAGTTGACATAATTTCAAGAGCGGACTCAATACGCTTGACTTATAAAACATTACATTTACAATGTTTGTCGAGACGCCATAGAGCTAGGGCTCGGTATTACGACGAAGGTCGGCACGATAACAGGAGTACACAGTCAAAACTCTCAATATACATCATAAACGGATTCTAGCTATCTACTAGCTCGGCCGAGGAGCCCCAGGCCGGCGCCGGCCGGCCGAGCTATTTATCTACCACCTACCTTGTGAACGAGGCCTAGTTCGGAACTTAATATACGAGGGAGTTTATACAGGTGTGGAAACGTAACAGGGGAATAACGTTATCATTATACTGTATACATCCTCGAGCCGAGAGACCGCTCGGGCGACACGCGCGGTGTCGCCAGTGTTCTGTCGCGGAGGAGACGCGTGACGCGTTAGTTCTCGTCGTAGAGCGGCGTGGCGTCGCCGAGTGACATGGAGCGCGGCGACGTGTTGGTGTGCGGCGTGGAGCGCAGCGAGTGCGCGCGCGACGAGCGGCCCGACGAGTGCGGCGTGTGCGCGTGCGGCGTGTGCGCGTGCGGCGTGCGCGCGTCGCGCACGTGCGTGTGGTGATCGCGCGGCGTGCGCGGAGCGCGGGGCGTGGCGGGCGCGCGCGGCGTGCCCGACGCCTCGCGGTTGTTGCGCCGCATCCAATCCTCCGCCGCCTTCTGCCAGTCGGCGGGCTCCGAGTAGGCAGCGGGCTGCGGGCGCGCGCGGCTTGGCGGCGGCATGAACTCGGGCTGACGCGGCGTGGCGGCGAAGGGTGTCATGTAGGGCGTCTGCGCGGACGGCGTGTAGGGCGTGTTGATGTAGGCGGGGCCGGGCGTGTGCGCTGGCGTGTGGAAGGCGGGCGTGTGTCCGGCCGGCGTGTGGTAGGCGGACGTGTGCGGCGTGCGCGCGGGCGTGCGGGCGGCCGGCGTGGCCACGGGCGGCGGCTCCCGGAAGTGCTCCTTAAACCAGCGCAGCAGGCCCGGCAGTGAGTCAAAGGTGCGCTGGCGGTACTTGTAGCCGTCGGGCGTGACGGAGACGTACTCGTGAGTGACGCGCGCGCGTGGCAGGTACGACAGCAGGAAGCGGCCGGGGTAGTTCTTAGAGGCGGAGATGACGTAGTGGATCTTGTTGGGGTTGCGCGACTTCTCCTCCTTGAGGATCTCCTCGGCTTTGTCGCGCATGCCCAGCAGCGGCTTGTAGTACTTGTAGCCGATGAGGTCGCGCGCGAGCCCCGCCATGGGTGTCACGTGTCGCGCGATGATTTCGTCAAGATCCTCGAATTCTGAACCTTGGATCCATAAACTTCGACCTACAAAAAAGGAAAGAATGAGAAATAAAGATATTTCTAAATGAAGCTTTTTACTACTCACACACAACCCAGACGATGTGTACATACCTAATGAGAAACCATTTTCTTTTTACTATTTCACACACAACACAGACGATGTGTACATACCTAATGAGAAACCATTTTCTTTTTACTATTCACAGACAACACAGACGATGTGTACATACCTAATGAGAAACCATTTTCTTTTTACTATTCACACACAACACAGACGATATGTACATACCTAATGAGAAAGCATTTTCTTTTTACTATTCACACACAACACAGACGATGTGTACATACCTAATGAGAAAGCATTTTCTTTTTACAATTTTTTTTTTTTTTTTTTGCGGTTTTATGTTATTCATTTATTTATTTTTATTTATTTAATTAAGTACTGCCACATCACATACATTTAACATACTTGGTAAATAGTTAGGAGCATTTTCTCTGATGTATATGACAATAACGGCGTACATAGCACTTGCAATTAATTGGCTACGCGATAAAAGTAAGAACAGTTAAAATGTATACATGCTCAAAATCATGACACTAGCAATTACAACATGACACAGTAGAAGACACAGAGACCAACAACAACAATATACAAGAAGCAGCGCTCAATGAAGACCGTTTATTTTATTTTTGAATTTATGCAGTTTATCATGGAACACGTCCAAATCCGGTATTTGTGCCGCTATGGTGTGGTATTCATCTATGATTCTGCGGAAGGGTGCTTGTAGTCCTAGATTCGTTTTTACAGCAGGAGTGTAAAAAAGATTTTTAATTTTTCCTCGGGGATAGGTGCGGGGAACTTTCAAAGACAAATTCTGTTGAAAATAGGAGCACTGGTTTTGACCACCCACGATTTTGTGAAAGAAACACATATCCAGCAAACGTCTTCGTTCACGTAGAGTACTCATTTTAAATTTTTTCAGACGTACTTCGTAGGGGTTCCTATGCGAGAAGCCGCTTGACTTGAAAGCCAGATGCCTAGTGAAGGCTCTTTGTATGCTCTCAACGCGTTGAGAGTGTGTTGCATAAAACGGGCTCCACACAGAGCTGGCGTATTCGAGATGGCTGCGCACCAAAGTTTGGTAAAGCAAAATTTTGGTGCGCTGATGTTTAAAACCTTTAGTAATTCGTTTCAGAAATCCGAGCACCTGTGCTGCTTTTGTGACTGATTTGTTGATATGTGAAGTAAATTTTAATTTACTGTCAACTATCACGCCCAGATCTCGGATTTCATTAACTTCTCTCAGCAATGCACCTCCAAGCTCGTATGTAGTAACAAGTGGCTTCTTTTTCCTAGTAAACTTAATATGAAAGCATTTACTTGCGTTAAGAGTCATACTATTGCAGCGACACCAATTTAGAATCATGTTTAAGTCACTCTGCAATAGGCGGGGATCATCATCAGACTTAATAGTTATGTATCTTTAGATCATCGGCAAATAAAGACACCTTACAGTGTCTTATTTGGTCAACTATATCATTGATGAAGATTAGGAATAGAAGTGGTCCCAGATGCGAACCCTGAGGAACTCCGGTGTGTGCAACATAAATAGTTGAGTTGAATCCGTTTACCGCCACCGACTGGGGTCTTTTTGTTAAATAAGACTCGAACCATTGCAAAAGTGCACCACTTATGCCAAAATTAGCCAACTTTACAAGAAGTATTGAGTGGTCAACTCTATCAAAAGCACTGCTGAAGTCAGTATAAATTGCGTCTATCTGCATGCCTTTGTCAACTTCATTGGAGATATCAGAAATATAAGGAACCAAGTTAATTAGTATTGAGCGACCACGTCTGAAACCATGTTGCGAATCGGTAATGTCATTGTCTACAAATTGAGAAATTACTGGGTAAATAATCGATTCAAATAGTTTGGCGAAACAAGATAGAATGGAAATAGGACGATAATTCTGAACATCAGAATGTTCACCCTTTTTAAAAACTGGCACAATTCGAGCTTTTTTCCATTCCTCCGGGAAAACACCATCTCCCAGTGATCGGTTAAATATCAATGCCAGTGGCCATGAAATCGCGGATCCACATCTTTTTATAAATATGGGTGGGATTGCATCCGGGCCGGCACCCTTCGTAGAGTCCAATTTCTTAATCGCTTTCACAATTTCAGATTCCTCAATCTTTAATGAGTACAACATTTGTTGCGGAAACGTGTGACACTGGACACTAGGAGGGAAACTTTGGGCAGAAGATGCTGCGTTTGGCAAATAGATTGAAGCGAAATGTCGTGCAAACAGATTAACTATTTCAGGGCCTGTCTTTACAACCTGGTCCTTTAATTTCATATTAGCAGGTATCGAAGAATTTCCTCCTCGTTTGTGTTTAACAAAGTTCCAGAAAACTTTGGGGTTTTTAGGGATATTGGCTTCTATTTTGTTTTTATATTCGGAAAAACATTTATCGTATAGTACTATTCACACACAACACAGACGATGTGTACATACCTAATGAGAAAGCATTTTCTTTTTACTATTCACAGACAACACAGACGATGTGTACATACCTAATGAGAAACCATTTTCTTTTTACTATTCACAGACAACACAGACGATATGTACATACCTAATGAGAAACCATTTTCTTTTTACTATTCACACACAACACAGACGATGTGTACATACCTAATGAGAAAGCATTTTCTTTTTACTATTCACACACAACACAGACGATGTGTACATACCTAATGAGAAAGCATTTTCTTTCCCTTCTTCGCGCACGTCGATGTGTTGATAAATGCCTTCTGCTACTTTCCACGTAACTGTGAGGTGATCCGAACCCTGAAACGACAGTTTCAATATTAACATCAGCATTCATTTCACTAATTAAAAAAATATGTAGTTTTAAAAAAAACTAAAAAACACGCTTTTGTCACGCACTAAAAATTACAAAATAAAATAATAAGTTAAGGGGGAAGCTCCAGGTAGCCCGCGAAATTCAAACTTTCTTATGTTTTTTGCAATTTGCAAGTCAGTATTAAGTTGTATGTTGATTAAAGTATCATTCGCGACCGTAACAAATATGAACTTACGGAATTATGATCATCAAAATCAGTAATACAACTCTATAAGTCTGTATAATCCTAATTGTCAAGATTTCATGACAATAGAGTCTTGAGTTGTATTGATGACTTTGATTATTATAATTCTGTGAATACATATTTTTTACGGCTCGAATCATATTTTGAACAACATATAACCTAACACTGACTTGCAAATTGCAAAAATCGTAAGAAAATTTGAACTTCCCGGGCTACCTGGAGCTTTCACCTTAAGAATAATTAGTTATTATTAGTTAAGATATACCTATGCAGCTTGTCACTTCTTTTATATCCAATGATTAATTCAAAAAGCGTGGAGCGCTTTTTAATTGTGTGTACGTTTAATTAATTTAAACAAAGCGTTCCACGCTTGGTGTCGAGGTTGGTGGGAGTGAGAAGTGCAATATATTGAACTCATGAAAACGAATCATATGAGCCCAAACTCGAGGAGTTTACTAGTAGCCACTGAAGAGTTCCACTATCCACCTCCTGGCTTCATCATCAGATCAGCTCCAATATACCATTTTATAGTATTGTCATCCGAACTACATATACATACAAAGTTTCATTTCGATACGAAAATTATTTGTAAGTCACTTCCAAGATTTTTTTACATTGTTAGTTAATTAGTTAAAAGTTAGGTAATAAAAGCGTGTTAAAAAGGATCATGACAACGCTATTTGACCAAGCAATAAAAATTACGTTGATTACAATGTAATTTGTTGTTGACAACATTGTTAACAACATATTTTTTTGTAAAATGCAAACCTGCAAGTGATTTAGTTTTTAAACCTAAAACCAATTTTATTTATGTGATATTTTCGGTATTTTTTCACATCGCGTCTAAAACGAGCTATTTCTTTATAAATATTTTAAACTAGCTGACCACACAGACTTTGTCCTGTCCAAATTACAATAATTCATACGAAATTCCCATAGAAAACGCGCTTTTAGTTCTCCCGAATTTTCCTATTTTCCCGGCAACTTTAAATTTTTTCTTAACGTAAGAACCTGATTCGGACTATTACGAACATTTTACTGTTCGCAATAGTGTAAAAATAATGTTTTACACGCTCGAAACACAATGAAGACCATAATCAAAGCCTTACCTTACTACTCGGCCTAACAATGACCTCTCCCTGCGCCATCTTGTCCATGAGTTTCTCGGCCTCCGCAAACGATATGTTATGGAAGGCCGGGTGTACTATGACCCTCTTCACATACTGCATACGTTCTTTTGTCTGTTTGGCCTCTTTCTCCTTTCGAAGGTCTTTGTCTTCAGTTTCTTGGTCGTAATATGGGTCTCTTGCTGGTCTAAAAGTAAAGGGGTATGGAAGTGAATGTGTTTGTGTGGACACATGTCTGCTATAAGATTTTGTTAGGCTTGGTTACAGTGATATGTCTAAATAGTTACTCAGCTTGTGTCGAGACTAATTTCGAGCAATTCATGCACTTAATATCGCTATTCTATTTGATAACAAAATACCTATATCGTTTAGGCCCTGTTTCACAAATGAAACACAATTTGTATAAAATTATCTGCCACGTAATTGGAACTTATACGAAGCTGGTTAACAAAGGCCTGTTTATGTTATGATTAAAAGGTATAGCTCCTTTAAATCACTATGCTGGGATTCACCGTTGGGACGTTTTACAAAGCAGACGTGTCGCTGAAATTATCACTGATTTATATAACTAAAGGTAGTTCAGAGTGCACTTAAACTACTAATTTTAAGATCCAAAATAGACTGTATCGCGAATAAGTAAGTGTTTACGACGCTATTCTACTGAGAACACTATTATCGTCGACGGTTCACCGGCGCGAGAGCAGCTCTTCGCCCCCGCAAGTGCCTCCTCGCACAAGCACTCGCAAGACGTCGCAGCGCAACAGTAGGACCAAGCACTGAATGAGTAATATTTACAAAGACATCATGAGTGTAGTACGCTCGCCAACTGGAAGTGGCCCCAGCTTAGAAGGCAGTGACTCGCAACCGAATTTGTTATCAAGCGTTTCTCAATCCGAATTTTCGGATACATCGAAAGTCACCCATCGCAGTTATAAACGTAAGCAGTTGGATGATAATGCATATTCGCACTGAACTAAGTGAAATGCGTAAACAAATGGCTGAAATGATGACAACAAATGACAATGCTAAAAACTATAACTACTACACAGAGCGAGTTCAAAAAAAATACTGAAGATATAACAACAATTAAGGAACGAATTGACGGTATTAAATCCACTACTAATAATCTCGCCGCTGAACAAAGCAATATCAAGTCAGATATAGTATCGCTACGGAATGACAACTGTAAAACCGAGAAAAAAGTTGAAGAGACCAGGCTGTTAAACTGCTAAATTCAGATACCCCATCTCCTCAAGTTTCTCACCCAATTGAAACATAAAAAAGCATCATAGCAGAAGTTAACGAACGTGAATTCCGAAGCAAGAATATTATTATCAGTGGTATACCAGCACCATCATCATCGAACAAGGAACAACGCATAAACAATGACAAAAAAGAGGTCGTGAATCTACTCAAATCGATTGATCAGGACTATCCCGAACCAAAAAAGATTATGCGATTGGGAAAGTATGATGCAAATAAAACACGTCCAATAAAAGTATATTTGAAATCTCAGGAAATAGCAAAATCTATAGTACGCGTACGTAACCAAAGCAACTCAAAACAGAACAGTATTAAAATATATTCTGATCAGACACCAAAACAGCGTAAATACCTGCAAAATCTTAAAGACGAACTTAATCACCGACAGGTTAATGAAGACAAAACTCTCACAATAAGATACATTAACGGCATACCGAAAATTGTGATGTTACCGTCAAAAAACGAATAACTACCGAACCTACTACAAATAAACATACTGATCCTAATAGTGAGAAAATAACCTATCAAGTTGTCGATAACTACAGCAGCATTGTAACCTCAAACAAATCTTCTAAATTTCTGTACGCAAACATGCGAAGCATTGTAAAATCTGGTAAATTTGACGAATTAAAATGTGTGATAAAAGCTTTTCCATCTTGCTTACACGCAGTGGTTCTAACAGAAACATGGATCGAATCTGACGAAGAAGGCAAAAGATAGATATCAGATTCCAGGATACAACTAACATTACTACAACTTTAGAACTGATACAAGAGGCGGTGGCGTCTCAATATTTGTGAAAAATAACTTAAAACATAGTCTGACTGAGGAAATTTGTCAAAACTGCAACCACTATCTTTGGGTTCATATTGGAAGCTTTACTCTGGATACAGGTGTTGTGTACAGAAAACCAGAACAATCAAACGTCAAAACCTTTTTAGATATCTACTCCCAACAGCTAAATAAAAACAAGCGGGGTCTGATCTTTGGCGCCTTTAATTTCTACCTATTAAATACAAAACGTGCAACAAAGATGTATAAAGAAGTGATCCAAGAAAACGGCTATGAATTTTTAAACAAAATATATGAAGACTACTGCACAAGAAAATCAACAACATCAAAGAGTATAATTGATCACATTTGCTCAAATCTTAAACTGAATAATTTGCACCTAGCCATTATCGATACACCTATGTCAGACCATAAACAAATCTACTTAGAATTAAAACGTTATAAACCGGAACCCCTGAAGAAGATAAGCTACCATAATATTGACTATGAAGTACTTTATAAGACCATCTTAGAATCCCGCACCGAAAACAGTGATTATATACATATATTGAAACCTTGGAAGAAAAACTATTAAAAAGTATAGAAATAAGCAATACGACAAAATACAAAACGCTAAACCCACCACGACAAGACTGGATAAATAGATCAGTCATAAGTGAAATAAACCAAAGAAACATAAGAAAAACCCAAAAGACAAGCAAAAGGAAGACATATTTAGATAGAAAAGAAACGAAGTATCAGAATTTATACAACGAACGAAATCAAGCTACCACATGAAAACCTTTGAAAACTGCAAGAAACAGCCATTGAAAATGTCCCCACTGATAAACAGCCTGTCCTGCAATAAATTCACTGAAAAATTTGCCCCGCGGAAACTCCAGTCACAAAATGGCACTGTTACTGACTTAAAGGACATCTGTGAATGTTTCAATGACTTTTTTTCAAATGTTGGTTCGATGCTGGCAAATCAAATGCCCATAAAATATCACCCATCAGGTAGTGCTTTAGCGAATTTATCTGAATCCAGCTCACTTCTCTTAGTGATTTAGAACCTGCCACAACAGACGAAATCCTAAAAATAATTAATAATTTAGATAACAACACTAGCGCAGGTTTAGACGGTATCACTACAAAATCAACAAAATGTGTTGTAAACCTAATTCTTGATGAACTCACTAGTTGCATAAACAAATGTATGAAATCAGGAACATTTCCAAATAGTCTTAAGATTGCAAAAGTTACGCCAATTTATAAATCCGGAGTTAAATCAGAGCCGGGCAACTATCGTCCTATTTCAGTTCTCCCCGTGCTATCAAAAATTTTTGAGAGTCTTGTACAATCGCCTCGAAAAGTACTTGATGTCTCTAAACTTCATATATGAAAAACAATACGGTTTTAGATCGAAATCAAATACACTCTCAGCTACAATAGACCTTGTGACAACTATAAAGCTTAATATTGATAAAAAGAAAATGGATATGGGTGTCTTTATTGATCTAAAAAAGGCATTTGACACAGTCAGTCATGAATTGTTGCTAAAAAAAACTGACGGAAATCGGGATACAAGGCCCTGACCTTGAAATTTTTAGATCCTACCCGTCAAACCGATACCAAGTAGTTAAAATTAGTGACACTCAGAGTGATCCCAAAATTATAACACGGTGTGCCCCAAGGCTCAATTTTGGCTCCCCTGTTATTCCTCCTGTACATAAATAGTGTTCACAAAATTGGTCTAAAGGCTGACCTAACACAAGCCCAAACGTATAAACGCAGATGACACGTTTGTTTTACTTCGGCCACTCAATCGATACTATTGTTAATCAAGCACAGAACGATTTGGACTTACTCAACCTGTGGTTTAAACAAAATCTCCTCGCCATTAATACAGCTAAAACAAATTATATGATATTCACAGCAAAAAATAAAAAATTTGGTAGTTACACACCATTAAAAATAAATAACCAAACCATAAACAAAGTAGACCAAGAAAAATATATAGGACTAATTTTAGATAACAAACTGACGTGGCTTCCACATTTTCAAAAAATAAAATCAAAAATACAACCACTCACGGGTACCCTGCGAGGTATCGTTCGTTGCTTACCAAGCCAAGTTCGCTATTCAATCTACTTCTCCCTTGTTTAGCCGCATATTGACTACCTAGTGGAAATATGGGGTACTGCCGCTAAAACATATACAAACCTACTACAAACTGCTCAAAATAAACTACTAAAAACGTTATTTCATTATGACTATCTAAGTCCAACAGAAACTCTTTACAAAAAAGTTATAAGTAATGAATATAACACAAACATACATATATACTACATGCACACTAATTCGAAAAATACAAAATAAAAATATACACACAAACATAACCTTCACAAAAAATATTTAAAAAAAACACAAAATGAAACTGAGACGTGAACAAGACTTTTTACAACTACACCCAACCCACACAAACTGTGGAAGAAAAACTATTATGTACGAAGGATCTAAAATATTTAATAAATTACCAAGAGACCTCAAAGAATCTAAATCCAAAACCACTTTTAAAAAGCTACTTAAACACTTTATAATACAAAATTCACTTTCCTTACAACAGTGTCAAGCCACATCCAGTTACCGCTGATCTGTGTTATACGGAAACTTGTATGCGTGTATCGAGCTAACACTTGTCTATATTCATTTGTAACCTACCCTCAACATATTTGTAATCGATGTCTACTTTTTGTAATACGTCCAACATTTTTGTTCTTTTTTGTGATATGTCTAGTTTTTAATATTCTCATTTAAGTGAATATTGTAATTCTTATGAGAATAAATGATCTCAAACCTCAAAAGGAGTCACTCCTTAAACTTTAAATCACGAAAATTAAAACTCTCTATAACTATAAAATTATAACACTCAACCAAACTCACCTCCATTCACTATTTTTATCTAATAAGTCCGACGATTTGGACGAGCAATCCACTGAGAACCTCTCCACATCTATCTTTAGTATCCTACAATGTACGGTCTGACCGATCCGGACGCGCTCGGTCGGATCGGAAACGTGCCGGTCCGATAAGTTCTTGATGTGAATATAGCCGGATAAGCCGTTGTCGAGCCGAATGCGGACGCCTGTTGCTTGACCTGGACAAGCGCCAGCGTCGAAGTGGTTCCATACCTGATAAAAGTAAGGGTAATAAAATTATTGGTAATGAAATAAAAAAGAAAGAAAATATATTTATTTGTCACGCACATAATAAAAGAAAAATAAACTCTCCCTGGTCACACGGCGACGATCAGTACGATATTTTACTATTTATACGTAGGGTGTTCTGAAAGTCTTGAGATTTAACTTTATTTCTCACAGTTTTTCAAAATAATTGCCACCACAATTAATACACTTCTGCATCCTTATAAACAGCATTCTTGTGAACTTTGCAATATTTTTTTTACACCATTTAACTCGCTGTTTCTTTTGTTCGTCGGTAAGTTTATGTGGAATCCAAAGAATACAAACTTTTCTATAACCTAAATGATGGTGAATAATTGAATGTAACGCTGCTGAGCCAATCTGTAGTAAGGACTCTATTTGCCGGTAGGTTATTCGCCGGTCAGTTTCAATTAAATTTTTAATTGCAGAAATATTTTCTGGAGTAACTGCTTCCGCCGGTCGTCCTGAACGCGTGTCGTCTTCTAGGTTAAAACAGGCACGCTCACGCTACTGTTTGTACCATCTGTAGACGGTTGCACGAGAGGGACAGTCATCACCAAGTATAGGCTTCTTTTCTTCTAAACAGTTTTCTGGACTTAATCCACGTAAAAAGTTATAACGCAAAATTGCGCGATATTTGATAGTCGTCCATGAAGCCATTATAGTGAACTTGTTCGAACACGATCTGCGGCAATACTGATCGCAATCAAATGACAACTGACACTAACGTATATCATAACATAAACAATCAAACTACGTGCTCGCGTCGGCCATTCGCCTTAGTATTATTAAGTATCTCAAGACTTTCAGAACACACTACGTATATAATTTTGGGATCACATGGCAGTTTCATACTGCATTTGCGTTTGCTTGACATATGAACAGTGAGATGTTGACTTGTGATCCCAACTTTTTACCGTAAAATATTAAACAGGACAGCGCCGTGTGAACGGTCGCAAAACGTCATTAATGTACCAGAAACCGTGTTAGGGAATACAATAAAAGGAACTCACAGAATTTTATATTTTGATTTTTCATTGTTGGCTAATGGAAAATAATAAATACTTCAAAAGACTCTTACCTCAGAAAGCTCAGGGAAGTCATTTTTGTGACAGAAGGGGCACTCCCACAATCCAGTCTCATCATTCCTCACAGGATTGGCTTGATCTAACATTTCTCTCTGCGGCTTCCTATGACTAATGCCAACTACTGACGCTAATACCATCTTTCCTATGTATAAAGTTTCTGGTGTCTCCTTCGTTAAAACATCGAATAGTTCTTCCGCAGTCGCCGAGCGATAAGCAACCCTAAGGTCTTTATACCTAGAGTTTAATTCTTCTCGAATATCGTACAGCGTAATACTTTTGTTACCAAAGCCTTGCCGCTCTAACTCTTCAGCAAAAGCGTCCAAATCTAAGTCTTTCAGTCTTTCGGGTGCTTCTAGAATTTCTTCTAAAGCTCCAGCAGGATTTGCGTCTTCATCTTCGTACTCTAGCGCATCGACGGCCATCTTTCGTGCCCATTCGTACGTTTCCGGATGCACTCGGGAGCCGTCCAACACTTCTATATACGCCTCCGTACTGTCACCGAGACTGCTGGTATCTATTTTGATGAAACCTGAACAGTTGATGAAGACTTTTGGACCCATGTGACACACTGTGACGAGTTGTGTTCTGTTTTCTAGTTTTTGATTGGTCTGTTTGAAGAGTTTTATTAGTGCTTGTGCTTTTCTTGGTCCTAGACCACAGACAAACTGTAGAAGTTCTGTGCCTCTGCCCGTTAAGACCGCTTCGTTGACATCCACACCTACTTCATTCACTCTGTTCACGAATTCAAGCTCTATGCCTTCAAGTAAATCCTCTTTAGTTATTTGGTCCTGCAGTGAGTGGTATCTAAGGCAGAGTATTTCCTCGTCCGGGCCGCATAGTTGTGATATTTCCATTAGAGGGTCCTGTAGTAAGCGGGCTTGGCAGATAGCTTGACGGAGAATGTCAGGGTATTCTCTGAAATCGTGCTGTGGACAAAACAAATGACTGCTGCATTTTCCATTCAAACAAAAAAGCCCAAACAAATGTTGCGATGCAACCGAAACTTGAATTGATAGACGCTACTGTTTGCGAAAGTAAGTTTTAATAGTAGAGTTGATTTGAGAAGTTATGTTACATTAAGAAAATCCCAGTTTCTTTTCAAGTTCGTAATAAGTCATTCTGCTGGTTCAATTTTGGCATTGAAATTGAATAGGCTCTCAGCAACCTGGGTTTTTAAGCTCTAAAATAGATGTAGACTGGTCACAGTAGCATTTCTGGCACTTCTAACCTGATTTATTTATAATTTTTATTTTTTACTGATTGGTAATTGCAATATTACTTACCCTTCCCCTAATACTATTACTATAAATCTTGCTGATATGGTTTTCAGCGATCTCTATAGGTATCCTAGGAAACTGTTCGTCTTCTACGAGCAACTGCACGCAGTCCGATACGTCTGCCTTTATGTTCATAGCTTCGCGAGACTCCCCACCGATAACAATGACGTGCGGCTTCTTGCGTAATATGAATCTGTGAAGGAAAACATGTATTAAAACGAATATACTTATATGTAATGTAATTATTTTAAGTCGCTTCATTATTAACATACCAGTTTTGAGCCTGTGTTTAACATTTAATTTTGATAAAAACAGGTGACCCACTTTAGTACAAACGTTTGCCCCACTAACAAATATCATGTACATTAGAACTATGGACCTCATAGTAAAGCGTTTGACTTGTAAGGACTCAATTTCGAAACAAAATGTCTGTAGAAGTCCGGGGTTCTTTTGACAGGCAATTTCACATGTGACTTATCCATATATGCGAGACGCTATTTACTATCTAATCCATAACATTAATATTATATTGTTTGGCAGGCACAGGTGTTCGGTAGTTACCTGCGCAATGCAGTCATATCGGCCTCTTTGTTCTGTCTCTCGAGCGCGTCCCAGGCGTTACGCCGGTACAAAAGATGGGGTAGTCGCAGATGGTCCGCTACCTCCCCGCCTCCTCCCACGACGCACGCGAACGCACTGTGTTGTCTATCTGGTACGTATGCGATTGACATTACGCGGAGACCTAAGAAGAAAAGGTATCAAGATTTCTAGTGACATTACGTATTGCTGTATAAAAACTACATAGTCATAAGCACAAGCATAATCAGCCTATAATATTCCCACTGCTGGGACACAGGCCTCCACTCCATAAGAGGCAGTCGGCCGTAATCCACCACGCACCGCTACTGCGGGTTGGTGGATATTAATATCACATGTAATCAGCATTATATGTCGTCAAATAGTAAATTATTTATTAGTGAATTATAATCGACTATGATACCTAACTCAAAGCTTTGCCGTGGTACCAGCGTGTGAACTTACCATTAGAATCCGACCACTCCTCATCGTCGTCATCTGACACCCTAGATTCATACGGCGCCACCTTGAGCCAGTCGTACAAGCGACGGCGGCAACATCTACACAAAATAGAAAAAAGAGTGTATTGTCGAGAAATAAAAAGGCTAAGTCACCTTTAGGGCTATTTTTATACATATACAGTACATGAGGCTTATCATTACCATTTTTCAGACTACGTACTGCCCACATTATGAGTGCGAATGACAGTTTGTAAAGGTACCATGTGGGAAAGAAACGTATTTAAAAAACTCTTAACTCTGTCGTATCACAAAGTAATAACTTTTCTTCTCCAGTTTCCATTTTCTCTGCTTCTAGTCTACCGTCTCTACAATACACTTATTTTCAGTGTACTCACTTTAGTATATATTCCTTGGACTCCTGCAGTAGCACAGCCTGTAGCTCTCTCCTTAACTCCGGCATCACGATCTTGGTGAGAGCTATGGTCACCGCTTCGGCTCGCAGCTCGTTCCACGCTTCTACTGTGGCTGCGAACTCGTCCTATGAGGAACGAACAACAATTGATTATGTGCTGGAGTTCAGTTGAATGCACAAAGAGACTAATAGCTGGAAGATTATTACTATTTGTCAAAAATGAAATAATAAAGAAAGAAAAATTGTTTATTCTGCACAAATAATGAAGAAAATGGCTAGTGCTGAAAGGATCTGTTCGCGCCTAAATGTCATTGACAGGGGGCGTTGTTAGTATATATATATTCTATTGTGTATGCAATGGGAAAGAGAACTTGTCAAATTAGTTCCGAGTAGATGGCGTTAAGTGTTTGCTACTTGCTAAAAACTTTGCCGCGAGATGGTGCTAATTGTTTTTTCTTGTCGCCAATTGGTCGCTTTGTTTTCAAGATGACTTTGACAAGTGACTAACACACAGCGCTCTCTCGCGGCGAAGCATTCCGGTAAACAAACCCATTGTGTTGTGAAATGTATTAAAAAATAAGATGGTGACGTTTAGTTTGGGTTATTTTGCCCACGCGCCACCATAACTTGTAGCGCTATAACTAAGGTTCAGACAGAATGGCCAAATGCTAGAGCATGTTCTTCATTGTTACCTTTGTAGAAAATACCATCCAAATTTCCGACTTTCCTGGTGGATTTTCCAAAAAAAAATCTTTCATACAAACCTTGTCCTGACAATTATAAGCCCTAAAACCACCAAGAACTAGGGTTCTTGATGGTTTTAGGGCTTAAGACATAACTGAACATTTAATCACAGGAGTAATCAACATACCTTCTGATAAAGATTTTTGAGTTCCTCAAGATAGCTGATAGTGGTGTTCCCTTCAATCTGTTCACTGATGTTCAGTTCAAGCAGTTTGTCTTCCGAAGCCATTGTCAGCTTCAGGAACTGGTCGCCTGTGAGGTCACGTACCGGCTTCTTTTTGAGGTATTTCAAACTGTTTACAGAAGGAATGATATTATTGGTAAACAGAGAGTGTTTTATATATATATTTATAAAATAAATATTATAAGAAGATCTAAACTAGAACTATAACGATTACGAAACTTTGAAATAAATGCATTGAAGTGGACTGTGTTTTATCAGTATAATGTAAAAACAGATTGGGCGAATTTACAGCAGGTAACGATCGATTTTAGAATGTCTGCCGCGCTTGTAATTGCAAAACAACTTCGTCGATGTTGGCAGACGATTTTACCGTAACAAACGAGGCGTTTAAAACATTCAACACAATTTGTTTACAAACCATGGCCCCAGTGTGGGCTTATGACTTCATTTATACCGCCAGACAACACAACTTCAGTTCATAAACTCATAATACTACATAATTTACTATTTATTTTTTAGTTTTCTTTTACTTCATAATTTTGTAACTTCAATTCATAAATAACACACACAACAACCTGCAACCTGCTACAGCAACTTACCCGAAACACGCGTGGTTTTCATCAATCTCTTTCAGTCCTCGAAGCGTCGGCTTCACAGTGAGTGTAGCACGGTCGCGCAACGCGTCCCGCAACGTGGCTCGCAACAGCGGTTCGCGAGCTAGTTGCACACCACACATGTATACTGCGCGGCGTATCACTTCCTGTGCTGAGCCGATTGAACCGGTCTAGATAGGGAAATACATCTCTGTTACACAGTTTATTTTAATTGTATTGAATAGTGGCGTGATGACACCGGAAGTTTGGTGTAATCTATTGAGATGGAAAAAGATCTTTATAACATCAATTTTGATTTAATGCCGACAGACCTTTCTTTTATTTTATTTTTTTTAAAGAGGTTGACTAAAGAAGACCTAGATTAATTGTATCTTAATATGGCTAGGAAGGAACTGAACACTGACATAGTGTTGATAGAGACATATGTATGAACGAAAAAGACGTGCTGCGCCGGCTTCAAATAAACTGAGCTAAGAAATTAAATTAAATGAAATGTTTATTTGCCTGTAAGTAGATCTTGTAAGACACTTTTGCACGTCAATGTTTCAATATTTTAAAACTAAACTGACTGAAGACTGACTAAGGGCAGGACATTGACGAGAAGCGTCTACAATATTATTCTCAAAGAGAAGTTACTCACATATTCGGCAGCGGCTTCAAGCGGTGGTACGGGCTGCTGTTCGACCTCGTGTCGCTGGTAGTTGTCGCGCACGTTCTCCGCAAACTGCTCCGGAGTCAGACCGAACTTCTTTACCAGAGGTTCTGTATACATAGACATACGAATGCGGTAATGGACTGGCAATAAACACGAGATTAACTAACTAATAAGCTTTATTAACAGGCTTATTTTATGAAATCGCTCGACTCTCTATTGGTGTGAAGTTTGTAATGCCTTTTGCCCCATTCATAGGCCCAGATTTGAACTTGTCGACATAACTCACAGAATAAGCAACCTGAAGTGGCAATGGGCTGGCCATATTAGCCGTAGAACCGATGACCGTTGCGGTAGACGTGGTCTTGAGTGGAGACCGCGAATTGACAAACGTAATGTAGGACGCCCACAGGCTAAGTGGAGCGACGATCTTCGCAGGGTGGCTGGTAGCAGCTGGATGGCATGCAATTGGAAAGGCCTATGTCCAGCAGTGGACTGCTGTAGGCTGATGATGATGATAGGCCCAGATTTCGTGTTTATGTACGATAACGCAAGGCCTCACCTCACACTGCGCACGTGGTGCGTGATTCAAGATTACCTAAATGTCGTCGGAATAATCCAAACGGAATGGCCAGCACGATCGTCAGACATGAATCCAATAGAACATGTCTGGGACATGATTGGTCGCACGCAGGGTACGAGAAAGGAATCCAGCTCCTAGGAATGTTGAGGAGTTAAAATTAGCGCTGGTCGAAGAGTGGGTCAATTTGCCCCAGGAAATGATCAGTGTCATTAGGAGCATGGGCAATCGTATCCGAGCCCTTATAAGCGCCTGCGGAGGCAACACACGTTATTTTTTTTTTATTAAAAAACTTTTCAACATAATTAATTATTGTGATTTTTCTGTTACATTTCTAAATTAGACTTTTTTCATTATTTTTCCACAAATAAGCAATAATCAACCCTAGATTTTGTTTTTCTTACTGATATTGAACTAACAAACTCGATAGAAGCTAAAATAAAAATCGATTAATCTCAATAATTCAGACTTTCTTTTTGTGTTCCCATAGTGACAGTGTGTGTAGTTTGGATCAAGATTGGCAAAAAACTTCTGGTTTTAGAGAAAGCCCATGTAAGTATAGGTGTTTAGTGTGTCCAAATTCTAATCAAACAAACTGAAAAATGCACATAAGTAAACCAGTCAACCATCATTATGTCTAGTTTTACCCGACTGCAGCGAAGCCAAAAAAGGAGGGTTATGTGTTTGACCTGTATGTATGTACAGTCACGAGCACTAATATGTATGTAGGATTAATATTAATTAAACATTTCTGAACGCTAAAGAATTTAGTTTCAGAACGAATGAATGTGTGAGTGAAAGAGAAGGAATGAATGACGGGAGGAAAAAGAGGATGGCAACCAACGACGTTTAAGCTAAGTACGTTTTGTATCGAAGGTGAAATTAAAAATAGTAATTAAAGTGCAATATTGTTTCCTTTCTGGATATCCCACTATATGTATACACTGAGCAACTTTTAAAAGTCATTTTCTCCTACTGTATTGATTGTAATTTATGTTGTTACGAACATAGTATTTTGAAACCTATACGATTATGAAAGAGGTCTTATCTCAAAGTTGCAATTGTAATTCCACGAGAAAATCGCTTTTGAATTGTGCTAAGTGTATACATATTAATGCTCGTGACTGTACATATGTATGTGTGTCCGTCCCGATGTTCCCGCGTAACTACTAAACAGCTGAACCGAAAACCTATTGCCTCCAACTGCATGAGATTGTTTGAAGACGAAATAGGTCATCTTGTTTCCATCATTTTTAAAGTTCACTTTTTACAGTCAGGTTTTAGTTTTTTTTTATTTACTTTCTTTATAATGTGCGTCTTATTTGTGCAGAATCAACAATTTTTCTTTCTCTCTTCAATCACACATCATGAAATGGCCCTCCAAAAGTAACAACAAATAACATGAAGCTTCTGAAGATACCTCGTGTGTCTAAATACGACGAGTAGTTTTCCTAAACTAACAACACAACGTGCGTGCGGGCGTTTTTCATAACTCCTTTATGAGGGAACAGGTGATGAAGATGAAGATGATGGTTGAGTGGTAGAAAATGCGTATGGCATTAAGTCCGCCTCTGTACATTTGTATGCTTAAAGTATTAAATAAATAAATAAAAACCCTAAAATCAAAACCCTCGTTTGGGCTTCAGCCTTGCCATAGTCGGGTGAAAAGAAAATCATCATCATCATCTCACCAATGCCAGCCTTCCTGCACAACTCATAAGGTCCGGAGCGCACTGCGTACTTGACCTCCGAAACTAGTTCTTCATCAGGTGCAGCGGCTTCCACTGCTGCGGCTGCTTCTTCAGGGTCCTCACCATTTCTGTCAGCTTCCTCACGTGCTTGTCGCCTAGGAAATAATGATGGTATAGTCGTTGCAAATGCATGTGACTTATATGGCATTGACATTTTAATTGCAACGATTGACGCACGCTCCTGACATTGTCATGTTTTGGAGCCACAAACTCATGACAAAGTTCAAAATCCATTGCAACCATACTTTTGAGGACATTTTTGTACAACTGGTCACTCAAAAATCTACTTAGAATACACAAAGCTAAAGTAGATAGTTGAGTAAGGATTAGATGGCGATATATTAGATTGGGGAAAAAGTCTTTTCGCATTATAGTATGTATGAACTTGTAATAAAATCTCTTTGGCTATACTATTTGTATCTGGCTGGTTTTGGTATCATTGAAAGTTTAAATTTTAAAGAACTTAATTCTAAATTCAAATTTGGAAAATGTGTGATTTTCATTTGTTTTTCGTGCTGTCAAGATGAGTGAATCTATTGAAGAAATTCGATACATTTTAAAATTTTACTACAAAAAAGGTAAAAATGCAACGCAAGCCGCGAAAAAAATTTGCGATGTTTATGGACTTGGTGCAGTGTCTGTGAGAGTAGCACGAATTTGGTTTACGCGTTTTCAATCCGGAAATTTTGATGTCAAAGATGCACGTCGCTCTGGTCGCCCTATTACGGATAAAATGGATGCCATTTTTGAAAAAGTGGAGCAAGATCGGCATATCAGTAGTTACGACGTAGCTGAAGAATTGGGAATTGACCACAAAACAGTTTTGGCGCATTTGAAAAAAACTGGGTACACAAAAAAGCTCGATATTTGGGTACCTCACGAGCTCACTGAAAGAAACCTAATGAACCGTGTACTCATTTGTGATTCTTTATTACGACGTAATGAAACCGAACCATTTTTAAAGAAGCTGATAACTGGTGATGTAAAGTGGATCACGTACGACAAGAACGTGCGAAAAAGGTCGTGGTCAAAGGCCGGTCAGGCTTCACAGACTGTGGCGTAACCCGGGTTAACTCGCAACAAGGTGATGCTATGTGTGGTGGATTGGAAGGGCATTATTCATTATGAGCTGTTACCACCAGGCAGGACCATCGATTCTGAACTCTACTGCGAACAACTGATGAGATTAAAGCAAGAAGTTGAGAGAAAGCGGCCGGGATTAATCAACAGATGGGGTGTGGTTTTTCATCATGATAACGCTAGACCTCACACATCGTTAGCCACTCAGCAAAAATTAAGAGAGTTTGGCTGGGAGGTGTTAATGCATCCGCCGTATAGTCCTGACCTTGCACCTTCAGATTTCCATCTGTTTCGGTCTCTTCAGAATTCTTTAGGCAGTGTCAGGTTAACATCACGAGAGGACTGCCAAAACCACTTGTCGCGGTATTTTGATCAGAAGTCCCAAAATTTCTATAGCAATGGGATCATGCCCCTACCTACAAGATGGCAAAAAGTTATCGAACAAAATGGTACCAACATACTTTAGTTAAATGTGAATAAACTATATTAAAAAATGTTTTGAATTTTCTTAAAAAATGCGAAGAAACTTTTTCCCCTACCTATTACTACTGATCCTAAATAATAGTAACCGCACGGGTCGATCGAAGATGAGCTACGCTTGCCGCGGTCGGTTCGTGAATGCGTGACCCTCCCTGACCATCCATTACATATCGAGATCCCTCAGTGCCTCGGAAAGCACGTTAAGCCGTTGATCCCGGCTGTCATTCGTAGATCTTTGACAGTTGTTACGGGTAGTCAGAAGCCAAAGTCTGACAACTAATCTTACCAAGGGGTATCGTGTTACCCAGTAACTGGGTTGTGGAGGTCAGATAGGCAGTAGCTCCATGTAAAATACTGGTATTCATCCGGTTAGATTGGAAACCGACCCAAAAATAGTTGGGGAAGAAAGACCTAGAACCTAGTCTAGTCTGCCTAAGACTAGACTAGGTTCATGATATACCCATTGCAATTCACGAGCGCGTACTGTGACTTTTATGTCATTGACATAAGGTTTCAATTTCAATAAATAATCTCTGCTCAACTTGAACAGAATATGTACTCACTTTTTCTCCTCTAAATTCCTCTTCCTCTCTTTATTGCGCTGCACTTTCTGCATCTCGGGCAGGTCGGTGGAATAGTACAGTAAGAAGTGAGTGTGCACGTCGCGTAATTCTTCCGGAGTCTGGACGTTCTTCAACCTAGAGAATAATGTTTATTTACTTACTAAGTCAATCCAACACATCACTCATTTGCTCTAAAGAAGAATGAACTAAAAAATTCCGCATTTATAGTTCCTTCTCTACAAGAGAAGAGTCCATTACCCTGTATTAGGTTAATTTCTGTTACAAGTTATATTAACACAATACAAAAGTCAACAGAGCCTGCCCATTTTACTACGGAAGTAATAGTGGTCAAGAATAACTCTTTTTATTATGGATGCTGTAATGCTGAAGTTCATTTATGATGAGATTATCACCCACTTATCGGGATCCGCTGAGTACAATATTTTTATGATAAACGTGTAGTGACCTAAGTTTACCAGACTAATTAATAAGACTTATTTCTCATTTCATATCTCCCTTACCTCTCAATGTCTTCGTCTCCGATGAGCCGCATGTTATCCGGGATAGGCGCGTCAGGGTTTTGCATCACTTTGTCCAGTAGGTAGTCGCGCATGTTTTCGAATAACTTCAAAAGGTTTTCCTTGCGTTGCTTCAGTTGGCACCACTGGGCGAAAGAAAAGAATACCAGTTGAGAATTTGACATAGTGGATATACGTCGCACAGTATTTTATTTTATCTCAAAATGACCACCTCCCTGATTATTAGTGAATCAGATAGAGCTTTTTATTCTAATTGCGAGAGTAAAACTCCCACGAATCCATCTTAACTAGTTTAGGAGATATCCGGGGGTAAAACTTTTTACCCATATTTTGAAAAAATAATTTAAAAAATATTTAAAAAATTATTTCATCTAAACTTTTACAGTTGCTTTATTTTTTTAGCTACATTTTAAAAGGTCTTGTTTTTATCTATTTTACGAGTCCTTTATGGCTGCTCTAGACCTCGTAGGAACCGAGAAATCAGCGATTTTGTGATTTTCGTTTTTATTTTTTTTTTGCCCATGTTCCTCAGTATTAGAATCTGCAATTTACTTTAAAAAAGAGGTAATAAGGTAGACTACCAACACAAAAAAAAACAACAATTAATTCCGTGGAATCTCGGAAATACTAAAATTTACCCGAACTTACCCGAACCCGGGGTAATTACCCGCAATTTTTTTAAATTAATTCATTAAACCCCGAGCGGTAACCGGTTACCGCTTGCTATTGTCTTTCTATTGTGTCTCTAATTACGGTACTTGATAGGTTAACATAGGTTACATTTACGAGAACTGCCTTTATTTG
The DNA here is from genome assembly GCA_947568875.1 of Fissipunctia ypsillon. Lineage (NCBI taxonomy): Eukaryota > Metazoa > Arthropoda > Insecta > Lepidoptera > Noctuidae > Fissipunctia > Fissipunctia ypsillon. Next base: position 6,692,744 of record OX387657.1, read on the forward strand.
TGTTTTTAGTTAGTTAACTAACTAATTTGGTCCAGTGATAGGTAATATGGTGCGGGAAGGAGTCCACCATCGAAAGGCAATCGCTGAAACCCCGTATATACATATTACTCTGGAGGACACGGGGGTGAGGCACTATGGAGCCGTCAAAGACTCATAGTGCCACTTTGCCTCAGCACGGCTTGACCCACCGTGCTGAGGGATGTCACTCCGAGCTCCGATCGGATGACTTAATGCTAGGAGGGCATGAGGGCGCCAACCCTCATGTTGGTCGGCGAGTGGCAAGTGAAGCTACGGATTGCGCCGTAGCCGGTCCTTCACATGCTCCGGAAGAGACCGCAAATACACGAGGAGTGCACCGAGACCCAGATCCTCCATTAACCAGATTACAGGCTTTTAATATTTTTATTGAAGAGAGTAAAAAACTAAATGGACGATTGGGTAGGCCAACGGATCTAAGTAAACCCGAGAGGGTATGTTTGATGTCATTAACTCTTGCAAAACATTTGAATTCTCCGCTTTCCAATGCTCAAGAGGAAAAATTTGCTATGGCTATAGGATTATTTATTTGTAAAGCAGAAAAAAAATTCAAGACTTGTAAAAGCAACTATTCCCATTTCGTGAAAAAGAACAAAGACTGGTTGAACAAATCATTTAAAGATGATATTCCTCAAGACTTAGTTCGCTCACGTGTTGATGTTTTTCCTCAAAATTTTACGCAGAGTGCGTTGCATATTGAGGAAGAACAGCATATAACACCTACAGTGAGTGCTAATGACCTTGAGGAACAACATGTAGATACATCATTTACTACTACTCTCAGTCCCTATACAGAAGATAGCAGCAAAAAAAGATTCGAGGAACTTAATCCACGTCAAAAACAAAGAGCCACAAAAACACTTAAAGCGAAACTGGAAGATGAACCACCTGAAAAATTGACAAAAACGTTTACTAAAACAATTACTGTTGGAGACGAAAAATTAAGTAAAAAAAGTGCACGTGATTTGGAGATAATTATTAATAAGTGTATTGAAACTCCGGACAAACCAACTAAAATACTAACTATGATAAATCAAGAAACTCATCCTTATACTCCAGAAGAAACTCTTGGAATAATGATTGACAGAAGATTAAGCGTCGAAACTTATAAATTTTTACAGCAAGACTCCAAGAAAAGAGGATTTAATCTATATCCACCTTATCATCAAGTAGCGCAAGCCAGACAATCATGCTACCCTTCAGAAGAAATATCTGTTTCAGAAATCGAAGCTTCTGTTACCCTGCAGGGTTTACTGGCCCACACACTCCAGCGTATCTTAGATTTAAATGATGAATCTGTAAATCATTACATGGAAAAAGAGAATATCAGCCAATTGGCTTGTACTTTTTATGTTTCTTGGGGATTTGATGGAAGTACTGGGCAATCTGTATACAGACAGGAATTTAGAGAACATTCTGGTGACCCCGATTTTGACGAAAAGTCAATAATTGCTACAACTTTGGTACCATTGAAAATTCAAGAATGCGGAGGCAAAAACAGTTTAATATGGTTAAATCCAGCCCCACAGTCATTTCGTTCTTGTAGGCCTCTTCCTTCACATCCAATATAGAAAAGAGACGCAAGAAAGAATACTGTCTGAAATAGAATATATAGAGGAACAAATAAGGCTTTTGACTCCTATTACAACACTTACATCAAAAGGATTTATTGTCTTCACAAACTGTAATTTAACGCTGAGCTTAATTGATGGAAAAGTTTTTAATATAATAAACAACACGTCTTCCCAATTAAGATGTGCTATTTGCAAACTGACCTCCACGAATTTCAATAACCTAGACCTTGCTTTTTCAATACCAATTACAGAGGAAGCGGCACTGAAAAACGGCATGAGTCCTTTACATGCGTATATAAGATGCCTGGAATTCTTGCTGCACTTGGGATATAAAAATGACCCAAGAGTCAAACAGTGGCGAGTAAAGAAAAATTCTGATCTGGGACAAAATACTGCAGAAAGAATAAAATAAATCCAAAACCAAATTAAGGAAAGTATGAGTCTATTGGTAGACGTTGTTAAACCTAATTCAGGCACCTCAAATGACGGCAATACGGCTCGGCGAGTATTCAAAAGTGAACAAAGCCGCCAAACGTTTGCTAATATACTTGGCATTGAAAAATGGCTCGTCGATGACCTAAATGTAATTTTAATAGCCATCAATTCGGGATTACCAATAGACGCAAAAAAATTCGGTACATTTTGTAAAAATGTGGCTTATAACTCGTATGTAGAGAAATACAACTGGCACCCTATGACTACTACTATACATAAAATCTTAATTCACGGAGAAAAAATTATAGAGAATTCAGCGCTACCCATAGGACTACTCTCTGAACAGGCTGGAGAGTCGAGGAATAAATTTTGGCGTCAGGATAGGGAACATCACAGCCGGAAAGATTCTAGGGTTCATACTATGATGGACTTATTCCACAGGGCGCTTGAGTCATCCGACCCTGTCATATCAGCGATACGGCTAAAACAACGCCTAAGTAACCGAAGGAGAATGCCACTGCCAGAAGCTGTTATAGAAATGTTACAACCGGACAATTCTGAATGTTTAAATGAAGATAACAGTGATGTCGAAGAAGAAACTGCATGTACCGAGAGTGAAGAAAATGAGTTTACAACACTTCTTTACAACGAAGATAGTTTATTTAACGCAGATGATGTTTAAGCACAATTATTTTCAAAACACAAGCCAAAAGAATTCTACTATATTTATAAAGTAAAAAATATAAAAAATACGTCTTAAAAAAATTTGCGGGTAATTACCCCGGGTTCGGATAAGTTCGGGTAAATCTTAGAATTTCCGAGATTCCACGGAATTAATTGTTGTTTTTTTTTGTGTTGGTAGTCTACCTTATTACCTCTTTTTTAAAGTAAATTGCAGATTCTAATACTGAGGAACATGGGCAAAAAAAAATAAAAACTAAAATCACAAAATCGCTGATTTCTCGGTTCCTACGAGGTCTAGAGCAGCCATAAAGGACTCGTAAAATAGATAAAAACAAGACCTTTTAAAATTTAGCTAAAAAAATAAAGCAACTGTAAAAGTTTAGATGAAATAATTTTTTTAATATTTTTTTAATTATTTTTTCAAAATATGGGTAAAAAGTTTTACCCCCGGATATCTCCTAAACTAGTTAAGATGGATTCGTGGGAGTTTTACTCTAGCAATTAGAATAAAAAGCTCTATCTGATTCACTAATAATCAGGGAGGTGGTCATTTTGAGATAAAATAAAATACTGTGCGTCGCAAATCACAAGCCCGAGTCGTAAATTACGAATGACGCGACTGTTTCGAGTACGAATGTTTACATTGAACTCAAATTCTTGTTGACATACCTTGGCATCATATTTGTAGACCTTCCACAGATCGTTAATACTGAGCTCCGGCTGTACGTACTCCTTGCGGTAGAACGCTATGAAAGGCACTTCCAGTGTTTGATTCCTCATGAAGTCTAATGCTTGACGGATTTTTGTTATTGTGCTATTACCCCTGTGGATATATTTATAAACTTTAATGTCGTAATAGAGATCGATAACAGACTGATAACATCAGAGGCTACTAAGTCAAGTGTGTATAAGGTTTCGCTCACTGAATGCACACAGAGAACAGTGTGGGGTTTCGGGTGTTGCAGATTTGCAACACCCGAAACCCCCCACCGTTCTAAGAGCCCGACAGATTTGTCTGGCTCTTAGAATAGAGTATTCATCGTAGTACAGACCACGCTTCTTCGGGCACACTTCGGTGGCAATCGGGGGTTCCGAAACACCGCTCATTACGGTATGAGGAAAGCCGTTCTCGAGCGAGTTATTACCAGAGAAAAATGCGCAGGCGAGACCGAGAAAAAATGTGGTGTTGTTGAATTTCGTAGATTTGCAAATTATTGTGTCGACTTGTTGACAGATAAACTAACTTTTATTTTGTTTACTTTTTGCATTTGATTAGTTAGTCACATTCTCAGCATAATTTTAATCAGTCATTTAAATAGGTAGCTGAAATCAGCTGGATTTTGTTTTTGCGTGATTTGTGCCATACAGTGATAATATTTTGATTTAGATGAGTTTGTGTTTGAAGTTATTTAAAAGGTTGTCATTTTGATATGAATAGAGACCTAGATACGAGTTAGTAATGTTCCATTTCGTAGATTTGTTGTGATTTCTTGATAGATAAATTCACGTGTATTTTTTTTACCTGTTTCCTCGCATTTTATTCGTTATAACATAATTTTAGAATCTATGTGTAATATATTGTTTTTCAGAAATATAATTATAAAATCAATAATACCTGTTATAGTTTTATTTCTATAAAACATTGATAATTTTGTTTATGTAGTGATAGCGTCTCTATGGTTCTAGTACTTGACCATAGATGGCGTTAAATTAAGAAAAGTAAAGCAATTACTAAAATTTTTGGGGTTATTTGATGTTATCTTGAGTTGAGAACTGAACAACTTTTGCTTCGGCTTCCCTCTAATGGAATTTATAGCTTCGCTACTGACACATAGGATACTTTTCATCCCAATATCCCCACGGGATCGAGACTTATGAGGGTGAAACCGCGGGGTGCTGCTAGTAATTATAAACCAACCTGCGTGTCCTCTCTCTAGCCTCCTGCGCATCTGGTTTCGACACGGGCGGCTTCAAAAACGCTTGCTTGTATATCCATTCAGCCTCATCTTCTAGTTCTGTGCTTCCTTCTTCTACCGGTGTGATGGGTACTTCACGTGTTTGCATGCGCTCGGGCACGTCTGTTTTACGAATCTGTTTGTTAACAGGGATAGTTTTAGACAGTATAATGCAGTGTTGTAAGGAAAATTTTCCTGTTTTGAAAATAAATTAATGAACCACTAAAATGTGCTACATCGATTTACAAATATAATATAATGTAAAAGAGGCACTTACAAGACAGCTACAAAAACAAAATGCATGCTAAAGACTATGTTATTGTATTTCTGCTAATCTTATGAATTAGGATGAGACAGAATTTTATGATTGGCTTTAATCAATTACAGACATCGCTAGCCGTTGTGCAAGCGGGCCTCATTGTTTATAGTGTTTAGAACATATTTAAAATGTATAGTGAAAATATTTGACACTATTTTTTATAAACCTCATTGTCCAAATCTGTGAAGTGGCTCCTCTTCAACTCGCTGGGCTCGTATATCTCGAATATAGACTTCTTGCTCGGCCTTTTAGGTTTGCCTTTCTTTGTTCTGCGCTTTTCTCCTAAATAGAAAAAAACATAAGTTTAGTTAATAGGACAATTTAAGTTTTCAAGATAAATTGGAAGGCATATCGCTCTGCGACATGCGATAGCATGTACGCTAACACGCAACACTTTAACGTCATTATTTTGGGATCTATCGATCCCGATATCGATGACGTTAAAGTGTAACGCAGGTTGCAGTACTAAGCAAACACACATTTTAGAAAGCAATAGTTTACTACTGCTGTCAATCTCAAGTCAGCTTTGTATTTCAGATGTTTGTTGTTATTTTGCTAAATGACAACAAAAGCTATCATGACGTTTGAAGGCTGTAATCAGATTTGATGGGTTTTCCGAAGGCCAACAGAATGTAATATAATATAGTAAACCAGAAAAGGTATGCGGTTCAGTAATTTTCGTGTTACCGAATTAGCACAAACGTCGCACCGCTGAGTAACTCACCACAAAGGCAAAGCTTCTAAATAGTAAGTCACCACAAAGGCAAAGCTTCTAAGTAGTAAGTCGCCACAAAGGCAAAGCTTCTAAGTAGTAAGTCACCACAAAGGCAAAGCTTCTAAATAGTAAGTCACCACAAAGGCAAAGCTTCTAAGTAGTAAGTCACCACAAAGGCAAAGCTTCTAAATAGGAAGTCACCACAAAGGCAAAGCTTCTAAGTAGTAAGTCACCACAAAGGCAAAGCTTCTAAGTAGTAAGTCACCACAAAGGCAAAGCTTCTAAGTAGTAAGTCACCACAAAGGCAAAGCTTCTAAGTAGTAAGTCACCACAAAGGCAAAGCTTCTAAATAGGAAGTCACCACAAAGGCAAAGCTTCTAAGTAGTAAGTCACCACAAAGGCAAAGCTTCTAAGTAGTAAGTCACCACAAAGGCAAAGCTTCTAAGTAGTAAGTCACCACAAAGGCAAAGCTTCTAAGTAGTAAGTCGCCACAAAGGCAAAGCTTCTAAGTAGTAAGTCACCACAAAGGCAAAGCTTCTAAGTAGTAAGTCACCACAAAGGCAAAGCTTCTAAATAGTAAGTCACCACAAAGGCAAAGCTTCTAAGTAGTAAGTCGCCACAAAGGCAAAGCTTCTAAGTAGTAAGTCACCACAAAGGCAAAGCTTCTAAGTAGTAAGTCGCCACAAAGGCAAAGCTTCTAAGTAGTAAGTCACCACAAAGGCAAAGCTTCTAAGTAGTAAGTCACCACAAAGGCAAAGCTTCTAAATAGGAAGTCGCCACAAAGGCAAAGCTTCTAAATTTTGCACTGCCGCGCTTTGTGCACCCTATTAGTGCTCCCACACTGCTGTTAAAAATGTTTACAAACATTTTCTAACACTATTACATTTACTAACAAATGTTAGGAATTGTTACATTCTGTTAGGAATTGTAAGATGTTTTGAGTGCACCAACACAGATGGAAAATGTTTACAAACATTTTATAACATTTGAAAACATGACATCGAGCAGTTTGGATTTACGTTCCGAGGCGTCTACACGCAAATGGAAAAAGATTTGCTCATTGGATTAGCTTTTCATATTACTTTTTGTTAAAAAAAAAAAAAACAAAAAGCGCTCTAACTGGATGCGCCAACCACTAAGAGCATAGTGCCACAGACTATCTCAAGGATTTGGGCATTGATGGTTGCTTTAAATGTTTCTTTAACCGTTCTGAATTTTGGATACAGAATTTAATTGGGATGAAAATAGGTAAACAGGACACTAATTTTAGAAAACCTATAAGCATTACGGAAAGATTTGCTGTAACGCTAAGATTTTTGGCAACTGGTAGCAGAATGTGTTTAAGCACAAAACAAATGATAACAAATGTTTTATTTGTTAACTAACAATTTTGTTCAGAAAGGTTTATTAACATTACCTAACATGAAAACATTTCTTAACATTGTGATCAAATGTTTATTTAAAAAATGTTTACTAATGTTTGTAAACATATTTAACAGCAGTGTGGGAGCACCCTATTATTGTGCGTTTGTATGAAGTTTTCTCTCTGTCGGGTTACGTACTCCGATCGCACTTCGTCACCAGTCACTCAAAAGTGTTTTGGAAACAAATGCATAGAGTTGTTAATCTATAATTTTCTAACCATGGTTAAAATAGGTAAGTACTTCCATGTATGTAACAGCTCTAATATTAGATCTCATCATCGCACATTCATGTTTCCGAAGATAGATGATGATTGCCGAAGTGCATACTATTCTTGGGAAATCTGTATGTAAGTAATGGTAACTAGGAACTTACCTTCTTCCTCCTCATCTTCTAAGTACTCATCTAGATCCTCTTCCTCTTCGTCCTCATAATCTTCCTCGCCATACTTCTCAAACTCGTCATAATCGAAATCGACACCGAATATGTCTTGACCTTCTTGTAAGGACCTGCACAGATATTATGATCAGCCTGTATTTTCTACCATGAATTAAAAAGTACATTAAAGTTTACTGTTTTTTTTCATTCATACTTACGCATCAGTAAATATAGGTTTCCTCTTCTTCTTGCGCTCAGCAATGGGTCTGCCGTCATCATCTACAATGAAGTCATCTGCATCTGATTCCAGGTCCTCATTATCATCATCATATTCAGCTTCACCGCGCGGCGCAGCTGATTCTGAGCGGTTTTCATCCTCCTAAAGATAAATCACCGATTGCTTAGAAACCAGAGAGAATTTTAAACAGATGAATCATAATATTATAAGACTGTCGTCTTTCCTAAATGACTGTCGTCTTACTAAATGAATGAATTTGGTTCCTGATCTGTGAATCTACAGCTAATAATATGATTTGTTGAACCAAAACAAGTTCACTAATTCAATTGATTATGCTTTTTAATAAACCGAAAATAGGGTTTATTTTGTGAACTCTCAAAGTTACAAATTATGTTGCAATTTGCAATATAATTTTCTGAATCTGAATATTGCAACAAAATATATAAAAACAATTTATCATATTTTTCAGTTAGAGCAGTTTTGCAGTCTTTGAAAACCATTAATAAATATTTGTTTCTAACTATGTCTTACTTCATCTGATCCTCCAACAAATAACTTCTCAGCGATGACTTCTCTCTCAAGCTCTGGATCATCATTCCCTTCATTGTCACTGTCATCATCCTCCAATCTACGAAGACGTTTGAATTTGTTCTGTTGGATAAAAATACACTGTATCATCAAATTCCTATAATAATTTTGTTTAGAAAACTTGCAGAACTTGCGTAATCATCATACTAATCATGAAAGAAGGTAGGATTGACACAAGATGTTAAATATACCTTTTATATTTTAAAAAAACTGAGATCAGGTGGTAACAGCTAATAATACTGTGAAAGGTTTGTAGGACATTTTACACTCAACATGCATTTAAAGACATCACTCACAGACACATACAAGATTGGTGCATGATAAATTCTTATGTAATGGCTCCAGTACTTACTCTTGCAACTTTGACACCAAGATTCTCTTCAATTAGATCATAATCCTCGTCTTCCAACCGGTCATCCAGTTCATCATCGCTTTTTTTTCTTTTCTTTGGTCCTGCACTAGCATCTGAATCCTCTCCATCGCTGCCTGACTCCTCTATAGGAGCATCATCTATCAAGTCTTTAAGTTCTTCTCGGAGCCGCTCTTCATCATCTACAAGGTATGTTTAGAAATAGTAAATAGATTCAAATGACAAAAATATTAAAATTTATGTTTTTTTGCTTCACAATTTATACAACAACAATGTAAGTAGATTTTATTTCCTTAAATGTTGTGGTGTTTTGCTATGGTGGTGAATGGTTATGGAAATAATTTTTTTTTTATATATTAACAACAAAGACAGAGCATTGTATGTAACAATTTGTGTACTGTGTATAGTTTATGAACAATTTGGCTAACAGGAACACAAATGTAAATAACATTGTACTGTAGTTCCGTTTAGGCAAATGTTTTTCATATTGTATGTCGTATTAAGTTTTGGTTATGATAATTTTGATAATCTTTTTTTTTATGATAAGTTTACAGACTATTTTTAACATTGGGTCTCTATAGCATTGTTTTTTTTTATTGTTTAAGATGAGATTGCAAACTATGGGTTGCATCCCACTGGTGGGTTGTGAGTGAATATTGGGTGGACCTTGAAAAATTGATTTTTAGCTATGATTATTATTAAAACTAAATACCGAAATTAATATCGAACTCATGGCAATTAAAAGTAACTAAAATTGAAGCTGGTGCTACAGCTGTAATGACAAAAAATAGGAAACATATGCATGATAATATGTGAATGTATGTTTACTATTTTTACTTAATTAAATACAAGGAGTGCAATAAGAAGTTTTTGTTAGGTGGGTCGCAGCCCAGTCAACTTCTAGAACCACTGGTTTAAGGCATAAAAGTAAGCAAAAAAAAAATTTGTTGATAACTTAGGTGGAACCAAAATGTGGAGGCAATGACCAACCAATAAAATCGTCACCAAGGACATTATTATTATCATTGTCATCTATAGGGGAGACTGATAATGTACTTCTAAAGGCAATACAAAGAAAATGCTATGTTGTATAGAACATTCAAATAACTGTAAATATATATTTAGTCACATGGCTAAAAGTGTGTCAAATTAGTTTCTGCAAATTCAGGCCATATGACATTCTTATTGAAAATGATCTGTACAGAATAGTTCAGCGTCATAAACGGCGCCTATCAACATAACGGTGCGGAGTCACGTAATTATGTTTACTAAATGATAAAAATGACTGTAATGCAAGAGAAAGTGCACGATGTCAACAATACCTTCTTCGTCCTCATCCTCATCGTCACTTTGCACGGCAGCTTTGCGCTTTGGCTTCTTGCGCTCCGCTGGCTGTTCATCTTCAGAATCAACCTACAATCAACCAACAACCATGGTCAGAAACTACGCAATCGTAATCCCATTTCACGAACACAAGCTCGATGAAGTTTTTCACTAACCTCGCTTTCCTCCGCCTCAGATTCCAGAAAATCAGCCATTATATCTTAGAGTTAACTAGAAACAGTAATACTATAAACTTAAATAACTGGATAACTAATTAAGTCTAAAATAATTGTAAATTCTACAAATTTACTAAAACTATAATTTTCGCTTGAAAATATGACACGAATGAAAAGAGTGAGAACGAACTACTACTAGAATGAAACACCAAGAGATGTTATTCCATTACCATCACTGATTTACGGTTTTTCTTGATTGTATCATTCAATGTATTTACTGAAAAACTTAGTGAAACCAAACCTTAAAACTAAAGCAAAAATGCTGGCAACATTGTTTTTCAAAGTTAGATAGTTAACTATTTTTTTATTTGAATTTGAATTTGAAATTGTAAGCTTTTTAGATATATCTATACGTCCGGAGTTGAAAGCTTTTTGTTTATATCTATACGTCCGGAGTTGAAGTTTTGAATCATGATTGTTCTACTTCATATCTTTTGTAATAAAAAAAAATCAAGAGGTGTCGTGGGACATCCGGTTGGAACGAAGTTCCTTTCACTGTATAATATGTAATAAACAACTAGCAAAATGAAACGTTTGAAATAAATGAAAAAAAAAACCAAAAATTTTGACATTTGAAACAGACTTTTTCGGGAATAACCTATTTCATTACATCACGATTTCTACCGGTCAACTCCTACCGCAAGCCACGTTAAAAAACTGAGTTCCAATAACTCTTCTAATCATTGCTTCAGTCTCTTTAGTTACAGTCTAAAGTGATCTAGACTCTAGACATGGGTTCCCAACGGGTGGGGCGCGTCACTTGGGGTTCATAGAGAGACCGACAAGGGAACGTACTCCAAAACTAAACTATATGCTTATTAAATTTTTGTTTCTTGGTATTAGAAAAGGTAAAGGCTAGATTCGGAAACCTAAATGTTAATTAAGACTTAGGTGCTGTAAAATGAGCTTTAGCTTTTCTGCATAAGTCGACAAAGTATTTTCTTTCTATTTCTGTATGAATGGCCCAACATTTCCAAGGTGGGGTGCTAAAATTTTTGAGCACGCTTTGCTCGCTCTTGCTTCTACCTTATAATAATTTTTGAGTTTTTCTGCATAATTCGACAAAGTAATTCCTTTTTATTTTAATGATCAAAAGAAATCTAACCTATCCGAGGGGACGCAAAAATTTTCGAGCTCACTTTCACACGCTCTTACATTAACAAAACAAATATGCATAAGTTAACAAAGTAACTCGGGGGCGCACTGATTAAAAGAAAGTTTGGGGCACGTATGTTAAAAGGTTGGGAACCACTGCTCTAGAGCCTAGTGCTGCGCTTCACCCACTGAGTGCCGATCATTGAGGCTTGTAATAGCTATGACCACCTTCCACTAGCAGAGCAATTTATTTACCAAAGCTTACACAACAGCACAATATTTTAAATTAGTTGTACGTACAGGTTGGTCCAAATAATGACGCCAATAAAAATAATTTAGATTTCTCATACCTAGGGGTATCCGAAAATACCCCATATACAGGGTGTGTCGTAAATAGTGGTCCAGAGTAAAGGAGTCGATACACTGTATTCTTATGTATAACATACCGAAATGTTAACCATTTTCAGTTAAGGGTCTCCGAAAAAAAAAAACTTTTTTTTTAAATTTCTATACCTTGCTTCACGAATTTGGCTGTAATTTCAACAAGTATCAATATTTTTTTAGTCTGTTTTTTTATTATTACTCCTGAATATGTGTACTATCATATCCAAACCCTTTTTTCTATTTTAAAGTCAAAGATACTTAAAGAAATTAATTTGTTTCCAATTTCAATACTCATCTCCAGCAAATCATATGACTTTAGGGGCATATTGTGTAAAAAAAATGTACAGCACTGTTAGTGCCCATTAGTTTTAAAAATACCTCATTAAATGCAAATTACAAAATGGTAAAATTATAAGTGGTAAGACTTCAGAAAAAAAAGTTATTAGCATTCAAAACGAAAGACAGTTACATTTTTTGCAAAACGACCTCCCAGAGTTATTGAGAGATTTTGATCCAGAATTAAGAGAAGCAATGTGGCTGCAAAATGATGGCTGTCCCGCTCACTACGCAGTTATTGTGCGTGAACATTTAAACCATATTTATCCCCAAAGATGGACGATGGGCGGCAAGGCCCAATTTTATGGCCACCACGTTCGCCAGACCTGAACCCCCTTGATTTTTTCTACTGGGGGTGTCTGAAAGAAAAAGTTTATAAAGTCCAAATCACTTCAGTTGAACAATTACGACAAAGAATTCAAGCAGCGGCTGAAGAGATCAATACAAGTGGGTTTGCACGCAGACTAAAGCGATCTTTTATTCGGCGGTGCAGAGCATGTATCGCCGCTGGTGGTCGCCACTTTGAACATTTGGTGTAATAACAGTGAAAAAACTTATTAATTTAAAAATAGTTGTGATAATTAGTGAATTTTTTTGTTCTGTAAAAACAACATTGTTTTTCTGTAAAACATTAATTGTTCTGTAAAAACATTAATTTGTTCTGTAAAAAACAGGGTAATGAATAATTCATTGTTCGACTTAATTTTAAGTTTGAGTTAAAAATACCAATACTTAAACGCATTTACTGTTTTAGGGTTTATCTTTTCGTATTCTGTTTCGTTTCATGTAGTATTGTTTTAGTATTAAAATTGCTGCGCCCTATCTGGGTTCAATGCTGTACCCGTACTGTGCCTGTAATGCCAACAACTTTTGTACAATGACTGCAATAAATGATTGAGTATTGATTATTTTAATAAAGTGAAGGTGACATCAGGGGAGCGGCCAGGATATTGTTCAGCAGTGATGTGGTGGCGCCTTACTCTTCAGAAACGCTAACAGCTCTAGAGAGTAAACACCCAGCGCCTGCGGATGGTCTCACCTTTCCCGACCCACCTGACTCTCCCGACCTAAATTCAACCATCCTAAACGTTTCGGCCCCCCAGTTGATTGCAGCCGTGAGCTCCTTTCGAAGTGGTTCCGCCGGCGGCCTCGACGGCCTGACTCCACAACATCTAAAGGATCTACTGAGTTCAGGCGCCGGGGAAGCTGGTGAGTCGCTTTTGAAGGAGCTTGCGGCCCTGATTAACCTCATGCTCACCGGCGGTGTGAACGAGGCCGTCGTGGATGTCTTGTACGGGGCCAACTTATGCGCCCTGCGCAAGAAGGACGGCGGCATTCGTCCCATCGCCGTTGGGTGCACCTACAGGCGTACGGCAGCCAAAATATGCTGTAAGCTTTACAGCGAAACGCTTACAGCTAAGTTTCAGCCCCTGCAGCTTGGTTTTGGCTCGAAAGGGGGCTGTGAGGCTGCCGTACATGCCCTTTCCACCTTTTTAAACTTCAACAAAGGTGAGGTCATCCTCAAGGTTGACGTGAAGAACGCCTTTAACTCTGTAAACAGGGACACTTTGTTGGCTGAAGTCAAAAAGGAACTACCCGAAATTTATGGTTTTATGTGGCAATGTTACAGGTACCCTTCCAAATTATTATACAAGGACAATGTTTTGGAATCTGCAGTAGGATGCCAACAAGGTGACCCTCTCGGGCCAGTCATTTTCAGCTTGGCTATTCATCCAATTATCCAGAAACTAAATTCAAAATTTAACGTGTGGTATTTAGACGATGGAACTCTAGGAGGTGATGCAGACACCGTTTTGAAAGACCTACAACTTCTCAAACAGGAATTTAAATCTATTGGCTTGGACCTTAACCCCTCAAAATGTGAAATCTATCTTCCTGACATTACTGACAGACAATTGACCCTAGATAAATTTAATGCAATAGCCCCACAAATAAAAATTTTAGAAAAAAGTTCACTGCACCTCCTAGGTTCCCCAATTTTAGAAGACAGCTTTTCTCCTTTTATCGACGAAAAAATCAAAAACTTCAACGACATTTCGGACAGACTCTCCAAAATTAATTTACATTCGGCATTCACCTTGATAAGATACTGTTGTTTTGGCCCAAATTTTATATATTTTCTACGTTCTTCCCCTTTATGGAAGCAGCCACATCTGTTGGACAAAATTGACCAAATTATTCGCAACACGCTAACATCTATTTTAAATGTGGCCTTGGACGACCGAGCGTGGCTTCAAGCCACACTACCCATCCGTTTTGGCGGCCTCGGCGTCCGCAAAATTACCAGTATTAGCTTACCGGCGTTCCTGTCCTCTGTCCATAGCACTGAAAAGTTGACGGGGAAAATTTTAGCTCCCTCCCTGGTCGACTCTGAAGTGCCATGCTTGAGTGATGCGGTGAACGCCTGGATAGCAACTTGCCCGGATACAGATCGGCCCGTGAACCCATCTTCCCAGAGACAGTGGGATGAGCCGCTCTGCAGGTTGGTACGGAATAATCTTATCAATACGTCCACCAATACTGCTGAGCGTGCCCGCCTGCTGGCTGTGAGTGAATGGGAGTCGGGCCTCTGGCTTCAAGCACTACCGTCACCCAACATAGGCACTTTGCTGGGTGACTCCACCTTCCGGCTCGCTACCTGTCTGCGTCTGGGCGCTCCTTGCGGGGCTCCACATCGCTGCCAGTGCGGTGAAGCCGTTGACTGCCTCGGACATCATGGCCTGTCTTGTAGTAAGAGCGCAGGCCGGATAGCACGGCACGCCAGCATTAATGACATTATCCGTCGTGCTCTTGTCACCGCCGGGGTGCCAGCTGTTTTAGAACCCAACGGCTTGGCACGCGACGATGGCAAGAGACCAGACGGAATGACCATAATGCCTTGGAAGTTAGGCAGGCCTTTGGTGTGGGATGCAACATGTGTCGACACCCTTGCGCCATCCCATCTTCCTAGTACGGCGGGCTGTGCTGGGGCGGCTGCTGCAGGTGCGGAAAACCTCAAACGGCGAAAATATTCCGATCTTTTTGAGAGTTATATGTTCGAGCCGTTTGGGGTTGAAACACTAGGGCCATGGGGTCCGAGTGCCCACTTGGTTTTCCGAGACATCTCCAAGCGGTTGGTCGACTCTTCACGTGACCAAAGGGCTGGCCTATTCTTTGGCCAAAGAATCAGCATCGCCATACAACGTGGCAATGCTGCCAGCCTTTTGGGCACTTTTCCTGTTGACAGCGATGCGGACGAATTTTTTGATGCCCTATAATTATATAAATATATATATTTTTTTACATTTGTACATATTATAATTATTATTTTAAGTCTGTTAGCTTATATATTATGTAAATATTATGTATTGGTTTAATTGAAATAATAAAATTTCCTTTTAATAAATGGTTAATTTGAAAAAAATGTTTTATTTTCAAAAGCCAATCAAAGAACTTACAATAATAAAACTTATTGGTTTAATCCTTAAGTTTGCAATACTTATAATTTACTTAACCGAAAAAAATGGTTTTAGAAAATTTAGCTGTCTTTCGTTTTGAATACTAATAACTTTTTTTTCTGAAGTCTTACCACTTAATATTTTACCATTTTGTAATTTGCATTTAATGAGGTATTTTTAAAACTAATGGGCACTAACAGTGCTGTACATTTTTTTTACACAATATGCCCCTAAAGTCATATGATTTGCTGGAGATGAGTATTGAAATTGGAAACAAATTAATTTCTTTAAGTATCTTTTACTTTAAAATAGAAAAAAGGGTTTGGATATGATAGTACACATATTCAAGAGTAATAATAAAAAAACAGACTAAAAAAATATTAATATTTGTTGAAATTACAGCCAAATTCGTGAAGCAAGGTATAGAAATTTAAAAAAAAAAGTTTTTTTTTTTTTTTGCGGAGACCCTTAACTGAAAATGGTTAACATTTCGGTACGTGATACATAAGAATACAGTGTATCGACTCCTTTACTCTGGACCACTATTTACGACACACCCTGTATATTCCGCGATTTTTGATAGTTTACGAGATATGAAGCTTTTTTTAATTTTTGGGGAAATTCTTCGGGCACATCTTTAAAAATGTATAACTTTTTTTCGACAAGCTTTTTTATGTTTTTTTTTTGCGATGGGACTATAATAAAATACCGTTTCATGTATAAAAAAATATCTTCCCGACATTAGTGCAAGATACAATTGTTTTTTATCGAATGTGAGAAAACCATTAAGGTAATTTCCGCCTCACCGCATTTAATGGTCGATATCTGCAAAATGCACAGATAAAGTATTTTTTTTTATTATTAAAGCTAAGATTCTTCCTCAGTTTTTGAAATTACTAGTAGAACCTGAAAAAAATGTTAATATTTTTAAAATTGAAAAAGAAAATCAACTTTTAATCGTAAGAATGTTTTCTGTTTCGATAAAAAAATTGTATTTTGCACTAATGTTAGGAAGATTTTTTTTATTCATGAAAGGGTATTTCATGACAGTCCCATCACAAAAAAAAATCATAAAAAGAGCTTGTCGAAAAAAAGTTTTAAATTTTTAAAGAAGAATTTCCCCAGAAATTAAACAAAATATTCATATCTCCTAAACTATCAAAAATCGCGGACATACATGGAGTATTTTCCGATACTCCTAGGTATGAGGAATCTATTTTTTTTTATTGACGTCACTATTTGGACCATTCTGCACAGCAACATTGGACTGTATGATTGTAGTGATAAGAATTATGTTCTGTGGTGATAACTGTCAATGCAATGTCATTTTAAGGCATCTATCAATGAATTAATTAATTTTACCATAATCGGCTGTATAATAAAAACAAACATCTTTCCTTGTAAATTGTGCCATAATAATCTTATGAAATGACTCAAGTCGCTCCTATAGTGAAAAATCTAATCTACGCTGGACAAAAATATATCCCCATCGCAAATGGCAGTAAGGTAGGTACAAAATCTTTATTTACAATAATTATGCACAAGTTTTAAAATAAACAATTTTTCTAAAAATAACGTTATCACTGCAGGTACATTTTCATTTCCAAACATGGAAGCTTGGGAAGGAGAGAGTCCTTCTGGATGATAGCAGGAAGATAGGAAAGAAAGAGCCCATGGTTTTGGTGATGGGACACAAGTTCAAGCTGGAGGTATGGGAAACTATAGTCAAAATGATGGCTGTTGGAGAAGTGTCCAGCTTTAAGGTTCAGAAAGAGGTAAGAGACTGTTTACTTTTATTTTCATGTGGAAGGAAATGAGCTGATTCAGTAAACAAATTAAAAAAAACAAATAACCATTTGTGTATTGTGTTATGGTTTACTTCTTCATTTCCAACAAAGTTTTCACCTCCTTTACACCTGTTGGTTATGCACAGACACATCAAATTGCAGACTACACAAATCAAAATACTATGACTGGTTTCCTTTAGCATTATAATAAAAAGGTATTTTGAGGCTAAAAAGGGAAATTACAAACTTTCGTTTTGACCCAAATTGAAACAACATAAACACAGGTACTTACTGAAAAGCATGCTTATTCTGCGTTTGGTTTGATATTATTATTTACTAGCTGTTGGCCATGGCTACGTCCGCATAGATGTCAATACTTCCCTATTTGAATGAGATTTTGTTCACAATTTCCTGGGTTTTAATTTTTTGTGCAGGACCCTAATTCTTTTTCTAAAATAAAAGTAGCCTAAGTTACTCCTTGTAACATCAGCTATCTGCCAGTAAAAGTCGGAGCCAGGTTTCGGAACAATCAGACAGACAGACAAAAATTTGAATTTTTTTTTTGTTTTAAGTACCGTTTATACTTTCATATACATTTACCTCCTTACTAATAAACGTATTATATCAGGTGAATAGTTACACACCAATTTCTCTCTTTCAGTCGTCAGTAATTTGACTTTCGAAAGAAGAAGACAAAGCATCATTACTGTACAGACGCTATACAATGTTTATTAGTAAGGAGGTTAGTTAAAAGCTGTTATTTTGACATTACAAACAGACACTTAATTTTATTTATTTGTATAGATAATTGCAATGAAAACCAAACGACACAACCCAAATATACTTAGAATCTATTATGTTTGTACCCACAGCTTGTCTTCAGTTACCCATTCATATCAAAAACCCTGCGGGAGTTGGGACAGGACCCCAAAAGGATAAAGCACTCCTGTACCATGACACTGCACACTGAAGGTCTGGGTCACCCAGACTTAGATGATTTGATGAAGACCCCTTGTGATCTGGAATTTATTATAGGTGAGACTTTCTATTTTATGCTGGTTCCTTGCTTGGTAAGCTTGAATTATACTAAAATGTCTTGTCTTTTTTAGTCAATAAGTTAGAAAATGGGAGTTATTAAAAAGGATAGAAAAAAAATACCTTTATTAACACATTGAATGCTGACTACGGATATATCCGTATATGGTTTCTATGCAGGACGCCGACTACGGATAGATACGTAGGACTTCTATACGAGTTTCAATAGAATCAACAAGTACCAAGGATGCTGAATCTACGTAATTATACGTATAGGTACGTACTTATACGTATACCGGCACCCAGGCTGCTTTTATTTTTGCTGATGCCATATACATATATATCCGTAAATAAACAAATGTATGGTGGCAACCAACTTTGGCCGTGTAGCCAATTTCGGCATTCAATGGGTTAAATAAGCCAGGAAAATTAGGATAGTGAAGAGCAGCATACATAATGTTGATGATGAGCTTTGCTAAGGCAAAAAAAATCTATAGCGAAGAGAAAGCCTCATTGTTTTAGTAGAGGTATATTCAATAACCTACATTCAAAACAATGGAATAGTTTTTTCTATTGAAACATGTTGACATGCCAATTTTATACTGTTTTCTAAACAGAATTGTTTGTATTTGGATTTTGGTGTTGTAACCTGTGCTTAGGAATTCTCATCAGAAAACAGAAAATCTTATTTTTTTTTTTATATATATTTAGTTGTATATTTGCATTATATCCTAAGCAGGTACCGTTTATTTTATTTTGTTACCTATTTATGTACAAATCACTGCAGCCGACTTGATTTCCGTAAGTCTTTTTCGGGTGACCGCTGAAAATCAACACTGTGCTGTGGGTCCTTCATAGCACAACATTATGCTGAGTAAAAGCCTTCTTGTCACAGTCATGACGTGTAGCTGCTGACTATTTCTGTTTTGAGCTCGTGATTATAATGTAGCTCTATTTTATTTTATTTTTCTGATGACAAAACGATAAGAATACTTTTTGTATACACATGTTTCTGTAGTAAATAAACCTACTACTCCACCAAACCAACTAGGCGCCTGCCGCCTTCCAAGCCGCATACCACCTGAGTGCCTAGAATAGAATAGAATAGAATTTTATTTTGCAAATATGGGTAATACATAATAGTTCTTAAGATTACATTTAGCTCAGCCACATTAAGTGCGATTCAACTATTCCGTAGTAAGCCGTAAGAAGTGTTTTGACAGCTACTATGGAGGATAATCTATATAACACATATGCGGATGAACTCAATTTTTTACACAAACTGTCTATATGTGCTTTCCAATTTAAGTTGCAATCTATTTGCAACCCTAAAAATTTGGTATCCTCTGCTTCCTCAATTTTGTCATTTTTGTAATGGATGTTGAGATTAGTTCCGCCGGGAGTACGTTGTCTATAGTGCATTATCATTGTCTTACCTGAATTAATATTTAAATTATTTTCGTCTAGCCATTTAATTAGTGCGCCAAGAGAATTATTAATGTCATTTTCATACGTATTTGTACTTTTACATGGAATTGTTACAGTGCTATCGTCTGCAAACATAGTTATAGGACATTCAAGGGATTTGGGCATATCATTAACATAAGTTATAAATAAAAACGGGCCTATCACGGTTCCTTGTGGTACACCGTATGAGATTTTACGTTCTCGAGACCTTATAATGCCTTTGTGTTTGGAAACTATGTTAATGTTGCTAATTTCGGTTATTTGTGTTCTGTTTTCCAGATAAGATTTTATAAGTTCGAGCATGTTACCTCTAATGCCATAGACTTCTAATTTATTAAGTAATATATTATAATGGACATAATCGAACGCCTGGGTCATATCGCAAAATATAGCGCATATGGGGGATCGTTTATCCATGCTACTCATAATAGGATTCAAAAAGTCATAAATTGCCATATTGATGGTTCTGTGCTGTCTGAATCCTTTTTGTTCTTCGCAAAGTATATTATATTTTTCCATATAATTATATAATTCCCTGCATATATAATTATATAATTGCCTAGTTGGCTTGGTGGAGTTATATATTCCACCAAGCCAACTAGGCGCCTGCCGCCTTCCAAGCCGCATACCACCTGAGTGCTTAACTCCTTGTATGCCGGTAATTACAGAAACAATTAAAAAGGCATTGTGTCTCGCGTTAATCAATGAAATAAGGCCACTTCACTGATATCTAATCAAGTGATTATAATTTAGGTGCCAAGGTTGACATTCCTACCATTATTTTCCGACTTCCCTGAATCTACTTTTTAATATTTTTTCCCACTATTTGATTAGCAATGCATTCGGAGCTCTCGTCAATAAAAAACATACTTGATTATTACTATCGAATTTTAGAAAATGTTGAATCTTCTATTATAGTATTGCTAATAAATTTTCATAGTCCCATTCTTGCTATGACTTTAATTGCTCAACAGTACAACACTTTCTCATTCTCACGGAAATAAACTATGTAAAGGAGATGTTTCAAAATGGGCCCAGAATATGTACAATACCTCGAAAAATCGAGAAAAATCCATGGAATTCGGGAAAAATACTGATAAATTGCATAAATGCATATTTCTCTTGTAATAATTTGATATTTATCAATTATTTTATCGACTTTCAATATGGTGTCTCGCCAATTTAGGTACTCTGTGGTTAAAAACCAATGACAGTAAACCATAGATCGACCATTGATCATAGATCGTGAACTGTCTACTGTCACTTCAGTCGCTTTCGTTGTCGATCGTGTTCTGCGTAGACAGAGAATAGAGGTAGACAAGTCCTCAGCGTATGCAGTATGAGATAGCGATAGTTCGACATAAGTACATTACTACAGCTACGTGCAATTAATATTGCCATACTTAAACTTTACTCCTATCGTGTGGGTAATCTGGTACTAATTGAGTCTTTTGATTGTACTACGTCTCCAAAGAGTTATTCAATTCATTGTCACCTTTCAGGGGGTGACGTATTTATAACTTTACTTTTCTCTCTTTTTTTCATTTTTTTGAAATAGCAAACTAAAACATCAATTTCATGCGTTTTTGCATGAAACAGCAGACATTTATTTTGATATTTCAGGGTTAATCTCATAGTGGAACTTTATAATCAAGAGTGCTTTACATAACAGTAGTGTAGCAAATAAAAACAGGACGCGCGCGAACAAAATGCTTCCGGGGTGAAGGTGAAGCGCGAAAACAAATGAATTGTAATTATTATTTTATTACAATTTAAACTAAGATATGTATTTTCGCCTCAAAATATAAACAGTATAGTTAGATAAATTCGGCCCGTACCAGTTCACATATTTCTTAAAAATGGTTCAATCGGTTAACTAAAAAAAAAGGAAAAGATTAAATACGTTTAGTGGTAAAAATAATCAAGTGCTGGTATCCCTGTCAAGCTATTATCCGACTATTGACAAATGACACGAAGCAACATAGATAATAACCTAGCTTAATATGCCTCACACATAAGTCGGTTAATACAAAAAACAAGTTAGGATTGTATCATCTGTTTTGATGAAATTATCAATAAATTTTGCTTATTATTGACAGAAAATAGTCTTGAGTACAATAATCCTTTGCTTTACTTGCAGTAATAGATACGAAATGCTACTTACCGGTGAAAGGTTATGTTTGGTTGATTTCGTTCACTACGACTTTTACAGCCATATACAGTGGATTTCATTTATTACGACCTTGGTTGTAGCGACCATTTACCTATAGCGACGTTAAATCTAAGTCCCTTGAATTTAAAGCATACTTTAGTACAAAATTCATGTGGCTATAGCGACTTTGGATGTAACGCCGAGTTCGGGTGTAGCGACTGTTTTTAATGAATCATTTGTAACAAATTCCTAGAAATCCCATGCAGATATTGCGACCGGAGTCGGCCGCCAAAGACACAAAGATTTTTTTCTTTCACAAACATTTCTTATCTTTTGTTTACATCCATTGCACACAGATGGTCAGCAAGTGTGGAGACCTTTACCTTTTGTTTATAGATATCAACTAAGTAGGTAGGGGAAGCGTGTACGTTTCGGAGCTTTTATGGTTCAGTTACAAAGTGATATTCTGAGTAGCAACTGGGTTTAGTAAACTTTTGAATAAGTATGACTGCTAGACGCACATTCACTGTTAAAGAAAAGGCGGAAACCATTTCAAAATTGAAAAACGGTGAAAACAATGCTGATTTGTGCAAAGAGTACAAAGTTTCCCATTCAACAGTATCTACGATGTGGAAAAACCGTGATAAAATATTAGAATGCTTTGAATCCAAATCCTTAAAAATTAAGAAAAACCGCAAACCGAC
The DNA here is from genome assembly GCA_947568875.1 of Fissipunctia ypsillon. NCBI lineage: Eukaryota > Metazoa > Arthropoda > Insecta > Lepidoptera > Noctuidae > Fissipunctia > Fissipunctia ypsillon. The sequence continues at coordinate 6,715,435 of OX387657.1, forward strand.
GCATCAAGATATCGAAAATGCCCTTCTAATGTGGTTCAAAGCCCAAAGAAGCCAAAACGTACCTTTGAGCGGTCGTCTGCTGCAAGAAAAGGCTAATCAATTTGGCAGACTGTTTGGAAAAATGGATTTTGAGTGTTCGGAAAGCTGGATATACCGATTTCGTCAACGACACGATATTGTAGTAGGCAAAGTTTGTGGAGTAGCCGCTAGTGTATCGCAAAGTGACTGTGACAACTGGCTAAAAACAGTTTTCCCAAAATTGACTGAAGGTTATACTGATAGCCAAATATGGAACGCTGACGAGACAGGTTTGTTTTTTAAGTTAACTCCTGATAAAACCTTGAAATTTAAAGGGGAAAAGTGCGTTGGTGGAAAATTATCAAAAGATAGAATCACCGTGCTTGTTGCATCAAGTATGGCAGGGGAAAAAAGAAAATTATTGGTCATAGGCAAGGCAAAAAAACCCAGATGTTTCAAAAATGTTAAATCTTTGCCAGTTGATTACGAAGCAAACAAAAAGGCCTGGATGACTTCAGAGATTTTCGAAAAAGTTCTACGCAAATGGGACTCCCAGTTAAGAAATAACAAAAAGAAGATCATTTTATTTATTGACAATTGCCCAGCTCATCCTAAAATAGAGAATTTGACCAACATAAAACTGGCATTTTTACCACCAAACACTACATCAGTGATTCAACCGATTGATCAAGGGATAATTAAAACCCTCAAAAGTCATTATAGGAAGATTTTAGTACAGATAATGATGAATGACATTGAAAACTCGGCAGGCCCGTTTTCCGTTAATATTTTAGATGCCATTGAAATGGTAACTACGGCATGGGCTCGGGTGACTCCAGATACGATCAAAAAGTGTTTTCTACACGCTGGGTTCCGTAAATCTTCGGCTATCACAACAATTGACGACGACTCCGATGATGAATTGGACATACCATTGGCACAACTGACTACAGTATCATCAAGCGGAACAAATGTTGCGGACTGGGCAACATATGTTGATATTGACAGTCAACTTATCACTACTAGCGATTTGTCCGATAGTGAAATTGTTGAAACTGTTGTTCCATCACATACGACGCAAGATGAGGAAAATGAGGAGGAAGAAGAAGATTGCAAGGAAGGTGAGATTCCTACAACTAAGGATGTGTTAGGTGTTGTAACAAAGCTTAAAAGATACTGTTTATTTGGTGATGGAAAGGATATTATAGATATTGAAGAAGTAATGAAAATAGAATACACCCTACAGCGTACACTAGCACAAAAAAATAAATTGAAGCAAACTAATATTACACATTTTTTTAAATGTACCGGTGAATAACTATGTGTGCAAATATTTTCAATAATAAATGAATATAAACTACACATGTGTACGTGTCTGTATCTCTTTACCTTTGCCTGTAACGACTTCCGGATATAACGACGAAAATAGAGTGGTCCCTTCATTGTCGTTATACCCGAAATCCACTGTATATAGCAAATCACCATCACTACACAATAAATATTACCTTTTGGAATATCAATAAAGTCACAAATTACACAAAATAAGCGTTTCACAGTTTTTATCAACGAAAATCTTTTAACACCACAACTTGTTTGCCACCTATGACTAGTGATGGCAAACAACAAAAAACCGATACGCAAATAGAGATAGAAAAATTATGCTATGTCGTGCTCATACATGTATATGTACGTCAAAATGTATATTTTGACGTACATGTCATCTCACTTTCCCAATTATTATTATTTTAAGAGCATGTCTACCTCTATTCTCTGTCTACGGTGTTCTGATGTTCTGTTCTCTCGAGTTATTTTTAATAACCTGGCTTTCGTTTATCGCTACATTGTTTTTGTCTGAGTAAATATTTCGACTATTGAATGTTTGTATTCTGTACGTTTATGCTATAAGTAAAAATCTTGGCATATCGCAGGTCAACTTATGAGGTTGTCGTCTGCTTAACTGGACTATATTTTATGTACAGACGCCAGTACATCAAGCTACTACAATCTGTCAGATTTCTTTAATAGATTGTCGACTTAACAATTAGATCTAAAATAATATTGCAAAAGACTAAAAGTACGACAATGTTATGATTCTCTTTGACAATGTAATATGACAGAAGTAAACATGTCAAACGTCAATAATCAATCAACATGACAACTTACCGCCATGATGGGTTTTTGTTGTTTGTTGCAATTGCAATTGTACATTCTTATACTTTACTACCAAACAAAGCCAATTAAAATTAATTGGATGATTGGAAACTGTTTTGATTGTGTTTCCCCATTTTTTAGTAGGGTGTACCAATTAGAGATGGGTTTCTACCCGGTAAAAACCCGAATTGTGGTTAAATACCCATTAATACCCATTTTTACCTACCCAATTTTAATTTATACCGGGTAAAAATTAAAATAAAAATTTACCAAATTACATAACAATTTTCACGTCGGTCTGCAGGGTTGCCATTTACACAAATATTCTGGATTATCTCATAATAAAATATAGTTTTATCAAAAATATATTGTATAAATAAATACATTATTATAACATGTACATAATTATTATTCCTAAATCAGAACGGGTCTGGGACACTTGCGCGATCCCACTTACGCGAACTGACACTTCCGCGAACGGACTTTTGCGTGTAGGGACACTTTTGCGAAAAGACATTTCCGCGACTGGACATTTACGCGAAAGACACTTGCGCGAAAGGACTTTTGGGCAAATGGACCTTTGCGTGAAAGATACTTGCGCGAATCCACTTGCGTGAATCCACTTGCACGAAAGGACAGTTGCGCGAAAAGTTACGGAAATGAGATTTCTTCATACATGAGAGTTGTTTCATGGTTTTCGAAGGCGCTGACAACGATAATGAGGTCAAAATCAAAATTCAAGATGGCGCCACCTAAAATTTGCCAATTTTTCGTCATGAGTATTGTTTTCATGTCGAAAATAAATAAAAAAAAAGTACATAACAAAACTACGAAAAAAGCTATTGACGACTAATTAGACTATTTACTTCCAGTCTGTCTGTAGCTGGAACTTAACTGGCGAATACAATTCTGCGTGTACTATTCACAGCATACACGCCTGCCCCAAACCTTTGAATGAATACAGGCGTGATATTATGAAGAAATCTCATTACCGCAACTTTTTCGCGCAACTGTCCTTTAGCGTAAGTGTATTCGCGCAAGTGTCTTTCGCGTATAGAGCTATGAGGAACAGGATGTAAAGGTCACTCATCCTCCATGTAAAAGGGAGGATCCTCCGACCAGACGGGTGTTGTGTCTGGTGGGCAACTGCCCGATGATTGATGACGTTGACGTTGACGTTGAGACGCTGTATACATAGTAGTCGCGCGATAAACTCTGATTGCGTGACGTCAGTGTGATGCATTCACATGTGGCGATGTAGATATGTCGCTACACGCGCAAGTATCTTTCGCGCAAAAGTCCGTTCGCGAAATAGTCCGTTCGCGGAAATGTCTTTTCGCAAAAGTGTCCTGCTACCATCAGAACTATTAATCATATTGAACACGGCAACTTCTAAATTACAACATGGAAATAAAATACCCAGAACACTGTTTTCATTTACACACACACCTTACAATGTTTTAATGGCAACCCTGGTTGATTGATAGCCCAAACTCCGCCATTTTGTTTAGTCAGTTTAAAGTGCGCGTGTGCTGGCTCTAGTCTTGATCGCTAATAATACAACTTAGTGATGTAGGTATAGGTTATATTAGTTCGTAATGATTTAATTATTTTTGTTTTGATATACTGCTGTTAACGGTAATCAGAAATGTATAGACTGTAAAAACTGGTGCCGATTCTCTTGTCACAAATGCCTCTAAACTAGACTAACTAAAAATCACCAAAATTTAGTTTATTCCTGTCAAACGACGATTTCCCATTCTGAAATTGACTAAAGTGACACACTTTCGTTCGTCGACAACTTTGGTTCTCTGCCGGATCACCTCAAAAACACAAAAAAACAGTACTGTAGCTTTATTTTTTTTTTATTTTGCTTATATCTCGAAAACGGTGTATCCTATCGCAAAAATAATGAAAATTTCGACCCCCTTTATGCAACGCATAAACTTCTAAAACTCAACATATAGGTAATAATTTTTAATATTTTTCATACAAAAAGTGAAAAATTCCATATAAAACACGCCGAGGCTACCGCCTGTGCGCCTCCGGCTCTAAAAAAAATTCATGGGTTAGTGCAAACACGTAGAGTCACGCGATTATCAAATTCGATTTTAGTTCTGTCAAAATTATTTTTTGCAGAATAGCTTTAAGATTCTCATAGCCAAAAGTAAGGAATTTTAGTGATAGTTTAGGTAGTTTAGTTCGGTGTACAAGAAAATCGGCACCATTGTGTTATTTACAAATTAAAGTAATACATATTTTTAAATCATTATGGTTTCATTATATTTGATAAAAATAATATTAGTATACAACATTTTTATTCCAACTGTATACATTTTTGGTAAATTCCGTAACACGGTGTTTTTTTAACTATCAAATCATTTCAAACAACTGTCAATCAATGTCTAAATTTTACCCGGTATTTTTAAAATATACCCGGTAAAAATGGGTATTTTATAGTTTTTACCTATTCTACCCTTTCTTTCCCATTTATACCCACCCATTTTTTACCCACCCGCCCATCTCTAGTACCAATACATGGCCGGGGCTCCATACATTTTGAAACATCTTCTTTATTTTAAAAACACAAATTTTTCTTTTTTATTCTAGAAATACTGAAAGTAGAGAGGTCAGATGAGTATGAGAAAGAGTTGTGGCAGCTGAATGCTCAGCAGCGGATAGACTTTATACCTACCCTCAGAGAAAAAGGCAACAAGCTGTATGTTGAGAAGAAGTACAAAGAGGCCGAGGAGGCATACAATGAGGCTTTAGCTATATGTGAACAGCTTATGATCAGGTAAACCGTAAATATGAAATTAAACTTGTGATTGAATACATTGCCACTATATCTTCTAAATTTTTGATTAAACTATTTTCACTGATACAGTAGCAAAATCAACATTAGAAATCATAATTATTAAAATTGGTACTACCGTAAATTAAAATTTTCGGCGCCCCTCGCCGAAAATTTTAACTGCGTGAACATGCATTTTCGGCAAGGGGTAATTCTGTGAATATACATTTTCGGCAAGGGGTAATTCTGTGAATATACATTTTTGGCAAGGGGTAATTCTGTGAATATACATTTTCGGCAAGGGGTAATTCTGTTAATATACATTTCGAGCAAGGGTAATTCTGTGAAAATACGTTTTGGGCAAGGCCAATTTCTTGAATATGCATTTTGGCGCGTTTTGAAACACATAATGAGCTAACTAACTGTTTAAACCTGCCTAATTCATCTAATCTATCTTATTTATTGTAGGGAAAGAAAAGGCGATGACGAATGGGGGGATTTAAATAAAATAAAATTGCCCATATTACTGAACTATGCTCAATGCAAACTGTTAAATGGAGAATACTATGCTGTTATCGAACATTGTAGCACTGTTCTTGAATTTGAAAAAGGTAAATATTTAATTAACTTTGCAATATTACCTACATCTTTTTTTATCTTACCACTCCCGAATATACGCTTGGATGACAACCATTTTCTGTATCTTAATTCATATTATTTTACCTACTTTACTTTATAGATAATGAAAAAGCACTATACAGAAGAGGCAAGGCGCACGTCGGTGCATGGAACCCTGACGATGCTGAAGAAGATTTCAAAAGATTGAAGTCGCTGAATCCGTCCATAGCTGGCACAGTGGATAAAGAACTCGAACAAATCAAGAAATTACGGAGAGAAAAAGAGGATCAGGACAAAGATGCACTTAAGAATATGTTTGTGAAGAATGGGACCACTTAGCAGTTAGACTAGACAGTGCGACGCTATAGGGCGCATTACACTAGTCAAAGAAAAAAAACTAATACTTTGTATAAAAGCGAAACTCGCTCCGAATGCTTTCAAACTCGCGCTATTAGCCTACAGCTTCAGGTGTATGATACGCACAGTTCTATCAGAGTAATTTATTTTTCTATACGCTAATTGGTACTTCTTTGGGGTGTAGTGCAGTCCAACAGGGTCAATGCAATATGCAGTAGTATAGTATTATTTACTTGTAAATGTATATCTGTATACCTCTTCCTTTTTTTCCAAGAATATAAACCAAAAGACCCTGTGGTTGAGTTTTAACTCTGTGATTGTAAAAAAAAAACTTTAGTAAAATAATTCATGAGTATAAATAATATAAGTTTCTGTGTTGCGTTTATTTTCTTGGAAAAAAATTCTTGGCCTGACGGTAATAGTCCTCGATGACAGCGAGGCAGTCCAATGTATTGCTATTTTTGATACTTATCTATTCCTTCACTTAATAAATTATGCGAATATTTATGATTAGCTAGACACAATTTAAAAATGAGATCTAGCGTTAGGCAACTTCTGACAAGTGTTTTCTGCGTACAAGCGTACAACAGTGGCACAACCATCCAGTGGTGGCCTTATTTTTGAGGTCAAGGGTTTAACTAAATTCTATCTGTATGGAGTATAGAATGCAATAATATGTAGACGCACATATAGATATATTTAATACTACGCTTAATTATTTGATAAAGAAATCGTTAGCAAAAGCTAACGACAAAACTTGAGAACCGTCAGTCCATTGAAACCCAGCCCAGCTCAGCATATTAACATAATGGGGCCAAAGGCTTATTAGCCAAGAGCCTACACCGACATATCAAGAGGCTCTGTTTAGATAGCTAGATAAAGAGCCGTAAACCAACGTTTATATCCCATTTAGTCTCAATAGTATGCCATTTTTGAAACTACGTTTTAAGGCACTTATTGTGGGCTATCAAATTTTCTTACTTTGTTATCCAAAGTAAGAAAATTTAAAATAAGCTTACCTAGTTATTATACAGGGTGGAACAGGACGATTGACATTCCTTTGAACCACGTAAAGAGAATCATGTTCTTCACCTGTATACAAAAAATCAATCAAATCCAATTAATACTTTAGCCACGGAAAATTATTTTTCATTTTCTTGTTTTTGCATTTCTTTTTTTTTAATTATAACGGACTCAGATCTACATCATGTTAAAAAATAAGAAAATGAAAATTATTTTCCTATGACCACACCTTTCTGGTACATCCTGTATAGACTTTATACCTCATAATTTGCAATGTGTCCTCGCAGTATGCGATAAGGTCGCCAATTGTATATTTTGTAGTTTAAGATGTTTCTTTACGTAATGTATAATCTGGTGTACAATAAAGTATATATAAATAAATAAATGTGCTATTCTAATGGCATGACTAGTCTATCGTACTTCCATGTAACTAGATTTATCTTTTGTACCAAGAATTTTCAAAATCTATTGTGAATATTACTATCACTAATTTATTTAAAACTTTGTTAATTGTATTTATATTATCTTAAAAAAATATATATGTCTTGTTTTATGAGATGTTTATTTAGTCTATTCCACGAGTACCTAGCGATACTGCCGGTGGGCGCCGGCATACCCTGGGCAGTTGATCAACATGGATAAATAAATGACTAAAAATTGCTCTACTAGACAAATTAATATACTAGACATCGTAAAATAATTAACTTGCAATAAACGAATAGCAGGTCTCGTATTGGTTATAAAGATATTTAAATATATGTACGCTTAGGTGTAAGAATTGGCCCCAAGGAGCTATTATCATCATCATTTCAGCCGAGAAGCGTCCACTGCTGGACATAGGCCTCACCCAAGTACCACCACTTCGACCGGTTCTGTGCATCCCGCATCCAGCGGAGCTATAGTACATACTAATTCCATGATTGGTCCCAATAAAAAAATCTGTATGGGAACATTGGCAGCTGAGCTGTTAGAGAATGACTTGCTTGATTCTTGCGCTGCGTGGTGTGTTGAAAGATTCTGTCAGCCTCTGTGGTGGCAGGTAATGTACTCTGTGCTTGCTTATTTCTATAAATCAGGGGTATAGTATCAAAACTAGCTACGTCCATAATTTTTCAAAATTCATATTTTAATGGTAACATTTTAGTTTTGAGATAACATTTCATAGAAAAAAAACATTTGGCATCAAACTTGGCTCTGTCCCGAATTATTTTAATTTTAAAAATAAGGTTGGTAGCAAATCTGGTTACGTCCACAAAAGTTTAGAATCAAAGCTGGTTACACTGACGCTAGCCAATAGGAGCGCTCCATTCGAATCGAAACTGTCATGGCCGCCTACTGCATTTCATTGTTGTATAGTCGTTTTAAGCCATTTTAAATAAAAATTCTTGTGTTTTCGTGTGTTTTCTAACGTTTTTAGAAAGATGGATGTTTTTCCTATGCCTGTGAATAAAAACCAGGCACGAAAACGAACTGCACAGCCACAAAATTGGAAGGCGAATAAGGCGAAGAAAGTGAGGTAAGTTAGTGTTTTGCCAGGGCCGAACTTAGGTACGTGCAGTCGGCTAAAGTGATTTGTGTTATTAACAAAGTTTTAATATACTTATAGGATTTTCGCCTTTGCAAGTCACTTGGCTAATTATCATTTCATTTTTACCATAAAGTATAAGCATTTTATCTCCCTTCTCTCTCCTAGAGAGGAGGCCTGTGTCCCAGCCATGGGAACATTAAAAGGCTGATGATGATGATGATGATGATTCTATCATAACAACCGAACCGATTTACCTACGTAGCGGGCAGCTAGCCCGCTAGCGTTACTGATATTAGGAACTTGTATTTAATGCATAGGTAAAGAGTGTAGGTACCTACTTACCTTCAATCAATTCAAATTATTTTTTCAGGTATTCTGCGAAGACTTTACCAAGAATACCACATTGTGAACATAAAGGCAAGGTCTTTGAGTGCAATAAAGTGACAGGCACGATATTACGAAAGTTCCATACAGCTTTTTATAAGGACCCTGTGAAAGTAAGCCAAGATGCCATCAAATTGAAATGCTGTCAAGCCATACCAATTCGCAGAAAAAGGCCTAGGACACTGAGACTCGATCCTGTGACTGGGGTTCAGAAAGCTTTTAAATCTACCAAGCAATTTACTATAAAATACCATATAATAGTCGATAAGCGATCTATAACTGTTTGCCAAAAGATGTTTTTAGCAGCACTTTGCTTGAAAAAAGGGCGCGTAACAAATTTAGTTCAAAAATCTTTTGTTAATGGCGATTTTCCAGTAGAAAAAAGAGGTGGTGACCGTAAAACCAATCTGTTTAAAGATATAAGGTCATCAATACATGCATTTATTCGTAAGCTCAAGTGTTCGGAACCACACTACTGCCGAAACCAAACATCAGTCCGCAAATATTTACCAAGTGATCTGAATATCAGAAAACTGTACAGACTATACAAATCTGAATGTCCAACTCCTGCAAAAGAGTCATACTTTAGGCACATTTTTAATACAGAGTATAATTTGGGATTTGGCAGTCCTTACACAGATATGTGCTCTACATGCCTACAGCTACTAGAGAAGATAAAAACAGAAAAAGATGAGAAGAAGAAAGAAGAATACAGAGTTGAAAAGAGAGTTCATAGCTTGAGGGCAAAAGCATTCTATATGCTGTTGAAGACTGAAGAAGAAGGTGTGAAAATAATATCTTACGATTGCCAAAAAAACATGGCCCTGCCTAAAGTACCGGACCAATCATGTTACTACAGCAGGCAATTGTATTTATATAATTTCAACCTTGTTGAAGGAACTTCTAAGATGCCACTGAATAAGAACAACGTTTTCGCAAATGTGTGGACAGAAAATACTTTTTCTAAAAATTCCAACACCATTGCATCGGCTGTTTACAACCATTTGAACAAAACTGATCTCACCAATATAACTACCATAAGATTGGTCTCCGATGGTTGTGGAGGCCAAAATAAAAATTCCACCATAATCACAATGTGCTGCAAATGGCTGTTGGAATACCCCATGATCAAAAAAATGGAACTCGTATTTCCAGTTACTGGACATTCCTACCTACCAGCAGATAGAGTATTCGGAAATAGTGAACAGGTGTTTCGTAGGATGGACACAATAATAACTCCAAACCAATATATAGATATAATTTCAAAACAGTCAACTATTGTGAAAGTAGGTGAAGATTTCACTGTGTACGAATTTCAAAAAGGAAGCCGAAACAGTATTGAAACCTCCGGGACAGTGGAAAGTACAATTTTCCCAATGCAAAAGATTCTACTTGAAACGATCGAAGTGGATCGGTAATGTGTTGGTCCAGTCGGAGAGATTTTATAAAAATCAGTCTGGGACATATGAAAATGTTTGCCGAAAAAACAAAACTATGAGCATGATTGCTCCTAGCGAAATAAGACCAAATGTGCCTGTGAAGGCATTAAAACTGAGGGACGTGAAAACCTTGCTTTCAAAGCATTTTGGAGAAAACTGGCAAAGCTTGGAAGAGTTAAGTTTCTATTCAAATGTTATAAACACTGTTGAAGTTTTACCTGAAAACGAAAATGATACTGAAGATTTAGAGTGTGAGCCAAGAGAAGAACCACCGCTTTTGATTGTGTAGTTAATTATCGGTATGATACATAAAGTAGGCTTTTTAATTTGAGTTAGTAGGTAATAATTTCTTTTTTTTTTTCATTTGGTCTCGGCTCTCACTTAACATCAGGAGTAGCGGAATTATGTCTTAGTATAATCAGATAAATTTTTAAAAAACGATAAAACACTGTATTTTTAATTTTTATTGTTACTTCACTTTACTGACTCGAATTAAAAATCCAACTTTAGTTACCTATATAATAAATAAGTATACTTTGATCAAGACTTTCTTTTAATTTAATCTCTGTATAGTATAATTTTTCTATACGGAACTAACTCCATTAGATTTTGACAAATAAAATATGCTTTGGCCCTAGTTTACTGAATCCAGCCCTGAGATTAGTTTAGAAACAAACTTGGTTAGGTCCCGAAAAGCTGGGATCAAAGATGGCTATGTCCATAGCTTGGGATCGAAACTGGTTATGTCCAACAGTTTTATTCAATTTAACGTATATTTTTACTTTACGGGTCTCCTGAATGCAACATTATTAAATAGAGTACGTCATAATTAATATTTGTAAAGTAGTTGCTTTATAGCTCAGTTGTTCCCAAAAAAATTAAGAAGATTTTTTCCGTCCTGTAAAATTTCTCTCGATGGACGTAACTAGTTTTGATCTCACACCCCTGAAATATTAGTAAGCTATTAGCAGTGGTCTCGAACTTACCGTGTTTTCGGTATTTCTACCGATATGGGCTCTCGTTATAAATTAGTCTGTAAGTTTTTTTTTTTCAATAAATAAACGAATTTGATTGAATATTGTATTTTTTGTCAAATACCGATTTTGGGTACAAATATACCGATTCGATCTCGCTCTATAACGTTCGATCGAGACTACTGGCTATTTTTCTAAACGTTAAAGTGTCAACTGACTCAATTTGTTAGTGTTCTAGTTGTAATATTTTGTGTAGAAAGCATTGTTGTTCTTCTATCTCTGTCCCACTTTCACAATTTCCCCACTAAACGTCAACTTTCAGTCAGAAGATGCTTGATTGCTCTCGTCAGAGAATAGTATATTCTTTGCTTGATTGCTTTCTGACTCAGAGCATATATTACTTTACTCTATGCTCAGAGCTCTGAGTCTATGTCAGTCTATGTATTCTGTGGTCAGAACTGTCAGGGTGTATATAATATATATAATCTGTGGTCAGACAGACAGAACAGAAAAACATAACCTCAAAATTTTACGAAAGTAAAAAGTTTTTAGGAATTTTATTTTGTTTTAAGTTTTAACAATGGCTGAGGAAAATGGAACAGTTGAGATAACTAAGGATTTACCTGCAGAAGAGAAAGTTGAAGAAGAATATGCTTATTTAGACCGAGGAGGGTTCTCTTCGGAAAAGTTTAAAATTGAACTGCGTGGACTACCCAAGTTTTACGGAATAGCTGTATGTTTATTTACAACTTGTTTTTTCAAAAATTTTATTAAAGTATGTAGATGACTGGAACATCAATGATATACACTGCATGGGAATGCAAACCTGTAATACGTTGTTTTAATGTATAAAAAAAAATCTAACATATTGTGATTATACAAACATGGAAATAAAATAACTGTATGAACTGAACAGAATTCACACTAAATGCTAAGAATATTAGCAGCATACTATCACTAACTTAATTTTCAAGAGTTTTATTATCTTTCAGTTAACGGATAATCAATAAAGTTTCATTAATAATTTGGATAAAGCTAGTAGTCGCAGGCATAGACGTAGTCTATTATTAAGGAAAAGTATTTAATGACGGCTATATTTATAATTGTATGGCTTCAATAATTATCATTTCTAGGAATTAAAAAAACTGATGAACCAAAAACTGGGACTAAACACAAGCAAGATCAAAAGACCCAAGAATGGCAGCCACTGGTTATATGCATGCTTCCAGAATGATGAAGAGCGCAAGAAAGCTATTGAAGCACTCAATGGTTATTTATGGAAAGGTAAATATCAAGTATTTTTGTCTCAACACATTAATAAAAAAGTGTACCAATTCCAGAAGTGAGCATTTTATGGTACTATATCCTAAAAGCATGGTACACAGGTACCATAAAACACCATAGACATTGGTCTTTAGCACACACAATTTTTTGCTGATTTCAATAAATACATAATATTTATAACCATATATATATATCAGGCCAGGCCGGTATTTGGCTGACAATACATTATGATTATTGTGTCATACTATTTTAGGAAAAACCTTAATAGCAGAAGAAGCAAAGCCAGCTCCAGACCCTCTAGTAAGAAAGAGGAAGCAAGATGAAGAAGTAACAGACCCGAAGAAGAAAAAAGAAGATCTTAGCAGGAGCCAAGAGGAACGGTTGAAGGATGCCACCACTCCTTTCTGGCTTATGGATTATAAGGAACAGGTATAGTGCATGTTTGTACCCCTTTAACATCACTATCTTTCAAGCTGGAAACACCAGTAGCTTGCAAAATGGTATGCCATTAATGCCATTGTTGCTATCACCATTCAGGGCCAATCATTGGCAAGGCAGTCAGAAAAAGTTGCACTGCTCATGGTTCAAAATCACCTGACGCTTCTCAAAACACATTGAGTGCATGGTAATCTCCCAGAAGTTGTCAACCTACACTACTGTACAAAAGTTTGGAAGCACACCTGTTTTTATTAGTAGTTGTGCACTCATAACAACTACACTCATTTTTACTGAATATTGTCAATATTGTCGGTAGTCATTTGTATTGTTTAAATACAGGTGTGCTTCCAACCGTTTGTATGGTAGTGTACTTGCATGCCATTGTGCAAGTTACTGACAAATGTGTATCTAGTTCTAATAACCAACATAGAAAATATTTTGTTTCATGCTACTGTTCGATGTTTTACAGCTAATACAGAAAGAAAAAGACATAAAAAATATTCTAATGAAGTTTGACAATGAAATATGGAAAATAGATAAGAGCAGGCGTCATGAAATTGAGACTAAAAGGAAACAGCATGCAGGCCTAAGTTTTGAGCTAAGGCCCATTGAGAAGTCCCCTGTGACAGAGGGGTATAGAAACAAGTGTGAGTTCACGGTTGGGATTGATGAGGAGTCCAAGTTATCCACTGTAGGATTCAGGCTGGGCAGTTATGTTACAGGAACTGTTGGTGTTGGACCTATTCAAGGGATGATTCATATCTCTGAGCAGACTAAGAAGGCTGTTTTGGTAAGTAAATAAATATAATTTTTAATTAATCACATATAAATTACTACTAATAAATTTCTTTTTTACTACTAATTATAATTTTTTTTTCTAATTTTTTTTTTTCTAATTTTATTTTTTTGACTGCCTCGTTGGTCTAGTGGTCGCAAGCGCTACTGCTAAGCATGAGGTCCTGGGTTCGATTCCCGGGTCGGGCAGTGTTATTGAACTTTTCTATCTGGAATTTCTCAGTAGCAGCCCGGAGTCTGGATCTGTGCCCGGTAGATGGCAATAGGCTCGCCCCCTATTACATGGGACTTAAACATAACTGGTGAAATGTGGGTGTTACTATAGGTACACCTCTGCCTAACCCTTCGGGGAAACAAAGCGTGATGTTATGTTATGTAATAAATTTCTCCATTAATGCACCTGCTATGTGAAAATCACGCCTACGGCTTCTATTGTAAATATGCATTTATCTATGTAGGTACTTCGAATGGGACTGTAAACTGTCCTAATCCCTGCTTATACAATATGGTTCATCAGATTTTTTACTTTGCACACTGGCTATTTGCGAGCGTGCTTTGAACAAGTGCATACGATGTGGGCGTGTTGTGTTGACCGATCGCCTCGCCGAAAACACGCTCATAAATCGCCAGCATGATAAGGCCCTCAGTATTCACCTATTATTCATTCACATATTATTTAGCTTTCACTCATTTTCAACATTATAATAATGTATTAATTTTGCTTCATTTCAGTTATTCCAAGAGTTTGTGCGCAAGTCAAAGCTGGCCCCATTCTCTCCAGCAGACTATTCTGGACATTGGAGGTATCTCACTGTGCGGGACTCGACTTCTACTGGGGAAGTCATGCTCATTGTAGTTATGCATCCTCAGGTAAGTTCTTACGATATTTTAATGTAATTATGCTAATTATAAAATGTGTGCTAGTAATCAAGGCGATGCGGGAAAATAGTTCCCGGAAAGTTTTGAAAAAAAAAGTTAATTGAACCTTTTTAATTGGTAAAAAATCGGAAAAATACTTTGCTGTTTTAGACCTTGAGTTTTTGACAGACAGCTCTGAAAGTCACGACAACACCTAGAGTATAGTTGTTACAATTTGCAATGAGGCATTGACAACTTTCGAAGTACTCCTTAGGACCCTAGAATAGAATTTCTCCTTATTCAAGTAACCATGACTCAACAAGACTGTAGACAGGCAGTAACTGTTTTCAAAAAACTGCCTTGTAGTGAAAATGGTTGTTAACTTTGCTGTTCTTTTATTTCTGTATCACTTTCTTTTTTGTTTTAAGGCACTGACAGAGGCAGAACTTGATGAAATCAAAAAGAATTTAATTGACCATTTTAATTCTGAGGAAGCAACCGCGTGCGGAATCAAATCTTTATACTTCGAACTTATTGTAAAAAGGTATGTTATGATCACGAATGCAATTATTTAAAAAAATAGTCCGATAATTTGATTTTTGCTTAAATTATACGTTACCTTTCAGACGGGTTGGCGAAGACGCATCTAAACCAATTCATCTGTCAGGCTCCACACACATTATTGACACCATTCTCGGAAAACAGTTCAGGATATCGCCCGAAGCTTTCTTCCAGGTAAGTTTATTGATCTTTTGTGCATGATTGAAAAGCAACGTGTGTGAAAATTAAACACCCAATACCTCCTCAACATTTTATTGGTACAGGATGCCTGAATTCAAAGGGAAATTATTGTAAGTTCTTTATTTAGTCCACACCGTGGTCCAGATTTTGAGATATTTTTTTTTTAATCACATTATTTCCTACCCCATTCCTACACATTTAAGAGACTTATAAATTCGCGATTTATTTACGAATGCTGGCTTGAAATTGGCAGTATTTGCCCACACCGTGTTTGCCTCCTTTACTTTTTTACTCTCATTACTACGCCAGGAAAAAGTCACATCGTTCATTTATTGGAGTTTACTCCTTAAGAATCGATTTTCAGATAAGGCCCCCGGTATGGAAATTTTTATGACGAGTGAAATTAATACAAGCGTTAACTCAAAAGCGTTACGTTTTTCTGCGCACGCAAGTAAGTCGTGCGTCGGATCAGACACACACACACACACACACACTTTTTTATGTGTTTATTGGTCCACCTACAATTGTTACACGTTTTCATAGTTTAACTACGTTATTGCACGGTAGAAAGAACTAACAATATCCGTAGCTTAGCCAATAACTAAAACTCGAAATAACAAATCTACGTCTTATGTTTCAATTTTGATTGTAGGTGAACACTGCGGGCGCCGACGTGTTGTACCGAAGCGCTATAGAGATGAGCCAGGTGCAGAAAGATTCTACTGTCGTCGATATATGCTGTGGGACGGGCACTATTGGACTTTGCTTTGCTCAGGTAGGGAATATGCCTTTTTAACTTGTATTTTTTTTAAATTAGTATCTCAACATTTGCCTAAATTTTAACCGGTTGGCTAAATATCAGTATTACAAAAATCGATTAAAATTGTTACTAACCCTATGGACTCTGTCTGAAAATAAAAGTATTTTAACATAACATCACGCCTCGTTTCCCGGAAGGGTTGGGCAGAGGTTTTCCTATAGTACACCCACATTTCGGCAGTTATGTTTAAGTCCCATGTAATAGGGGGCAAGCATATTGCCATCAACTGGGCACAAATCCAGACCCCAGGCTGCTACTGAGAAATTCCAGATAGAAAAACCCAATAACACTGCCCGACCTGGGAATCTAGCCCAGGACCTCATGCTCAGCAGTAGCGCTTGCGACCACTAGACAACGAGGCAGGCAAAAGTATTCTATTCTGTTCTATTCATTACGATTTCCTTCGTTTATTTCTGGGGGTAGACGGACTTTGATCGTCGTAGACGCTCTCGCTCTATCTCAAAAGTAAAAGCCATTTTCTGCCCATTTAAGAGTCTATGGGGTCCGGGTAAACGAAATGGCGCTATTTGTCCAATATAGCGTTTATCTCTTTCTGGTACTGAAACTATGATGACTTTCACTTCCTTATAATGGCCCATTAACACATTATTTTAATTTGTGAAAGCCAACTCTACCTTACACAGGAGAGACTTAATAATTATAATTTTTCAGCATTGCGGCAAAGTATTAGGCTTAGAAATGATAGCAGAAGCAGTGAAGGATGCTAAATCTAACGCCGAGCTTAATAACATTGAAAACTGTGAGTTTTTCACTGGTAAGGCGGAGGACATTCTGCCCTCAGTCCTCGCGAGGGCTACCGGTAAAGATATCATCGCTATTGTGGACCCTCCTAGGGCTGGACTACGTAAGTTATTTGTGTAATCAACCACTTATATGTATTCAAGCCGTGCGCCCGTTGGGCTATCCCATTGGCAAAAATGACGGACTTCCATATAAACTTTCATCCCCAATTTAATCTTTCCTTATATATCTGCTCACCTTCGTTATACAACATGTCCCGGAATTAACCCACAACCTCTTAAGAGGTGATTGTACTCATCATTATGAACAACTTCTACTATGAGACCAAACCTGAAATTGCGAAAAAAAATCAGCTGTTCCCTACATTTTGACGAGTTATGCGAACATAAATGTACGGAACAGATGATTTTTTTTTCGCGATGGGCAGGTTTGGTCCCATAATAAAAGTTGTTCATTATTATGAGTATAATGACCCCTTAAAAGGTTGCGCGTTAATTCCTGGACATGTTGTATAAGGAACTCTTGTGCTAAACTTAGACCCAGCGGTTTAGGCTGTGCATTGTCTGTTAGTGAATTTAAGAATTTGATTAATTAGATTGATCAACTAAAATAAAAATCAATCCATAGCAGGATAAGCAATCCCAAAATAATGGAACTTGAATATAACTAACGAAATGTATGTATTTTTAAACCATTGCTTCGGGAAATACAGATTTAATTTTATATTTCTATTATATTACACGAAAAACGTTAATAGACAAACATCATCATATTTATCCCCTCAAAAATCGAAGATTGAAACAAGTTAAAATAGAGATCGTTTCGTGTATTTTTGAAAATGAAGTAAGTTTATTTAACAAGTTTTTATAATCGTAGCATGTCATTAGTTGACAACATATTGAATTGTAGATACAATTTTGTCCCGTAGCAAAACATACAAACTATCTTCAATATCTATAATTCTTCGTATTTCTGCCCTCACAGACATGCGCGCAGTAACGCAACTCCGAAACACGCACAAGGTCAAGCGTTTGGTCTACATCTCATGCAGTCCATCATCAGCCGTGAAGAACTTCGTAGACTTAACCCGTCCATCTACTAAGACATTAAGAGGAGCCCCGTTCTTGCCCGTGAGAGCCGTGCCCGTGGATATGTTCCCACAGACCAAGCATGTGGAACTGGCTGTATTGTTTGAGAGAGAGGTAAGATATTATTTTTTACAAGTAAGTAATTTCCTAGAGGAAATTAAGTTACAGGTACAGACATCCCAAGAAAAGTATGCGCTTCGGGAATCTTCGGAAATTCGAACGCGTAATGATGCGATCTAATATCGAACTGTTACAACCAAGGAAGTACTTGCCTATTTTGTATTACCATAATTACAGATTAACAACTCTATGCAATTGCAAAAACTTTAAGTGTGAATTCGACCAAACTTTTATACCTAGCGTATGTCTAATTTAGCGAATAAATTTTAATTTTTGACAGATTTTCCATACAAAAACTGTCAGACGTCAGTTTTATTCCTCGGATAAAAGATATCTAATTTTGGTTATATCAGCCCTTAAATGACTAATGACGATCTATGTACGACTGAAGTAACTAACCAAATAGAGATAAAACTTCCAACAAACGTGCAACGATAGATGCACTACTACAAAGCGCGGCTTTGCTTCTGTATGAGGTTACTTTGAGGGGCCGGACTTTTGTGTTAATTCGGAAACACGAAGATTACCGAAGCGCAAACCTTTTCTAGTTTAACAGTAGGTTCATTCACATTAAAATAATAGTGCTGTCTTCAATAAGACTTCTTTTTAACTTATCAATTGCATTAATATGTAATATTTTTAACACAATAAACTTTTTTCGCAGAAATCGGCGGATCCCGTCGAAGAGAAATCTGCGAAATCTGAAGAAACGAAAGTACAAAGTGATGAGATAAGCGACGTAGTAAGTGACGTAGCTACGAAGGAGAATAATGATACTAATGTAGCATAGCACTTGTTGATTATTGTAATTAAATGTATAATGTTCATTGATTTAGATTTTATCTCTTTTACCTACACCTTGTTTTTTGATGTATCTCGAGACCCCGGGGTCCCGGACCTTTGGAAGGCATATGAAAGGCCGCGGCCAACTCGCAGAGGCCCCTTAGACAATTTTAAATGATGAGGAGGCACCAACCGACGATTAACCCTGTATGCACTATGCAAGTGCACCCAAGGACAACCCCCGGTTGGTGCAGGACTACTGCAGAAGGTAGAAACAAAACATATTGGGCTATGGGTTAGGGTGGCTGTGGACTGGTTTTCTAGAACTATGGAAAGACTATGGCCCCGGCCTGACCAATGTTTTATATACAATGCACAGAAAGGGGTGACTTGCACAATCAATAATGGGCCCCCGAAAACGGTCGCTCGCACATAGTGTCCTAGCGATAAGGGGGCAACATGTCCTGAGGTGCTTATGAGGAGTGGAGAGGTATTCCATGGCTATCAGGACAATCCCGGAAGTACGGTCAAGATCCCTACCAGCATCTTACTGGAATACTTCCGTCCTCCGAGCACGTTTGCTTTTGCGAATCTCCACTCAAGCCAGCCAGTAAAGGCAAGAAAGAGGTGGAGCTCTGTTCCTCGCCAGTGTTCATTCCAACCGGCCAATAAAGGCTAGTCAGAGGTGAGGAACAAGACTTCTCCCGGGAGATAGGGTCCGTGGGGTCGCTACTGCCCAACAGCTCGCCACACGCCTTGTTTCATTATTAATCTTAATGATTTAAGATTAATAAATAATTTCATTAAAAAACCCAGTTTTTATACACAACACTGTTCTAATTTTTTTTTTAATCAAAGGATTCATAGGCGAGCCGGGAATCGAACCCGGTATCTAATGTATATTAAATTAAATGAAGCGTAGCGGAAGGGTGAGAGAATGAGTATAAACGAGAGAAGGAATGAAGAATATTATTACTGATTATTAAATTATTTTACTATAATTAAATTACAGAATAAACAAAGCGATTTTATATAAGCAGAGCAAAACACAAAGCGCGGCGCGACCCGATCGGTATGGTAGCTAGTCGAGAGTAGACTGCCGCTCGTAGCTCGGCGCGCGCGCAGGTAGCTTCGTGTGCACGCCGCCGTAAGCAGTTGTTTAGATCAAAGTCAATAGATTAATTGAGTAATGACTCATCATTGGAGAAAACAAATTCGGACATAAATACAAGAAGTCTTTATCTATCATCGGGTATAAGCAAAAATGAATTAGAAGATGTGAAGGTTGAAATATAAAAGAACAATTATTTGAATTAAGACAAAATGAATTGGACAAGGTGATATGTGAAAAAGAAACAGTATTACGACAGCAAGTTTATATTAATTATTTATTATGGACTGTAGTCTGAATTAAAGTTTTATTTATTTATTTATTAATACATTAAAGGATCTTTGTACCAGTCCTATAAAGTCGCAAAGAAAAAAGTTCCTGGAAAAAAATAGACGTTCTATTGCGGACAATCTAGGTGTGGTATCCTTGGGCCGGGAATACTCATCCAGCTACAAAGAAAAGGACTGCATTGAGAGCTCAAACATATTATTAAAGTCAGATCATTTTGATGAATCTCCTAGAAAGACAGACTATGACGGAAGATCAGAAACCTTTGTATCCATATCTGATGTACAGAAAAACGTTAACTTGAAACAAGTGAACAACGACTTACTTGCCAAGAATAATGTCATAATATCTAAAGGAATTGCTTGCGATCTAGTATCAAGTAAAAAGACAACAGCCTCGTTACCAACATGCAGGGATAAGCAAACGCAGACAGAGGCACCGGAATCTACCGAGTATAGCAATTATATCGAAAAAGAAATGAATAAACACAAGAAGTCGCCACAAGAGCAAAGAGTAATAACAAAAGACTGTAGGAGAAAAAGAAAGCTATGCGTTCTCAGTAACTGCAATCATAGCGGTACACTAGAAATATTGGAAAACACTTTTGGCCGACACTTCGAGTTCTGTCATTACTGCCCCCGATAGTAAAAAGGACGTATCTAACATTTTTTCCAAAATTGAGTTACATATATTGCCGGAATGAGGAAAAAAAGATGAATCTGCTGATATTTTTATTTTTTGTAATCTCATTTAGTTTCGGATTTACCACAGTGAAGAAGGGTTCATCTCCATTATCAATTATACTTTAACTAAGATGAAAGGACACATTTTGATGGAAGTTAAATGAAAAGACGTATTTGCGTAGATGAGTCTAATCTTTCAATGAGTAACTATTCTCATCGAGAAGTAAAAAGGCGCATCTATTCACTAAGTTCCGCTTGTGACAGTGAAAAGACGTAACTGGTTATTGCGCCTTTCAATTAATTTGAAAATTAGGGGTAATACTAGGAGAAAAGGACCTATTTACCACTTGCGTCTTTTCAATAGTACCTACACCACTCCTTTCAATAGATGTATGTGGTAGATGCGTTTTATTTTTAATTTTTAAATGCATTACATTAATAATTGAATAGCCGCAACAGCTAAGGTACTAAGGATGAAAGTCGTAAATAATAAAATGCGCCTTTTATTCTTAAACTTAATATTATGAAAATAACTGCTGTAATTGGTGAATTGGTAGTGCTGTATTTTGGCTGTGTTTTACGACTTTACTACTTTGTTCTAAGTAATTTTCCGGATTTTTTTTGCTAAAAAGAAACGCTTCTTGTTGAAAAAAAATGTAAATATTATCAATACTAAAATGTTATAACACTAAATTAAGAGGAGATATGGGCCAAAAAATAGTACATTCACAGAATTTTGGTACTAAATCACAGCATGGGTTTTCCCGTTTTTCAACTTAAAATATTTTTTTCTCCATATTTAATTTTTGTTAGATACGTCTTTCTTATTATCGGGGGCAGATTACCTGTCACGAAATAGTAGTATAAAGGACATTATATCAAATATAGTTAATAAGATACAGCATTATAGCTTGGATGACTACTGTATCACTGTATCATTGTGATTGGTGAGCAGGATTTTAAAGGCAACTTCGAATCAATTGAAATGGTCAGGTTAATTAGAGAAACTCTCAAAAATATAACTGATACAAATGTTATCATATGTTGCCCTACATATGTACAAGGGGCTCTGATACACAATTATAAAGTAGAAATGTTTGTGTGTGCTTTGACTTGAATGCGGTGTTGCTGGATAAGCTTGACAGACTGCTTAACCTTTTAACCGCCTACGTCGGATTAATCCGACAAATATTTTCGGGCCCATTTCGCCAGAGTCGTATATGTACGACCAAAATATCACTGCTCTCTTAATCAGCTTTTTTATTTAATTACGCTGTATTCTATCAAAAATATGTTTATATTAGGTAAATAGTTAACTAAGTAATCATTTACAGTTTAATACACTTTAGTCTCTTAATTAGAAGTCCTAAAAAAAAGGTCCAAAGTTAGATGACTTACTAACATTATTTTTAGAAAATTGTATTGATGTGCAACGCCCATGACGACAAAATCCGACATGAGGGACGGGACATATGCCAAGATTTACCGATACAAAAATAAACAAATTAAAATATTTCTCGTTATACTGACTAATTATTAACTTTAAAACAAATACAGCAATTGTTAATAAAACATTTTTTTACAAATATTTGTGAGTATTTCATTTAATTTCTTTAAAATTAAGTTAATTTACTTGTGAAATGTCAGCGACTGAATTGATGGTCATCCCATCCCTAGCCTACATGTTCCGAAACTTACTTTGTTAGTACGCCCTGCGCCACGGTCGTATAAAGACCCGCTTCTTACGTCATAAACGAGTGCCGACTTCTGGAATTTTCCATTAGTGTTGTGCTTGTGCATGTAGTTTTACGTTCGTATGTCGATAAATGTACATGTCAGAAATTTATCATGACGACTACTGAAGAGTTAATTAATACGAATTCTAGAAGGCGATGAAAATGAAGAATTTTTATCAGACGAAGAGTTTGATATTGATGTAGAGGTAATTATTTTTTTTATTACACACCTAGTTATATTTTAATTTATTGTGTAGTATGGTGGTGATGTTTGAATGAAAATTTTAAACTTAATTAGAGTGAGTGAGATGGCGAGAGCGCACCGTGCGATAACTTAAATAATAATAATAATAGTTTTTCTTCTCTGGACTGATTTTATTGTGAATAGCCTAAGTACTAATTAATAAATCGTTCAAATTTTTAAACACTTTTTGATTTTACTGGATTACGAAAAATGCCGAATAATTTCGTAAGATAAGTAGTATTCAAGTAGGTACCTATATCTCCACCAAGTTAAGTTTGCACCTCGCTGGAATGCGGCGTGTACCCGTGTACCTATGTATAATATAATGTTAAAAACAATAAATGCAAAGTAAAATCTAACAAACATTTGTTTACTTTTTTAAAGTCGTAGCGAATCCTTTTTTGCAGCCTGTACCTAAGCGTCAGTGTGACGTAATCGACGCGAGGTGCAAACTTAGCTTGGTCGAGTTGTAGTTGTTAGTTAACCACGCTTGCAAATGCAAATGTCGTTATTAAAACGAAATATCGACATCGAAAAGTTAAGTACTGCACATCCCTCTTTGTTGTAGGTATATATTTTTCTATTCACTGTGCCGGGCGAAGGGGGCACGCCAACTGATATGAAGTCAGGCGGTTAAAAGGTTAACAATTGTATCCGGTTCATATTCAACCTCAGAAAATATGACCATGTGTCGAGCTACAGGTCTGAGCTCAAATGGATGCCCATTCGCCAGAGAAGAAATTTGCGTGCTTTGACCACGCTTTTCTCCCTTCTTAACGCTCCCACTCCTCCTTCTTATCTAGTGTCTCACTTCCAATATCTATGTTCTTCACACGCTAAGAATCTTCGTTCTTCTAACAATCTTCTCCTACTCTGTCCTTCTCATACTTCTGACTTTGTTCGTTCTGCCTTTCATATTCAGTCCATTCTTCTTTGGAATGCGCTACCTCTTGACATCAGGACGGCCACCAGTCGGTATGCATTTAAGCGGAGATTGCGGAGTTATTTTCAAAATAAATAGCGTAGAGTCATCTCAAAACCTCTCTCTTGAGTTTGTATATAATGTATATATATAATATAGGTATATATTGTAGTAAATATGTATGTATGTGTATTATAAGTTTATAACTTATTTATGTACAAATTGTCCCATTCCTAACAGAGCACCTGCCATCTAATCTCTTCACCACCCTTGGTTGACTGGTAGAGAATGCCTAAGGCATTAAGTCCGCCTTTGTACTTTTTTAAGTGTGAAAAGATTAAATAAATAAATAAATAAATGTTTAATAGTATTACCTCCGCGCTCTGTCATTGTCGTAGACAATGCATCTTATCACAACACACGGGCTGAACGACTACCGACGCAATCTACAAAGAAAGCCGATATGCAGCAATGGCTCAGGGATAAGGGTATAGCATTTGATGAATCTCTTCTTAAATTGGAATTGTACGATATAATAAAGAACTACAAAGCCCAACACGTAATCTACAAGATTGACGAATTTATAAAGAGCAAGGGTTTTGTTGTCTTACGCCTTCCCCCCTATCACCCAGAATTAAATGCGATTGAAAATATTTGGGGGATCGTTAAAAATTACGTCGCATCTAAAAATATCGAGCAAAACATGACGAATACGGAAAGACTGATCAATAAAAGTTTGGGCCAAGTTAGCAGTGAAACATGGCATATCTAAAACTTGTGATCATGTTGAAAAAATTGAAAAAGACTACTTGAAATATTTTGATCTCGATTTTGAATTTATAATCAATGTACAAGATGATTCTGATGACAGCAAAACGGAATCGGAAATCGAAAATTTATCTGATAGTGATTGAAAATACTGAATAGTCCTACTTGTTTCGTTTCCATTCTGTAATACCAATGCTTAATTAAATGCCTACATCTTCTTAATATTTTTGTATTTATTGCAACCTAATGTAATTTATTTACAAAATGTATATACTTTTAAAACCAAAATTTTATTTCGATTATTAAATCTCGACTTGAATATATATCAGATTTCTTTGCTAACGTTACCCACTTTTACACACACAAGCGCGCTTGTCGGGATACGTCACTACTACAATCAAAGCCGAACGGACTTCGTGAAATAGAATATCTGTACACATAATTTGGCTTTCTCCGATCACGATACCGGTCAATCGTTAACTTTTTACCTTCAAGAGACGAATAATAAATCAAAACCTATAAAATTCTGGTATGATAAGAAATGGGATTATAATAAGGACAACATAACAATTTTTTTTAAATGCATAGCAGCCTTAAGTCTTACTGAAATTTACAAAGTGACATACTGCAATGAGGCTTTCAATACATTCCACGACCTATTCACGCTCTTCTATAAATTGTGTTTTCCCGAAATCCTCGTTAAAATGAGCAATAAACTCATAAAAAACAAATGGCTTAGTACGGGTTTAAAAATATCATGCACTAGATCTGATCACACATGCACTCATATTATGGGGTGGGTTGGGGAACAAGAAATTTCACGCGGACGAAGTCGCGGGCGGAAGCTCACACCTAAAATACAGATCACATACAGGCAAAAACCTAAAATACAGATCCAAAGACACCGACTTCCGAAATTAAAGTTATTTTTCACTTTGTTGTGTTTTTTTTTTTGGAAGTCGGTTGTTTTTTTTTTTTTTTGTAAAAAGGTTTTTAGGAAATGCAACTATTACAAATAACTTTGCAGTGTTCAGAGCATGCCGGCAGTGGGCATTTTAGACAAAAAGTTTTAACTTTTTTGTCTTTTTTTCTTGGGCACAGTGCACATGTTGCCTGTTTCTTTAATTTTACTGGAGGCTCGCTTCCAGATGATTCCTGCCTCATATTTAGAATTTCTCGTATAGTGCTTCCAAATTCTTGCCGTGAACTTGTGGTCAAACGACGAGTCATATGTGGCTCTCCCAACTGTAAAGCCAATTGTTATAAATAATTGCTTCATTCATTCATTGGGCAAGCGGAACATGCTCATCGTCACTACTTTCATGATTCCAAAATACATCTTCGTCTTCTGACTGCACAGACCCGTGATCTTCAATTTCAGATACCTCACCATCTTCTGAACAGGGGTCATCGTCAGAACTAACATCACCAATTCCTCGCAAATAGTTTTCAATTTGACTGTCCGAAATCGAAGCCACTTTTAACTAAAAAAACAAGAATTTATTGTAGCACTATCAAAAAATATTACTTACGCAAATAGCAATTGGGCTGATTGGTAACCCCAGCAGTGTCAATGTAACAAAAACAACGACTTACTGCGATACGGTGACGCGATACGTAGTATCTCTATGTAGTCTGTGATGACGCGTGCGACTAATAATCCTCACTTCAAAGTTAATACAAAATTTCATAACTTTATATAATAATAATAAGGACTATGTCCCGTGTCACAGAGCGCATCGACTTCCTGAAGCAGAAAGTGTATGCATGGGCGAACCGTATTCGTAGGTATAAGAGGCGAGTAGAGCGATACATTCAGAATCGCACATTCCGGAGCGATAAAAGGTGGGTTTATAGGACGTGGGAGCGACCGGACCAAGGTGTGACTGACACGCGCCTGCCGGATGATGATACCATGTGCTCTTTCTGGCGCAGTATCTGGTCGGTGCCTGTCAGCCACACCGAAGGTGACTGGGCTCGGGAAGTCGAGCGAGCCTGCGATCCAATACCAGAAATGGGGGCTATTACCATCTGCCACCAAGATGTAGCTCGTGCAGTCCGTCCGTTACCTAACTGGAAGTCTCCAGGGCCGGATGGGCTGCACAACTTCTGGATCAAATGGTTTGCAAGATCGCACGCTCGCTTGGCAGCTCAGTACCAGGCTGCTTTGGAGTCTGTTTCGCTACCCCAGTTCCTAACAACAGGAATTACCCACCTGCTCTATAAATCAGGTAGCACCGCGGAACCCAAAAAATTATAGGTCGATCACGTGTTTACCGACGGTCTATAAAGTTCTTACATCCATTTTGAGAGCTAAAATCAACAAACATATAGACACAAACTTCATCATGTCTGCCTCTCAAAATGGATGTAGGAATGGGTCCCGCGGTACTAAGGAGCTACTCCTCATTGATATGGCCATTAGTCAACAGGTTCGTCGTTCCCGAAAGAATATTTAATAGTCTTCTATCAGGCGGAAACAAGGTGCGCGCCTTCAACGGTTGGGTCATGCCGGTTTTTATGTACTCTTTCGGCATACTCAAATGGACTCAGACTGAACTCAACGCCCTGGATAGGAGGGTCCGTACGCTACTGACTGCATATCGAATGCATCACCCACGGTCATCGGTAATGAGAGTATATCCCACGGAAGTGTGGAGTTCGAGGCTTTTTAAATGCTAAGACCCTCCACAATCGCGAGATATGCAGCCTCAGGGAATATTTCCTAGAAGCCGACGTGGGGATGCATCGAGATGTGGTCGCAGTGGACAAGGGCCTCACCCCGCTCTCCTTGGCTAAAGAGAACTGGCGTAAGCCTGTAGTGCTTAACACTAACGATCTCGCATGGAGGTATGGCAGAGTAAGGAGCTACACGGACGCTTTTTCCGGGCCCTACATGGACCCGATGTAGATTTTCTAGCGTCCGTAGCCTGTCTGCGTTTTGGTGACCTCTTTGGGGAAACCGAAGGTTTTGTCTGTGCAATTATGATTAACAATTACCGGAGATTTATTATGAAGGACGGCACGGTTGACATCTGTCGGGCATGCCACCGTCCGGGAGAATCAATCCGACACATCATCTCCGGGTGTTCTCGTCTAGCTAACGAAGAGTACTTGCATAGACACAACCTTGTAGCCAGGATTATCCATCAGCAACTTGCTCTGAAATACAGTCTTGTGGAATCGGAAGTGCCGTAATAGGTAATAGGTAATAGGTAACACGGGCTGGTGTCCGCAACTCCACGTCAATGCGCGTATTTTGCGTGATGGGTGGGAAAATCGATTATTCGATCCACCCCAGCTCCTCAAGGAAGGCCAGCAACGCCTTGGTGTTACCGACAATCTCACGTAGGGTACCTGGGTCACCGAAGTACTTTGCCCTGTATGTGGCGAGCACTGGGCAGTTTAGTAGCACATGAGCTGCTGTCTCGTCGTCCTCCATGCAGGCCCTGCACAGCGGACTGTCTGTGACTCCTATGACAAAGAGGTGTTTATTAAATGACCCGTGGCCAGTTATGGCTGCTGTAATTATACGCAGCTGCTGTTTATTTAGCCGGAGAAGCCGCTTCGTGAGGCGGCCATCAATTGCAGGGACTGCTTCCTTGGCCTGCCTACACTCACCCTGCTCTGACCATTGCTTGTGGTGTTGCTCGCTGGTGCGTTTCCTTACCAGAGTGCGTATGTACCCGAAGGGGAGTGGCACGATGGGTTCAGGTCCCACTGGTGCCATGCTCGACCCCCTCCTGGCAAGTTCGTCGGCTGCGTCGTTTCCTAACGAGCCGCTGTGTCCCTTGATCCATTGAATGGTTATGTTATTATGGCTACCCACCTGGTTAAGGCGCTGGTGGCACTCGTATATTAGCCCAGAATCAACTGTGTGGCTGTTTAGCGCTTGCAGGACAGCCATGCTGTCTGAGAGTATACGGATCGAGTGGTCCTTAACTTCCCTGGCCATGATGGCTGCAGCCGCCAAAGAAACACCCATGCATTCGGCCTGGAACACTGTGTTATGGACACCCAATGGTGTGGCTATGTGCATGTTGAAGTCCTCCGAGAAGATTCCAGCACCTGTACCACTACCTGTTTTGGATCCATCCGTAAAGATGCGCAGCTCCGCGGGGCACAAACCCTCACATCGGTGATCCTCGTGGAGTTGGATCCTGTATTTTTTATCAAAGATAAATTGTTTGGGTACCCGGTCATTTATGGCTTTCGTAATGGGGAACTCCTTGTTGAGTCCCTCAAGCAGCACGGTGTGTGGTGTGACTCTCTTACCCCAGAGATTCAGTGTATTAAGACGTACCGCCGCCATCGTCGCTTCCTGCTGTATAAACAGGTGGAGCGGTGGTAAACTCAACATGGCTTCCATTGCTGCAGTCGGAGTAGTCCTCATGCAGCCCGTAATTGCCATGCAGGCTAGTCTTTGCATGCGTTGCAGTTTGTTGCAGGCTGTAACTAACTTGGTTCGAGGCCACCAGACCACGGCCCCGTAGGTGATCATGGGGCGGATCACAGTGGTGT
Source organism: Fissipunctia ypsillon (assembly GCA_947568875.1). NCBI lineage: Eukaryota > Metazoa > Arthropoda > Insecta > Lepidoptera > Noctuidae > Fissipunctia > Fissipunctia ypsillon. The sequence continues at coordinate 6,744,683 of OX387657.1, forward strand.
ACAGCCATAGTATAATTTTGGGGGATAGGCCCCACTTCTTACCTATCATTCTCCTGCACTGCCAGAAGGTGATGCAGGCCCTGTTTAGTTTATTGTCTAAATGACTACTCCAGTTTAACTTACTGTCTAAAGTAACCCCGAGGTACTTGACTTCGTTGACCAACTGGAGTTCTGTATTGAACAGTTTTGGTAGGCGGAATGGGCCTAATGCTCGCTTGTGGGTAAACATGACCAGTTCAGTTTTAGTGGGGTTCACTGATAGGTCAAATTCCCTGCACCATCTTTCTACAATACGTAGCGCTTGCTGACTGAGGTTGCAGATAGTTCCTGTCACCTTCCCCGATACAAGGATTGCGAGGTCGTCTGCATACCCTACTGTATGAAAGCGTTTGGCGTTGAGTCTGGTGATGAGGTCATTAATAACCAAATTCCATAGAAGGGGGGACAGCACCCCTCCCTGGGGACAGCCTCTGGCTAACATGGCCAACTGCTGCTCCCCCTCAAGGCGAACCACTCGTTTGCTTAACATGTTTGTAATCCAGTCCGTTAGTACCTGATCTACTCCATGTCTGGAGAGGGCACTGCTGATGCTGGAGAAGTTGGTTTTGTCGAAAGCTCCTTCGATGTCTATAAAAGTGCCCAGGCAGGAGCCTTGTTGGTAAATCGCTTCCTCAATCTGGCTGACCACTGAATGAAGAGCAGATTCGGTCGACTTACCCGAGCTGTATGCGTGTTGGTTACCGTGTAGCGGTATGGTTTTCAGAGCGCCGTCCCTAAGCTCCCTATCACACAGCCTTTCCAGAGTTTTCAGTAGAAAGGAGGTCAGGCTGATTGGTCGGTGGGATTTGGCGCTTGTGTAGTCAACCTTACCTGGCTTGGGGATGAATATTACTTTCACTTCCCTCCATCCTTTGGGAACGTATCTAAAGGCCAGGCACGCTCACAATAAAGGCACCAGTCTTAATGCGACAGAGGTTCCACCCCACTGTAATAGGGCGGGGAAAACTCCATCAGGACCAGCTGCCTTAAAAGGATGGAAACTTTGGATGGCCCATTGGAGTTTCTCCAACGTGATCACCCTACTTGCATAAAGCCAATCGTTGTCTGATGGTGTTTGAATTACATCAAGCCAGTCGATTACCTGTGCAAAGACACATCCAGGGAAGTGAGTTTCAATGAGGACGCGTCTCGTTTCTTCTGGCGAGGAGGTGAGTGTATTATCAGGTTTGCGGAGGGCAATGGACCCCAGTGTGTTCTGTTGCGCCAGTACCTTCCTCACCCGATTAGCTTGCTGGCAAGATTCTATATTACCACAAAATGTACGCCATCCCATGGTACTCCTGAATCTGATGCATTTTTTGTAGCTGGATTTGGCCACGTAGTAACTATCCCAGTCCTCATCCGCACATGTGTTCATGGCTCTATTCAGAGCCTGCCTTACCTTGCCGCGCTTGCGCTCCAGGTCAGCACCCCACCAGGGTTGTTTACCCGGAGCGCTACGCGGGGTGGTTTCTGGGCAGGCAGATAGATAGCTGTCTGTTATTGATTTGGTAAGATAGCTGACTTGTACCTCAATCTGTGTCGTGTCCGCAAAAGTCGCCGGATTGCTTTGTGTCGCAAGCTTGAATTCGAGATTGCGTGTGTAGACGGCACGATCCGTGTTACGCGGATTGCGCCGTGGTGGTGTTGAAGAAACACAGACCTGGATGTCGAAGCGGATCCACCTGTGATCTGAGCAGGAGGCTTCTTTGGAGACCTGCCATCCAGTGGTGATTTCCGCCGCTCCCTCTGTTGCCAGAGTTAGATCTATGATTGTGCGGCTTCGCCTGGTTACGAATGTTGGTTCCGAGCCGGTGTTTAGTAGGGATAGGTTAGTCGAGAATAAGTAGTCAACCAAGGCCTTACCCCTTTCGTTTTGCGTGTCCATACCCCACAGTTGGTGGTGAGCATTGGCGTCGGCCCCGACGACGACCTCAAACCCGCACATCTCGCAATGGCTCACGAGACGGGCAAGGTCATGCGGAGGCGGCGCCTCCGCCTCAGGCATGTAAGCCGAGGCGAAAACGATCACCAGTTCCGTGGCGTCTTCACGCTGTATCAGCAGCTTTGCTGCAGAGACATCTCTGCAACAGAAGTCAGTTAAGAGCTGTGCTTTGAGGTTACCTGTCATGTAGATGCACGCTCTGGGATGATCGTGATCTGTAGTGACCAGGAGCTTACCGCCAAGATTGGAGAGTCCTTGTATGCGGCCGCCTCTAATCCACGGCTCTTGGATCAAAGCAATGGCCGTGTGTTGAACCTCCATCCACTTGCGAAATTGAGCCGTCGCGGTCTGACTGTGGTGGAGGTTTGCTTGGAGGATCCTACAAATTGACGAAGGGGACGCCATCGCTGGTCGAACCCTCCTCGTCTCCCTCCAGTCTGAGCCCGGCAAACAGGTCGCCCTCGTCGAAGCCGTCCCCGCCCGGGCCCGAAGCCGGAGACAGGATCATGTCGTCCAGCTCCCCACCCGATGAAGGGACGGCACCCACGGTGACGGCGGCAGGAGCGGCCGACTCTGCTGCAGCAGGTTCAGCCGCAGCTGCTTCCGGGTTGTTTGTTGGAGGAGTGGACTCCCCTGCTGGTGTCTGCGGCAGCTCCTCTAGCGCCTCGCAGATGTTTCCAGTGGCGGGGTCCCAACCCTGGGGAACGTCGGTGAACCTGCCGTTCCGGCCCTGAAACTTCACGTACACCGCTCCCAAACCTATTGAGAGACGGCGCCCGGACTCCATCAGGGCCGGGATCTGGTCCACAGGCACACCAACCACCACGAACCATGCTGCGGCTTGTTTGTCGGCATGCAGAAGTACCCACCTCTTTATGTCGACCCAGGGGTTCTGGTAGCTAAGAGCACGACCAATATTGGTCGGCTCACCGAAGACCCCCTGCTCGTCTGGGATCACGATGCCACATCGTGCTCGCTTAAGGATCTCCGACTGGCTCTTGACGACTAACGAGGTGCTAGTTGGGAGCGACAAGTCGGAGACTGTTTTCCTTAGCCAGGCTAAGGTGTGGTCGTTACCGCACCACAGTTTCAGGACACCCCCGGCGAACATCGGCTTGGCGTTGAAGGTCGGCCCTGGAGTGTCTAGCTTGGGGGAGCAGGCCTCGAGAATGATCTGCTTCTGGATAGCAGCGAGTACCTGGTCCGATACGTCCTTGCTGAGGATCCCCGTGCGGTCGCAGGTGATCGCGACGTCAAGGGTAGCGCTGGCAGCTTGGGCGTAGCTTCGTTGTGGGACCCGTTTGGATTGATCAAGACGCGGCCGCTTGTGCTCCCCCCGAGGTGTCAATGACTCGTTGAGAGCTCGCTTAGCCGCGGCCTGATCCTTCCAATCGGGTCGCTGTGTCTTCTTATGTTCCTCAGCCGGTCTCTCTGGAACACTGGTCGGCGGTCGACTGGGCTCTGGTCGGCTAATGCCGGCCTCAGCCTGCGACCGCATCCCGGCGGAGAAGTTGAGCTGGCCGCTATTCGGTTTGACCGAACTAGCGGCAACGGACTGCTTAATATGGGAGCCTTTACCTGCCCACCTGCGTGCTTGGCGCCGCTCCTTCCTCGTCAGTCTATCCCTCATCTTGCCCTGTTCTGAGGCAACTGGTGTACCTGAAGGGCCAGAGCAAGAGCAACGGGCTTGTTGAGTACGTTTACCCTTGCCCTTGCGTGTCTGCACTTGCCAGGCGCGTGAAAACGCGTCCTCGGTGCAGCTGGTTGTCTCCGTTTGACCGGAGACGGCCGTATGATGGGGAGAGGCTAGAGGAGCCTCAGGAGGAGGAGGAGGAGAAGGGTGTTTAGTTTGACGCCCGGTACCGGTGTTACCCGGCACTGGCGTCTGTGAGGAAGGGGTCGGACCGGCAGTGGTATTAGTCGTCGCCGTAGTCCTCGCCCGAGTTTGAGAAGGGTCGGTACTGGTCCCAAGCAGCGCCGACTTCCTTTGTTTGGAAAGGGACTTTGTGGATTTGGTCCTAGCTGTGGTTCTCGCCACAGCCGGACCTGCACCCTGTACCCGCGGCGTGAGCCGCAAGGCCACCAGGGGCGAGAGAAGTGCAAGCACCTCCCTTGGGAGTCTCATTGGCTTTCGCCTCCACTCCGGTGTTTGTTTTTTTAACTGGCCTTAAATTGTCCATGTTAAAGTTAATGTTAAAATTCATCTCTCTGGCTCCCACCCTCCATGGAGCCCGCACCTGGGAACGTCTCACTATTAAAAGCTCGAACGTTAGGACTACCAGAGAGATATAGGGGCGCAAGGCTGGTTTACAGTGCGACATCGGGTGCTCGATCGGGTTGGCGTAGGGGGTCGAAAAGGCCCACCCCCAACGAACTGATCAACCCTCACTTACACCGTCAGCATGACCTTTACCTACCGCTTCGGCCGTCCGAGGACGGCCTCAGCGGACCTCACGCACCTCGCCTGTGGCCCTCTGACGGGACACTGTGACCATTTCCCTACCCCTGGCTATTGGGTAGGGCCACCGTTTCGCTTGAAATCCAGACCGAAGGGGGCGTGTTGCCTTACGGGCACATTACCGCCAGAGCCGCTCGGCTCAACCCCCCAGGACTCCTTCATCCCCGCTCACGGCGCTCAACTGTGCAGGTCCTAGCACAGGTGATTGTTTACTCCTACTCGCCATCAGCTTATTTTAGTGATAGACGAGCCCGCCACCACCCAATCACAAGGGGTCGCGGTTAGGAGTGGAAATTGGAAAAGTGGAGGTGGAAGGAGTGAGGATGTGGGTAAGGACGGAGTGGAGGGAGGGACTGTGTGAATGGGACAGGAGGGATAAGACGGGAAAGAATGGGGTTACGGGAGCTGGAGAAGGGAAGTGATGACGCCTGGCAGTTTTTGTTACGTCTAATTCTTATGGAATTAGACCAAGAACGGGGTGGCAACCTCGAGAAGGTGCATCCGCCAGACTTGCCTTGAGGATCTACACGACTGTAGCGCTCACCCTCAAGACCCCGCCACCTGCCTATACCCTAGGCCTGCATCTATACTACCAAGCAAAGCAAAGCAAAGCATGTCGTTGTGCAACCGCAAAAGCATAAATCCAGACCCTCCCCGGGAAGTGCCGTATTATAGGTATGTGCCCGACCCAGTTCTCGAAAATGGAAATATCACACTGTACTGGGATCGATCCATCATCGCTGACAGGACTATTGTTGCCAATAAGCCTGATATAGTGGTGGTGGATCGAATAGAGTGGCGCACAATGATTATTGATGTAATGGTCCCGCATGACGGGAACCTCGTGAAAGCCGAAAAAGATAAACAAATCAAGTATCTTGACTTGGCTCGCGAGGTTGTCGACCCTGCCTCTCAAACTAGGTTATAACCTGTATTTTGAGAAACAGTGAACAGCCTCAAAACTTTTACACACTAATCACTATTATTGTTATAACAATTGATGAACGGTGTCGTCCTACCGCTGCAATAATTTATATGATCTGCTTTAATTGTGAAGTGTGCATATGTGTGTGTGCGTGTAGTGGAAGGTGAGTATTGTGTGGTACAGTGCGCATGTATGATAAGGTGGGGTGTGTGAGGGGTGCGTGCGCGCATGTTTGAGTGTGTGAATATTAACGAAATCAGGGTGCGTGAGAAAGATTAGGTGATGTATGTAAGCAGAGACTCCGTGTAGGCATAGTCCCTTTCTAGTAGCCACTCCGTTACTTTAGGTTTAGTTTTTACCGCGTGGGCGTTTAAGTGTGGAAAATTGGTGTTTAGCAAAAGTTGTTTTATGTTGAGATCCTGTGATGAGTTGTTGTCGCTTATTTAGATTTGGCGGCGGCAGCTTAGCATGAGTTTTTAATATCGATCGGAGCACGAAGAGCTGACGTACCGTAAGAACTTTGCAGTTAGAGTATAGTTCAGATGTTGGGAATCTATAGGGTTTCCTAGTCATTACTTTAAGAATGGCTCTTTGTGCTCTCTCTACTTTCAACATATTCGTTTTTGCTGCTCCTCCCCATGCAGAGATACAATATCCAATAACAGATTGGCAGAGAGCATAATACACCATCTTCGGAGTGTCAAGTTTGGGCCGACTCTCTCATTGACTTGAAGACGTGAATAAGGCGCATCGTTCTTGTGGTAAGGGCGTCAATCTGTTTATCCCATCTTAGTCCGTCATCAATCTGAACTCCCGAGATATTTGATATTGTCCGATCTAGTAAGAGTTGGACAGGCACAAGATGAATTGGATTTGAGCATGAGTGAGCTGTAATACTAAAGGTATGTGATGGCCTCATGTTACGTCGGATTGCGAATGGGATGTAAGTGGTTTTAGTTAAGTTGAGTGTGAAAAGGTTAGAATTCAACCATTTCATTACTCTGAACAGGGCTTCTTCCGCAGTAGTCTGAACCATGTCCCAAGTAGGCCCGTAAACGAGGATCGTGGTGTCATCTGCGTACGCGTAGATGTCACAGTTAGGCAGGTCCATTTTGCAAAGCTCGTTTACATAAATTTGGAAGAGAAGGGGACCGAGTATACTACCTTGCGGGATTCCATATGTTATTGGTTCCTCGTCACTACAGTACTCATCAACTCTGACAAGTTGCGTTCGGTTAAAAAGGTAACTTTTGAAAATTTCAAGTGGTATTCCACGCACACCAATACGTTCCAGCTTGTCAATAAGTTTGGGAACAGAAACTGTGTCAAAGGCTTTCGAGAGGTCCAGACAAACTCCCAAGCACTTTATTTTATTGTGTAGCTTCCTGGAAACCTGTTGCGTAAAGTCCAAAACTGCATCTTCCGTCGACACTCCTCTACGAAAACCGTATTGGTTTTCAGCAATGATGTGGTGTTTGTCCAGGAAGTTCCTAAGAGAATTTGTGAGGATCCTCTCCAGCAGTTTGGAAAGTGCTGTTAAAACCGATATTGACCTATAGTTACTAACACAGCTTCTGTCCCCTCCCTTGTGAATTGGGTGAATTATTGCTTTTTTAAAAGCATCCAAAAATACACCAGTTTGAAGACTGCGATTAGAAAGAAAGGTTATAGGTGGAACCAATACATGTCGGCATGTTTTTAACAGTGTGGAAGAGATACCGTCCCATCCAACGGCACAACCATTCATAACGTAATTGTAAGATGAGAGATTCCACTTCTGATTCATCTACGTCCAACATAGCAAGAGAACTGACAATTCGGTCTTGGGTACTGTTCGGAGATTGATCACTTGCTCCGGTTGTCTGTCTGAGTGCTGGTGACACAATTTGTGCTGCCAAGTTTTTACTTACATTACTAAGGAAGCGATTTACCTCGTTTAACGAAGTTTTAGGATCGTCACTTAAATTGAGTAGCTCTGCAGGGCTGACGAGGGTCATCTTTTATGTGTTAGTTATTTGTTTAATTGTAGGTAGTCCATAATGTTTTAGGATTGTTTCTTGCCTTTTCCAACTCTGTCGTTTCGTAAGCTATTTTTAATATTCTAAGTAAGTTATTACAGACATTCCTGTAGCGTGTGTATGTTATTTTCATGATCAGATTATCAGGATTTTTCTTTGTCTTAATATGCATTTTATCTCTGTTTTTTATGCATTTCAATAGCCCATCCATGGCTTTATTGTTCTTTTTTGTCTGGGAATTTTAACCTGTATCGAGTGTTTTGTAATTACTGATCTGACAATATGTACAAATTTATTTGTGCACACGTTAACGTCATCAATTTGGTATAATATAGTAAAGTCCGTATTTTCAAGCTCAGCAATAATGGCTTCGTAACATAGCTGGGTGATTACTTTACTTGTTTTCCTTGTTGGATTCACGTGAGCCATAATGTTCTTATAATGTACCTAGGTTTGATTTGCATGTACCTAGCTTATTATTTAATATTTCTACACCAGCAATAGTAGTACCTATGTGTGAAACAATGTTTAATTTAAAATCTCAATGTACCATATACTGAGATATAAATAAATACAATAATGGAACACCTATTTTCGGATGCGGCGCAATTTCATTGGCGGAAGCGGGTTTCTTGAAAATGTAAGGTGGTGGTCGTGATAATTGTTTTCGCCACAGGCAAGATTAAAAGGCAGTGACTAGCATATTGAAACAAAACAAAAGCTTCATTAATTATCAACCAAAGCACACAAAACTGCCACGTCAAACCAATTATTAATTCTAAATACATAATCCTCGAAGCAACCAGATCCCAAATCATTTCTTACGGGAGTTTCCACCACAGCCTAGCTATCCATAATTAAATAAAACGTTAATCTTCGCGACCTCGTCTCGGGAGGGCGCCATTCCTGCAGGAATTTAATATAGCGCCGGCATCGCCCGGTGCATTCCATTGTCGAAGCCACGAGAACATTTCAATAAGTATTCGTATTTATAAATGTAATATGGATCCTCTGTACATATTGTCACGTAGGGTTTTGAGTTAGACTAAGTTGGGACACCCGAATTCGTCTATTTGTTTTTGTCTACGCTATGAAGTGCTTTTAAGCTACATAAGTCGTGAGATACGATGGGAAGATGATTTAGCACGAATAGCAGATGCTGGTAGTGGAACCAATAGATGTGACCCATTGGTCATTTAAGAAGGCCTCATACAGAAAACTCCACCGGCTTTATAACTAACAAAAGAACACAAAATCATTATTCAAAAACAGTAGGTACTTACCTCACTCAAAAAAAAAACATCGTTGGTCACTTGATACTTCTAAATCAATATCCCTTTTCCTCAAACTTTCGTGTGAGTAGCTTAACCCTTTAACCACTTACGCAATTTAATCCGACAAATATTTTCGTTTCCACTTCGCCAGGGTCGTATCTTTACGACCAATTACCACAGCTCGTGTTTTCTATCAAAAAGATGTTTATATTAGGTAAATTTTTCGATTCACTGTGCCGGGCGCTGGGGGCATGACAACTGATATGAAGTCGGACGGTTAAAACTTTAAAAGGTTCAAAATTATAGAAATAAAAAAAACACTGTTCTCCCCGTCTGTACAAAGTCTTTCGCTTATTCTACTCGACTGTACTACAGCCGACATACCAACTCTTCCCTCAAACAAGTCTGCATAGCTATATATTTCACAGACATAGCTGGGAACCTCAAGTTGTCCCCTCATTGTCTCCCTGGCTGCGGACCGAAGCAGACCAGTCCAGGAGTGATGTACTAACAAATGTACTACCGGTGAAAAATGGCGCTAAAGTGTATACTTACGATATTGTCGCTGTTTGTGTGTTCACATTTTTCGTATACTATCAATAAGAATGGTGGTAAGTAACATTTTGTCTTTTATTTTCTGAAATTGTCGTCTGAATAGTGCGGTTACCGAGGGTCAGATCCTGGGTTCGATTCCTGTCAAGTGGTGTTATAGTATTTTTATCTCACAAAGCGACGCGCGCTTTACTTGTGGTTAACAAGTGTACAAACACGCTGTGAATGTGTGCATAAGCTCAGGAGCTCTCGGTACCGTCGAAGCGGCGAAGTCGGAAGTGTGTGTGTGCGTGCGTGCTATGTGCTGCCGCTACTCGTCTTCACGCACACGTTCACAGCGTGTTTGTACACATGGTTACTACAAGTAAAGCACGCGTCGTCGTTTTGTGAGATAAAATACTGTACAGTTTTATTATATTATGGGAAATGACAAAGCTTGGAGTCCAGCTTAATGTCCGTTTAATGCGTGTCTACTAGATTCAATTTCTGCCTAACCCGTTACTGAATACAAAAGCGGGGCTATTTTATTAAAACTTTAAAAGTGGTAGGTATATGTGGACGTCCAAGCAAAAAGGGTTCAGTAGTAGTGTATTGAGTTAAGACCAGATTCGGTATCTAGAATAGTCAATTGATAATAAGGATTAAAACATTAAAAAACTGGCACTTTTTTTTATCAGACATTTGAAGTTGAAACTGAAAAAACTTGATTTGAGAAAAAGCATTTTCAAAGTTTGATTTTTGGTACTTAGTACATTTTCTGGTACTTAGAAACATCATATAAAGTCATTTACTACATGAACTTGTAGATAATTGAGCATTAATTAATAATCAAGTAAAATCGAGAAATGCAATTTTTTCACCCAACTTAAACTGCGTACCTACGTATATCTCGGAAACTAAACGCCGAGAACTGGACCCTTTTTGCTTGGACGCTCACATATAAAGTCGTTTATTATATGAACTTGTAGATAATTGAGCATTAATTAATAATCAATTAAAATTGAAAAATGCATTTTTTTCACCCAACTACAAAACTGCGCATATCTCGGAAACTAAATACTGAGAACTGTGAACCCTTTTTGCTTGGACGCTCATATATTATGATTTTATTGTTTTTCCCACCAGACCAAAGGATAGCTGAATCTGAGTCAGTACTGGATCCAAACGGCGCATTCTTACTGAAATGGCGAATTGATTACTCCATCCGGAAAATTCAGTTTCAAATAGTGATCTCAGAAAAAGCTCCAACATTCTACTGGTTTGCTCTAGGATTCTCTGATAGAGGAAACTTGAATAACTCTGATGTCTGCCTTTTTTGGACTGATTATAAACGAAAACATCATTTTGAGGTACTTACTTTAACCCTTCGGGGATTGCAGGCCTGATGTTATATAGTTGCTATTTTTATTAAAATAAATACGCTATTTTTCAACTTGAAATATTTTGAGCTTTAGTTTATATTTAAAACCTTTTAATCAACTTTAAAGTTTTAAGGACTTGTTTAAGTCTCCAGATAGACACTGGTGCCGATTCTCTTGTACACTGAACTAAACTACCTACCACTAAAATTCCTTACTATGGCTATGAGAATCTTAAAGCTATTCTGCAAAAAAATACCACTAAATTTAAAAATAATTTTTAAACAATTAAATCGAATTTGACAATCGTGGTGAGTACTTGTTTGCCCAACCCCGTGATTTGATTTGAGCCGGAGGCGTGCAGGGGGCAGCCTTGACGTGTTTTATATGGAATTTTTCACGTTTTGTATGGAAAATATGAAAAATTATTACCTACATGTTGAGTTTTAGGAGTTTATGAGTATTTTAAAGGGGGTCAAAATTTTCATTATTTTTGCGATAGGACGCACCGTTTTCGAGATATAAGCAAAAGAAGAAAAAAAGCTACAGTACTGTTTTTGCACCTGAAGTCGAGGTGTTGGTGTGAATTTTAGTTCATGCCAACTAATTTTATTCCACACCTTTTTAATCGCGATTAAAAATAGTCAGATTTAGTTAGAAAATCTAAATTTTAGGTGAAAGACGTCAAATTCAGAATAGCAAAATTACCATTTTCACTAAACTAATAACTCAGTGCCATCTTATTGCTGTCAAACTAAAATATAGTTAAGTTGTGTCACTTTAGTTAGTTTCAAGAATGGGAAATCGTCGTTTAACAGGAATAAACTTGCTGATTTTTAGTCTAGTTTAGACGCATTTGTGACTAAAGTTACATGCTCTGTGTTTGTGACAAGAGAATCGGCACCACTATCCAACGTCAATCGCAAATGGAATACTATAATTTAAATGAAATTATCTGCCAGAGATGTTTACAGGAACTTATCCTGAAGTGGCCATGCAGTATATAGCAAAAATTTTAAATCTTTCGACTATGTATACTTATTCAAACAATATTTTATCTTCAATCAATCAATCACCTCGCCTATCGCAGTCCACTGCTGGACATAGGCCACTCCCAGGCTGCGCCACAACACTATCCCCCGCCTTCCGCATCCAGTCTGTCCCAGCCACCTTCTTCATATTTTAACTTATTTAACTATAATTTCGTAGGACATGTACGCAGACAAAGAAGGCAAATTATTGTTGGACGCTAAACAAGATTGCGATTCGTTCTATATAGACGCTGAAACTCAGAGCTTGGTGTTTGAGAGATTCCTAGACACATGCGATGATGAAGACTATATTATCGAGGTAAGTAAACGACCAATCAAAAATCCGTAAAACAATAGATAAATAATTCAGTCTCATTAGTCAATACCATTTATTTTGTGACCCTCGTGGTTCCAACTCTCCTAACAGACAATAAATACTGTTACGATTTTTTTATTATCTATATTATCTCGAAACAAAGATTAGAACACTTTCCGGTTAGACTGGAAGCCGACCATAGTTGGGAAAAGGCTAGACCGACGATGAGATGATGATGATTATCTCCAAGAAAAAATACAACTATGTCTTCCAACAGACTTCGTATACTTATACAAATTTTCCATTAAAAATATTTTCGAGGTTCGGCTCTTTTGATTTAGGAAATGCTAGCAACTGTAGACCTATGGATATCCAATCATTCAAGAAAGCATAACATAATTTCCTTTGCAGGAAGGCACAATTCACGTAGTTTGGGCCCACGGCAACGACAAATTATTCTCATTCAAAGGTCTCTGTTTAACCTGCACCCCATCTCAAGACCATGGTTTCATCAGAGTACGCCTCTTCACTCCTATAGGAAACCAGAGAGTTGGCGATGCGTACCAACTACGCGTTACTAACAAGAACTTGAAAGTACCAGATGGTGACACCACTTATTGGTGTCAAGTGGTCAAGCTTCCCGATTTTATTACGAAGAAAGTTCATCATATTATTGAGGTAAGAATGCAGGTGACTCAAACATGTGTAAGTAACCTCTTTCTGATAGAATCCTGGGCATTCTTAGTAACGCTAAAAAGAAACTATCTAGGTAATGCCCGTTTTTACTAACACGGAAGTACCCAAATGAACACCTAAATATTATTGCACCGTTAAAAGGCTGCCGGTTGTAGATCTTTGACAGTGGTTACGGGTAAGTAGTCAGAAGCCTAAAACTCTGACAACCAGTTTTACCAAGGGTATCGTGTTACTCAGTAACTAGGTTGTGGAGGTCAGATAGGCAGTCGCTACATGTAAAAAACTGGTATTCAGCTGCATCCGTCATCATATTTTGTTTTGCTGCTTTGTGGGCACGTCGTAATAATAAAGCCACGTTTCATCGCCCGTGACGATTGAAATGATGTCTTTAGATTTTCCGCTTTCAACCTTAATAAATTTTTTACACCATTTAACTCGCTATTCCTTTTGTTCATCGGTTAGTTTATGTGGAATCCAAAGAGTACACAAACTTTTCTATAACCTAAATGATGGTGAATAATTGAATGTAATGCTGCTGAGCCAATCTGCAGTAAGGACTCCTATTTGCCGGTAGGTTATTCGCCGGTCAGTTTCAATTAAATTTTTAACTGCAGAAATATTTTCTGGGGTAACTGCTTCCGCCGGTCGTCCTGAACGCGGGTCGTCTTCTAGATTAAAACAGGCACGCTCAAACTGTTTGTACCATCTGTAGACGGTTGCACAAGAGGGACAGTCATCACCAAGCTTCATTTCTTCTAAACAGTTTTCTGGACTTAATCTACGTAAAAAGTTATAATGCAAAATTGCGCGATATTCGATAGTCGTCCACGAAGCCATTTGTTGCGTCAAGCAGCACCATCTAATGGATTTCCATACATCCACGATCGACAGACGAGAGAGAGCGACATCTGTTGCTCAACTGGAGAGTTGCTTGCTCGCGACAGGCTCGAGGAAAGTCCGCCTGCCCGCGGGCTGCCCCGTGCAACGCCTGCGCCAGTGTGTTACCAAAAGCAGGACCGAGTGTACATAAATTGATAATGTAATTAAAAATAAATCATCATAAAGTTTTCAAAATTAGCCTTATTGAAGAAGCCCTGCCTGGCCCCCCTGTCTTCATGGCCAAAACATTGGACCTTCGAGCCACATAGAAGATATCAGCCGCGTGACGAGCCGGGTTGAAGAAGTGAGGAAGCGAGTGGAACTTCCAATTAGAAGTACGTTGAGGAGATTTGGAAGCCCAGCCACAGATTACTGAGCAGAAGCCATTGGTGCAACAGCCAGCAACGGTCAGGTTATCCAGTTACCCTTTTCCCTCCTTCCCCTGTATCTTCGCCTTGTGTTAATATCGTACCTAAACGTTTTCAGGACTGATCGAAATCAGATCTACTGGCATTGCTGAGGCCGTCTTCAGGCGAGAAAACACGACTGAACACGCAAACTGTGAGTACCTACTTTCGTAAACTACCAAAATGAGTGATGATGAAACTATTTCTCGTTTAGATAGTCAGTTATCTGATCTTAAAAAACAACGTGGTGTTATTAAAGGTAGATTAACATTATTCGCAAATTATGTTAATAAATTAGATAGAACATGTTTAGATTCTGTGACTAAAACTCAAGTGCAAATGCGTATTGATTCCGTAGCCATTTTCTTTGGCGAGTTTAACGACGTGCAATCTAAAATAGAAAGAATTGTGGATGAAAAAGAATTATTGTCACATTTAGATTACAGAGATTCGTTTGAGTGCCAATATTATTCAATTGTAGCTATAGCAAAGCACATGATAGGCGACTGTGAACAAAACGGATTAAATAATTCTCAGTGCATTTCCGGGAAATCTGTGTCTATTAAATTACCGCAAATAAAGTTACCTGTCTTTGACGGTTCCTTCGATAAATGGTTAGAATTTAGGAACTCGTATGTTTCAATGATACATGATCGCGATGACTTAGATCCTATACAGAAATTTCAATACCTAAAGTCGTCTCTCAGCGGATCTGCGTTACATGTTATCAGTTCGTTAGAGTTTACTGCACCTAACTATAGTAATGCGTGGGACCTACTTGAAGCTAGGTTTCAAAATAATAGGCTATTGATACACAACCATGTGAAGGCTTTGTTTGCGGCACCTTCACTGGGTAAGGAATGTCCGGCACAGATCAGAACGCTAGTAGATTGCGTTTTACGTAATCTGAGAGCCCTAAATTCTCTTAAAGAACCAGAATCTTCACTCGAGGATATGCTTACAATTTATTTAGTTGTCAGTAAACTTGATTCGGCTACTGAACGCGAGTGGGAGAACTACAGAAGCTCACTTATCTCGGAGTCTAACAAAACCTCTAAAGCTTTAAAACTAGAAGACTTATTAACGTTTTTAAACAATAGGTCTGACATGTTAGACATGATTAATTCAGGTAATAGTAAAAATAACCAGTCGCATTCACAAAGTAAACATGAGGGTAAACAGTCAGCGGATCATAAAAAACTGTCTAATTCTCAAACTACACTTAGTTATGCGAGTGTGAATAATAATAAGGTCTCGGCAGGAAGTAAACGTAAAACAAATAAACATAACTTGATATGCGCGCTGTGTAGTGGTAAACATGCACTGTATTCATGCGTTAAGTTTTTAAATATGTTGATAAAAGAAAGATTAAATTTAGTCCAGTCAAAAAACGTTTGTCAAAACTGTTTACGTACAAACACTCACACACTTGAAAATTGTACTTTCGGTCCTTGTAAATTATGTCAACAAAAACATAATGCGTTGATTCATGTTGACAATAATTGCGTTATTCCAAATACGTCGCCACAACGTTCCGTTATCAATAATACGTTACCACAGTCGTCTGTATTACACTGCGTTAGTAAAACAGCTGACAATATTGATAATCGGAGTTGTAACGCGTTCATAGAGAATGCTAAATCGTTACAGACTGTCTTGCTGTCTACGGCGTTAGTTGAGATTGCTGATTTTGATAACAATTATCACACAGTTCGCGCTCTGCTTGACAGCGGCAGTCAAAATTGTTTTATAGCTCAAAGCTTATGTAAACGTTTGAAAATACCTATCATACAGTCCACTATACGTGTTTGTGGTGTTGGACAAACCGTTTCACAGTCCAGTCACAAGTGCGATATTAATATTCGTTCTAAGGTAGATGATTTTAATATAACCTTACATTGTTTAGTGTTGCCTAGTATCATTTCGAAGTTGCCTTCGACACACGTTAATAGTGATGCTCTTAGCATACCTAGCAATATTCTACTTGCAGATCCCACATTTTATGTACCGAGTGACATAGATTTATTAATAGGCGCGGATGTCTTTTGGGATTTGCTAAAAGATAATAAAATAAAACTTCACACCGGTCCGTACTTACAAGATTCAATGGTAGGTTGGATTATATCCGGTCCAGTTTATAATAATAATCGTTTATTAGCGTCTAGCACGACAGATGTCCAGTGCAACTTGACGTTAGTTGATTCTCAATTACGAAAGTTCTGGGAAATCGAAGAAATACATATCCCTCCCGTTATTACTGAGGAGGATCGTTTTTGTGAAGAGCTGTTCTTGCAGACTACCGAACGCGATCAGCACGGTAGGTTTTCTGTAAGAATGCCATTTAAAAAATCACCTGATTGTTTGGGTGATTCATATAATTCTGCTAAACAGCGTTTTTTATCTTTAGAGAGGAAACTAGATCGTTTACCACAGTATAAAAAATTGTATTGTGAATTTATGCACGAGTATGAGCAATTAAGTCACATGACATGTTTTGAGGATTTTAATGGTTCAATTAAACCGTATTATATCGTACCACACCATGGGGTATATCGTGAAAGTAGCGTAACAACCAAATTACGTGTCGTTTTCGATGCAAGCGCGACAACTTCTAATAATAATTCGTTGAATGATATTCAATACGTGGGCCCTAGGTTACAAAATGATATCTTCTCAATATTGCTTCGTTTCCGGCAATATCAATATGTTGCTTGCGCAGATATTGAAAAATTCTTTAGACAAACTTTAATCCATCCTAAACAACGTAACTTACAACTAATATTGTGGCGAACTGATAACAGCATGCCAATTCAAGTTTATCGTCTCAACACAGTGACGTATGGCACTGCATCAGCACCGTACCTAAGCAACCGTTGTTTGAAACAGTTGGCAAAGGAATGTAAGGATGACGTCATCGCTAGCGTTATCAATGACGATTTTTATGTCGACGATCTTTTGACGGGGCATGATCAGCGCGACATGTTGTTAGATATTTGCAATAAAACGTCCGCAATTCTACAAAGCGGTTGTTTCCCCTTAAGGAAATGGACTTTTAATTTTGATGTTACTTCAGAAAGTACTAAGGATTTATGTATTGGTGAATATTGTCAGTCTAAAACCCTGGGTGTTGGTTGGTCTAACAAGAACGATTTATTTAATTTTTCAACAAGTGTAGATAAAGGTTATAGTGATACGAAGATAACTAAACGTTTAATTATGTCAGTCATTGCACAGATTTACGACCCACTAGGATTATTGGCACCGGCTGTTACCACGGCTAAAGTTTTATTACAAAAATTATGGCTTGCTAAGATAAGTTGGGATGATGAAGTCCCAAGTCAAATTGCATGTGTCTGGTATAATTTTATTCATTCATTACAATATTTGTCTGAAATATTAGTGCCGCGTTATGTCATGTGTACTAATGCTTTAAATAAAGAGTTACATATTTTTACCGATGCTTCTCAGTCTGCCTATGGTGCATGTGCGTACATACGCTCACACTCTGATATTGATGAGTCGCAGGTTACTAGTCGATTATTATGTGCTAAGAGTAAAGTCGCACCAATTAAAGCGTTAAGTATTCCACGACTTGAACTATGTGGAGCTTTAGTTGGAGCTAAATTGTATAACAAAATCATAAACTCTCTTAGGCTGAAATTCGATAAGGTCTATTTCTGGACTGACTCCACCATAGTTCAAGGCTGGCTTCGGACATCACCACATTTACTAAAAACATTTGTTCAGAATAGGGTTGTGCAAATCAACGAATTGACAAGCAACACTACTTGGTTGCATGTTAAAAGTAAGGATAATCCCGCTGACACATTATCAAGAGGTGTTCTCTTTGATTCGTTAAAGGAAGAACACACTAGTTTATGGTGGTGTGGTCCGACCTTTCTTCGTGAACCGACTTCAAGTTGGTTGACAACAAATACTAATGATATTGAGTTTATTCAGAGTAAGTTACCGGAATTAAAAGGTTCTAAAACTACAAATTTGTTAAATGTAGAAACTGATATTATAATTGATTTCGAAAGGTTTTCTTGTTTTAATCGTTTGCAAAGAACAGTCGCATATGTTTTACGTTACATTTCTAACTTACGTGCATCGCGCGTCGGTCAAGGTCGCATAACCGGTTCATTGACCGTGAGCGAGATTAATAGTTCGTTACTTTTGTTGACACGTTTAGTTCAATCACAATCATTCAGTAAGGAATATATTAACCTTAAAGAAAAGGTGCATTTAAACAATAAGTCTAGCAATAAAACATTAGGTTTAAGTATATTTTTAGATAAGGATAATATCATTCGTGTTGGTGGTAGACTTAGTAACTCAAATTTTGATTACGATAAGAAACATCCAGTGTTGTTATGCCGTAAACATCGCTTTACTTGGTTATTGTGTTCGTACGAACACAAACGTTTACTTCATGCTGGACCTCAGCTTCTTGTGGCTACCATGCGTGATAGATGGTGGGTGCTGGGAGCACGTAATTTAGCAAGGCTAGTGGTTCATAAATGTGTAACCTGCATTCGCATGAAAGGAAATACGTTAACTCCACACATGGGTGATCTCCCTGCCGAACGTTTAGAAGCTGGATTTCCATTCATGCGATGTGGTGTTGATTATGCCGGGCCAATATCTATATTGAATCGCAGAGGTTCACAACTTATTAAAGGATATATTTGTTTATACGTTTGTTTTGCTACCAGAGCTGTGCATTTAGAATTAGTTAGTTCTTTGTCCACTCAGGATTATCTATTGGCATTCAAACGATTCATATCACGACGCGGTAAGCCGTGTCAAGTTTTTTCCGATAACGGTAGGAATTTTGTTGGAGCTGAGAGGGAGCTTTCAGCTATATTTGAAAAATCAAACGAAATAATTGATTTTGCTAGTAGTCATAACATTAAATTTAGTTTCATTCCGCCTTATGCGCCTCACTTTGGTGGTTTATGGGAGGCAGGAGTGAAGTCGTGTAAGTATCACTTGAGACGTGTCGTAGGTAATGCTAAGTTAACTTACGAGGAGTTTAGTACGGTATTGACACAGATTGAGGCCGTCCTGAACTCCCGTCCTATGTCACCTATGTCCGCAGATCCAAATGATTACCTTCCACTCACACCTGCTCATTTCCTAATCGGCCGACCGTTGACTGCGCCTGCCAGTGAGGACTTCACGACGACATCTACGACTGGCTGTCGCTACCATCGGCTGGAACAGCTGCGACAACATTTTTGGGAGCGGTGGTCAAAAGAATATGTGTCTGAGCTGCAACGCAGAACGAAGTGGGCACAAAATAAAGATGACATCGCTAAAGATAGTCTTGTCGTCATCAAAGAAGATAACCTGCCACCATTCAAGTGGAGAATGGGTAGGATTATTCGTCTATTTCCAGGGAATGATGGCGTTTCGAGAGTGGCAGAAATCCGAACATCTACGGGCACAATCAGGCGTGCTTCCTCGAAAATTTGTCCGCTGCCGGTTTCCACAAAAGAAGCCAGCGTAACTCCTGTTTAGTTGGAAGACGGATCTTCCAAGGCGGCCGGTATGTTGCGTCAAGCAGCACCATCTAATGGATTTCCATACATCCACGATCGACAGACGAGAGAGAGCGACATCTGTTGCTCAACTGGAGAGTTGCTTGCTCGCGACAGGCTCGAGGAAAGTCCGCCTGCCCGCGGGCTGCCCCGTGCAACGCCTGCGCCAGTGTGTTACCAAAAGCAGGACCGAGTGTACATAAATTGATAATGTAATTAAAAATAAATCATCATAAAGTTTTCAAAATTAGCCTTATTGAAGAAGCCCTGCCTGGCCCCCCTGTCTTCATGGCCAAAACACATTATAGTGAACTTGTTCGAACACGATCTGCGGCAATACTGATCGCAATCAAATGACAACTGACACTAACGTATATCATAACATAAACAATCAAACTACGTGCTCGCGTCGGCTATTCGCCTTAGTATTATTAAGTATATCAAGACTTTCAGAACACACTACGTATATCTTCGACCTTTTCAAATACTTACCTAAGTATTGATTTTAGTTCGAATCCACGATCTCAAAAGGCAACGAAGGGCTAGTTCATCATATGGAAGTGTATCACTGCGATGCTGATCCCAAGAAAGAGATACCACTGTATGAAGGCAACTGTTTCGCCCCAAACCGACCTGAAATCACTAAAACATGTTCGAAGGTAAGATATTACCACTTAGGTTTTACAAATAAGTTTTTATTTCATGCTATGAATGAGATTTTGAAGTAAAAAAAGATTTAAGCTATCCCATAGGCATTTTTGCCAAAAATGACGCAGAGATAAAATTATGTGTATACTTTTAGGTAAAAGCAGCGTGGGCAATGGGCGCTCCTCCATTCATATACCCAAAGGAAGCAGGCTTACCTCTTGGCGGACCAGATGCAAATAAATACATAATGCTTGAAATACACTACAATAATCCGGAAAAGAAGTCTGGTATGTATTTATCTGTGGTTATAAGCTATCGTTTAACTTCTGTTTTGTTCATAGTTGAATGAAACGTTCTCCTGAAACTGCTTTAGTAACACTGCTAGGTAATATTTATCACATTCAGTAACCCGATTGGTGCTAGTTAAGTAGATAGTTATTTGCTTGATCTTTTCTCAACTATGATGGGATTGGTTTCCAGTCCAAACTTAACTTATCTAGCTAGCTGTATTTCAGTATTTAACAAAGACCAACACATACAGGGTCAAATTAAATTAACTAGCGAAACTCTGCAGACGTGATGGGTATCCAAACATGATAAAGCAAAAAATAAATTCATTAGATGATTTTTTTTTTGGGTGCACCACCGCATTGTAGTTGAAATATCTATTTAAAAAATCAGCTTTTTTTGTGTAATCTTAACAGACGTGATGGCTATCGATATCTAAACACAATAAAAAAAACGGATTTCCCAACTCATATTTCAAGTAACAACACTACCAGCGTCGATAAACCCAAAAAAAATCATCAATTTTTTTATTTTGCCTGTTTAGATCGATACCCCTCATGCGGAGTTTCGCTAGCTAATTTAATTTTACCCTATATATTACGTCACATCCCAGTATACCTGCTAGGCATAGCGCAGCTACAGTGAAAATAATGCAAAACAGCAAAAATTGCTCCAAAAATTAATTCAATTTTTTCATTCCTGCTTCTTTCTGTTTGTTTTATGTCTAGATTGGGTAGACAGCTCAGGTATAATTCTCCATATATCGGGCCAAAAACGAAACTTCGATGCAGCAATCATGGAACTCGGACTGGAATACACGGACAAAATGGCTATCCCTGGCAGGCAGAAGGCTTTCCCGCTGACCGCTTACTGCATCCCACAGTGTACAGGCGTGGTATGTTATAATTATGAAACAATAGCTACTATGTTGGTCCAGAAATATCTGCCAACATAGTAGTTTCATGTAATGAGGTATGCTTTGGTGGTGACAGATTAGAGATACAGATTTTTTTAAATTGACGACAGATTTTGATTAAAAGTTCTCAGTTTTTAACTCGAGCGTTGTGTCCAGAACACTCTGTGATCCAAAATCAGTAAATGGTTAGGATACTTCTTTTAAATCCAAAAAAAAATCTGGAGATGTAATTTTGTATGGTAACAAATCATCAAAAACAAGCCGCTAGCGCAACAACCATTTATACATGCACAATACAATAATCACTTTCTTCTGGCGATCGATTCAATGGGCTAAAGGGCTGACCCCACTGTTGTGAACTTACGGTTAACATTTTACTCCGATTCACTTCCCTACTTCAATCCCCACCGCATTAAATTCTAGGCTCTACCCTCAGAAGGTATCGTAGTGTTCGGCAGTCAGCTCCATACACATTTGACGGGCGTAGCAGTCTGGACAAGGCACTCCAGACAAGGCGTGGAACTGCCCTACCTCAACAAAGACTTGCACTACTCCACACATTTCCAGGAGATCAGGATCTTGCATCGACCTGTTAAGGTTTTACCGGTAAGTGAATTTAAGTTTGTTCATCTGAGACATAATGGTCGGTTTCATATTTGTTCTAAGGCATCCTTTGCATCTAGCGTAAGCGTTCGTCGAACGTATACGCACGCAAACGTGACGTTTGTTTTCATGCAATCACGGTTTTGCAAGGCTGGCGCAGCTTCTACTTACGTCAGATGCGAAAACACAATTTTTTTTTAATGATCCCGAAGTACCATTATCACTACAGGGTGACTACCTAGAAACGACCTGCATCTACAACACAGAAGACAAAGACAACGCTACGATCGGTGGCCATGCCATTACAGACGAGATGTGCGTCAACTTCATACATTACTACCCCGCCACGCAACTCGAAGTCTGCAAGAGTGCAGTGTCCAACTCTGCGCTTGAGAGTTACTTCAAGTTTGAGAAACGGTAAGCTGTAATACAAATACAGGGCATTTTTAATTAATTACTAAAGCTTCACAGACGTGATGACTGTTAAATACGAATTAAAAAACAGTTTGCCAAAAACTTTATTATTTATGTAGAGCGGCGTTTCTCTATGAAAAATTCACACATTTTCAGAAAAAAGTTGCTGTTGTCCCAGATTTAGAACCAGCCTTAGTAGAACAAATGCAAAACGGTTTTCGTCGTGTTTAATTATTTGCACTTCCATTCCAGATGGGACAACATGTCCATCTCATATAAGGCGGCACCTCGTGCTAACTACCTGTCCATAAAGCCGTGGACACACCTGCGTGCTAACTCGCTGCATGCCCTCTACTCTGAGTCTCCTATGTCGATGCAATGCAATAAGTCTGATGGCAGTCGATTCCAGGTAGATTTTGGGTGGAAAGTAAGAAAAGAAAGAAAGAAAAATAGGTTTATTTTTTACAGAAATACGTGCGTAGGTATACAAACGTTAAGTTAAACCCGAATAAAAAAATTAAAAAAAAACAAATATGTGAGCGTCCAAGCAAAAAGGGTCCAGTTCTCGGGCGTTTAGTTTCCGAGATATACGCATTTTTGTAAAGTTGGGTGAAAAAATTGCATTTCTCGATTTTCAATTATCTACAAGTTCATATAGTAAATGACTTTATGTTTCCAAGTATGAATGAATGAATGAATGAAATGCACCGACCCCAGCATGGTTTGACCAGACTCGATTACTCGAATGAACCCAAAGATTCACACTAGCCCCTGTAGCCTCATGTTTCATGGGGCTACATAGGCCATTGCATATCAAGGAGTAGACCGGGGGGCGCGGTAATGGTAGGGAAGACGTGCCCTTAGGATATGGAAGGATAATTAGAGTCTACCGAGTACGACCCTAGAGTAAACCTTGGAATATTGGAGGGACGGGTAATATTTATCCATGGATGGGCATCTTTTAACGACGTCGCCGCCAGGTTGTTTCAAGTCCAGCTTCACCGGAGAATCTTATGCTATGCTGTGTTACGTGTTGCTGTTTCCAAAGTCTTCGTCTGAGGTCTCGCTGCTATCCGTTTCAGGTTTCTTGTAAATCTCGCTAGCAGCCTTCTTAATCTTATCTCGTTCATCAGCCGTGTCTATCCAAAAATTGATGTCCTTATTGAAGTAAGTCATTTCCTGATTTAGGTTGTCATTCCATGTGTACATAGGTCAGCCGAATTTTTTGGATTTGGCCTTGTACTGCATTGCTGCATGTAAAAGGTGCGGTTTGTGGCGCCTGTGAACATGTGCGAGATAGCACATCCTGCGGTTCTTGATGCTTTTAGTTACGGTTTTTCCGTCTAAGATTTCATGCATTTTCTTTTGTATTAGTTTATTTCTAGCGTGGTTAGACAAGTATCTCATGATAACTCATATTTTCTCAGTCTTGACCTGTTAGCTTTAGTGAGTACCAATACTTTCAAACCGTGAATGATGTTATGTATGTGCATAGATATTTAATTTCCTCAACTGTAGGTAGATTTATTCCATTAATGGTTACGTAGGTCGTTCCTGTGAAGCTATGGGGTCCCATTATAGTATTTTTCTTTTTGTTTCGTTTATTTGGAGGCCGACACTAGCTATGAGGGGTTTAAAATGGAATACGATACCTTCTAGCCTTTTTAGGTCATCTGTAATGAAGGTAAGGTCGTCTGCAAATGATAGTACCAGGGGGAGAGAGATTTCATGATCTTGGTCTAGTTTGCTTAATTGCGTTTCGTCCTCAAGAGTCCTAAGGACATTATCCATGACCAGTGTAAAAAGATGAGGGGATAAAGGGTAACCTTGTTCCACTCCATTCCCTTGATAATCCAGTTGCTTTGCTGGCCACAGCATTTGATGTATGTTCGTTCGTTCATGCACACCTTGATCATCCTGTTAGCTAATGATTTGTTTGTTCGTTGTATTAAAATATCGCGCAGTGCGTTGAGGACTAGATCATCAAAAGATTTTTCTATGTCGAGAACAAAAATTCTTCTACATGCACGCCATTCTTCGTCCAAGACCCTTTTGCCTGAGATGCGATTATCTGTTGACCGATTGTTTAAAAAGGCAGACGAAATAACAATTGGGCAATTAACAAATTGCCCAATTGTCTTATTATTTCGTCTAATTTTTTTAGTAAGTAAGATGCGTAAATTCTATATCCTGTATTGCAAGATATGCAGCGATAGTCGTTCGTATCTTTAGGGTTATTATTTTTGGGAATCGGTCGACGAAAACGATCTAATTAGGGGTCTCCAAACTACGGTCCGCGGGCCAGGTCTGGCCCGCGAGCACCAAACATCCGGCCCGCGCCGTTGATATCTTACTCGCTGACTAGTCAAAACTACAGTATGTTGCTATGATGAGCCAGCCAGGTCCCGGCCCTTGGGGGCCCCAGCATAGGAGTTAGTCCGGCCCTTGGGCTAAAAAGTTTGGCGACCCATGATCTAAATAAACAATTTCCGCCCCTTTTCATAGGTACTAATGAAGCCATTGAAGAGTCTTGTTGATAAGAAACGTACATGTGCACCATTGTGCTTAAAGACAAAGGCATTGGCTTTGATGGGGGTGAGATTTATGAGCCGTTTTCGCCGCTGTCTGTAGAAATGTATCCTATTACGAAGCTTTATAATTAGGGGTAAAGTTTTTGTTGCGTCGCAAATGAAATTTAGGTTTAATACTCACACATAAAAGGAGGCAACAATTTTTTTTTCTATTTGTTTCCGGCGCCCGGCGCAACAATCTCGATTGCTTTGCACAACCAAGCAATTAAACCAAATGTTTAACGTATTTCCTGGGAATTTTAGCTTACTGCTACACTCATTAACATGTAATACTAGGTTAGAAGGCTATTCAAGGCAAGAAACATTCTGAGAAAACAACTTCTGTACGAAATCCAAGTCAAAAACGTTCTTTTTAGAATATTCAAGAACCCTTGTTTATCCTGCCTTACCATAAGTATTTAATATGAACTCACCATCCTAAAACAATAGATCGGAGTGAATGTCGAATGATCACGTGATCCGAGCTTCGAAAGTTCACCAGTCCCTTGATAACAGTGACCTATTAGGATATTAGGCGACCGAAGACAGCCTCAACTTCACGCTGAGAACGTTGTCACAAGATCTATCAAGGCCTAAGGATGGCTACCGTCTAACAATAAAATATAATCAAATAAAATGAAAGGATATCACCAGGTTAGCCCGTTCCGGGTATCAGGATCCTTTGGCAGGCTGTTAGTCTCTCTTGACAGGAGCGCACGTAGGTTTAGTCCACCCCACCTTCGCATACACTTTGCACCACAAAGTTTTATTTCGCGACACAAAACACATTAAAGAAACACTGCACAATTTCGATGGCCAATGCCAAAGGCGCAACTTGTGACATGTGTTGTGCACGCTACAACAGATGCACCCTTAT
Organism: Fissipunctia ypsillon; assembly: GCA_947568875.1. Classification (NCBI taxonomy): domain Eukaryota; kingdom Metazoa; phylum Arthropoda; class Insecta; order Lepidoptera; family Noctuidae; genus Fissipunctia; species Fissipunctia ypsillon. The sequence goes on from OX387657.1 coordinate 6,770,440, forward strand.
ATCCCGACATGACCACTTGCTACAGCGTCCAACGAACCTACCGACTTTACTTATATGATGTTTCTAAGTACCAGAAAATGTCTTAGAAACATCAGAAAATGTACTAAGTACCAAAACACAAACTTTGAAAATGCGTTTTCTCAAATCAAGGTTTTTCTGAGTTTCAACTTCAAATGTCTGATAAAAAAAAATGTGCTAGTTTTTGAATATTTTTTTAATCCTTATTATCAATTGACTATACCGATATTCTAGATACCGAATTTGGTCTTAACTCAATACGTGGGGTATTGAGTTAAGACTGCGTACCTATGTTTCGGAAACTAAACGCCGAGAACTGGACCCTTTTTGCTTGGACGCCCACATATAATCACGAGCACAGAACAGAAATAGTTGGCAGCAGCTTAGGATGAGTATACGCAAGAGCAATCATATCAGCCGAAAAACATCAATAGATAGACAAAGGCCTCCCCGCTGCCCTTATCCAGTTAATTCTCGCGACCTTGCCTAACTCTTCGGTCCACCTCGTGGGGACAGATGTTAGATGATGGTCATGGTCATCAAGTCATTTTTTTTTTCACCTTTATCTTTCCTTATTACCTACCATCCTGTTTTTCAAAATTTAACTGCCCTCGTTACATAATGGTCCAAGTGATGTTATCATTTTTAAATTGACTGAAATATTCTACGTAGCTTTGTGTGGTTTCTTCCCAGTAAGGCCGGCCACACACAGCCGGAATTCCGATTCGGAATCCCGTTTCGAAAGCAACAAACCCATTCATAATCTATTGAAGTCTAGTAGTAATTTAGTAGTATTATTAGATTATAAATGGATTTGCTGTTTTGCTTTCGGAATTCCGAATGTGTGTGGCCGGCCTAACATGACCGCACAGTCGTTTTGGCTCCGTTTGAAGGTTTGTTAAAATATTTCCCCTTTTTCAGGGGGACTGGGAAGGAATACCGATACCGAAGATCAAGTTACCCCTGCCGGCCGAAACAAGGGTTTGCCCCGATACTATTATAGAAAAATAGATGCAATATTTATTAACCTGTCTAATGTTAAGTTAATATTTGAGATAGAGCTACACTGCTATATAGCTTAGCGTTCTTTAAACTTATATTTAGCGTGATACTTATCATGATTAAATGTTTTAATAAAGTCATAGTTGAATAAGTACTTGTTGTGATATAAAGTTTTAATTTTATTCATACTTATTATGTAAAATATTAAATTAATTTGTTAACCATAAGGTTGACCATGAATGTCTACTAACAACCTAATTATGGATATGAAATTTATATTCAACTAAATGAGTGACATTGCGCAATAATAAACATGTAAATGTACAGTAGGTGTTTGATTATAAATATTAACAACTTGATTACGCGACTGTGTTTATTATAAACCTAAATCCAGCATTCAGCAAAATCTATATTTATACAAATAAATAAAATCGAAGTGTCTGTTTGTAATGTCAAAATAACAACTTTTTAATAAATTCATAGGAGAGTATAAACGGTTCTTATAACAAAACAGATTTTTTTTTTAATTTTTGTCTGTCTGTCTGTTTGTTCCGGCTAATCTCCGAAATGGCTGGACCGATTTTGACGGGACTTTCACTGGCACATAGCTGATGTAACGGCGGGTAACTTAGGCTACTTTTATTTTAGAAAAATAGTTAGCGTTCGGCGCAAACAAACTAAATCCCATGAAATTTTTAACAAAAATTCGGATTTGAAAAATTCTTTTTGCATTTGGTAGCCCAATTATCGAAGACAGTTATAGGCTATTTAACAACACGCTACGACCCTTAGGAGCCGAGTAGAAAGAAAAAGTCAGAATTATGAACAAAAAGTCGGATTTGAAAAATTCTATTTGTATTTGGTAGCCCGATTCTCGAAGACAGTTACTCATAGGCTATTTAACATCACGCTACGACCATTAGGACCCGAGCAGAAAGAAGAAAGTCGGAAAGAACATTAAGCGAATACAAAGTAATAGCGCGGGCGGGCGATTCGACGCGACGGCAGATAAATCACCCCATACAAAATTTTCAATGCCTACTACTATAATAGCACCTTCGAGTCGCTAGACGCTGCGAACGAAATGTACCTAACCTTACAAGCGTAAAATGAGTTTTGCTTTGTAGCTGCGCGCCGCCGCCGCCTGGTTATTGTGAATTGCCAGGGTTGCCTTTTTCGATAAAGATGTCAGTAGGTATTTGTAGTACACTTTATGTAATAATATAAAATAAAATGAAATGCTTTTTAATGTTTTAGCATGTTTATTTGTTAAAAATACTTTTGAAAGACCGAGGAATATTTTTATGTTAGGTAACTATTTAGTATTGACCACACCCCGAAATTGCAGTTGTAAGACAAGTAATGCACACATTGTACGCAACGTGTAGTACCTAACTATTTAATAATCAGTGACGTAACCACTCCGCATGGCCACGAATAAGAAAGAAATACGAAATGGCGGAAACTGAAAACACGATTAATGGATTTTTTCACAATTAGCGTAACTACTATGCTTCTACACTATGAACAAACCTGCGCTGGCGCCATATTGCCACGTCCTGCACGCTTTTTCTAACACTTGCACGCTTTTAAGTAAACAATAATCATATGAACATAACATTAACAAGATAATAACGATAATAAATATTATTGAAAATTAATTTGCACTTAGTAGATTTTTGCTAAACGTAATTTTCAAATGACAGTTGACAAATGGAGGGCATTGACCTTTCTATTCTTATCCCAGACGCATAGTAGAAGTAATTACGTACCTACCAATAAAATACAAAACACGAAACATGCAAGTTTAAACAATTTACCTATTTAAAAAACGATAGTCAAACTGTATCAGCAGGTAAACTGAAAAAAGATAAGTTTTTATCTCTTCTCTTGCTGGATCTACATCCATCAACCACACATAATACCTACACCAGAACCAGCCATATCATAAGAATTTGAAACTGTATATGCGTATGTACGCGCCTCGCAGCTGTCGGCTACCCACTGAGAAATGGGCTGCATGCGGCCCGGCTGTCGGTTGGTAGTTAGCGCGCGTAAGTACATGAAGTGATTTATCCGGTAATCTGTGGCGACGGGTCGGGGGACGAGGGCGTTTTATTAAAATGTGGCTGTTATTTTAGTATATTGTGTATCTTACGACATCCACGCGAACGAAGTCGTGGGCACTGCTAGTGGTATATAAAAAATAAAATGGTACATATTATTTCGAAGCGAAATATAGTAGGTACCTACCTAACATCACGCCTGTAATCTCCGAAGGGTTACGCAGAGGTACCTACAGTACACCGTCCCATGTAATAGGGGGCGAGTCATTGCCATCAACCGAGCACAAATCCAGATCCTATCCAATGACTATCCTATATATCCTATATCTGTGGTTGTACCTACTTGTCCAGCCATTTGTGTGATAAATATTACAAAATACAATATTTGATACACAATTAATCGGTAGACGCATACCTACATATGTATATCGTGCCGACTTAAGGTCCTAACTAAGACAGGGTCAGGGTATTTAGGCTAAGACGCTAAGTTTAAGTATGTAGTAGACTTCACTTTTCTTATGTGCCATTCATTCTCAAACGACTAAAAACTTTTTGCTAAAAAGACAACCGACTACCAAAAAAAAAACACTACAAAGTGAAAAATAACCTTTGTCTTTGGGTCTGTATTTTAGGTTTTCGTCACCGACTTCCGAAATTAAAGTTATTTTTCACTTTGTAGTGTTTTTTTTTTTTGCAAAAAAGTTTTTGATTTTTCTCTATTCAGTGGGTCGGTTTGTAATTTATCTAAGTTACAATAGCGTAATGACAACTGCTTACAACCAATCATGCAACCTTTTACAAAATATTGCATTTCCCGATGCAGGGACGTTAATTTTTGAGGAGTTCTCCTGGCACTTCACCATCAGCTCCACTTCACCATATGCATTGTGATGAGCTTATATTGCTTAGCAATCAGTTTAATGTAATCGAATCGCAACCTGTGAAATACTTATTATTGGGTTGTTCCGGTGGCCATCTGTGGTCATCATCATCACTTCCACTTCACCAAATGGTGCTTTCCGAGAGCAAATGCACAAGAATACAAAATACCCATATCGCTATAGGTGTGCCTATAATATTTGACGAGTTCTCTCGACTTCTCCCGGATTCCATCATCAGATCCTGACCTGATGACAATGGACCTGGAAAGTATACCCTTTCAAACAAAGAAAAGAATTTACGAAATCGGCCTAGCCGTCTTCGAGTGATCGAGGAACACACATACACGGTATTGACTGGACTCATGTTCTTTCAATCTTGCAAGATGTCGATGCTATGGTGACAGAACTCTATAGGCACCTTAATGACGTAGTTGATGAATACGTTCCGCAATCTAAAAAACCAAGCGATAAGTATCGCCCCTGGTTCTCTAAACCTCTCATTAGACTCCTAAATGAAAAAGAAAAGCTAAGAAAACGATACAAAAACTATAAAAATCCTAGGGACCACTTTGAGTACCTATAGACTACTAGACGGGCGATCTAAAACCATGATGGACAGCTGTTACAAAAACTATATGAGCTTCAGTGAAAAGAGTATTAGACATAATCCAAACATTTTTTTGGTCCTTCGTAAAAGCAAAAAAGTCCAAATCTCAGAAATGTGTCTAGGAAATGAAACAGCATCTACTGGTGATGAAGTCTGCAACCTTGCCAAGTATTTTTCCTCCAAAAAAAGTTCCTCCTTCGATTGGTTCACCTGCTTTAGCTCAAACAAGATCCAAGTATCATCAACATGCTTTAGGGAAAGTAGTGTTTACGGAACAAGATGTCCTGAAAACAATAAAGAAATTTAACATCTGCAAGGGGCCGGGGCCAGATGGTTTGCCGCCGTTATTTGTGAGGAAGTTTGCTACTGGTCTATCGCTACCGCTTAAAATAATATTCAACCACTCGATTGCGACATCACAGTTTCCAACAGAATGGAAAATGGCAAATGTCGTACCGATTTTTAAGAAAGGTGATTCCAATGACGTGCAAAACTACCGTCCAATTTCACTCCTCTCAGTTTTCGCTAAAATTTTTGAATCTCTGCTGTATCCTTTACTTACATCACTCATTAATCCTCACTTAATTCCTCAGCAACATGGTTTCTGTGTTCGTAAGTCGACGACTACAAATTTGGTTCACTACGTCAATGAAATAAGTAAATTGATGGACTCCCGCGCCCAGGTCGACTCATTTTAGCAGTCCGTTTGACAAGGTGAACCATAAAATCCTCATAATGAAGCTTGAAAGTTTCGGCATATTTGGTCAGTTAACTTCATTGGTTTAAATCGTATCTCACAAAGAGAAAACAAAGAGTGGTTGTAAAGGGGTATGAGTTACCAATATATTTCTCTACATCAGGAGTCCCTCAAGGTTCGTACCTGGGCCCAATCCTCTTTCTAATGTTTGTCAATGACATAGTTCTCTCAGTAAAATATAGCAATTGTTCGATATTTGCTGATGATCTCAAAATTTATAAAGAGATAAACTCATCCGTCGACGCTCATCTACTCCAGGCTGACCTTAGCGCAGTGCACGACTGGTGTTTGAAAAACCGTATGTCCCTCAATGTGACTAAGTGTTACCACATCTCATTTACAAAAAAAAAAACAGAAACCCATACGTACCTACGTCTTACTCAATAAATGGGGTAGCATTACGAAAAGTAGACACGATTCATGACCTGGGAGTTCACCTCGACTCTAAACTTACATTCATACACCACATTGCCAAAGCTGCAAAAATGTCTGGTTTTATAAAGCGAATTTACCGTGAGTTCAAGTCCATCTCTACCCTAAAGGTACTCTTCAATACTCTTGCGAGAAGTCTATTGGCCTATGCATCTCCAGTTTGGAACCTTACTCACCGTGTTCACGTAAACAAGATTGAACGTATCCAAAGAAGCTTCACCAGATATCTCCGTCTTAGAAGCCCTAGCTGTCCACGGAATTCTTCTTATGGCCAAAGGCTTAATCACTTTAAAATGTGTTCACTTGAGCACCGAAGAGCCATGACAGACCAAGTACTTCTTTACAAAATCTTTAACGGCTTACTAAATGCACCCGACCTTTTGACGGAACTAAGTATAGCTGTACCTCGACATAAAGCTCTAAGATCTGTTCGCGAGACCATTACCTTCGGCACAACTGCATGTCGTACTAACCATGCTAGCAACGCACCCATGAATCGACTAATGGTAAACTATAATAAAATCGCTACACGCACCAACAGCATCGACGTCTTCTCTAACTCTTTCTGTCATTTCCGAACGAGGCTTGGTCAGTGGGTCGTCTTAGGGGCGGAGTTATCCAGCTCGGAGTCTCAAGACCTCTGTGCGATACGAGCCGTCAATTAATAAAAATTGTATGCACTTCGATTTTCTACCTTCTCAGCATTTTTTGTTATAAATATTACCCATTGTATTTGTGATCATAGCTCATTTTCTTTTTTTTTAATTCATTATTATTGTAGGTAATCTATTTAATTAATTAAACTAACAGTACCTACGCCGTCCCTTAATCATTAAGATTTTTGCTAGTGCTGTGCACTTCTGTAAGTGACGTACTCACATTATCTGTAACTGTATGTGATTTTTGTATGTATTTGTATGTTCTAGTGAGTAAGTTGTTGAATTGTCATATCAATAAATAGATGCAAACCCAAAAACCCAAACCACAGAAACCCAAACAAACAAACAACAACTATAAAAAATACCCAAATCGCTATAGGTGTGTGCCTATAATATTTGAAGAGTTCCCTCGATTTCTCCAGGATCCCATCATCAGATACTGACTTAATGACAATGGGATGGGACCACCTGGGAGGTATACCCTTTCAAACAAAAAAAGAATTTTCCAAATCGGTCCAGCCATCTTCGAGTAATCGGGAAACACACATTAAAAAAAACATTCCGACGAATTGAGAACCTCCTCCTTTTTTTGAAGTCGGTTAAAAAGACGTAAGAAATAAGGTAAGATATAGCATCTTGGTATACCGTACCGTATACGTGAGTATTGCAGACTGTGACAGATAGACAAGGCAAGCGCACGAGTTCTATTCTCACACACACAGCACAGAAGGGTCAAGCTCAAGTTCTTCAGGTTCTTTGCGCAAGGGATGGTTGATTAATGATTACCATTTTATCATAATGTACTGTCAACAAAGTACGTACCTATTTATACTAAACATGATAAATATTATATTATAATCAAATTAATGTAATCATAACACATAACATCACGTCTTGTTTTCCCGAAGGGTTAGGCAGAGGTGTAGTACCTATAGTAGTACACCCACAAAAATATACAGCAAATAATAATTCATAAAATATGTACAGTCGGCTTATCACTTGGTTTCTGAACGAAAAACTTTCATTTGACGTAGTCTTGACGTTTCACACAAGCGACGGAGACAGACTGACATTTTGTTTTTCTTCCTTCTTGCGAAGTTCTTCTTGTTTTTAATTTATTTCGGGGAAAACAATTTGTGTATTGTAACCATGTCCAATGATTATGGATTCAACAGTGATGATTCTCCCAATAAATCAAATTCACATCTACAGTTGCCCAGCCCCATAATTACGCGGCGGAACCGAACAGCTTCGACGTAAGTTATTGGTGTCGCTATTATTAATTAGGTAATTTACTATAAAATGCTGATTAATAACGGAACTGTGTGACCTTAATTAAGTTCTATTTTATTTCAGGTCAGAAAGAGCTCTAGGAAATCCAATAGAAAGTGGTAAAATCAAATCTTTTTGCCGAGCGAAGGGCCATGGTTTTGTTACTCCAGAAAGAGGCGGCGAAGATATATTTGTTCACATCTCCGAGTGAGTATACTTTACTTTACGTATTATTATGAAAACATACCTATGCAGTTAAGATCATTGTGTAAATTACATGGTACAATTTTTTTTTAAACAGTTTTAATGTTAACCTTGATTAATAAAAAAGGTTCACAAGTATCAAATTCTAAAATTCTTTTAAGTAAACATCATTAATTTTAATGTTTCATCCATCATACATGCCATTAACAACTAACGTAAATGATTCCTGAGACATTGGTTGTAGACATGATGAATTTAATGTAAACTTAAAAAAGTAGTAAGTATATCAAAAAATTGGCTCTGGAAACACAAACAACTTCCATGCAGCATGAGAACATAAATTAAGTCATCCATTCATTATGTACTTGATACAAGATTTGTTCCAATTTGAAGCTGATAAGTGATATATTTATACATGTATATTTATACATGTTTGTGTTAACACATTTTGGAGGTCAAATGTGCCCGTTCTTTGTATGTCTGTTGTTGATATGTTTCTAGATGTTGAATATAATTCAAGTTCAGTACATTACAAAAGACATGTATCATTTGTCTAGACTTCATAATTGAAACATTGTTTCAGGCAGTTATTATGTTCTAGCTAGTGTCGATTTTTCACATACCCAAACCAAGTTTATAGATATTTGAAGTTTGGCTTACTAAACTAATATTTTCCTTTTAGACAGTATATTTTAGTGACACTGGTGCATATGACTGTTCTGTACTGTACTGGTGCTTATTAGTCTTCCTTAATTGAATGAACAAAAGGTGCATTCATTATAAACAATAGCAAAGTTGAGAATTTGGCCTTTGTGATTGATATGACAGTGTCTATTATTATGCTCACTCAAATGTTTTGCTGATGGTGGCGTATATGTTAGGGCTCTCTTCAAAATGATTGAGCTAAATGGTGCTGATACATGTGTCATGTTCATGAACGGGCACCGTCAGTTGGGACTGGTCATCTCTTAGCTGCCACAGCTTATTTTTTTCTCTTTTGGTTCTGTTTGCTACTCTGGACGCTTTTAACGTGTAGGTCTTTTTTACATTATTCTCAAAATAGTGACAGTTCTAAATTCAACATAGTGATGTAACTAATATTTTTGTAACAATATAATGTAAAAGAGTGTCCATGGAGTTTCTTGCTGGTTCTCCTCCATAGGTTCCTACTATGCTTTGGAATGGGCAATTAGCTTCATATTTCTGACTGACCAACTCCTTGACAGTACAAAAGTACCTGTAAATGGTTTAATTGAAATAAATGCTTTTGAGTTTGAGTTTATGTAGGATGTATATTTGAAACAAAATATTATTTCTATGAATGCATTCATGGAAAGAATATTTTAAATATTAGTTGGAACTTTTTAATTGATGTACAATTCCACAAGTGACCATAAACATTTTCGTTTATCTTTTGCAGCATTGATGGCGAGTATGTTCCACTACCAGGTGATGAAGTAATATACCGACTCTGTCCAATCCCTCCCAAGTTTGAAAAGAACCAAGCTGTACATGTCCGCATCGTCCACCTGACACCTGAGAAGCACCTCAAGTGGGACGAGACGCCACTGTGTTGATCCCTCCACTCCCTCTAACTCTCATCAGTATCATTCGCAAGGTCTCCTTGCTCCCCAAATCTCTCTTTAGTGTCATATCTTACCCATTTTTCATCATATAAATGTGTGTAAACGCAGTTGTATTTACTTTCTAGGATTGTATTAACTTAAACATATAAAGGTATTGTGCCGTATTAAGTAACTGTCGGACAGAATCGAATGCAACTTTGTCAATTGTACATGTCTTTAACACAATCAATGTATTGGACTCAATGGAAAGAACAAATTCTACTGCTCATTTATTTTTAATCAAAGCACTGAAAAGACCAAGGTTGTAACATACGCGTTTGTATATTGATTGCAAATTGAATTCAGTATTTAAATAATATAGTGAGAAGCCAACTTGTGGTGCTAAATTTTCGAAGGTTTTACCATCATCATAAGATTTTGATAACCAATGTATTTCACACAGTGAATGGAAACTGGCTTCTTGCACCAAGATTAGTAAGCTTTACAGTTGTATGATAGCGCTAATGATTACATCATCAACATGATTGGCCTAATTTTAATAACTCATGTATTTTCTGTACTTAAGCAACATGTATCAAGTATATAATATTAATGATAGCATGTAATATTGCACAAATACGAAGTGCTGCTGGTTAGTGACGTGTGTGATCTGTTTAAGAAGTGTTATGTTGTTCACGTTGTTGACAAATGCATAATAATAATCTCATTTCTATTATTCCTATTTCTGTAATGATTTGTATTTTATTGTATTTAAGTGAAAAATAATCGCAAGTTATGAACTAGCATTCCACAACTAAAGTATTTTCTGTATTTATGCTGAATTCTGTCTATTAGTTGTTGTATATTTAAATATTCTATTTTGATACTGTGTTCCAAGCCTGTTCACAGGAAGTATTTTATTAAACCATGTAATCAATACGTTCGCCATGCTTTTGTGTTTAGTTTTCTAGCAGTATTAGGTAATACAGCGAATATATGCAATATGTGTAAGCTATCAGTTTGTTTTATTGCGTCCTTTTTCAAATTCACCAGGTTGAGTGATACCATGACAGGTGGTGGCGCTATCACCGCTCGCTGAGCTCATCGTAATCTGATAACAATTGTTTGCCGATTTTTTCTAGTAAATGTACGTACCTCAGTTAAATAGGAACGATAAAAGTCTAATAATAATTCTTTATCACAAGGAGGCACCACACCTATTTCATGTAACGCTCATTAATGAAACCTCCACGTTTGTTAGTTTCCAGCGGTGCAGGAGATCTAAGATAACCGTTGATATTGGATTATTGGAAAAACCGAATCTTAATAATCAATTTGACCTTCCTCTTATGGGTCGCTGCGTTAGGTGATTTATACTCTGTAGGGGGTCACTCACAGCGTCACGTTCGCCGAATAAAGGATCGCGACCTCAATCCCTAAAGCTCAATTCACACCGGCATGGCAGCGGCGCGGCGAGCACTTTCAGTGTGAAATAATTTTAAACTTTATCTACCCATACTTAAAAGATCAATATCGCTTGAAATGGTCGCGCGGCTACAAACGGTGCCGCGAGCGGCCTCACGGCGACGTGAGTTTTGTTAGCGGTCCTGGGCGCGGTGGGCAGCTTCTTCCGTAAGTCACGGACCCAGATATCCCTTTTCCTTTTTTCCTTTCTTGTTCTTCTTCAAATAGAAGTGCTATAATGACCAATTCCATAATTTTCACACCAAACACGAGTTTCCTTGTCGAATGTAGAAACTACATAGACTGGTCAAGGGAAGGCTCAGCGTGCGCAGCGCGCGGCCGCCCGCGGCGACGCGAGCCTGCCGCGCCCCGCTCTGCCGGCCACTGCCATAATCGTCGCGTCGCTGCCGGCCGCTGTTATCCTGGTGTGAATTGAGCCCAAGAATGTAATCTAATGCAGTCTTCAAACTGGTTTTAATAAAACTAAATCGTTTGTTTCACATGTATATTATATATTTTATTAGTAAATGTAAAACATAAGGAATAAATAATACAAATGAGCCGTGCAGGCGATTATCTGCTCGAATCTATTCAATAGTATATATTTATATAAATCAATTAGGTACACTTAGAAAGTAAAGGCTAATATTATTGATATCCTAGGGGCTTCATATTGTGATCACACGCTTACTTAGCTAAACTACACAAAAATTGTATCGGAATGTGCATGACACGCTCGGCTACTCGTTCAGACAGACAATGCGCATGTCATAACACATTGTGTATAAACTAACATAATTAGTAATTATAAAATATCTACAGATAAAGGTACATAGACAATTCACAATTTCTTACCTTAGTCTCTTTGCTTAAAGCTTATAGTCTCGTGATCATGCGGACTCCATCGTGGGGATCAGACCAGTTTAAAGGCGTGTCGGGCCTGACGCATGCCTCAGTCGTTTACTAAAGACACTAAGGTTTACATGCATACTACCTACAATTTCTACGAATCTCGGCCGAAGGTTGTCGATCTTAATAATGATTGATCGTTATCGTACAACGTGGGTTACTACAATCAGTGTAATGTGCAAACCGTACTGTAATCTTAGTTCGTCACACTAGTTGCAGGTAATCCAAGATTAATTGATATTGCGACTCGGTTACACTTAGAATGAACGGGCTGCTTCTATTCTCCTTTGTTTGCGGATTCCTATACAGTGTTATTACGTTAATTAAATCTACTACGTGTTCATAAGTTGCTATAGGTATTTCTATGTGGACAGTGTAACATTTAGAATTTCATATCTAACAATTAGTTTTAAGTTGGCAATAAGCGCCTAGTGTTGAATTATTAATTGAATTACAATGCTATAATATTCATACAGTAAACTGTAAAATTATTGATTGTTATCCCTAAAGAAGACGTGTTCTCCCGCCTGTCACTATAGTAAACTGAGCAATTGGCAAGCATGACAGTAAAAAATTCGTTGTATATAATAAAGTATAAAAAATGTCTTCCAAAGAAAAGAATACGGGAGACTGATCAAAAGCTTACTAAAATGTGTAGCAATCGTGTCAGCTGAAGGTTATTTTCAATTTTGCAATTATGCAGAAGTTCAATCTTTGCCGTTTTCCACGTTTCCATTCTGTAACAAACAAAAAAAAAAGTTGGGAGGTGTCGTGGGACACTCGGTTGGAATGAAGTTCCTTTCGCTATACATAAAATATATTATGTATTTATACAGAGTCATCTAGTATGGTGATATGGTCTCAAGTTTCAAGTGTCAAAAGTTATGACACTTGAAACTGACGGCATAACGCTTTTTTGTTACGTGACGATTTATGCCAGTTTACTTCCACCGTAAGCCGCGTTAAGAAACTTCGTTCCAAAAATGTTAGACAAAAATACCTAAACATCATAACATTACAATTTAGGCCTCGTTACAAGCTCGTTCCCCGCATGCAACTCAAAACTGGGACCTACATTGCCGACTAGTATGATATCCAACCGTTAGATTTTCCAACGGAACTGTTGGCAGTGTTACTACAGTCTACCTACATTCTACATCTTACACTCAATCAACGCGAGCGTTTCCGTAGAAAAATCGTGCGCGGGTAGGTGACAGGTTCGGAGATGTCCCAAACTGAAGTATAGCAGCTTGGTATTATAAAGATTTCTCAAAAAAATTGACATTGCTTTCATCCTATCAAATGTATGGAGAATGGTCCGTTTACACTATGGATTTTACTCTACTATACTGACCTCTTCCAACTGCGCTAGCTGGTAATGTCTCTTGCGCAGCGCGGCGAGGCGAGCGCGCTCGGCGTCCAGTGCTGTCTCCAATTTGAGCGAGCGCACTTTACTCTCCATTTCGAGACGACGAGTGGCCGTCAGAGATAGAGATGACGTGTCCAAAGCCTCTGTTAGTTAAAAGTAGTATTTAAAGTAGAGTACACACGACACGCTGCTGATTACGGCCTCAGTCACTCATGGCTTTAAAAAGTTGTATTAAGTTTCAGATACAATCATTAAAGGTCAAAATAATGTGTTAAATTAAATTAATTGGGCTTTTAAAACTCTCAAGCTGGAGAAGCAGGTACGTAAATCAGCTATTGAAACGAGATATATATACTTTAGTGGTTGTTATAAGAAAGTGCGTTCAAAGCGACGCTTAATAAACTGCTAACAGCACGTGTAAACATACAAATTCAATATCCATGTGTTTTTTCTATTGTTTCATTGACTAGCAGCATTAGTATCATACCTTGTTCATTCACAAGTGCGGAACCAGCTTTAACAGCAGCAACTAGCGCGCCGGTAGCCGCGGCGACTGATCTACTGGCTTGTGTGAGTCGCGCCAGTGCGGGCGACTCGGGAGGCGCGCGCGCTCGCGACGCGGCGACCAGTTGTGCAGTACTGCCGGCTACTTCGTGAGCCGCGGCCGATACGCCTTCGACCTGGCCTGAGGCACCTACTGCCTCGTCTGCTGATGTCCTGTATCATAGATTGATGCATTTTTAAATGAAGACACTAAAGGCTAATAATTCTACCACCGAAATGAGCTGTTTTCATAAAGTTCGTATTAATACGAAAAAAGAAAATGGTGGTAATTATTATTACTAAACGTCTATCCTCAAGTCTTTAATAAAACTATAGTTTAGTTCTACAAGTGCAGTTTGGTTTCCGTGCCAGTTGCCCACGCGTTGTGTTTATGTCAGGACATTGTATCACAAACTGTGCATTGGTGAATTGATCTAAATAATATTGTTGGATTAGCCAGATCACTAGAGGTTATAACTTGCGTTCGTGACATCCAGTAAACAGAAAATTAAAACGTGGCTTTAGTTCTAAGCCTGCATGTACTACTTAATTTAGAGTAGTGATTTGTTATTTTTTGCGCTGTGCAAGTGCAGCTGTCGTAACAATACACTGACAGAATAATCCATATTCTACAATGTTTTCACATACATAATGGTTACCAATTCATACTTATACATTCAATACATACAAAAACTGCCACATTTCTCTAGTGGTTGCATGCACAGCGGATTAGCCTGAAATCCTGGTTTCTATTACCAAATCGGACATTACTATAAAATCACCGATGTAATTTAGATGCGAACAGTACAGCCATACCTTTTCTAAGAAAACAAGCTGGATAAGAAATACATACACTAGCAGTTTAGCAGCAAACACAACAGCTTTAGCTGCTGAGATAAGTCCCTCAGACCACTGCGGGTTCTTCCGGTACATCTTCTGCCGAGTTTTGGGATCGCCCAATTCGTTCTGAAGCTTGCGAGCATCCTGTACCAGTATTTTAACGGCGCCCATAAGTGTGGTGCAAGCGTCGAGGATTTTGCTGTTCACTTCGAGTTTGACGCCCGAGCCGCCGGCGCGGGTTGCTGCTAGCATGTTCTGTGGATTTGAACTGATCTTAGAAGATGTGATTTTGAAAAAAATGGGCCACAATTTCTCCAGTTTCCAGAACTCATCAGACGTATCATGTCAAAAGAATATCGACATAGTCCCGACATGCGTTGGTAACAAATTCTACAATCACCAGTTTATTTTTACAATATGACAGAAATGGTGCATAAATTCTCTTAGTTGAACCATAGCTAACAATATGAAAGTTAATATAGGTACACTGTGAAAATTACTTATACGACCAATGGATCGTTCAGTAACATTCGCATTTATTCACTCGACTGGCAAAATTGAGTTATACATCCATACATCTAAAAATTCGTCTGTTTGTTTGGTTGTTTTTCCAGTAATAGTTCTAATAATACTTTTTCTTGATATACTGACCTCAATCTGCGACGCAGCCTCTTCGATAGCCCTATCCATGTCAGCCAGCTCATCATCGACGCTCCTGGCTCCACTATTCAGCCTATCAGCAGCCACAGCAGCAGTCATCAAGCTACGCACTCGACTCCTCGCGTCGGAGCAATGCGAGCTCACTACGGAACCAGTCTTGATGGACTCAAGGCATTCCTTTGTGGCAGTTAACATTGAGCGACATTCGGTGTTCAGTTCTGTAAAGAGAATAAGGTTTAAAATTGTTAAATCGACAAGTAATAACCCTTCTTTGTAGTCGGGTAAAAATGGGCAAGTATAAGGGAAATATTTGGTTTAAAATATGGAGGTCATCCGTTAACTTAGATTAGCTACTACATATATTTGAGCAATCACGGTTATACGATACAATAACAATATTTTACAGTTTATGGATGACAATTGATTGTTTTGTTGTAATTTGCTGTTCACGATTTGGCAGGCTAACATAATGAATTCGGAGAAAAGGAGAACTTACTTTCAGCTAGCGCCAAGTCAGTAGACACATTGGACACATCAGCGACATACGCAGACAGCTGCGCAGTGTTATGTGCCGCGGCTATGGCCGACCTTGCGACCGACTCCTCATTCCCTGACACTTCGGAATGTCTGGCCAGTTCATCCAGTGCCTTAGCAGCGAGCTCAGCGGCCGCGCCCACAGAGTCGCGCGCCTGACCGTTCTCGAAGGAAGTTAGAGCTCCGGTTGCGACTTCGAGCGCTGCCTCTCCAGCGCATGTTACTAGCCGCGATGTTTCTAAATAACCGACATTTCTGCTGTTGAGTTTATTATGTATGGACACAAAATTTAACTAAAATTGGATTATAACAATAATTCATTATACAGTGAGGTGATTGATAGTCTTGCTAAAAATAAATCTGCATCATCTTGAGATGCGTATAGCTTCATAATTCAATGCATAATACATTATGGGATAAACATTTTAATTCAATTTACACAAGCAAAAATACAAGGTATTTTTAAATTAGCTGGCGAACCTTCACAAAAGAGCCTGTATCCTGAAGAAGTTCTATACAAAAGTCTGAACAATAAAAGTAATACTAACGCAACTCCAACGCCCTTTGCGCCTCTTCGAGCTGTCGCTTCACAGCCGCCAAATCATCTTCAAGCACAGTATTGTGTTGCAACAAGTCCTGTAATTCACACTCGGCATTCAATCTCTTACTCTCCGCGTGGCCTAGCCTAGTTTCCAGTAACTATACCACCATAGAAGGAACGTAGATAAGTCCGAAGGTTCCAAGCAAGTCCAAGAGCGCAGTAGAATCCATGCACAGCGCGGCAGGTTGCGTAGATGTAGAGGAAAGAAATAAAACATGCAGTTTAGATATCGATACACGCTTACAGTACAGGCAAGGAAGAAGCAAATAAAACAGTGTACGAGCTATTTACATGACGTATTTCGTAATATCACTGCTTTAAAATTCTGTTCTAAGAACTTTAATCGTTGAAAAAAAAAACGTAAAACGGAAAAGAACATAAGTAAGGACCGCAACCACAAGATGATCCCAACACCTATATGACGCTGTTGAATAATCCTAGTTAAAAAAAAATTATAATGAGAACTGAACAAAACACACTGATCCACCACCATATAAACTCAAGGTGTCCATAAAACAACGCGGTGTATCAACACACATTTCACTCAACGTCACTGATTTCCTAACCTGTCTCTCGCGTTCTCTTTCTGTTATTACAATATCCATATCTTCCTTCTCTTTCTGTTTTTCTTTTTGTAATTTTTCCAAATCATCTTTCAGTTTCTGTATGTTTGTTTCAGCTTCTGCGATGGTTGCGTCCTTCAGAGTAACTTGTTCATTGAAAGCAGTTTCTTGGTTTAGGATCTTTTCGCTTAACGATTGGATCTCAGTTTCTTTTTCATCTTTCAGTTGATCAAATTCTTCTTTCAATTTACTTATTTCGTTGTTCAGCTCAATCGTCAAAGCTTCTTTTTCAGATTTAACATCTTCATGGTCTTTCATCAAATAATCATGGGCTACAGTGAGTTCCAAAATCCTACTTTCTAATACCTATTCAAAGATACAATTAATTAAAACAAATATTATTTATTTAGGACGCCACATAGAACAACAGACATATTATTTATAACACAAACCTCTTTTTCTGACTTCAGTTCATTTGATACTTTTTCTTTTTCTTGCTTTAACTCTGTTTTCTGTTCAGTAAGTTCATTAATCTTATCATGTAGTTCTCTTAGTTCTTGATTTTTCAAAGCTAAATTGGTTTCATTTCTTTCCACGATTTTTTCATGTTCTTCCCTCAATGAATACAGTTCGTTATTTCCTATTTCCAATTCTGCCTGCGATTCTTTTAACTCGTCTGTAAGTCTGGCGTTGTCGTCAGCCAATTGAGTCACTTCTACATTTAAAGCTATAACTTGTCCATCTTTCTCAGCCACCATACTTTTCAAATTATCAATGATTTCGTCTTTACTTTCCGTTACATTTTGTAATTTATCTTTTAGAATCGTAATTTCAGTATTACATTCTTTAAGTTGATCTTCGTACGACGCTTTTTGTTCCTGTAATTGAATATTTGTATCGTTTATAGTAGTCTCAAGCGCAATGATATTTTTAGACAAATGTTCGGTTTCGGATTGTTGCCTTTGGCCAAACTCAGATTTCTCTTCAAGCATAATTTTTAAGTTGTCAATTTCAGTATTCTTTTCATCAATACCCCTCTGTATCTCCTCTTTTAATTCCAACACTTCTTGACTCTTACTATGTGCCAAGTCTTTTAGCTTATTTTCGAGTTCGGATATTTGCGACATCTTTTCTTGAATACTATTTTGTAACTGTTCTTTCTCGTATAATACTTCATTTAATTGTTTACTTAGTTCATTTCCAGCTTCTGTTAGTTCAGTTTTTAAAGACTCTGCCGTTACTTGGTACTGAACTAATTTATCGCTTCTTTCCTGAAGTTTAGAAATCTCTGTGGCATTTTCAGTGATTTTACGTTCATAGTTAGTTTTAGTATTTTCTAACTCAAGACGCAACTCTTCAAGTTGTTCTATACCCTCCTTTATTCTAGATTCTTTTTCACTGAGGCTTTCATCATACTCCTGTGTTTTAGTCGTCAACTCTTGGCTCAATTTTTGGCATTCTGCGCTATACTCGGTGTGGTTACTAGTAAGCTTTTGTTGTAAACTATCTATCTTTGATTGTAATTCATTAATGCAGTTATTTAGTTGTGTTACCTCCTAATAAAATCAAGCTAACATGAATTGGTTGTTATAATATGGGCTTATTAAATTGGGTCAATCAATTACACGAAGAATTAGTATTGTTACTGAGACGCGGCATTTTATTCAGCAAAGCTTAAAGTCTGGCACTAATAACGGTCATTTTGTTAACAAGCAGCTCTATATTTCATGCTTAAACGTGGCTCGATCATGCAATAACCTCACTAGCAAGCATCTACAATTCTACACTTCTATAAGAAATAAATGACTCTACAAAATATACAATACTGACCTCCTTTTCCTGTAAATGTTGTTGTTGCAACTCCTCTACCCGTTTTAGCGCAGCGTCTTTTTCTTCTACTACCTTTTTATACTCGTCTCCGCTGCTCTCCCGAAGTCCTATTAACTCTTCTTTCACTCTAGACAACTCTAATTCTCTTTCTTCCTTCTCTTGTTTTATCTTTTCTAGGTTTTCTGTGTTTTCTCTCAATTCGTTGGTTACAGTGGTTAGTTTTTCTTCTTGTTCTTTCGTTGCTGTTGTGTGCTCTATTTCTAGAGCTTCCATGGCAGCTTTAACAGTTTCTAACTCGAGTTCCTTTTGTCTGGACTGTTCGAGGTCTGTTCGGAGGCTCAGTATTTCGGATTTGTAAGCTTCTACCTCTTCGCTCGATGAAGCACTTTGCTGTAGTAATTCGACATCTCTACAGGGAGTGAAAAAATATTGAGTATTATGGACAAAGGCCGTCTTGCAAAGTCGTTTCTATTTATTTTTCTTTTACATAAGTAATGTAAAAGCATACTTTTATTTGTGTCGAGTAGAGAGTATGTTTAACCAGACTGATTAGTTACAAAATATGAGTATACCTTTTTTCTAAAAATAGTGGCCAGCCGCGCAGATGACCGAGTAATAAGTAGAATTCTCATTAGCCTAACTACATAAGCCGGGTACATAGCACAGCGGCACTTACTTGATTCTATCGTTAAGTTGCTGCTGTAGCGATACCTTCGCGCTTTCATGCTGCGCGGCAGCCGCCCTTAAATTAGCTGACGATTTGTCCACTTCGGCTTTCTATAAGGAAAATAAAACACGAATGATACAGGATGTAAAATGACATAGTAAAAATTATTGCTGGGAAATACCTTTTATTTTTGATGAGAAAATACGCTGTTGTCACAGTAGCGCGCAATGGAATGCACGTAAAACACGGTGCTTATGGGTGCATGCAACAGTATAGGGATTGTGGGGGTTTAAAGTTAAATTTAAAACTTGATTTCGTAAAAAAACGTCAAAACAAGTTGGAACAATAACAAGAACCTTCAATATCTCCATAACCAGAAGGTTCCCAGATATGGTCCAGTACAAATAAAATGTCACAATAACGTGTAGAATAACTGGCTCTCGGCTTTGTTAAGCGTTACACACCCGTTATGAAAGTAAATTAAAACATGAAATTTATTTATGGTAAAATAAAAATTCCCAAGTATCGGCTAAAACGTTTAACAAATCGACGTTTTATTTACATTTTTCAGAGATAACGGGTCAGGTGATCTTAGCTAGAAATTACAAGCAATAGATGACTGCTGTTTAATTGCTCAGTTTGAAGTTTGTCGATTTATTTGCTGTTAGTTTTGGCTTCTAAGGCCGAGATTCATAAAAGTTATTTATCACGTACTTTGGCTAAGGATTATTCCTGTCACTATCGCACACCTGTCAAACTACAAGTGCAAGATAGCGACGGGAACATGTCTAAGTCAAAGTACGAGCGTTACGTTTAGGCAGATACGAGTATCACACCTCTATCGCGAAACCGCATGACATCATGCAAGTCAGTTGGTTTGAACTACTGCGGTTTCGCTGCTATGGTTTCGTGGCAGAGGTGTGATACCCGCTTTATAGATCTGAGTCGAGCGATGAAATGGTGAAGCTTATATTATAGTTAACTAACTGCATAACGTCAACCAGCACTTCAGTACCAAGAAAATACGTGTACAGTTTCTGTGCATGTTTCAAAACTGGTACTAACCTGTCTAATCAACGTAATGTGTTCTTCTCTCAGCTGCGTGTACGCTCCTTTTAATTTTTGGAACTTCTCATCTGTCACTTTGGCTCGCTCTTCGGTCTCGTTGAGTTTTTCTACATGAAATAATAAAAATATTCAGAAATAACGAATTTCAAGACAAGTGAGGCCTGAAAAAAAAAACCAAATTCCCGCATAGCAACATTAGCAGCCTGGATTCAATAAACAGGCTTACTGGCTGTCGTTTTTTTTTTAGCTACTCGCCGGTTTGCTACGTAATAATAAGTTCTCCATCGACACGACTGTACATGCACACCGTTAAAATTGAACTAACAACACTGCGTAAGCGAGCCCACCTGCGTGTCCACGCATGTAAACATGTGACGGTTGCCCGTCACGGGCGCATGCTTAACGCAGTTTCAGGCCTAAATCACCTTCCTCTGTCCTGGCACAGCATATTTTGTTATTCACCCTCATCGTCTCAGTATTCATCCCTTTTCTAACCACACCATCTTTTGCACAACCAATCCATTGTTTCTTTGGTCTTGTCTGCTCTTATGACCATCCACATTTATACTCAAAACTCCTCACGACGAATCTCAAATTTCTCCACATCACATTAACTTCAAATGGGTACACCCATTACTTACTTTTAATTTCTGGTGTTTGCGCCATTATTATATCAGCTTTATGTTTTTCTTCTTCTAATTCTACCTGTAAACAGAAACGTGTTGTCAAATAACTTTTCAAATACAGTACCCGGCCGTAAAAATGATCACACGTGATCGAGTGTGGTTACCGAGTGTACAAACACGCTGTGAATGTGTGTGTAAATACAGGAGCTCTCGGTACCGTCCGAGACAATGCACAGTGTGTCGACTAGAACATGCTAGCTGGACAGAAATATTTTTTGACTTATATCACTTATGATGAATGAAAATAAGCCAAACATATTATTTTTCCTGAGTTCTGGTGTTATTGGTATGAATTAAAAAATATAAATATTATAATGACCGGTTTAATTATTTAAAATTAATGATACACACTAAATTAAAATGAATTTATGCAAAAAATAACTACAAAAACATTACAAATACAAAAACAAAACGTTACATTATGTAAAAGGCTGAAAATTACTACTTACAATCTCATTAGATACGTCAAAAAAGTCATCTAAATTGATTTTTTATTTTTTTATGAAAATGCAGAAATAAATTCAAATGAAATGCAAATACCACTAAGAACTTATGTTAATATTATGTACAAGTACTAGAAATTTCTATTTACAACCTGATTATATCTAAAAAAACATACAGCGTGTTACGGAAAGGGTATATACATACAAACCGGGTGAAGAGTGTATCTGGTTTCTAATCTCTGTACAAAATTTCAGCTCAAAAGCAATAACTTTGAAAAACTGAAAATACGTAATATGTTTTTTATTTCGATAGTTTATTCAATTGAAATCATAACAAACGTGTCACCGCACTACGAGGGTCATTATCCATTATCTGTGTCTGTGCAGTACACACACACACCTGCCCCAGCTTAAAACGTATATCCAGTATCTATCTCTTCCGACAGTCTGTGCGCCTAGTACGCACACACTTGCCGCGGCGCCGCTAAAGCGGCAGCGCAGGCGGCACGATTGGCGGCAGGATCAAACGACCGGATTAAAACGTGAATCCAGTATCTATCTCTTCCGAAAGTTCCGAAAGTACATGCAAGCTGTAGCTCTGACCGATTTTATGTTTACGTATGAAACATGAATTAAATTTTGTCGCAGCAACGTAGACATTTTCTTAAATAACACCTAAATCACCATCATACAATCACTAAAGAAAATAAGAAGTTTACCGACAAAACGGCGGCTTTCCTTTGATCTGCGAATAGTAAGTGTGCCGCGCGCGGCGTGGCCCCTTTGCCAACGATGTTACGGGAAACGTGATAACTACGTAAAAATTGATAATAAGTTTCATTGATGAAGTCTTTAAAAGTAACTTACTTTTTAATAAAGGTGAGGTTCAATGTGCTGGCCTTGGCGTTGTACGCACAAAGCCGCACGCTCACGCAGATTTCGCTGAACATTGCGGAGCATATCCGGCGTTACACTCTTAAAAGCGTTTTTGATTCGCACTTTCATTTCGAGCACGGTATCACACTCCACTGCGTACACAGTATTCTTAATGTAGCCCCACAAAAAAAAGTCTAACGGCGTCAAGTCTGGTGATCGTGGAGGCCAAGCCACACTCGTACTACCGCGCCCGATCCACTGAGGGAACCGCGCATCCAGATAGTTGCGAACCTCACGGGCGTAGTGTGCTGGTGCTCCATCATGTTGGAAAATCATATTATTATCCATCACAAGATCCACGTATCTTGCGACGGGTAATACATCGAGGGCATCGTCCAGCCGATTTCTTAAAAATTCTAAATAATTTGGACCGTTCAGAATTTGCGGAAAAAAAACTGGCCCCACAAGTACTTTGCCGATTATGCCAGCCCACACGTTTAGTCGCCATTGATGTTGGAATGACGACTGTGATGAAGCATGGGGATTGGTATGGGCCCAAACATGTTCATTATGCAAGTTGTTTATTCCCGCTCTCGTAAAACTTGCTTCGTCGGTCCAAAGCACTGTGGAACTAAAACTCGGCGAGGCGTCTGTCTGCCTTAGATACCACTCGCAAAAGGTCACGCGTGGCAAAAAATCTCCTGGCGTAAGCTCCTGAATAGGGCGGAAGTGATACGGATGCTGGCGGTCTTGGCGCAGCACCCGCCATACCTTCACATGGTTCTCAGCGCCCAGCACTAATGCTGCTCGTCTTGTGCTACTACGTGGAGTACTTTCAAAATATTCTAGCACAGCGTCTTCAAATTCAGGATCGCTCCTGCTTGGCCGACCTTCCGATGCAGGCTCATGGAATGAACCCCTGGAGTACAGACGTTGTACCATCCGGCTGAAACATGCCATCGATGGCAGCAGCCGACGCTCAGCTACTGGTCTACCGTCGATGAATCGCTGACGATACAGCTCTCGGGCAGCTCGCAGATTACCATCCGTTGCTCCAACACACAACATCATCTCATAATATTCACTATTACTACGTGAAGACATTTTCACGACCGCAGCAATCACTGATCTGACAATAAACACAACTTTGCACCGACACGGTTAGAGAGCGACTTAAAAGGAATCGAAAAAAGTCGGATATCCTACTACAGAATTATCCTACTATCCTAGTACTAAGGTAGCTGACCCAATTATTGCTAATTAAAGAAATTACGAAAACAATAATTCTGTACGACACCAAACACGTCATAAGAAGCATCTCTCATGCGTTAATACACGAAATTGATAAATCCATTTGAAAATTAACCTTAATTAAATGAACAATACTTTCAAACATTGTAATTTTAAAAACTTACAAACATTGAAATATTTTGAGATGAACAAGTAAGTCTTAGTTGCTAAACTTTGCTTACTTGGATATTGGAGATAATCAGGAAATAAACAAAAGTTTTGAGCTTAAAACAGGACTTAAGCAGTTTAGGCTGGATATCAAAATAAAAAAAAATAATTTCATAAAAATCAGATAAGAGCGGTGTGCCGACAACTGCCTCATTGACCCGAAATATCATTGTGTGTGTATCCTTTGTTATCCTACATGATTGTAAAAGTACAGAAATTAGGGTTGAGTATTATTATTGTGCGACAATTTCCGTTACCCTGAAGTCCTAGTACTTTAAATAACTTCTGTTGCATAGTTGGAGACATTCGCTGATTACGGAAAAGTTAAACACTCCCTCCCCCCGTTCAAACACGGCGCACGCGCCTATCATCGACGATCGGACAACGGGACGACTGTAAACAAAGTTTGGATACATTCAATAATTCACTTCTTTTTGATGTTATTCGCGGTGTCAGCGGCGTTAAGGAGCTACTTATCCAATGTTCACTAAAATAAAATTAAGTGCGGAACCCTCTGGCATTACCACACACACACACATTGGCACATTGGTACCAGGATACACATAAGTTACGTACAAAAGTTTTCTAGGGTTCATTTTCAAATTAACTAAAACTTTTTTTTTGTATTGAATACTTTTGTAGTTTCCTATTATTGCAATTTTAACATACTTTTGTCAGCCATTTATCTCAGTTAGTTTCAGTGTCAAAAACACAAAAAAGGATGATTATGTTAAAGCAGATTTACAGGAAAATTCTTATTAGTGCTGAGCTGGAAAATTTGGGCTATAGCTTTTAGGAGTACTTATTATTTGATATTTAAAGTATGATTTTATGAAAGAAAAAAATTACTCCTACTGTAGTATTAGTTACATACTGGGTACTGCCCAGTATGTAACTTTGTTTTACTAAAAAAAACTATTGTCTAAGTTACAATAAGGTTTTTGTTCAAATCATTAGTATGATTTTGTGGAACAAAACTAACATGCAGAACCCATTTTGCAAATTGTACCAGGAGAAACAAATCTTTTACGGAGTTGTTTCTTTGTGTGCAGTTTATTGACACCAATCAGTTGACTTGGTCTAGTGATGTGTAGAATTCGATTGGAAATTACATTTGATTTTTATTTTTAGTTAAATGTTTCTTAACTTTCTAATTATGTAGGTATATTCATTAAAAAAATGTTGCCATTTAGTTTGTTATCACCAAAAGAATCCGTGCCTTTGATATGTATATACCCTTTCCGTAACACGCTGTATAAACCGAATAAGATTTTTGTAAGTATTATATAAATAAATATTAAATATAATTATAGTAAGTCCTAATACCAATTTATAATTAATCACTCTCACATTCAGATTCAGATGAATCAGGTATCAAATAATTTTCATCAGTATGATCAAGGTTACTTGGTACCTGTAATAGTGGCTGTGAAGGCGGGATAATCATGTCTAAAACTTCTGCGGGTAATTTATTCAACCTTTTAACAGGGACTTCTCTAAGGGAATTAATCAAAGGATCAGACGTTAATAGAAGCATATGCAACAAGTCTGTGTTCGTGGCAATACGTGACCTTTTCCTAGTGTGGTGCTCGCGGAAACGACGACAATCTTTATTGCGAGCCTCTTGCGCTTCTTCCAATAGTTGTCCTATGGGAAGAAGTGAAGATTTGACTACTTCAGTGCTATGCACAAGTATTTTGTGTAAAGTAACTGGCATGTAGTACCACGAATACAGACTTAAATAAAGCGTTTTTATATCTGAACAATATTTCGCGAGTTTATTTAAATCAATATCATAACCAGAAGACAAAGTTGTTAACAAAATACCGAGTTTTTTAATTAAATCTACGTCTAATCCCGTAATTTCAGCACTTAGAGCTGCGTTTGAAAAAAACCTACGGGCAGTGTTTCCGTCATTTGAATTCCCATATCCCGGTTTTGGCTTGTCTACAATTAAACCTAACTCTTTCTTAAACTTATCTTTAATAATTTCCGAACGTAATTTTAAATGATCCTTATCAGCTTTTGACCTTGCTTGCCATTTCTTAAAATCTAAGCGATAACTTATGTGTAAGAGACACTCAAAGGAACGGATCCATGCGTGTAGTGTAGACAAACCAAAACTAAAATTATCTTGTTTGGCAGGAAAATCCTTGCTTTCGTCGTTCATCATTAGGGGTGTGGCGCCACAGATATAACATTTTTGAGCGGATAGTGTATCCGTCAACGCGTTACAAATTTTCCCGTCCGTCATGGTTAAAAGAAACTTATGATTTACAGAAATTTGAGAACCTGCAACGTTACATAATGTTGGAAGCAGTTGAGAAACTTCATCCAAAACTTTTTGTGTTTCTGTAGTTGTAAGTTCTTTTGTTTCCTTAGCAAAAATAAACTTTATTGGTCGGCAGTAGGTGGTCGATGACGGGCGAGGATTTTGCCAAATGATGGTATCACCGTCATATAATTGTAAAGGAACAAAAGAAAAAACAAACAGAAACTCATCTGTAGCTTCCACGTTTTCAAATTTCTGTTTATAAGTACTGTGGCCAGAACTTCCATCACAACCCCATTTACTGACTAATGTGAACGACGACGATTTTGAGAGCACACTTCTAATAACTTCATTCTGAACTTTTACTAATCGATTGGTGGTTAAATCTAAAATAGCTTGAAGCCTAATGTCCGCGCGTGATTCTGTTATAGAAATGTGTTCCTGTAGTGGATAACAAGATAATTTTGACTTACATAAGCTATAATATGATGGAAACACTCGATGTCCCGCCTTCATATACCACTTCCTTGTCTGCTTGTAAGAGTGAGTGGTGCACTTAGAGTCTATATAATACGCTAAAGCTTCATCACTACTTAATTGTCTGCCACCAACACAAGATTCCGACGTGGATTGGTTACCCTCTTGGCTGGGCTGTTGCTACTTCTAATAGCTTTTGCTACATTCCTGTATCCTGCCTTTCTATGAGCTATCTCAGCAGCTAACGTTAGCTCACTTGCGCTACGCTCACTAACGAGTTCTTCTACGCGGCGTTTTTTAGTTTTCTCAGAAGCATTTTCGAAATCTATTGGCGGTCTTCCAGGATGTAGCTTAAGCGGTGCCGATGTGGAAGCCTGTGGTCTGTGAAAAGCAACCTTAAACTCTAAGTCTGCACCTTCCAGCCACGTCTTATTTTTCTCCAACATCCTTTTTTTATCGAATCGACAAGAATTCCATTTTTCAGTCAATTTTGCCGAAAATCTTGATATTTGTAATTTAATTTCTTTTTCTGATGTATCTACAACATCCTCCAAGCTCCATTTCTGCTTTATATACCTTAGCATTAAATTATTTTTATCCTTTTTGTCTAATTTGACCCACTCTTGAAAAAATTCCATACGAGTAAGTTTGTATGTAACTTCTGAAAAATAAAAATAAAACCATGTTGGACTGTATTCGGGGTAAAAAAATATACATTATTTAAAAGCTTAAATATGTAGCTACCTTTAGAAAAAAAAAGTAAACTGGGGTAGACTGGGGGTTTTTAGTTATCCTCCAACAAACCTTTGAAAGTTAGAAAAATTACGCCTTGAAAGACGTATGAGGGTAGGTTTCTTTTATAAATTTACACAGTTAAAATTACTTTATCATGTATATATAATAAAAATATACATACCTTCTAGTATATAATCCATCACTAGTAAAATAGATTCAATCACAAAATTTCTTTGGAGATGTTAACCAACGTAGTGCTAAATTGCAACTGAATAAATGTGCATTTGTGATTTACACAATAAAGGGTACTTACACATTTCAAACAAAACAAATCCACAGTGTTAAACGAAAACAATTCCTAGAATTAGCGCCTCTATGGTGTTGTTTACGTTAAACGACACTTTGTTTTCGAGTGTTTGATAACGATTTCTGTCCAGCTAGCATGTTCTAGTCGACATACTGTGCAATGGCGAGGTTGTAAGTGTGTGTGTGGTATGTGTGCATGTGGTGTGCGTGTGCGTCTGTGTGTTATGTGCTGACGCTACTCGCCTTCACACATTCACAGCGTGTTTGTACACTTGGTAACCACAAGTAAAACACGCGTCTTCGTAAGATAAATATATTATACTAAAGCTTGATGTGTCATAATTAAGTCCAGGTGCATAGTTTTTATAAGTTTTTGTTTTACCTTGGCGTTATGTAGTTGTGTTTCAATACGAGTACAATGCTCCCTCATGGATCCTATCATAGTATTTCTCTCTTGCACAAGCTGTGATACCTCGGACCTGTTATAAAAAAAAATTGGAATACTTTAATCAATTATTTATTTACTTTAATTAAAATGGTTTTAAAAAAATCATGATATTAAGGCATTAAAATAACCTTAACGATTGGTAATAATTAAACGCATCCAGAGCAGTAACCTTCGCTGATATTTTTACCACAGCTTGAGCTACTTTTTGGTCTACCGTGATTCACATCTACTTTAAGGTAGGTATGTCTCGATTTTTGTAAAACCGACGTCGAACGGTGCATGATTTTACGCACATTTTACATATTCTAACTAGAAAATTTACACCGTGCATGCTCGTCCGTAAAATCACGCATCGGAACTGGGAAGCCGGCTAAAGAAAATTAATACAGGATGAATAACCGTTTCGTATAAGTAATGATCACAAATGTTTATCCTAATTTTTTAGATTAAGCACTTCCTGTCAAAAACAATATTTGTGATGAGAAATAAATAAATAAAATTATAAATGACTAAGTGATGTTATACTGTGTGTACCTCATTCTCTGTAGTTCGTTCTGCAGGTGGTCAATGAGTCGGTCGCGCTCCACGACAGGGTCGGGCTGCGGCGACTGACTGGCACGAGCCTCGAAGTCTTCTAGGTTATCTTGCACTGACATCTGTTTACAAATAATCTCGTTTAATTTCTTATTTCCTTATCATTTATACCCTTATACAAGGTGTAATCTTAATCACTGTTAATCTCTTAAGGGGTCATTGTACTTTTAATATGAACAACTTTTTACTATGGGACCAAACCTGAAATCGCGAAAAAAATCAGCTTTTCCCTACATTTATGTTCGCATAACTCGTCAAAATGTAGGGAACACCCGATTTTTATTCGCGATTTCGGGTTTTACCCCATAGTAAAAGCTGTTCATAATGATGAGTACAATGACCCCTTAAGAGGTTAACAGTTATTAAAATTACACCTTGTATTTGTAAAAACCCGTGCCATTAGAGAAAGAAATTAAAAATTGACGGTGCTAATCACTCGTACATTATTTCATTATTTCCATGCGAGTGAAAAGAATATTAAAAGATCTTTTAATTGGCCGCCATTTTCAATTCGTTTATTTAATGACGCGGCTTCGAGCTCGTAATATCTGCACTAACACTTATTTTCGAGTCTTTTCTATGATTTGATTATGTTATAGCATTTTATAGATATATTTAGCAGTAGATATCTTCTCGGCGGAGATAGCATTGATAGCAATTTCAACCATAAGCATAAGAAATTAAAGTTCATTTCACTCATTAACTTCACCGCTGCACCATAACTACGCCGGACCATACTTATTTATAGGATAATATCAAGTTTTTACCTGGCTCATAGTATCAGAAGTGTCGATGAGAGAGGCCACGGAGTCAACTTCATCTGGCGAGGGCTCTGGTATAGACACCACTGGAGTCACGTATGTGCCGAAGTCTGACTGTGGACAAAAATAATAATAAGTTTAGTATTACAACGATTGATCTTCAAATGATCCACAAAGCCTTTTAGAAAGCTGGATTTGGCTTAAGGAATGATTTTTTTCTCAACTATGCTTGGTAAATTCGAGCAGAATTTTGACAACCTTCTTCGAGATAAATTGAAAATGCTGTAATAGTCAAATTCATGCGAGCAGCAGTCGGCAATGTTAGTATGAAAATCCATATCTGTCGTTTAGCAGCCGAATAAATTACTATGAAAACTCATATCTTTCGTGTAATTTAAAAATGGAACGAACTTTTTACTTCGACACGTGACAACCAAGGAGGTAACTTATCAAAGATGTGTGTCTCGTCCATCAATGCCCTTTATGCAGGCCGCGGCAGTAATGTACTATACCAGGATACTGACATTTATAGAGATTCGTTAACGAAAAAGATGTTTTTTTTTGCCTCTATTAGAAATCACAATGTGAGCCAAAACCATTACTCGTAAACTGTTCCGTATGTATGACAGAGGCCACAGCATAAAACGTTATCACTTTATCAGAAACTCTGTACCTGTTGCAGGAAATTTGGCGGATTGGAAGGTAGAACTGGCAGTGTGAGGAGGTTTCTGTAGTATTGTAAGCTGCTGGCGTGTTTGTAGAACGAGCTTAGCTTCTTGAACTGTTGTCGGAATCTGAAACGATACATTCTATTGCATGAGGGACATTTATAAATTGGCGTAATATAATAGATAAATCTGAAGTTTTCTTAGTCTCATGTTGCTTGCTTTGATGCGTTCCAAAACGAAGTCGGTACCTAGATTGACTCTTAGTTGGACTATGCGCATTATATTACACTACCAGCGCCCCACGGTTGCACCAACATAAGTCTCGATCCCGTCAGAATATCTGGATAAAAAGTATCCTATATGTTAATCCAGGTTACAAACTATCTGTGTGCCAAAGAATCATGGCCACGCCCCTAACACGCTTGGACTAGTAAAATTTAACAAAACGACTCTTGATGAAACATACGTTGTTTCATTTGTCTAAATAAATGGTAACAAGTACGGCCTTCAAAATATTTTTAAAAGATGGGAGAGTCAAGTAATTAAGAAATATATTTTTTGAGGTTAAGTGGTATATTATTAATCTGTGGCTTTTGAATTGAGAGGTTTTTCATCTTTTTTTTTATTAAGTTACATATTATGTCAAATGCAGGGCCCGTACTCTACATATCCGTTAAGGTTGAATTATCTTCATTCATAAGTAGGTACCATAATAGACATGGACACGTTGAATTTGTCCCTGATAATAGAGGAGTTTCCAAGAAGACTGCTATACATACGTAGCGTACGTACAATACGAGGAGAAATCCTTTCAGTAATAAAAGATACAATTCTTGTGTTTTGCTCTAGGACAATGTGTCGCGCGATTTACACACAATCCACAGTTAACACACAGAATGGAAGACATTTTGCCACTTCCAATAGAAGATCCAAAACGTGATGCAGTTCCAAGTCCAATATACGAAAGCCAAGTCAACTAGAGTAGAAGAATCAGTCGGTGTCCGTAAGCAATGCAATATATCAGGAATTCAGGAAAATAACACAAAATCGCACAGAACACAGAGTCGTCGCCGAAACTACAACACAGTTTGCGCAGAAAAGTGTCAATGTCAATCATTCTTTTGTTTATATTACTTGTCAAAAATAGAGAAAGGCCACGTCATCGATCAATTTATGCAGTATCGATTTTGAGATGTAAAATCATTACTTTTAAACAGTTTACGTTACCCGGGGTTTTATTTCGATTAAAAAATAAAATCGATTCAGATCTAAGTTAAAGTATGGACTTCTCTAGTAACGTTAACCTTTTAACCGCCCGACTTCATATCAGTTGTCGTGCCCCCAGCGCCGGGCACAGTGAATTATTACGGTATTTGGTCGTAAATATACGACCCTGGCGAAATGGACACGAAAATACTTGTCGGATCAATCCGACGTTGGCGGTTAAAGGGTTAATAATACAAATGCGTTCAAAATCAATATTTTACACTGCGTTCTGATAATGCAAAATTATATTTATAATGATATAAAATATCTATACTTCCCCATCTTCAAAAAATAAACTGATGATATCTATTAATTACATTAACAATGTACTACATTTTGGTGACAGTCTCATCTTGGGACGAAATTCTGTTTTTTCTTAGTCCAAAATGACCATGATCCTTTCATCTAAATCCGTTCAGTAGTTTTTGCGTGAAAGAGTAACAAACATCCATCCATCCTCACAAACTTTCGCATTTATAATATTATAATAGGATTATGCTATGCTATGTTAGTCACCTCTCGCGATGTCCCGCCAGGGTGTCGGCAGGCAGCGAGGCGTGCAGTCGGAACAACAGGCGCACGTTACAGTCGTATATCTGCGACGCGTCTTGTGCGCACGGTATGAGCGCGGCCAGTCGGCACTGACCGCTAGCTGTCATGGAGTTAGCGCGAGCGTTGCCCAGGCTGTCGAATACTGCAATCAAAAGAAAACATAATTTCAAAAGATTCAAATTAAAAGGCTGGAAAAAAGCCGGCTGCAAGACGGTTAGTAAAAAACGCACGGCTTCTTGACATAGAAATTACAAGGTAAAAAAGCAATATATGCTTTTATAACTGACCTGACGCTTGCAAGTTGAGGATCTCATCCATATAGTCGAACAATTCCACGCATAGTTGGAAACTGTAACAAAAATGCTGTCATGTATTGAAATGCTCTAACGATAAACTATTGAACAAAATCTCCGAAACAAAAGCCAATTTTTATGTTGAATATTTAAAACTGGACAAAAATTTAAAAAGTGACAATCTGTAGTTACGTGGCTAGGTGTGGTCCCAAAGAGAATGGGGAAGGTCGGGCAAAGCTAATTGTAGATGGCGTGATCATAGCTAGGTCCCCCACGGCCTACAATAAGTTTGACATTTCGTTCATTCATGAGTTTACTTTTATTTCGCTATTTCGTTATTTTCAATATTTTAAATCAAGTATTGGACATAGAAAGTGTCAGAATTTAAAACCATAAATATATCCTCAAAGTCACTTTCTTTAAAATGTTTCTACTCTGTTTAATTTATAAAACATCTCTACGAATAGCTTTAAACCACCATCTTTTAATTTTAGGGTCTCTCGGGAAATGGTGGACTCCAATTTCGGAGTATTTAGTAACACAACAACGCATCATTTTCGCAAAAATAAAATAAAACCACTTCATGCCTTGTATTATTGGCTTGTGTTGGGAACTAGCTACAACAGCGCCATTTTGACAGTTGCCTTCCCCATTGCTCTCTCGTCATCACTACCAGAAGACGACGACGCGACGTGTAAACTGTAGGTGACAGCCAAAATGGCCTTATTTTAGCAGTCCCGTTTTTAAATCACAGGCCTAATATACAGCCTTGGCCAAAAGTATTGAGCACCCATGATATCTTTCAGTTTTATGCGGAGTATCAAATAGAAATAAAACAAAACGTTTTATATGGGTTTATTTTACTATTTATTAATAGAAAATTAATATTTTGTGGGTCCACCCTTTGCCTTAATTACGGCAGAAATTCTTTTTGGTAAAGAGTTAACAAGTTTTTTACAGTTGTCAACAGTAATCGAGTTCCATTCTAGGCGCAGGCAGCGTTTTAAATCTTCTTTGTTGTTAATTGTGTGGCGCCTAACCCTGCGCTTTAATAAACCCCATAAATGTTCTATGGGGTTCAGATCTGGAGACTGAGCTGGCCAGTCAAGCAGTTCCGTGTTATTTTCCCGAAACCATCTCATAGTGCGTGCAGATTTGTGGCATGGCGCGTTATCCTGCTGGAATTTGACACCATCCATATTCGTGTCGCCAAAAAGTTTCGTGAATGAAGGCAGTAATGCAGTTTCTAGTACATTTATGTACTTAGTAGAGTCCATGCGACCCTCACACACGAACAATTCGCCAACTCCAGAATCGGTCATGCAACCCCAAACCATTATGCTGCCTCCACCGTGTTTAACGGTTGGGATCACACACTCTGGCTTAAATTCTTCGCCCACACGGCGACGCACAAAGGTCACACCAGGTGTACCAAAAATCTGCAATAAAGAGAAAAATATTGAGTTCCGTAAAACTAAAATAAATTCAATTATGCGTTTGGTTTTTAAAACATTTTATAAAATTGTATCAGGGCATTAAATTAACTTACTCACCTCAAAGTTTGATTCGTCTGACCAAACAACATTTGACCAATCTTCAGCGGTGAAAGTTCGGTGTTTTAAAGCCCATTTCAATCGAGCTTTTTTGTTGTTATCGGAGAGCCATGGCTTCTTCCTAGCTTTACAGCCTTTCAGACCAGCTTCTTGAAGTCTTCTGCGAGTAGTTCGAGCAGAAATTGGCTTCTTAATTTGTTCCGACAACTCAGCAGCGAGCTCTGAAGATGTTTTTTTCCTATTTCTTAACGACTCTCTCAGTAACTGACGATCTTGACGGTCTGTGGTGATGCGTTTGCGCCCAGTTCTCGGTCTATTTTCATGTGATCCGGTAGTAGAGAATCGCTGAATAGCATATTGCACGGATCGGCGCGAACATTTCACAGTTTTAGAAATCTCTACTTGTGATTTCCCTTGCTCATACAGAAGCTGTATCTGCACACGTTTTTCTAAAGAAAGTTCGTTTTGTTTTGGCATATTGCAACGATAACACTTAAAACTTCTGAAATAAAATACAAAAGGCGCACTAGATCACTGGATGTGTTCACAACGAGCGATAGTAGCGAACTGATTAATAAACACAAAAATTGAAAAAGACAAATTTTGTTGGACCTAGGTGTTGTGTTGCTAGCTGCGGCGTGAGTCATTATTTTTAAACCTCTGTAGATGCCGATTCAATAATCCATAAACAATAGATTTGGTTTACTCCCATACTTTCCGTGAACGAGCGAAATTTGTAAGGTGCTCAATACTTTTGGCCAAGGCTGTACATCTCACCGTGACCACTGTAAGCGACTACCAAAAAGGTCGTATTTAAATGGTAGTATTCGCTGGATGCACTAGTGTTAAAGGACCAAGAAAACTTACTGAGTTTGATATCTGATGCCCAATTCCCGTAACTAAAAACGTTCAATATCTAGTTGCAATCTCATCTCAGCGATAATCAAATGTCAAAAATGTAGGGAAATTATAGGTATTTTTGACATATTGAGACTGAGATCAGAGGGGCAATTCCCGTAATTTTAAGAACGTTCGCAGAGTGATCTCAGTCTCAATATGTCAAAAATACATATAATTTCCCTACATTTTTTTCAAATTTTTGACATTGAGTGTCGCTGAGATGAGATTGCGACTAGATTTTGAACGTTTTTAATTACGGGAAATGGGCTCAGACTGTCCGGTTTCGGACTAGCGAAAATTAAAGGGGAGGTACAGACCATCAATCTAAACAACTTTTTTCCGGGGACCAACCTCGTAATCGTGAAAAAAAAAATCCGTCGTCCCATACAAAACTTCAATACCTACTCGACCAAATGTACCCTTAATTTTCACTAGTCCGAAACCGGACATCCTGTATACAAAAAATGAAAACACAAAATAATTCAACTCACTAATTATTGACATCATTCTCCGCGATGGCGTCTAACTCCTCAGCTGTCAGCTGCATATTGCCCGGGAAGCGAGGGTTCCGCGCGTGGAACTTCAGCTTGCATACTAACAGGTTGCAGTACAAGTGAACCAGCTTGCCGTAGCCTTCGCGTAAGTGTACCTGGGGAGGATTTAGATAGTGATTGAGAAAAAGGAATGAGGCGGTATTACAATGTTCTAAGAACAACGCAACATAACATAACATCACATTTGTTTTTCCCGACAAGTTAGTTAGGTAGAGGTGACCTTATAGTACACCCAAATTTCACATGTTTCAGTTCCATGTAATAAGGGCGAGCCTACCATCAATCGGGCACAAATCCAGACGAAAAACCCAATAACACTTTGTCTGCCCGGGCATCGAACCCAGGACCTCATGCTCAGTAGTAGCGCTCTCGATCACTACACCAACGAGGCAAATAAATAATATACATAAAATCACGCGTTGTTTCCTCGAAGGGTTGGGCAAAGGTGTACTAATAAATAGTACAACCACATTTCGCCAGCTATGTTTAAGTCCCATGTAATAGGGGGCGAGCCTATCGCCATCAACCGAGCAAAAATCTGGACTCTGGGCTGCTACTGAGAAATTCCAGATAGAAAAACCCAATAACACTTTCCCGGCCTGGGAATCGAACCCAGGACCTCATGCTCAGTAGTAGAGCTTGCGACCACTACACCAACGAGGCAAATAAGTAATATACATTATGTAAACAAATCTTATTTTATCAAGGAGCTTGTAGGTTCTTTTCATGATTTATTATTCTAATTGAAATATACCAAAAGCTTTTGCTCTTCTCCAGGATCTTTTTTTGAACCGTGCTCTAATGTCTTTTGGAAACTGATAGTACTTGAACTAGCGTAGAAATGGACCAGTTGGAGTAATTAGCGCATTATAAACAACAGCACAATGGCTGTTTCAAGGGGCCCAAAGATACGGTTTGTACCGGTTTATGCTTATGCATGTAAAAATCTATTAGAAACATGTCCTCATTTTTCTCGTACCATCCTTTATTTTCATTTTGTGGACGTAGTTTTAAGATGAATGGTATTTAATTATTAAAATGTAACTGCGATACTATGAACGATAAACGGCTACTTTACATTTACCAAGAAAACTTGTTCGAAAACAATAACACAATCAAAATCAAAATATTTTATTTCATATAAACCTACATGGGCACTTATGAAACGTCGGAATGAAGAAGAAAACAATGGATTACCAAATACTTCTCAATTCACAAAGTTTGAAGTGTGCATTTAGCTTTTCCAAGAAACGACGTTTCGAAAGGTACTAAATGTACCTATAATGTAATACTACACAATGTTTATGATTGATTAGGTGTTCATATAAGATAATTTAATCAGATTTATCCAAGGAAATGTGTTGTGAATTCATTAGCACATACCTACGAGTGAAAGAATCACAAGGATTTTCATAATATATTATTCAGAGATTTCAGTCTACCTTTATTGACGCCACCTGCCCGCAGCTAGACAAAGCTAGGACTTAGGACACCAATTTTATTCAAATTATCTCGCTAAGTATGCAAATGCCAAACATATCTCGATCTCTTAGGTATGTTTCTTGACACCGGCTACGGTAGCGGTAGGGCAGAACGTTGCCTGAAATCACTAATCACAGCCATGTCGCCTAAATGAAACTTACCCATAGCTTGCCCAAGTTCTCGATCATGCCAATATGACGCTGCGAGTCATCGAGACAGGCGGGGTGCCCCTCACGCAGCAGCTTGTGTGTCACGTGGCAGAACTTCCATGCCACGATGCGGTTCTCTTGTAGTGGAAGACGTATGGCCACCATCTGGAGGGTTCAAAAAGAAGGATTTGTTAATAAAAATAGACACCTGATAAAAATGAAATAAAGATCCTAACGACACTTGGGACTTAATTTTCTCCTTCCCGACCATTAATCTCACATGATTAGCATCAACTTCACTATGTTTTTTAAAACAGTGGCAAAAACATGGACACTATTTTGGCGAACTTGCTCCTAATACAGACCCTAGCAGATAAACCAGTAAAGACGCTAAAGGTAACTGATACATTCTCACTACAAAGACAGCAGTAAAAGCGGATTTGAGCAATAGCCGAGACAATAATATCACATAAAACTATTACAATCATTGTTGTATGGATAGATCAAAGATAAATACCCACGAGGCCGCGACCAATCTACAATAGAAATGTTTGTAGATGCTGTCATCTGGTGGGCTCAATAACACCATCTGTTAGCAACACATTGGACACAAAACATCGGGTCACGACATCACGACTTTAATTTGATTCGTGTATCACTAAAGGGGCGCATGGTGATCTAACAGTCGGGACACTGTTAATACCCAGAGATTAAGTCAAGTAGTGGCCCGTCACATTAACCGTGATTTATTGGTGAATGCACGTCGGGCTTTCTTCGTCAACATTTACTTTAATGGCTTAAACACTTGAAATATAAAAGGGACAACTTGTATCGCGTTCGAGACGTGACTGTCCAGTATTAAAAGGGATTAAGCAAGATGACTTGTATTTGCTTGTCGTTATAGGTCCTAATGCAAGACGAGGCGAGACAATATTCTATAATCCGACAAATTGAATAAGCAGATAGAACATCAAATATCAATGTTCATTTTTGTCGTCGTCGTTGGCTACTAATCTCTTCAGTACTACCTCAAGGCACAATACTTGGTCCTGCGCTGACTTTATTCATATTTCGCTTGCAGGCATAAGGAAATGCGTCAGAGCAATAACTATGGACTTCTTATCTTTGCAATAACTATTGACAATATACGTCCTACTATTAATTATGGTGTTGTTATTTATTCAAAGTTATAAGAAATTGTGTGGAAATTGGTTGGCAAGGTATGTGATGCGGAGGAATGAAGGAAATGTCGTGAAGGAAAGTTTTGGGTATGAATGTGGATGGCTATAAGAGTAGGGGCACACCGAAGAAACCATGGATGGACTGTGTGAAAGATGATATGGCTAGAAAAGGAAGCGGTGACTACTGAGATGAGGACTAATAGAGAAGTATGAAAGAAGAAAACATTTGCGCCGACCCCAAATAAATTGGGATTAGGACAAAAGAGAATGATGATGAAGAAGTTCTTACCCAATATGTGATGGCGCTCTGTTCCTTGAAGGTGCCGATGAGTGTGCTGCGAACATGTTTCTCTTTGACAGGCGTCTCGATGGCGTTGATCGCTTTCTGTATGGCTAATGTCTGCAAAATAAATTAGGTATTATAGCAAAGATAACTAATATTTTTCAATGTTTTATGGCTATGAACCTGTTGTGTCCCACTGCGGGGCAAAGGTTTGCTTCGTTACAATTTTCCTGGTCTACTGCAATATGAGGCCAGTCTTGTTCCACCATCTCTTTTTGGGCCTACTACGTCGTCGGTTACTGATTTTCTTTTGTCTAAAGCA
Organism: Fissipunctia ypsillon; assembly: GCA_947568875.1. NCBI lineage: Eukaryota > Metazoa > Arthropoda > Insecta > Lepidoptera > Noctuidae > Fissipunctia > Fissipunctia ypsillon. The sequence goes on from OX387657.1 coordinate 6,809,210, forward strand.
CATCCAGAAAATAAAATGCGTATTTCATATTCAAGATGGGAAGAGTATATTCCCATGTAAGAAGAAATTAATAAAAATTGAAGAAAATTATTTCTGATATATCCTGATTCCCGGTTCCTGTCTTCGTTTCTAATTAATCGAGTCCAGAAATCAGTTTGCTATACATAAGTAAGCCAATTTTATATAAAACTTTAAATAAAACTTTTGAGTTACTTGATTAAGACTTATCACAAACCTAAGTACTTATTATAAATAAAAATAGGCTTTGTTTTCTCTGACCCTTCTTCGTACATACGTCCCCGTAGAGCGAAAAGTCAGTAAGTCTAAAAAAAAAAGTTAAGTAGAAGTTTTTCTCAAGTTTTATGTTCTTGTAATATAAACTTTATTTTATATCCTCTAAATAAAGCTAAAAACATAAAAGTATGTAATGGCAAGCCAAAATTATGACGATTTATATTTTTTGCTCAAAACAGGGTTTTACGACTTAATGACTTTTCGCTCCACGGGGACGATATACCATTCAATAATATTATATATTTTCTATTATTTCTATATTATAATTTATTATATTTTCTGGTTGTTAACCACATATTAGCAAAATAACTATTATCAGGTACCGGGGCAGGCTGTCTTGCGACATAGGCCTCCTCTATTTCCCTCCAGTACTTAGTATAGGGTAATATAAACACTATGATATCGTGTAACATGTTACAGATTGCCAGTTGATATGAATAAGGGGGTCAAACTGTTATGTGCTTTAAAGTCGTAACGTCAAGCGTTTTACAGTAAACAATAAAAATTCCTAACATGCAATGCTTTTAAAAGCAAATGGAGAAATGCACTGTATTGTTCTACAGGTCCAATGACCTGGTTTTATTACGTGTTTAAAGTTAACCTAAATAAGGCATATCGGCCTTTTAAAACATACTATACTATGTACAGTACCTACAGGGTGTTGTTTATTTACGGCCGAGCTCAATAACCTATCTATCACCAGTTTTGGCATACTGGAGATAGAAAAACCTACCTATCTATGGTTTTAACGTCCCAATAATCTATAAGAGATTATGGAATCTTACCGGCCTGACATAAGGACACAGATAGAATTATATTGTCTACCATCAATAGCGATCTGTAGAAATGTGCAATTTAATTTAATTTTTTACAATATTGTACGCAGAATTGTAATCTTTGTTTGATTTTAAGATAAGTTTTATGTCATCATTTAGCGTGGATAGATTTTGTCATTAATTTTAATAATTCTAATTTTGTTGCATATGTGAAATTTTAGATACTACTTTTTTGATATTTGTACGCCGTCAACGGCAAAGCATAGTGTACCTATACATATTTTTATTTACAACACCTGTTTTTACACCCACCTATGTTTTACAAATAAAAACTTTGACTTTGACTTTTATTGAAAATAGGTTATTGGGTTCGGCCGTTAGAGAGGTAATAAGTAAATAATTTAGTTTTCAATCAACAGTTAAAATAGCTTATCCATAAAGTAGGTAAAACGGTCAATTTTGTTAAAAAAACTAATGGCGGAGTTCACCGACTTTTAAATGAACTGTTTATATATTTAATCAGTTCATTCCTTAGGAAATTTGACATAAACCAACTGATTGAATACCTAACCGGTGGTTTGAATGTTGGTGGACACAAGCATAAGAAACACTAAGTTTAACTTGACATACTTTCAGTCAGCTAGAATGTAAACAAAAGAAACAAGCTAGCAACGTTAATATCTTCTAAACTTCCGAATTTATGAAATGTAAGAACAAAATGGTGTTATTCGATAAACAAACAAGCGAATTCGCATGCAATGACGATTGGGGCTTGCGTCATCGGCATTGCTAATGTTGCTGCATACTATTCTAATGACAACCAATGTACGTCTCAGAATATGTGTTAGGAGAACCACAACATTCTCACAACGCTCAATGGATGAATTCACATTACAATTTGTAATTAATAAAGAGCAGTCACAAAAACAGGTTCATTATCACGCATCACTGATTACTTTGACTTCAACAAAGCCATATATATTTCTGAATGTTGAATTAATCGTATAAGATGACATTGATGACTGTATCTGTATATTTATATTAACCACTAGCACTTTCCGCGCGACTTCGTCCGCGTGGATTTCGTACTTTAGTACCTCGTTAGGGGCAGATTTTCAAAAAACCCTGATACACTTATTCTTTATTTTTGGTCTAAGTATAAATACTGAGTTTCGAGCTACAGCTCCTGCACACAGGCGCGACACGCGACGCGAATCGCGCGCGACACAAAGCCACCGCTCGTCGCGCGACCAGCGGTGCCTTTGTGTCGCGTCACGTGTCGCGCCTGTTTGCAGGAGCCTTTAATCAGACCGCGCGTTAAAATTCTTCCATACAAACTTTAATACCCCCCAACCCCCCTTTAAGGGGTAGTTTAGAACAAAAAAATGACAAACTTCATAATTTACTTAGATAAGTATTCGTGCCAAGTTTCAAGTTTAGTAACTCAAGAAATAGGATTTTTTATACAAACAAAATCCCCCTTTTAACCCCCTTAAATGTCGAATTTAGAAAAATCTTTCCTTAGTGGATGCTTACAACATAATATAAGGCATCAACTGCCAAAATTTCAAGTTTGTAGCCGCAGCGGTGCAGGCTCTGCGTTGATGAATCAGTCTGTCAGTCAGGACAAGTAATATAAATATGTATAAATAGTAACATCGCCATAGCTGATGCTGTACTCAAATATTGAAAGACATTTTATAAAGTGGCACTAAATCAAGAAAAAATAAAAGGACAGACCGCGAAGATGAAAGAAAATATACCAAAATAATACATTATGTAGTTGCTGGAGGCCTCGAAATGCCTAACTCTAAGTTAACCTTTGAATTGACAGAAGAACAAAGACACCATACAAAAACTTGCAAATTACACGTTAAAGCGACTTTAATTTGGCAAATACAAAACAATCAATTCTGCAGACTTGCAACTCATTCCTTGATCAATTAACTATAACCAGAAAACAATGACAGAACAGTAAAATAATATTATAAACGTCTCAAGCTAGAAGTACTGTTCCAAGTTCCCGTCAGCCAGTTAGTTAGGAAACTACCAAAGCAAAGTTAGCTATGACTAAGGAAATGAGATTTCTCTAACAGATACTAAGTTGCGCTTTCATCTGTAAACTTTGAAATGGTATCATTCAACCGTGTTATTTGAGTTTAAGTTTTGAATTGGAAAGCGTCGTTATGAAAAGCATTAATAAAGTAAGCTTTTTGTTTTTATTCTTCAGCTTTTTAAAAGATAATAAAGTTCATACATTATGCAAAAGACTTGGCCGTTAAATGAAAGAACCAATTTAAATTATCCTTTGATTCAGGAACCTTGCTCTTTTACATTTTAATTGATCTCCGCTTTTATTCAATGTATTTTTCATAACTATATTTTTTATTTAGTTAAATCTCTACATAGTATAAATTACAGTCGCTTTCCGCGTCTGTCTGTATATCCGCTAACTCCTCCACCACCACTCAACGGATTTTGATGCGGTTTTCACCACCATTTAGAGAATTTATTCCGGAAGGCTTGTGTATAAAACATTAATATTTAACTTTGATATAGCTCAGTAATCTCGATGTTTTGACATGTCGCCACATCAGTACATTGCTTGCACCCATGCGAAAGTAAAGGTGTTAACAAAGTTGAGTCATGAATTCATGATGAGACAGATAACCTTTTTCGGCATCCTAATCTTGTATGATTCATTTAGGAATACTGTTTAATCTGTTTATCACCAAATAATCGATATATTTGGATAAGGCTTCGTCATGGTGAACAATCTAAATAAATATAAATAATTAACTATAGACAGGTAGTAGGTAAATGAGTCAATCGGAACTGCCGTTAAGAGTTACACGCACATAACTATAAATCCGGCAGATTTCCTTATAACTATGTACATGGATAAAGTACTCATGTATGACATATCCTTATAATACTTATTTATAGCGGCTTCGCGTTCAGCCCTGCATAGTAATGATCTTTATGTTTTCAAAGGACATAAATCAAGGACAAAGAATTTTAATGATAATACTGCAATGGTTAATTCATAAAGAGTTGTAAGTTGCATTTTGTGACCAACCAAATGGGAATGTAGTGTCTGTTACTCTCTCATACTATCTAAATCAGTGAATGTAATTCTGGTTTATTTTCGTTTTGTTCTTGTCTAGCAAGAGACTTCAGCGCATCTGTAGCAGCTACAAACTGTCCACAAAACAACAAAGTACATTCGTCCTGTGCACAGTCAACTATATTAGTTCATCTCATTGAATTAGCACACATACGATAATCATCGACTCAGAACATCTGCTTTACAAACTTCTGTAATCTTTACTAAGTATTTCCTTTACACCTAAATAAGATATTTACAGAAAGAAACATAAACAAACACTCCAACTTTGATAGCGATTCCGATGTTTGTGTGTAAACAAGAAGCGGGGTGTAAGTGCTACTGAACACATGTTGCTTTAGCGTTGAGTGCTCGATATTTTTAGACAGTAAATACATTGGGGAAGCCGTAAGCAACTACGATATAATATGTAGGGGGAAGTTAGCATGACACAAATGTAATAACATTAAGTAGAAACTACAAAAAGTCTACGATAATAATCCTAAAATCCTCCGAAACTCAATGCATATCGACATCCAGGTAAGTATATTTTTTACAAATGTGCGCATCGGTGCACAATGGTAATCGTACCTACCGTAATGTCGCATCAGACACAGAATGAAAACGTCAGTAACTGTACTGAGTTGTACAAGAGATAGTTAACGATTATACAAAGATTCTGTTCCCAGAACAGATGAAAGAACCTCTTTGTCGCACTTAACCTTGAGCAAACTATACAAACAAAGATCTTGACCGAAACGCAACTTCCGAAAAAGATAAAGATTCCTATCTTAAAAGGCTTAATCGAGACTTGCAAGCTCGTGCCTTTTCCGTAGTGTACTGGTGACTCAAATATGGACCAACGGTAAACTCAGCACGACAAATAAACTTATAAGGACATAAGAAGGTTTTTAACCATGCATCGCTGATATTTGGAGCTTTGCTTTGGAGATGATTTAGAGGTTAGAAGTTCCCTTATTTCGTTGTTTCCATTCATCTTCGAACTACTGAATTACTTACGAGACCTGTCTCATTTTGTCACCTCTCTCGCTCACACGGGACCATAGTTTTAAGAATGTTAAATGAAAAGATGCTTTTTGAAAAATGTATTCAATGGGCGATCTACTAAATAATATTAATTTAATAGGTAGTTATTAAAAACACATTTCCGTTGGGTTATCTAATAAACTTAGCTCAATAAGTATTATGATCTGTTTTTGAGATGATTTAAAAAAATGCCACAATAAAAATGTGTTTTTAATAATTACCTATTAAATTAATATTATTTATTAAGTCGCCCATTGATTACATATTTCAAAAAGCATCTTTTCATTTAACATTCATAAAAATTTGGTCCTGTGTGAGCGAGAGAGGTGAAAAATGTGACAGCCCTCTTAAATCTAGCTCAATCTTGATCTATAAGTATGATTTACACTGATGACGGGTAGCCTGAATTTAATGAAAAAAGTAATTTAAAAATATTAAATCGACTTCAAAAAGAAAACTCAAAATTATGAAATAAATTTAATTTCTAAGAAATCGGTGTCTTGAGATCTGTAATTTGGGTTTTTTGCCACCGACTTCCGAAATTATTTTGTGTTTTCTTTTTGAAGCCGATTTAATTTTTTTAAATGACTTTTTTATTTCGTAATTTTTAGTTTTAAGTAAAAACTGGAATATTTGTTTGTAATAAGTAGTTAATAGTTTTCCCTTTGACACCACATCCGTAGCTCGTATTAATAAACCAGGCCGTCACACTTACACGTATTAGTCCCTATCATGAAACTACTGAACCGATTTTGATGAAACTTGCACTGTTCCCTAAGTTGAAATAAATGAAAGCCAGTAAAAAAAAGAATGGTTACTACCCGATTAATAATTTCAGAGAAATGCGTGGAAAAACATATACAGTATGGGGACCACATATGTGCAATAAATTATAGGACATACTTGTTATCACCTTTTCTGACGATATTCAAAAAATTTACGAAATCGGTCCAGTAATTAGGTCAAAAAGTATAGTTTTAATTTTGAGCAAATTTGAACACTGTAGAATTGGATCACTAAGTCAATGATTCAATGAACTTGAATCCTGGGACATGTGCGCAAACAAAAAAAAATATGTTCGGCGAACAATGGATTGGACGCTGTGGTGCACCGCAGGTGGCCAGCTCGGTTGTCTAAACAGAGTTTTACTTTTACTGAATTTATTTTAATATTTATTTCGTTTGAAGATGTAATTTTTTAATTTACGGTTTTTAATTTAATATTTAATTTTGCTATACTTCTGTGGACTAGTATTACTTACGGTTTCATTTATTGCATATATGTGGGCTCCATACTGTATAGGCCTACAAAATGTTGTTTAATTGATTGGAAGCCCTAATATATTATCATATGTCAATATATTGCAATTCCAATAATATTGAAACATACGTGTCGAATTGATAACCTCCTTTTTTCAAATCGGTTAAAGTGGTTTTGTTTGGTCAAAAGGATTCAAATACTGGATTGAAATATTCGATCATTATAAATCAGCCTTTAAAAACACAGACAGGACAAATCATCTATTTATTGAACTACGAGCATACACAAGGAACAGAGATTGTCACAATCATTCATAATGATAATGAATAAATGAAATCATCACAACACGTGTTGGGTGAATTAAAACTATACTTCGTTACATTACAACTATGAGCCATTCATTATTGAAAGTTACATTAATTTGTATTCTTTGTAGTAGAGTTTTATGAATAGGGACCAATTAATAACGATTCGATTGGACGTCATTGGTGTTCTTTACTTTTACGTAGATATTGTTTTTCTAAGCGGAAGCTTGCTAGTCGCCCCGGAATGGGCCCAAAAATAATAGAGTAAGGCAGCGGTCGAATGGCTGATAACCGCCAAACAAGATTTTCTTTACGTAGTTTTGCTATAAGATTAAAAGAAATCAAAATAATTTAAAAAAAAAATTGTGTGCACGATGAAATTCTCGTATAACCACAAAAACTTTCGCATCTTCATATAAATACACATCCATTTCCCAGAACTACTTTAGCATTCCCCTACGTCTTTTCTTGGAAACTAAAAATACTGGTTTTCCCCACAATCATCATGTTTGTTTGTTACTCTCGTACAAAAATAATTTAGGAAACATTCAAGGCCTCCTTCCAGACAGCGCAATATCTTGGGTATTTCAGACTTCAGAAAAATAAGGAAAATATGTCTTTTATGGCGAGATTATTTTGGTTTACTAGAATAGATACGTATAAAATTGTTTGCTACATCGATAATGGGCTAACTCAGAAAGTCAGAACTACAAGAGGAAAATGCTACCAATATTTTGGGTGTTAATAAAAATGAATACCAAACTATTTTGTACACAAGTGATATAGGTACAGGGATTTTGGTGATTATTGGCGACGTTTCCGTTAGTCACTGTGACGGATTTTTCTCATTAATGCATATGTCAATATTAGATAAAGTCGTTACTTAAGGTCAATGAAGCTTTTATCCTGATTTCAACAAACGTTTTTCAGCTGAATCGAGAGGTACGAAGCGAGAAGAGTTTTAGATTTACTACCGCTCCGTGGCATGAGAGCGACGTTTTTGTCATTTTGCAAACCAAGTCGTGACTCGTGACTCGCTTCTGTAAGAACTTTAAGAATACCTTCCCCTTAGGATCCTTTGTAGAGGAATTAAATGAGTTTTTATCGTACGTTCCGCTTTTGTGGAACGAAACGGAACAATGATAGAAATAATCGATGATGCGTGATAACAGGAGCATTGTTAAATGGCAACGATACAGAAACGTGAGACTATACCTTGTGTTAAACTCAGAAGTGTTAGTAGGTAGTTAGACAAGAAGTATTCATAAATAATCTGTATTGTATTCGTATTTCACTTATTTTCTCATTCTTCAACCAATTCTTACATATTTTAAGAAGGATCAATAGCATTGAGCATTTTATGGCGGAGAGGAAATGTAAATTAGTGTGTAAGCTATTTGATTATACTCCAAAACGGGAACCTAACGGATTTTCATTATTTCTAGTTCAATTTTGAAAATAACGAGAATGTACACTCACCAGATGATAGAAGCGCTTGTCGTTGGGATTGGCCATAGTGTGTGGTTAGTGGTCAGCGGTGGCTGAATCAGCTGCATGCATTAGTAAGGTGCCGAGCTGTGGCGCTGAAATGGAGACGCGCCACGCTCGATTAGTACTGTTAGTGAAGGTGACAATCTTATCAATAATGGTTGGATATTGGTCCACGTGGGCTGCAGTGCGTGTGCCGTATGGAGCAGCAGTTGGCATGCACAAAATGTTAGGCAAAATCAAGTTTGTTTCCAGCACATGCCTTGCCTATGCAGTGTTTACAAATGCTGCCTAACAAACATTAGTCTTCGTCAACTCTCAATCATGCTAAAAACGCGTACACTTATCTTTGCGATGCAACGACACAGTTTGCATTATACATCCCTAAACGTGGAACTAATTAGCAATCTCAAGTTACATTGTAGGTACCATCGATAAGTGTATGCGCTTTTACGGTACATACGAGTATATGAACAGTTATTATTTTGATGAAAATATTTACAACATGTGCGATTTGTAGATAGAGAGTACATCAAAGATTCAAAAAATTGGATCGTTTGTTATTACAACCTATTTTTCTTTCTTTACAAAATGACAGTTACTGACACAAAGGTAGCAAGTGATCGCAACTGACGTTCTTACACCAAGCGTTCATGCAGGTGTGAACTGAGAGTAGGTACCAATATTGCAAAAAATCACCAGTCTACTGGATCGGAACACCTTACCTGCAACAAACAAAAAATATATAAGAATTGGTGCGTTGCGAGAACTTAATGAATGTAAGAACCCGGTGCGACGGCTTCAAATCTAAATAATTTGCCGAAAAATGTAAGAGAAATATTGAGAGTGATGCCTATTATTGCCGGCACGAGTCGTGAGCACAATTAATTCCATCTTAACTTTAACTGCCCTCGTCAGCGTGCTCTTGTATTCTGTTTTCTATCTGTATACAGGGTTACAGGGAAAGTCGTACTGAATATTAAAGGAGGTTATTATTCAGGTCATTTCTGATGATTTTGATTCTGAAATAAAATGTCCGAAACTTAACCGTTATGGAGATATTAAATTTTAAAGATTATTTTTAAAAATCCTTTATTTTTTGGCTTTTAGTCGTTTTCTTTGGGATTAGAGCTCCTAGAGTCGGTTTTTTTGATGTATCTAGTTAGAAGACATGTCCATTAATAAAAATGATCAATAGAAACTGAACCTACTACTAACAGCTTAAAAACTGCTCGACAACGGTTAGCATTATGAATTTTCTAATAGAGTGTTCTTAACTTTGATGGGCTTTAAAAAAAAAATGTATGGAACTTATTCTGCGAATAACTTTACAAAGTTCTACGTCTCTTTAGCTATTCAAAAAGGTATATCATCTACTAGGTTTGTTCATAAAATCTTAAAATAATGTTATTAGAATAGGCCCATCTGGTACAACATAACAGAATTTCGATACAAAAGAATCCGGCTTACTACCTGGCACTTTTAAACAATGAAAAAAGGTTTGGGTAGACATTGTTTGTGCCCGGGAGACGTGCGGTGACAGGTATTTATGTCATTTTAAATGTCTGAATTGTCAAATCGTGGATCGTGGTGTTTGTTTAGTCTGCTCATGCGATTCTTCCATGGTAGATGTGTTATCCGTGCCCTCCGATTTTTTTTTGTAAAAACGCGACTTGGCTTGGATTTTTGGACTGTTTCATCTTCTAACTGTGTGACGTGGCTTGTAACTGGACTTTGATTTGTGTTGTGAACATGGCAACATTTACCAACGAGGAATATGCTGACATCCTATGTGTTATGGATTTTGCGAAGGAGTGTCGTTGCGTGCACGCAATAAATACATGCTAAGGTATCCTACTCGTTGCGGGATGTTCGAAAGAGTTACCGTGGCCCCGGCACAGGCAACAGAAGGAACACGGGTGGGTTTTAGTCAGTAAAAGTCTGACACGCCCTCCCGCTCCGCCCAGAGCGGGAGAAGTCATTTGATGATTTCCCATCCACAAAAAAAAAAAAAAAAAAAGGTATCCTACTCGCCGAGTACCTGATATTGGCGTATTTGACAGAGTTTATCGAAGACTACGAGAAACTGGTTCTGTGCTAGTACGTCGGACTGACATGGGACGACCTCGTGTTCTTGATGACGACGACGAAGATAATGAAATACGACGTCTCTTTGAAGCCGACCCAACCACGTCAACAAACGTTGTCGCTCGACGGCTTGGTATTTCCCAGTGGAAAGTCTGGTTCGTAATGCACAGTTCTGGGCAATACCCTTACCATTACACGCCAGTGCAAGTAATTGAAGAAGGGGATCCATTGAGACGACTAGACTTCTGCAGATTTATGCTCAATGCCGATAATGAAGATCCGGATTTTTTAAAGAAAATCATGTGGACAGATGAGTCGAAATTTGACAAAGACGGCATCACAAACTATCATAACACCCATTATTGGGCTCCCAAAGCGCAAGGTAACCCCAAGAAAAAAAGACCAAAAGGGTCACAAAGGAGATTCAGTCTTAATGTGTGGATGGGTATAATATCAAATAACTTGATAGGGCCATACTTCCTGCCCGATAACTTGAATGGCGAGACATATGAAAACTTTTTGAGGGAGGAGTTACCCTCTTTAATGCAAGACTTGCCTATTGCATTGAGACGAGACATGTTCTTTCAACATGATGGCTGCCCAGCGCACTACAGAAGAAGTGTTCGAGCATGGTTGGACGAGAATTACCCAAACCAATGGATTGGAAGAGGCGGACCCATAGCATGGCCGGCGAGGAGCCCCGATTTAACGCCGATGGATTTTTATGTGTGGGGTCATATGAAAAGCCTAGTATACGACCAAATGACACCGATCGCAAATGTCGATATTCTAAGACAAAAAATTATTGATGCGGCTGAGGAAATGAGGTGGAACCTACGAACTTCTGTCGTGAAAAGTAATTTAAGAAAAAGAATGAGACTTTGTATAAGAAATAGCGGCGGCCATGTAGAACATGAATTATAAAAATATTGCTAAAAATTTTGTCTTTTTTTTACGTATTTTAGCTACTTTTACCTCAAACTAAAAATGTACCCTCTCCTAACTTAACTGTTATTTGGGCAATGTTTTGCCTATTTAATAGCAAGTGTTATACCTTTTTGAATAGCTAAAGAGACGTAGAACTTTATAAAATTATTTGCAGAATAAGTTCCATACAATATTTTTTTATTAAAAGCCTGTTAAAGTTAAGAACACTCTATTAGAAAATTCATAATGCTAACCGTTGTCGAGCAGTTTTTTAAGCTGTTAGTAGTAGGTTCAGTTTCTGTTGATCATTTTTATTAATGGACATGTCCTCTAACTAGATACATCAAAAAAACCGACTCTAGGAGCTCTAATCCCAAAGAAAACGACTAAAAGCCAAAAAATAAAGGATTTTTAAAAATAATCTTTAAAATTTAATATCTCCATAACGGTTAAGTTTTGGACATTTTATTTCAGAATGAAATTCATCGGAAATGACCTGAATAATAACATTCTTTAATATTCAGTACGACTTTCCCTGTAACCCTGTATAAATGTAGGAATGGAACGTTAATGAGGCATGACTGTGTGAAAGAGCTGAATGCTAAGGTGTAAGCGAGTCAGATGATATATGCCAAATATGTAGGCTTGGGATGACGTGGAAGATATTAAAAAGGTAGAATGACAGTTGACTTTTGAATGACGGAGTAAAGACGATAAGACGTGATTTTTTAATTAAGTTATATTTTTGTGTTTTACTAGTTTATTTAAGAATAAACCAGTTTAAGGTATTCATTTGCATTTTCTCTAAGTTCAGCCCTTTTATTCCCACAAATTTGGGGGCTCGTCCGGGATAAGGGACAGAACAGAGAAAAAAAAGACGACCGGAAAAAAATAATTGACACTCGATTTTTCTTCCCTGGAAGAGAGATGGGTGGGAACCGACGGAAGAGTCGCGGCCCTAACGAGTTCGACGACGCGGTGGACCATGAGATTGTCACCGGCACGACACAAGCATTCATGCACGCTCATGCTGAAGAACTGGTGCCAAAGTTTGATGGGCACGACAAGACACAGTCTGCAGCAAGATGGGCGCAAGACGTTGAGGAAAATGCTGAGATTTTTCAGTGCAGACCATTACAGACGCTCATTTTCGCCAGGCGCGCTCTGAACGGCACGGCTGCGCTGTGGCTCAAAAGTGAACGGCCATATAAGTCATGGGAGGAACTAAAGACGGCCCTTATCAAGGAATTCCCTGACTCACTTGATTGCAAAGCGGTCCACGAAATGATGTCCGCGAGAAAGAAACAAAGGAAAAACATGCACCGACTACATGTTAGTCATGAAAGAATTAGGCAACAGAGGGAAGATTCCTGACTCCGTTGCGATTAAGTACATAATCGACGGCATCGTTGACGACGAAATTAATAAGATTATGTTATACGGCGTCACGACATATTCTGAGTTGAAAGAGAAGCTCAGAATGTATGAGAGTGTGAAGGGAAAAATGACGACGACCACGAGTAACAGAAAAGACACTCAGCCAGCTAAGTCAGATTTTTCGAGACGTTGTTATGGTTGTGGAGAAAAGAACCACGAGTCCAAACAGTGCCCGAACAAAGAGAAAGGCCTAAAATGTTTTAAATGTAACGAGTTTGGCCATATTTCAACGCAATGCAAAATGCGCGGTAATGACCATATAGCTTCAGGTTCGAGCGAAAAAGAGAAGGCCTATTCTCGGACAATGTCGGAAAAACGACGGTCGGCGATGTTCGCAGCGACGGACTCAACCAATCAGGGGACTTGTATGTGCGGCCACGGTGAAAACGTCACGGGACCGTCAACGTCAAACTCAAATGAGGAATCGGAAGTGATGCACGTTTTAAGAGAAGATTTGAAATGTGTAAAAAACGCGGGAAAACCTTTAAAAACGGTAATAGTGGCGGAAAACCATCATTCTAGCGCACTTATTGACTCGGGTAGTGACGTTAATCTAATGTCGGCAGAACTGTGCACTAAATTGTATAGCGTAGAATTTAATGACGGCGGTCTAACGCTAACGGGACTTGGGCGTTCGCAAGTGCAATCTTTAGGAAAGATTACGACGACGATTAATATTGACGGACAGTGTTACAATGGCGTTGTGTTCCACATAATACCTAGAGACTGTATGCCTTATGATATAACTATTGGTCATGAGTTTTTGAAAAGTGTAACATTGTTTATGAACGAAGGTTGTGTGACCATATTTAAAGATGAAAGTGAGTGGCTAAATAACGTAAATGGTATTACAGATGAGAAGGAAGCTTTACTGGAGCATATCAGTGATCCGGGGGAAGCTCTCAAGTGCATTGAAACTTATAATTCAGTTCAGGTGAGGGAAGCGCCTCTGGAGCTGAAGATAGTATTAAAAGATGATGTGCCCGTAGCACAAGACCAAGACGATGGTGTAAAAGCAATCAAAGAGATACTGAATGAAAAGTCATACAAAGATTATTCGATAGATGGTGATATACTAGGGGTCTGCTAAACTATTGGTTATCCCTAAACGCATGGAAAAAGAAATAATAATGAGGATACATGGTAATGGGAATTTTTCAAACAGAAAAATGGAGGAGTTAATTGTTCAAGATTATTACATAAAAGACGTGGATAAAAAAAGAGGAATTTGTAATATCATGCATACCATGTTTATTGGCTACGAGGAAAGAAGGCAAACAGGAAGGGCTCTTGAATCCTATAGGAAAGGAAAGTATCCCTTTGGATACATTGCACCTGAACCACGTAGGACCGTTAAAGGCAAAAGAACAAATACTGGCAGTTCAAGAAGAAAACAGGAAGTACTTCAACAGAAGAAGAAAAGAAAGCCGAAAGTACAAGATAGGAGACTTAGTTGCTATTAAAAGGACTCAATTTGGAACGGGGCTTAAACTAAAAGCTAAATACCTAGGGCCATATAGGATTACCAAGCTTCACTTGAATGACCGCTATGACATGGAGAAGATAGATAGCTCGACCGAAGGTCCAAACCGTACCTCCAGCTCAGCAGATCAAATGAAGGGGTGGCCGATAGGAAACGAGGGGTAAAATGATTCAAAGATGGTTGTGTGTGAAGGTGAAGCTGTGTGGTGCGCAAGTACGCTAACCTAGTTGTAAATTGTTGTTTATTAAGAATTACAAGATGTTTTGATGTTTTATTAAATTGTTATTATTGGATTTAAGATGTTTAAAGAACTTGTTCATTTTTAAATGTTATGTTATTTGGTTTTAAGGCGTTTGAATTTATTTAAGAAGTCGTTTTGTTTATGTTCTATCTTAAGGTGTTTAAGTTGGTTAAGTTTGTTTTAAGTTTAAGCAGTGATGTGAGTAGTGTAGATACGATGTAAGCATTTGTGATATGATAAGGGGTGTCTGGGGACAGGCACAAGAGCAGGACGGCCGAATGTAGGAATGGAACGTTAATGAGGCATGACTGTGTGAAAGAGCTGAATGCTAAGGTGTAAGCGAGTCAGATGATATATGCCAAATATGTAGGCTTGGGATGACGTGGAAGATATTAAAAAGGTAGAATGACAGTTGACTTTTGAATGACGGAGTAAAGACGATAAGACGTGATTTTTTAATTAAGTTATATTTTTATGTGTTTTACTAGTTTATTTAAGAATAAACCAGTTTAAGGTATTCATTTGCATTTTCTCTAAGTTCAGCCCTTTTATTCCCACATAAATATGCTTGATCATATATATTGATTACATTGCTCCCACACGTGTGCTACCTGCCGTGATAGGAAATAAGATTTTTTAGGTTAAAGACTGAAGTTTGTGCTCACGACTCGTGCCGGCAACTAGCTATACGTACTGTGATATCTACTGGCGTGCAAAAAGGCAGCTCGGTTTTAGACAGCTGGCTAAAATAGGGAGGCTCATAAATCAGATGTCCTGTTAAGTGGTTTGCTCTTAGCTCTTTTGGTCCACCTGTTATAACTTAGGCTGTTAGTTCGGGGAACGGGGTGAAATAAAAGAATGGACTGCAGTATAGGGGCAATGGCTTGTTGCCGTTCTTATTTACAAAACTAGCTGTGCTCCGCGACTTCGTTCGCGTGGATGTCGTAAGATACACAATATACTAAAATAACAGCCACATTTTAATAAAACTCCCTCGTCCCCCCCGACCCATCGCTATGCATCGCCAGCCCGCGGTGTTACTTCGTTTTCGTTTCGCTCAGTGTTCTTTCTGACTTTTTTCATTTTGCTCGGCTCCTAAGGGTCGTAGCGTGATGTTAAATAGCCTATAACTATCTTTGAGAATTGAGCTACCAAATGCAAAAAGAATTTTTTAAATCCGACTTTTTGTTCATAATTTCATGTGTTTATTTTTTTTTCCGCGAAACCCTATATATTTTTCTAAAATAAAAGTAGCCTAAGTTACCCGCCGTAACATCAGCTATCTGCAAGTTAAAGTCCCGTCAAAATCGGTCCAGCCGTTTTGGAGATTAGCCGGAACAAACAGACAGACAGACAAAAAATTTAAAAAATGCTGATTTGTCAGTTTTTTTTCAGTCAGTACCGTAAGTACTTTCTTATGCATTTAGTAAAAAAATGTTATTTTGACACTACAAACAGGCACTTCAATTTTATTTATTTGTATAGAGTATAGATACATATAAACTATCCCGAATGCACTAATTCTCAACAGCTTTAGGGCGCTTGTTGCAAAACTCTATACATGTACATAGTTTCTTTACAGAGTAGGTAATGCTTCTTAGAAACTAAAATCCGTTTAAAAAAAACCGTAGGGTTTCTAGTTCCGACTTCACTTGACTGAAGTTTCTACTCGAAAAGTCGTTACGCTATTTCCCGGAATTGAAGTAAACATAATAATTATCACTTTTTAATCTTTAAAAACAACATTCATAGAATATCATCTTCCCAATTTTGCTTAGTATAAGACAGAATTGTCAAAGAAGATGAGGTACGCATAATTATGTTCATAGCGCTTATTTGTACCAAAATAGCAGTACAAATCAATAAGTGGGCGTTACTTAGCCAAGCCAAGATAAGCCAGGTAAGGCTTCTGTTGGCACACTTTCTGTTTTGGGAGATTACGTGCCGTTTGCTGTCAAATGGAGTTGAATTAGTAAGTGGGCTCGCTAAATACGGCCCAATTCGAACGTCCGACAATAGAGATTTTAGATAGGACTATGAATATCTCGGCAGTTAATATTATTAGCCCCAATAAGCCTGCTCTAATTTCACGAGCTCTTGTTTCGATCTTCAATTTTATCGTCGCTTCAAGTTTGGACATGGACTAAAAATAATATATTTTGTTATTTGTTTGTCATTCAGAAGTATGTTTTGTATAGCTGGACGAGATTCAGGAGAATTTTTTGCACTCAAATATCTATTGGCTGTCAAGTCCAGACCAGAATACTCGATTCGAAAGAATCAAATTTTATAAGCAGAGTCAAAGACTTGGAAGGTTTTAAGAACTTATCAGGGCCCTAGAAGGCTGATGCAAAATTGTGTTTTTCTTTCCAACATTAACATGGAAAGCAAGCACTATCATAGCCGAAGGTTCCGTAAACACACGCTGCATTTCAATTAGAAAGAAAATTATGAGTGTACACATTAACATTTCCATGCGAGTAAATGAACTCATACATTCCCACTTGCATAACGTAAATAAATTATATTAAGTAACTAGATCGCGTGTCTAACATGTTTAGACGAAATTATGTAAAATACAATTAGGTCATCTATGTATGCCTCTAACTTCATAAAATCATTTTCAGAATTAAAATTACATGAATGAACCTAAGGCTTTGGCTAAGCTATTAAATTAATATGATTAGTGGAATTATTTCAGATGTTGACCTCGCATCACGATAAATATTGCAAGCAAGGTATTTTATCCCGATTTTAGAGTAATATGCTGCAAGTCCTCAACTACTCACATTGCTCGTTCCAATTCCTATTATAGTAATTAAATTAAATATAAGGAAGTAGGTACTGATAATAATTACTTTCCTACTTCCTTTACCAAACATGGCATTTTGTAAAATCCGAGCCATTTACAGGTAATTTTCTACTTTGCCAACCCGACCTAACCTTATATGAAATCTGAACTGTAATTGGACCGATTTAAGCAAAAATGATCCAACCCACCATTATCGGGGTTGTGGGTTGGGTCTTTTTTGATTAAATCGATCCAATTGAAGTGATTTTGATTACTTATTTACCACGATTGTCAATAGTTTATTTCCCACTCCACCCATTTCCTCCAACCCGTAGAATTATAACCGCCCATAAATAAAATAAGAACGGTTACAATAATAACTCGGCGTGTCCCACGCGACGGACGACGGGCGTGCGTCGGCGCATCTAAATCAGGAAACTGCACTTTACGAGATACAATCTCCGTTCGAACACACTGATCCGCTTGACGGATGCAGTCGTGCCCCGAATCACTGGGTTTAACACCATCTGTTTTTTAACACCATTCCGGCGGATAAATTGCTGTTCTAAAGACATGAATCTATCAATTACAGTGATTTGATGAGCGAATCATTTTAGTTTAATGCGATAGGAGATGTCTTATACAAACAGATGCATTTAGAAGATTTACTTAAATAGATTAGGAAACTTCACTTTAGTATGTGGAAGCTTCCACAAAATAGATATCTGTTCTGTGGAAGATTCCATCGAGTCCGTTCAAACCTGCCAAAAGTGGAGACGAGTGGAAACAGAAAGAACCCAGCAGTGAGTAATTTCAGGCTAGGCTGATGATGATGGTGAATCGATTCGGTATCGATTCATTGGAAACAGATGAAATGCTGGATTTGATGGACTGAATATGTTTTTACATTTTCCACCAACATATCCAAAAACTGATATTTCAATGTTTGTAGTTGTATGAAACGTGACAACATTTGGGGACTAATTAAAGCTCGGTTAATTCCTAAACTAGAAAACCACAAAATACATAATTACCTACGTATTATACAGGATGTTCGGCGCATGGTTGAAGAAACAAAAACAGCGAAGTGGTGCGGACATGTGCTATGATGTACTCACGCCAAAAAACTCGGACTTTTCTCCACGTTTTTTTTAAATCAATTATATTAAAAAATTCAAAAATTACCAAAATACATCGCTTAAACCATAGATATCCACAAAATGCCAAGAAAACTGTACCAAAGCTGCTTGGTTCTGTTGTTAAATATTGTTATGTTCTGATAAAATTCATACTTCGAGCAGATAGGTACCTAGAATAAAAATGAAAGAAAAAAAATTAAAATGAGCTTTGGAACAGTTTTCTTGGCATTTTGTGGATATCTATGGTTTACGCGATGAATTTTGGTATTTTTTTTAAATTTTTTAATAAAATTTATTTATAAAAAACATGGAGAAAGTCCCGAGTTGTATGGGTTTAAGCGATTAATTTCGGTAATTTTTGAAGCTAATAAAAGCGTGTTAAAAATACAAGTAGGTATATCATTGGCCGATGATTTCAGAAACCATTTTCGTTTCTTTTTTAGTTTACGTTTCTTACCCGTAGCTGCTTATTAACTTGAATTTCTAAATCCTCTTAAATCCAGTATTTTCGTACAAATCAGATCATAAGTTCTTGGTAGTAAAAGCAGAATAAATTCCAAGCCCACGTAAGCCATATCTCCATATCATGGCTCTATAATATAGAACCCGGTATCACCCACGCCGGCAGTTGCCAAGACAATCGTACGTTCACAATCACAATATTAGTGACGATTTCACAACCGAGCTATTGTACGAACAACATAAAGATACTCGACAAAGCTGAATTAAAATTCCCATCATTAAACACAATACATAGGGTAAGATGTAATTAACAATGCAACTGTGAGATTTGATAAGAATGTGGAAGTAATAATAGCTGTGGCAGTGGAGAGAAAAGAGGTAAATAAAACTACTAATAAATCGCGTCTGTTAGATCCAATCGATTAAAGCAACAAAAAGAAGTCCTCAGGACTCAAATGAATGGTAGCCAAAAACACAAAAATTAGGGATGAGCCGGAATTCGTTTCACTTTCGGTTTAATCGAACTACGGCATTCGGCCGAAATTCGGTTCAAATGCCGAACATCGATACAAAAAAAAAATTAAAATACCTCAATTCTTCCCGACTAAAATAATAAAACTAAACCAGTAAAATAAAATCATAAGCATATAATTATTGTTTTTTAGTTGTTACTTTAATTAACTATTAAAAATATTATTCTAAATAGGTATTATCAGAATGTAGACATCCAAACATTGAAATAATTATCGCCAAAAATCACTATGTTTAATTTTTATTAAAAAAAAACTGTTAAATCAATACACCTACTGGTATTGGGTTTGCCGTTTCCCTCGAACTTGTGTTCGTATAAGTAAATCGCTCGATGTTGTTGATCGATTTTGTCAATTTTAACTAAGTTCCAGTCGCTGTCGCCAGCCCGCGCTTATATGCCCTATGTGAAAGATACGAGAACATTGTACTATGTACTAGATATATTCTAGAAAATTTCCAAGACAACTGGAAATATTAAGGAAATTTAGAAGTGGGGAAAAAGTTATGCAACAACCCAATATTTACCATTTACAAAGAACTGGTCATGGTTCAAAAACATCAAGGATTCTGCGTTATCTTGCAGGAGTCTGTTACATTTTTGTTCGTATACATTTCCTAGTGAAAATAACCGAAGTTCGTATTCGGTTCAAACCAAGTTCGGCCCTAAATCCTAACAAAACCCAATAGGCATGATCATGAAGCATCATCGTTCAAAAGTACGTACGACTGACTAATCTAATTTAATGAATTAACGCATTTCATTATCATTTGCGTCAACCACAAATACAATTAACGTCATTCACATCTACGTGGTAGCATTAGAAAAAGAATAAGCGGATGAAGGACTGTAACTATCTAGCTTCAGAGTTTTACTACACTAGCTGTCTAACCATAATTATACAAGGAGGAACAGGACGGTTGATATTCCTTTAAACCACGTAAAGAGAATCATGTTCTTTACCCGTATACAAAAAAACAATCAAAGCCAATGAATACTTAGCCACAGGAAATTATTTTTCATTTTCTTATTTTTCAACATGATGTAGATCTGAGTCCGTAAAAATAGGTAAACATTGTAAGGTTAAGAACCTGTGCAAAACGTATGATTCTATTCTTTAAGTCTCAATGCTTGAAAGGCAGAGAAAGGTGTCATACGATTCCACTCTGACGCGCCCCGCCCAGTCCCACAAAATCCTACAATTAGAAAGAAAAAGAAATATTACTTATACAAATTATGCACCAGTGGTGCATAGACAACTGCGAGTGTGTGTTAGCGGAATTTTTCAGCAAAAAGTCTCGGACTCTCGATAATTAGGTCAGTCAGTGCACCAGCGCTCGTTGAGGAGAGCACGTGCTATTTTATTTTATCACGAGACGAGCCGCGCGCGCATTATCCTGATTTTGCGAAAAGTTTTAGTTGCTATTTATTGACCTGACACCACTGAATTTCTTTTTGTGGGGGGCCGTAAAAAACGAGGTGTATGCACGAGAAGTGAACACTGTGGACGATTTAAAAATTAAAATAATTAATGCCTTCGACAAACTAAAAACAATGGCAGATGGGGGACGAGTCCGTGAAAATTTAATAAGACGATGTTGCTTGTGCATAATGTACAGACGCCAGCACATCAAGCTACCCGAAACTGTCAAAATTTCCCAATCAACCTTGGACCTAATGCTTCAGCGATAAAGTTTAAAATCTATTAAATAAATTTGACACATTGTACGAGGAGGGATCAAAAAGTAGTGAGAATGAGATAGAATACAATGACTATTGATAACATAATAATTTATTTTTCTACATAGTCTCCGAGTCTCTCTACACACCGAGTCCAGCGCTTTTCCAAGGCTTCAATCCCTTTCAAAATAAAAGTTTTGTCTTGGTCCTGCAAAAAACTCCACGGCATCCATCACCTCGTTATCGTCTTCGTACCTGTTTCCCCTTAAGTATTCTTTCAATTTGGGGAACGGATAAAAAACGCTAGGCGCCAGATCTGGTGAATAAGGGGGGTGGTCAACCAATTCGAAGCCAGCTTGCTGAATGGCAGCCATCGCAACTGCCGACCTGTGCGCGGGTGCGTTGTCGTGATGAAACAGCACGCCCCTTCGAAGTTTCCCTCTCCTTTTCTCTTTGATGGCATTCCGCAACTTGGGAATTAAAGCTGCATAATATTGGCCTGTAATAGTGGATCTACGCTCCAGGTAATCAATCAACAATATCCCTTCTGAGTCCCAAAATATTGAGGCCATAACCTTGCCAGCCGACATGCCACGGCACGAAACTTCTTCGGGGTCGGTGATGATGGCCGTTTCCATTGCGAAGATTGCCGTTTTGTCTCGGGATCAATATGATGGACCCATGTTTCGTCCATTGTTACGAAACGAGACAAAAAGTTTTCAGAATCTTCTTGAAACTTGTCCAACAATATCTACGAAATGTCAAGTCGATTTTGTTTCTGACTGTCGGTTAACATTCTCGGCACCCATCTTGCGGAGACTTTTCTCATATTCAAAGATTGTTTCAATATGGATTGAATACTTCCATATGAAATGCCCGTTTCTTGAATTAAGTATCGGATGGTAACTCTTCGATCGCTCAATACAATTTTCTCGACTTTCGCAACATTTTCTTGGGTGACTGGCGTCGATGGACGGCCGCAACGATGTTCGTCTTCCGTGTCCCTTCTCCCTACTCGAAATTGAGAAGCCCACCTTGCGACAGTGGAATACGGCGGAGCAGACTCTCCTAATGTTGCATCCAAATCGCAATGAATCTCTTGCGTCGTTAACTTTTTTAAACAGAGGTATTTAATAACGGCTCGTACTTCGTTTTTCTCCATTTTCGAAAACACGTTCCGACACGTAGCAAACAAATGACTACATTCAGAAAAAACAAAAGAGAATCGAAGATTTTTTTCTTTATTAATATTACAAATATGTATCTGAGCTATGCCTGCCAGTATTTATTTTTTTTCTTACCAAAGAGTATGTCGTTCTCACTACTTTTTGATCCCTCCTCGTAGTAGCTTGATGTGCTCGCGTTTGTACAACGGACACTGATAATTTCAAAAATTTACTCTATTGATGATGTAAATTCTGATTGTGATTTGATATTATGTGATTAATCATTCAATCGGTGATCTTTTAATTAACAACGCGCAACTTTGAGTTTGTGTTGTTCTTCGAATAAAGTACCTACCTGCACCCCGAACCGCCGCCGCCGCGCCCCGCACCGTTAGTCAGTGACTTTTCGTAGATAAAGCGTGTCCCTTCGTCCAGCATACTCACCATGGAATCCTGATATTTCATGAATGTCAAAAAACTGTTCTGAAATAGTGCTAAATAGTGCCCAAAGGAAAAAAATAGTGCTCTTGTACTTGCGAAGTTATAGCCATAGTTCGATGAGTATGCTGGACGAAGGTTTCGCCCAGCATACTCACCTCCGTCCGGAGAATCTGTATACGCTTCAAACATAATTCATACTTCAAAAAATAGTTCCCAAATAGTGCCAAACGGTGCCCAAAAAGAAAAAACAGTGCTCGAATAACTTCGGAGTTATAGGCTTCGTTCAGTGAGTATGCTGGGCGTAGGTTCTACGCCCAGCATACTCACCTCAGTGCGCGAATATCGAACGAGCTATAGGTACAATTTACGTCTCAAAAAATTGTGCTTGAAATAGTGCCCAATATCAGTCCAATTTTTGCTTGACTTTTGACTTAGAAAACCATTAAATTTTAATGTAAACTTCTACATACTAACGTAAAATGGGGTACAGTCGTCGACACATGTTTTTGGACAAAAATATTAAACTTTCTAATTGTAGACTTCATGTTATTGGAAATAATTATGGTATTTTCTCACATGTCAAAAACTTTCGATTAAATGCATTATTATATATTTTATAAATAATAATAAATGAATGAAACTTTAAGCGTAAATGAAGTCTATTACTTCATTGCATTGTGTGTTTGTCTGAATAAAAACAGTCATTTGCAGCCAATAAAATTAATATCTTGAAAAATTGTAAAAAGGAAATTATACAGTTTCTTTTTGTATATATGTTGCAGGCAAAACTTATAACCAGTCAAAACTAGTACTGTGACATAGTTATACAAATTTTTAAAACTCTTTCCAATAGTTTCATCAATGAAAGGTTTAGCAATAAAAAACATTTTTAATTACTTACGTTATTTATTACTATTTAAAGGGCCAAAGTAATCAGAATTCTAGTTAACTAGTTCACAGCTTTTGTTAACATTCATAATATAATCAATGTAAATAGAAAAAATTGTAGTTTTAATATTGTATATAATATACATATAAAAAAATGTTTAGCCAAATATTGGTAAAACTTTCTAAAATATAACACGTAGGTACTTGTACTTTGTTTTACTGCTACAACGTTTTAATCACAATAAAATTATCTTACAAATAAGTATAAATTGAGCAATCACAGTTTATAATCACGTTTTTTTTATTAATATTAAATACCCTATAGTAATTACAAATTAACAATCACAGTTTATAATCACATTTCTGTAAGTTATTAATAAAATAACTTTTACAAGAACAAAAAAAAACAAACAAACAATAACAAAATAGGAACTAACAAGTTAGGACCGATCTTCATCTTACATTCGCGTATAAATAATGCAGTGTGGTACAGTATATTGGGAATTACTACAAACTTTTTTACTAAGGTCATCATAGCAGTTCCAAGTTCTCTTTAGCAATCGATAGCACTTTGACTTGTAATGCCCCATGCGTCCTGATTCACCATTTGTAAAATTTATTACCGACAGAATTTTAAAGGTGTCACCGTTTATTATGATCTCTTTAGGAATTTCATCAATTTCTATTTCAATTGAAGTATTAATTTCAATAAATACGAAGTCTAGTACTTCATATTTGTATGCGTTTTTACCGTTACATAATTGGTATTTACATTTCCTTTCAGTATCATTTACTAATAGAGCTTCATTAAGGGCTCCAATACCTTGAGTCGTCAATATGTTTACATTTATTGGAATCCAACTACATTTTGTGCCAGAACCTTTATTGATTTCACAGTTCTGGTTTGTACAATTTAAGTATCTATTAGCACTATAAAAACCATAACTTTGTATGTTATCTATTATAAAAGTTACATTACACTCACAATTTTTGCAACTACTAAAATCGGATTCCACAGTATCATATATTTTAGCCAATACCTTAGAACGAGTAGTGTAAATATCTTTTGGTTTTCTAGCCTTCTTAGTGATTTTCTTTAGATTGTCATACGTGATCAAACTTCTGGTCAGTTGTGAAAGATCGTTTTTTTTATCATTGATATATTTTCTAATATTAGGTCTATCTAAATATGCAATTGAAAAACTTTGGACCACGGAATCAAAAGCACACGTATTAATAAACGTGAATCTGTATGTTCCTGAAGTAGAAACACTGCCGTTTTGTAAAATATGTAATTTTGTACGACGATTGATTCGTTTTTTATTTTTCTTCTGTTTAGACACCAGTCCCCGCCAGTCTTCAATATAATTTGGTTCGCTCCTAAAAATTGAGTTTTCATAAAATGATTCATCATTGACGAGAGTATTTATTTGTGGTGTGTTATGGTCACTTATTTCATTTTTTTCATCGACAATATTTTCAGTTCCTTCTTGAACATCAATCAAGTCACTTTTGGCTAAGCGTATGGAACCGGTTATCAAAGGCTCGTGTTTAATAATAAACTCATCTACGCGGTACTTATTTGAATTTGTTTTAAAAAATAACTTTTTTACGTCTTTCATATAACTTTCTACATTTGAACTGGTTGGAGTACAATAATTACTGTTAAAATAAGTCATCATTATATTTCCCCATAGTGGAAGTTTTTTAAGAATCCTAATCAAAGTGTCCTTTATTTCCGGCAAGTAATAAATATTTTCGATTTCAGTTTCTTGATCACACAATTGTTTAATTAAATCTTCTTTCTCCTCAAGATCTTTATACATTTTCAGAAGCGGGTTTTCTTCTTTATCTAATCCCTCCCATAAAGAATGTTTAATTGGAACGTGATTTTCCGAATCTACATTTTGTATTTCACATTCCTGCAAATTAGTTTTGATCCGGTTTTTTAATTCTAAAATCGCCGTTTCACACCGTGTTAAATTTCCATTTCTACTGCCGCGGTGTTTATTATTTGCTATAATATAAACATTTTCTATAATTTTCTTTACCTCTCCGTATGAAACACATTTTTTAATCAGAATCATACAATCAACAAAAAATTTTGTTACTCTAGTGTCTATATTTTTGAAAATACTTTGATTGTACAATGTTTTTATGAAATGCGAAGTATCAAGGCGAACATAACAGGTTGGAATTTTTTTGGTTCTATTTTCTAAAATATTAAAACATGTATTTAAGTAGTCAGAGGTGGATTTATAACCACAAAATACTTTTACCACCGCACCTACTAAAGCTGCGGAATCATCAGTTACTACTTCATTTGGAGGTTTTCCATTAGCCAACCAAGATTGTAACCAGCTAGCAATAGTATCTAAAGAGTGACTTTCTGATATACACTGTGAAATTGGCACGCTACTTTTAACGGTTGTATCTGTCATCATAACATACAAAAATATAGGACTTTGCGACTCTTGAGATAGTTGTGTGTGTTCATTGACGACAGGCCGAAGATTTTTATTAAATATAGAACCTGTTGCGTCTATAGAAACTCTAATATAATTAAACTCTTTTTGGCATTTTTTATAATAATTCTTTTGATCGTCCGTCCAGTAAAATGTATAAAATGGAAAAGCAGAAACATATCTAACACATTTATCAAAAGGTGGTGAAACACACATACAAGTAAGTGACAATATTGGGTTGGGATGGAAAACATCAACTTTTTTATTTTCATGTTTAATTCGATGTAGTGTTTGTAATTTTGGCAATACTGGAGGTTCCTTGTCATTTTTCTTCATTAAAGTTGAGGCTAATTTATATCTTATAGAAGCTGCTGCTTCGTGTTGTAATTTTTCACCTAATTCCCTTATTTGGTAATACCGTAATCGGTTTTTTTTACTGGTGTTATGAGAGTACTTTTTATTTTCATTAATTATGCAACATTCTAGTTTAATTAAATTTTCCGTTTCTAAGTTAGTTGTTATAATTATTTTTGCGTGACATTGATTACAATATCCTGTGCATTTGATTTCGTAATTGTCTTTCACAATATTATTTTTAAAACACCAAGTGCATAAAGATCTTATTTCTTTCCATAGATGCATTTGAATTACATTAGTCCATTGGTTTGGTTTTAATTTACGTCTGACATTATACAGACTACCAGGGGCGATTTTGCTATTTCGGTGATAAAAATACCTTTGAGGCTTAATACTATCCCAAGTTATTGTATCCATATAAAATGTATGCGTACTGGTGTTCTCCGAAACACTATTAATGCTTTCGTTTGATGACGATGTAGACTTTTGATTTATCAAATTAGAATCATTATTACGAATTATTTCTTTTTTATCAACACCAAAAAAGTATTCGTAATTTCGTTTTATGCTTAATATGATTGATTTAATACTCATTTTGTAATTTAACCGTGTTTGAATTTGTTTATAAATTGAGTCATTTGCGGAAGGAATATTTTTAAAAAAGTCATCTTTGAATTCTGAAATTACTAATTTTTGCGTTTCTAATGAAACCTTTGGTTTAGGCCCTCGTTTTCCTTGCTGATCCATGTCGTTAGATTCACAAGAATTATCACAAATTATTATGCCATTTGTTTTCAATATTAACATAATATGAAATAACAACTAACTAACTAACATATAAATCAACATCAATAACATTATGAACACTTGTGTACTTATACTACCTATATTACCTGAAAATACCAACTATAGATGTAAAAAACATAACGGGCCCCACCGCTCACGCAGTACGAGTCAGAAAAAGTTGTCTTCTAACGTGGTAAACATTGTGTCTTCAAGATAATCTGAAAATAACACGTATTTAAATAATTTAATATAGGTATGACAGGCTCCAGCCTTCCTCTAAAGGTACTGAAGCACTTACGTGTTTTCCATTATTTTAGCGTGATTTCTATTATAAATAGCGAAGGGGCAAAACACGAGGCTGAAGACGATTTCCCGAAGTCACAACTCCCATAGAAAATGTGATGAATAGGTTGACGACACTTAAAAGTTTAAGTGCATTCGCCGGATGACAATCGGTAATAGTCTTCACTTCACGTCATATTATCTAAAAAATACATCTGTGTTAATTCTATAGTTACGTTTATACTTACTACCGACGCTCGCGCTGACTGATTCTACCTATTTCGATATTGAAATGTAACTAACGTGAACTTAAGACGAGAACAGATCCTGACGGGTAACGAGGACAAGCTTGTAATAAAAAAATTGAAGAAAAGTAAATTATATCCTAGCAAATAAGACAGTGTTTCATTTCCAGTAGAATTGGAGGATAAAACCAGGCCTCCGCAGAAGTAGGTATATAAATAGGTATTTGAGATCCAATTAGATAAACAAACAAGTTACATTACGTTATTATGTGTGTACCTACCTACATCAAACCTTTAAAAAAGTAACTAAGTAGGTACCCATTTTTAAAACTTCTTAAGCATGTCCTTAATTTTAAGTGTACAGTGTCATATTCAACGAAAAAATGAACGTGTTTTTGTAAAAAACAACTCGCTTGCTACCTAGTTTTACAGTGCAATTAATGAATGAGTGTAAAATCAATTTAGTTAAATGCCACTATTATAAATTGAAATATACTTACTGATTTGGGTGCAGCTCCTATATTGATTACGTACTAGATACACAATTTTATATAGGTAAATAATGACATCACCAACACATTGTTTGGTTTTGCAACCCACTATGTAGTCAAACTCAAAAGCCGGCGTTATTATAATGATGTGCGACGAAGTAAACAAACAAAGAAACTGAGAAGCGCTTGTTCGTTTCGATTGCTTTGTGACACAAAATGGACCCTTATCACCTTCAAAATACAGATCAGTCTTGTCTAATAATCGTAAGATGTTAGGGCAGCGCCATCTAGTATTTAAACATAAACATATTCATTTGCGTCGCGGGCGCCGCGCGTCGTAAGCCCCATACCTATTGACCGTACGTGCATCCATTACTGCCACACTATATTGAACTTTATCACATGAGGAATACAGGTCAATTCCGTAAACGTTGTGGTACCGTCCTTGATCCGGAAAATGATTATTTTGAATAATTTTGTCAGTTGTAATGTAAGCATTAATAACAGCAACTTTATTTTTCATGCATGATTTACTTCATTTGATATCTTAATCCTTCAAGCGCCGTGATCTAGACAAAATATATAAAATCATTGTTCCTAGCTACCGGGGTCCCATGCGACGCGCGAAGGCTTAATCATATTATTATAAAGTATTATTAAAATAATGTGTAATTAATAATATTGCGATTCTAAAGTAAATACTCCCTTACATAGACAATTAATAATTTACACAAGACAAAAATTGTTAGAAAGAAAGTTAATAATATTGTATTCGACTGTACTCAATGTAATGTATGTAGAAGTTTACAATCAAATTTAATGGTTTTCTAGGTCAAAAGTCAAGCAAAAATTGGACTGATATTGGGCACTATTTCAAGCACAATTTTTTGAGACGTAAATTGTACCTATAGCTCGTTCGATATTCGCGCACTGAGGTGAGTATGCTGGGCGTAGAACCTACGCCCAGCATACTCACTGAACGAAGCCTATAACTCCGAAGTTATTCGAGCACTGTTTTTTCTTTTTGGGCACCGTTTGGCACTATTTGGGAACTATTTTTTGAAGTATGAATTATGTTTGAAGCGTATACAGATTCTCCGGACGGAGGTGAGTATGCTGGGCGAAACCTTCGTCCAGCATACTCATCGAACTATGGCTATAACTTCGCAAGTACAAGAGCACTATTTTTTTCCTTTGGGCACTATTTAGCACTATTTCAGAACAGTTTTTTGACATTCATAAAATATCAGGATTCCATGGTGAGTATGCTGGACGAAGGGACACGATAAAGCGTGTTAACTTTTATGCAGTTGATTCTGCTATTTATTAATTTTCCATTAACTACTAATCTTTGTGTTTTAAAATGTATCGATGGACTAGTAATGTGCTCGTTTAAATTTAATGTCGTACATCTAGATCCACATTGTATGTACCTATAACCACAGAATACATCATAATAGTTGCCATAACTAAAGCCTGCTAAACGTTCGTGAGAATACACCGGTAACTTCGCAAAGTTTTCAACCAAGTTTCGCAAGTGATGTGCGATAAATGAATGGACCAATAATTATAAATTAATTTGCTTTCTCTGATAATCCGAAGAGAAAGTTCGTTTAAAACGTTTCATGAACCATTAAAACGATTCAATTTCTTTTCCGCCTTTGCCATCGCCACATTTTCTTTAATGTCAAAAAGGCACGCAACTGCGAAATCAACGGGATTTTTTACAAAGCCAGATGCATATGTGAATTATATGAATGCTGAAATGAACTTCGATTCATTTGGCAACATTGAAAATTGAATTTTGATGTATAGTGTACCTAATTTGAACACTTATATCATTTCGTCTTTCGCGAAACAAAACAAGAATTAGTACAAAACCAGTACCCAATATTTGTGTTCAATTGCACATTAGGCCATACAGTCAGTCAACAGGAAAGCAACAATCAGTTCCAGGTCTGCGCCACATACATCAGTGTTACGCCCCGATTGTCGCAGATCCACTATTACAACTAACAACACGTAACCAGTTACATCGAACATCGAACTATCATTGATCCGTTACCGATGCCGATGCGAGAAAAGCTTGAATAGGTATGCGCCGGAGTCGGCTGCCGGCCGTAAAGATAACAGTCGCACGAAAGGCGAAGCGAATTTATCATATTTTTACTCAGAACTAATCTTTAGTCTATACTAATAGATATTATAATTATATATTCTCCGAATATTTCACGAGTAACTCGGGGAATATTGTTTACAATTACAAAACTCTTGAAACAATAAAAGTGGTTTCAATTTCGTTACGAAACCTTACTTAGTTTATAGTTAAGGACTTAGGGGGTATTATTTGCGTGCGCCCTCTTTATTTTTCGCCTAGCTAATAAGCATACTTTGTACAGTGATATCATCATCCTCCTGCCCTAGCCTGACTTTTTCTGTCATTACTACTTTATTAGCCTTCAACTCGGTATAAAATTATTCACCCTTTTTAGTCATAATCATCATTTACACTATCCATCCATCATTTCTTTGTCGTTTGCTCTTATAGCCATACACATTCACAGTCAAAACTTTCCTCACGAGATGTCCTTTAATCCTTTCCATCATAATGTCAATGTCACCGATGGATTGTCAAATCCGCTATTTTACATAACCGCTAGCTGTTTTACAAAACAGCTCCGTTATGTAACCTGGATTGTCATAGCGTTACGTTTAACAAAACTGCTATCCACGTTTAAACGTAATGCAAAATCGCTTATTTGCAGTCATAATAAAGCCTATCGTCCACCGCCAGCTAAACTAAGTTAGTTTAATTTAGCTCGTATAGTTGAGCCAGTTTTTCATACATGTGCGTCCACCGCAAACTATGCCAGCTAAGCTAACTAAAATGAAAAACTGGTTCAACTATGCGAGCTAAATTAAACTAACTTAGTTTAGCTAGCGGTGGACGATCGGCTTAAGCGTTTGGTGTGGCTTCTAATGTTGAATCGGTCGGTCGCGGTAACTACGCTAAGGCACCCTGACCATTTGGTTTAGGTTAGGTTAGAACTGTGACTAACCGCGGCCGCCGAGCGCTACTTCCAAGTCGGTCGCAGTTACTTGGCTATTTAGTACTTTTAGGACTGACTTTCATAAAACTCGGAAAACTTTATATTAAAATTGTCCTTAAAATCACTGTTTTCATTTGAGTTAGGATCATTTTCACTCATATTACTCGTTTTATTTATTTCTATTTCGGACGCCATAGTATTGTTGTTATGGTGACACACAAAGCCACGAGCGTCAAAATTTAGAACTAAAATCTAGAATCTGACATTTCATTTCACGCTGTTTTACATAACCTCTAATCGTTGACTCACTGCATTGATAAATACAAAACATTTATGCAATTTGCGTGTTCAGTTCAGTAATTATGGAAAATTGCTAAACGTCGTTTAGCTGTTTTACACTACGGAGCTGTTTTGTAAAACATCTAGCGGTTATGTAAAACAGCGGTTTCGACAATCCATCTGCGACCTCCACACCATGACCGTTTGTCATTCAAATTCATCTTACAAACGGGAAATCCATTGAGGCAGCCAGCGCCGCAGCACTAGTACACTGAATTTATGTGTATTGACTGTAGAAAAAGCACAAACGAAAACTGTGGGAAACCGTTAATTATCTATGCACATACGTACATATACAATGCCATTATAGGGAGAGTAATTTGAAATGGTCTGATTGCGACCCAGAGCACGACCTAACAGATCTCGCAGTATCTAAAATGTGTCAACAAATGACCAACGAAATGACGTTAGTTAAATTAATTTGAAGGTAAAACCGATTAATTATAGATTACATGCCTATTACCTTTACGATAAGGACACATAGTTCTATGAAGCTAAAAATACAAAGCAAGAAGGTTTGCTAAAAATAAAATTCGATTATCTCGCTAACTTTACTTATGTGACTTGCCAAATATGTATTTCGTTTTTTGCCATGGTAATAGACCACAGTAAAGAAAAACCAATGATACATATTAATAGCATTACATTTTAAACAATATTTTACATACACAATACACATAATACATATTAAGGAAACAAAGCTTTGTAGCCGCAAAACCGCATCTAATAATAATATTAAACATATCATTAACGCAGCATTTACGAGGATCGTTATGATATCAACCGTGTGTAGAGGCAGGGCGGAAGAGGATGCTGCGGTGATTGCCCCCAGAGTACCTACCTATGGAGCTACGGACCGATCCACTTCCCATCTGGCGTGCCAGTTTACAGCAAACATTTATAGTGCCCGTGCCAATATTGAACTATGCTAATTGGACCCCACTTTGAAATGTTCCATGGGAACTGGAGAGGAGAAAGTTTTATATCTGAATAGGAATAATCTTTCCAGTAGTTGAAATTATTAAAATAGGTGCTTGCTATTACTTATATAATTACTTGGGAATTTGGGATTGGAGATGACACTCGATAATCTGGGTAAGATATAAATACATCAAAACATGAAACAATACCTCATAATACTCATAAATAAGAAGGACAGAAAACAACACATGTATTACTAACAAGCGTACAAAACCAACACAGTTGCAATTAATTTCAAAACTCATATGCCCTCGGTCGTCAATCCTCATTTTATACGTTTTTATAACATTAGTAGGAACAAGATAACGATCTAAATAGACACCATGCTCCACATAACGTTTTAAGATAAAATAAAAGCGCAGTAGAAATATGAGAAACTAGTGTTGGAAAATTTTATAGAAAGCTGGTTAAATGTAGATAGTGCATTACTGGAAATGGCGAAATGCATCGAGACATGCATGAACTTGGAAGAAAGCTGCGAACGTGTTTAATGGCGGTATAGAAAATGTTAGAACAACTTACTTAGCTCCTCAAGCCACTAACCGGCCCTAACAAGGCATGCTTGGGAATGCGTCAGTTATTTTAGTAGCGATCTAGCAAAACTGGTTGTATTTTTGGGCTGTGAATTCGGATAGTCGGATGATCTTCGTTGCATCAAATTTGACCGATTACAGTTCACAGCGGGAGATAGTCAACCTTCGGATAAACACGATACGGTGTATAAATTAAATGCGTACAAAAACATTAATTTATACAGTATACTCCAACAAAGATAAAGACTCAATCACAAAACAAGATATTTTCGGAAAGAGTGCGATAAACGTTGACAAAAAAATCTATTCATTCACCTTTAGCTAAAGAGTTAATAGTGCAAAAATCAGTCACCATACTATAGAACATCACAACACTAGGTCAGTGTGGTAATATTTATTCCGTCACAGAACCGGTTCGAGCCCGCGGCATTGGTCCTGCGCTGCACATTCATACACGCTTAGTCACACATTGCAAGTACTAACACCATGGAGGTATTGGAAAACTCCTTAGTCCAATTAGGTATATAGGTAGGTATCTAGCAAACCAAACTGCTGATAATAATATTAGTATAGTGATGTAGTTCAAGAAAGGGCAACGGTAAAAGATTACGAAATTAGTTCATAGACTTAGGCAGTTTTTCATATGTTCTAAGGAAAATAGCGAACTCGTTGGTAGAGTACTAGACAGGAAGTCGATATTTAAACCATTTAAGGATAATTAGTGTAGGTAGGTACAGTTCTGTAACCTGTAATGTTTTCGACTTGAAAGTCGCTCAATCGAACTAAAGTAGGACGATGCAATTGCAATATAGGTAAAAAGAGCTCTAAAGACTGTGCTAAAGACCAAACTTCAACAGCGTGAGTATATGGAATTGTATACAAACTATGTCTCACATCCTAGGCTCCTATCGATAAGAAGTTCTTCAAATTAAACCCAAATAAAAGGCAATACATTTACATACAAACCGTGATAAGTTTGCGAGGTTGAAATGGAACTGGGCGGGTCATACTTATAGGATGCACCCAGACAGATGGGCCAGGATCGTCACACAGTGGGTGCCTGAAGACGAGCGTCGTCACCGAGGTAGGCCTAAAAAACGCTGGCGTGATGATTTGGACTCGTTCCTAACCGATTGGACGGAAAAGGCACAGCACAAAGAAAATTGGACAAATATGGGGAAGACCTATGCCCAGCAGTGGGACAATATACACTGGATCTACAATATTACTCGTGTTCGGTTTCTCGTAACAAATGCCAATATTTCTGAGATCCTAATAAGATCTAGATTGCAACATGTACGTGGCATTTGCTCGAGATTCGACAGCCACGGGAGCAATAGCTACGTTTCTTATAGGGCAAGCTGCAAGGCTGACCTCACTGAATCGAAACCGAGAAAATGAAATGACCTCTATAAGCTGTCGCTGTTAAACGCCTACGAGGTTTGCAGATGCAGATGTTTTTCTTGATACACTTAAGTTTAATAATGAAGGACATATTTGTGTTGCTTAGTAACAATATCTGTATGAATGATCAATTGATCATGTACATACTCGTAAATATTATATTATCGTATTACCGACTTGTAGTTCCCAGTTCTGAGCAATTATGAACGTTTCTGTGACTTGTCTGCTTTGGAAGTCAATCTACCTGAATGACTTATTTTCAGAGATGCAACTTATTTGAAATACTTGTATTTAAAATGCAAATACAAAATATTAATAAAAAAACCGGACAAGTGCGAGTCGGACTCGTACACGAAGGGTTCCGTACCACCGTACAATATTTAACACTACATATTTAAAAAAAATACTAAACGAAGAATAATTTTCATCTTAAATTTTAACAATCGCTAAGATAACTTTGTATTTCATAATGATACTGTGAATTATAAAGTTATTTTTTGCAGTTGCAGAAAATCTTCCATATTTACTTAAACGAAATTCCTTATGAATCGGAATTTTCAGTATTTGTTTATCAAACAGTATAATAAGTACATGATATACAGAAGTTTCAAATTCCTAACTCGGTTAGTTGTTGCGATAGAGCTCGAACAAAAATGGTCTAAAACTGACAACTTTTGCGGGCCCCAATTTCTTAATTTTTGAAAGAAAAAAAAAATTAAAATTATATTTGTAACCTTCTCAATGAGTTCTAGACAATGACACCCCACATGCCAGGGTAAGAATTTTATTTCAAAATCAAAAGTTTATTGTATGGCGACCCCCTTTAACTTTTTTTTTTTAATAGAATTACTCAATCTGTGAAAATTTCAACTGTCTACCTATTATGGTTCATGAGATACAGCCCGCTGACAGACAGACAGACAGACGGACGGACAGTGGAGGCTTAGTAATAGGGTTCCGTTTTGCACTCTTCGGATACGAAAGCCTTTTTTTTTTGGATGGGAAATCATCAAATGACTTCTCCCGCTCTGGGCGTAGCGGGAGGGCGTGTCAGACTTTTACCGACTAGCTAAAAAAGCATTTTGTATTTTATTTGAAATACTTTTCGATGCGTATTTTCTATTTATAAAATGCAAACTAATAAGTTTTGCCAACATTACCAGTCCATGTAAAATTAACTAAAGGTGCTTGTATTGGCCAATAGAGGCGCTGCAAGCCTTGCGAGTCTGAGTCTTGCGAGTCTGGTAACATTTACCCAACAAAAAAAAGTGTTCATAAAATACAACACATGTTTACCAAGCTTAGCACCAGTAGAAAGACTATTTCATAAGGTAATATTTATTATTTTGAAAATACCTACTTTAATATTTTCCATTATTATTTAAAATACAAAAAGCAAAACTATTTTGTATTTGAAATAGTAAATGAAAAAAGTACTTGCATTTCGTATTTAAATACTTTTCGTAAAACTGCACATCTCTGCTTATTTTTAACACGCTTTTTATCTAAATGTTAAGAAAGATTTAAGATTATTTACTCTATTTTCGATAAGATCTTTTGGTCATTAACCTAGACACATGATATGAGAGCTACCTAAATTACTTGTTTTAGCTTCCTTTTGCGTATCTTCAGTACGACTTTGGTATGGGATCGTTCCTCCCGTTTTGTTTGATAATCTTCGTACAGACATTACATGACTCACCTCATAGTTGAGTTCTATATTCTTAGTAAATACGTCGTATTCTGTTTACGTCACGTTTAGAACAAAGTGTGACACGAAGACTTCAACTATAATGATGGTGGTATAAAAACAACGTTCTCAGAGTTCCCATGTTTTAATATTCCTAGTAATTATGATGCATGCAGCCAGGTAGATGTATTTTAGAAACTAAAGGATTTCTGTTCCATTTATTTATTTATTTATTTATTTAAACTTTTCACACTTAAAAAAGTACAAAGGCGGACTTAATGCCTTAGGCATTCTCTACCAGTCAACCAAGGGTGGTGAAGAGATTAGATGGCAGGTGCTCTGTTAGAAATGGAACAATTTGTACATAAATAAGTCATAAACTTATAATACACATACATACATATTTACATTGCCCTTTATCTTATTTTTTTAATACCAATAAACGCATTTTTGTCCTTTCTTCTTCTTTACGTGTGAATTTATTTACAGAAAGGTTACATATTGAGCCCGTGTGAATCCTAATGGTAGTCAAAAATGTTTTACTTACTGCTTTCAAGCTTATTATGCAGAGTTTTTTTTTAAGTTCACAGCCAGGTATTACGTACGAGCCTCTGTAACATGCAGGACAAAATTTTTACTACAAGGTATATAAAAAAACAAATATTTGTAAAATCTAATTACCTACACCAAAACGTAGTGACAAATATTCATTTCCTATGCAGTACGAATAAAATTGTGGAGCAAACTACGGGCGGAAGCTGGTAATCAGGATCGTTTTACTGGACAACTGACAACTCGAACAACTGGTAACCAATAAATATAGCTGACGATGAATAACTCGCCCACCATTAAATAATTTAGAACCCTTCAGTGTGAAGATCAGGCGGATTCAGCTGCTTCGACAGTAATAATAAATCTGAAGCTCAAGACTACCATTAAGTGGCACCCACTTAACTGGTTTAAGGGCTTGCTGCTCACTTGAACGAAGGAAAAATATTTATTACTTTACTGGAACTGAAAAATACGTGAGTCCTTGACACCTAAATTAACAGCTAAATTGCGTGTGCGTGTGTGTTTATGAATTTACAACTAAAACGATTACGAATAACGTCACCTTGAAACCACAATTTTGTGGTAAACCGGTAAGAGCTGATATACTTAGTTTTCACTGGAGAAACGGTAGCAATATTACTAGTGCGGTTGAGATATTAATTACGAAACTGTTTTCAGTTCTACCTCACCAGAGCCAGCGACTCAAACAAAGAACTATATTTATCTCCAAAATGCAGTTCGTTCACCCGACATTTGTGCCGGCGGATTAGATCTTGGATACATTGAAGTGCATGCAAAACTCTTACCAAAAAAACTGCAGACGTTTCAATGATGAACAACACTAATTTCCACAATACAATTTTTTAGCTACAAACTTATGATAACACGAATACAATCCTCGGAATCTATTTGTAACTAAATTGAGTGTTGTCAGCGGACAAAGTATCGCAGTGATAAGTTATCGAAGGCGAGTCCTCACAACGTTCATTATCTGTTTGATAACAAAAACTCTGCAATAACAAACTATCGGCCACTCGCTTATCACTATGATCGCAAACTATTGAGTAGTATTAGGTATCGAATAAAATAGCTTAGCCAGATTGCAACCATTAATATTCTTTTGTAGACGTTACAAGTTCTCAAAGAGGAATCGCACAAAAAACTTTTTCGCAAAAAACATTATTGGAAGTTGGAACAGATAAATAGCAAGCATTAAAGCTTATTGGATTAATAAAATTGCTAGTATTTGATTGTAGTGTATTGAAACAGGTTGTGAATAATTAATAACGCATTTGCTTATCAGTAGGCATAAAATAAATCAAGATTCCTATTATAAACCAGTTGAAAATGACGAGGCATGTTTCAAGATGCCTTAAATGTCAGTAAAAAATGCCTATTTAATACTTGGCTGTTATTCTATCATTATCTAACGATATTAATTATTTTGAATACATTACAGTAATTCAAGCTCAACAAATGCTTAAAAAGTCGGCTGGGTGGGACAATTGGGGCAGACTGGATACAGAAGCTGGAGGATAAGCAACTTGGGAGAACCCCTATGCCCAGCAGACAGCAGGCAGACTTTGTGCCCGAGTTGATTGAAAAGCAGAACCGTTGGTTTGGTAGACTTAGTTTGATGCACCTATGCCCCTTTTATGAATCAAAGCTTTGGTCAGGATATGGATCCTGTAGTGACGCCGACGCGGCGAGGCAACCAAAGGTAGTGTGGCAATAATTTGACAAGATTTACGGGACACAGGGTAGGCAATGTTTCATGCAGCCGGAAACATTGATGTAACATAAAGAACGGCAGCGATTAGACTGTGATTACAATGTGGCATAGACAAAGAGATAGATGGTGCGATTAGTTAGATATGTACGCTGTTTCTATTCGTATGCTAAGTTATGTCAGTGTTTGTATACACAAGTGGCGGAGATGACGTAACCGACATGGTTTGCGACAAGCGTGTTGCCGCGTACCGTATCCGCAACAGTGTCGCAAGTCGCAACTGACAGTTTCCCTCCAAATTGGTATGTCCGCGGTCTGTGCTCTGTGTTGTAAACAATGCAAGTCTCAATTTATGAAACTGGCCTAAATTTAATTGAGCGACGAAATAATCGTGCTTTAGTAAGCATTATTTTTTTTAAGCTAACATTATTTTTAATTAAAAAAATATATATTTTTACAAAACAAATTAATCTAGGGATGATTTGCTGGTAGCTGCTGGAGAAGGGAACAGAAGCAATGAGCTTGACAAAAAACTATCAATTAAGTACAGACGCCAGCAGGTCAAGCTATCCGAAACTGTCAAATTTTCCCAATCAACCTTGAACCTAATACTTTGGCGATAAAGTTGAAAATCTATTAAAGAAATTTGACAGATTGTAGTAGCTTGATGTGCTGTCGTCCATACATACTTACTTAAATGTATTTTAAGAAAATTATCAAGGTCATCAGAACAGTCTTTACTACAATAGGTCTACATGTGCTTATTTCAGAAAGAAAATCTGGAAATAGATAATTTATTATGTAAATAAATAACAATAATATTTTTTCATTTTTTTTTTATTTTGTTGCCAACAAAAATGGTATTTAGATTAGATTTTGGCTTGCAACCTCATGCCTTCCAGCAAGAGGGCCCATGGGGCCAATAATAGCACAAACAAAAATACTTCTGCTTAGCTGGATTTAGATAAATTTTCACACTGAGGTAGAAAAATCCAGGAATTTCTTAAATTATCACATGAGAACAGCAACTTCTATTTGCATAGAAGTATCAGAAGAAAGAAGAAGAGTAGAAGTGTCAAAGCAATTAAATAAAAAATAATTAAAAACTATCTGTTGTGCCCGGTTGATGGCATTAGGCTTGCTCCTTATTACATGGGACTTAAACATAACAGGTGAAAAGTGGATGTGCTTTATTTATTTATTTATTTATTTAAACTTTTCACACTTAAAAAAGTACAAAGGCGGACTTAATGCCTTAGGCATTCTCTACCAGTCAACCAAGGGTGGTGAAGAGATTAGATGGCAGGTGCTCTGTTAGAAATGGAACAATTTGTACATAAATACGTCATAAACTTTTAATACACATACATACATATTTACTATAATATATACCTATATTATATATATATATATATTATATACAAATTCAAGAGAGAGAGGTTTTGAGATGACTCTACGCTATTTATTTTGAAAATAACTCCGCAATCTCCGCTTAAATGCATACCGACTGGTGGCCATCCTGATGTCAAGAGGTAGCGCATTCCAAAGAAGAATGGACTGAATATGAAAGGAAGAATGAACAAAGTCAGAAGTATGAGAAGGACAGAGTAGGAGAAGATTGTTAGAAGAACGAAGATTCTTAGCGTGTGAAGAACATAGATATTGGAAATGAGACACTAGATAAGAAGGAGGAGTGGGAGAGTTAAGAAGGGAGAAAAGCGTGGTCAAAGCACGCAAATTTCTTCTCTGGCGAATGGGCATCCATTTGAGCTCAGACCTGTAGCTCGACACATGGTCATATTTTCTGAGGTTGAATATGAACCGGATACAATTGTTAAGCAGTCTGTCAAGCTTATCCAGCAACACCGCATTCAAGTCAAAGTAGCACACGTCACGATAGTCAATGATAGGGAAAATCAAAGTCTGCACAAGCATAGTTTTCGTCTTAGCGGGCAAAAAGTTTCTCAGACGATACAGAGATCGTAGAGTACCGTTGACCTTTATGTACTACACCTATACCCAACTCATCGGAGAAACAAAGTGTGATTTTATGTTACCTATGATCTGTTCACAAATGGTGTCTACTATCATTGTCCCAGCTTTATTCCGATTTTGGAGGGTTGGCCCAGTATGTCTTTGTCTTGAATCTCTATTAGCAATCATTTCAGAATTCACTTCCTTCCTAGTCTATTATGTACTCCGGATAACAAGCTATTAAGCCATCCACAATCATGCATAACAGTTGGTCAATGGGTCCTCATAGGGACAGTGTCCTGTAACCAGTGCTCAATTCAAACTTCCTCTGACATACTCATTCCTTGTACACATTTTACTATTTGACTGACTATTAATAGATTTAAGTAAGTTTTCATTCAACATATTAGATAACTCATTTTTTTGGCTGTAAAAATGGTCTTGCTCAGCTTGCTCCAAACAAGACCCTTCATTAGGAACCTTGGCATGTAGCATAAGTCATTGAAGTGTACTTTTCCTGTTTAACATGAAATATTAATTCTTAGCTAGCTAGCTAGTGCTATAACTACTTAAAATTATTATTTTCACTAGACAAATATTTGAGACAGTTTTCACACATCTGTGCCTTTTATCAACAAAAACAACACAAAATATGGCAAGGTCAAAATTGCAAGTTTGAGAAGGTCAACAAACATACCTGAAACTTCTCAAACTGCTCGCGTTCAGCATCCAAGCTGTTCTTCTTCAGCTGAAGGACTCGAGGCAAGGATAGTGACGCCATAGAGTACACACATGCGATACACACCTACGAAAAATAAACTAGCGGAGGTACTTAGATCAAACCCGACACAATTTTAATTTATAAATAAATGAGGGCGGACTAGTACGCTGTCAGTCACAACATTTACACAATT
The DNA here is from genome assembly GCA_947568875.1 of Fissipunctia ypsillon. Taxonomy (NCBI): domain Eukaryota; kingdom Metazoa; phylum Arthropoda; class Insecta; order Lepidoptera; family Noctuidae; genus Fissipunctia; species Fissipunctia ypsillon. Next base: position 6,850,550 of record OX387657.1, read on the forward strand.
CTCCACTGTAATTTAAATATATTTTGTAAATTAATTCCAAATTCAGCACATAAAACTGTTATTTATCGAATACAATAACGTAAATAGAGAAGTTCTGAAATTTACAACATAAAACACGTCCGCCGTCCGCCCACAAAAAATGATTGAATGAGTGAATCAAGTGAATTGAAGTGAATGAAATGAATGAATGAAAAATGTCAAATTTTGAATGAGGAGAACAGCTATCAAATTGACACTACAGTTGCGTTTATAAAGACGAAAAGCAGGAACCGAACGACAACGGATGAATAATAACACCAATTGACACCAATGATGTTGTATGGACTCACAGATAGGACTAGATCAGCCAGTACGTCGTATATGTCCGTAGGCATATCTGACTTCAGCAGCTTGACTATAATGTACTCCGTGAGCTTGACATCAGCAGTACTACTCTGTGGTACTACTTAGTCTGTGCTTAACATCAAGAAAGCGATTGCTTAGCCATAAAAAATATAAAAATGGTCAAATGAGCGGTTGAGCAGTCAAAATTTGTATGTCACGGTCTGAAAAGATTAATAAAGCAAGTGGTGTTTACATTACACAAGTAAATTTGTTCAATTTTCTTCAGATTACCCAAAAAAACATTGCGAGACGAAATAAATTTATCAAACATTGTTTTTGCCATCAGTGCTACCAGTAAAAACGATTTTGATTTTGCCAGACTGTTGGGAGTTTAGTGAATGACGAATGTAGTTCCTGTAAGTCTAAATTATTATTTTAGTCTGTTTGGATTAAACATACTGTACAGGACCTAAACAGTCACTAAATAGAAAAGTAACACATTCATGTGTATGCCAAAGGTTTTAACTTAATATTGTCCTGCGCACACTGGCGGACGCCAGGGGAGAGCATCGAGGAGGATTCCTCTATCCGCCAGCGCATACTGATAATAAAAATCCGTTGCGATACCGCGAGCGTCCGCCAGCTTACTGGAGCATCCGCGGGTATGCTACGACATCCGCCGAGTAGCCACCACTCGCCGGGACTTGATTATTCCACTAGCGACTGCGCAGTCGAAAGTTGCATTTGAATGGGTGTGTTGTGGGTTTCATTTCATAATTGCATTGTGTTAATATCAAATTCCGCAGAAGAAGAACACACGTATCAATAATAATAGAAGGCTCAGCGCATACCGCCGCCTCCCGCCGCGGTATCCTCCAGCGTCACAGAACACTAATGTCCAGCGTGCTCTTCGATGCTCCCGAGAAAACTGCGCTATCACAGCACACTTTTCTCGGGAGCATCGAGTCGAACACCGAGCATTGAAATATACACCTTATTTCGATTGGATAAGTATTAAATTCAATTAATAAATTTAAAATCCTCTGCTGTCACGTCCACCAGTCTGCGCAGGCCATTAATCACCACTTCTTACACCAGAATTAATTATATGAGCAATATCTTAGGCATAATGTGAGATTATATTTTTAAATGAAAAATTATAGGTGGTTTACAGCACAACACTATCTATCACATTGCGTTAAATAGTGTTGTGCTGTATGAAAAATCGATCAGCATTTAAATATGTTCGTAAATCCTTTAACAACCATTTGTCACACGGACACCGAAGAACGTTGCTGAATTGGTACGCAATTAGGGTGCAGGTTTCATTCACGTGAGAAGCATTCGATGTATTAAAAATAAAAAGCGATAGTTCCAAGTCAAAAATTGTCTGTAATTTAGTGATGGATGATTTTTTAATTTTTTATTTATTGTTCCAAGAGATTTTAATTTCGCTGGTTAGTGCATATGCATCACCATAATTAATTAAATTATGATTGAATTTTATTTTGTATAAATGATTGTCATACAACAACATAGAAATAATATCATTCCAATTTAAACAATAATTATTTGTCACAATCTTATAAGTTCTAAAATATAATATTTACGATTGCACATTTTTTTCTTCCTATATATACCTAATCCTTGTCAATTTCCTTAAATCTTTAATCTGTTGAAAGTTCCCTATTACAACGTTTCATAGTAATTGATTCAATAAGTACCTTTATTTATTCTGTCTTGTCTCATTCCAACGTAGTTAGTTTGACGGTAGAAGAAATGAGACAAACAGATAGTTTGACAGATTGACATAATTTATGTATCCGTTTCAAAGCTACGTCTTTAAACTCGAAAGTGGCTACGTTTTTTTCAAAGATTAGGACGCAGCTCCTCTAGTATAATATAACCTCATTGCATAACACCATTCAACACCCTCACCCTGTCGCAGAACAACAGTCCAAAGATCATTTGCACAATGGAGAAATATACTATTTTTTCGACCCTAATTTTAAGCCAATGTCATAACCCGACATTGATCGCTGTCTTAATCTTCCCCCCTTTTCATCCCACAGGGGTTGATGTTTGAAAAATATTTTTTGAATTTCAAGCCACGCAGTAAAAACATCCCACTGGAAACGCACTATAAATTCCCTTTGAGAAGTAGCTTTGAAAAACTAATAATGTCAACTTTATTATTTACGCAAGTATTCATGCCAAGTTACAAACATAATAACCCAAAGAATAAGAATTTTATATAAACAAAATCCCTTCTTTTCTCGCTATAAAGGTTGAATTTCCAAAAACAAAAACCCGTCGTATATCGGCATAGTATGGCCAAAGATATTCTTTATTTTAAGCGACAAAATAATAGGTGAATGTTCAGTCAGATAAAACCATGATCGTAAAATCTAAACTACTTGTCCAAACAATGTTGTGTTTATGGCAATTTTTTCTACATAAAATTAAATTGAATGTTAACCCCGATAAATAAAAATAAATTTTAAAGTTACTTATATCTTCTAGTCATAGGTATTTTATCAATTTGTGAATTACTCTAACATCTAGACATAATTATGTCGTCACGGTCTTTTTTACAGGTCTTTTTAGGCTCTTCAAGTTTTCAGTAGAAGACATTTGCGTTCGTAAGAAACGCATTCGTTCGACTTACGTTGCAGCTGGTCTCCACGAAAAGCCCTTTTCTTTTAACGGGTTAATAAACAGCTTATCGAGCCTTTTCAGAAAAACATCGTAAGCGCCAAAAATCACAACACGATTTTTTCGTCGTAACCTTTTAATTAGTCAGTTTTACATCTTGTCATGATTACTCTTAAATATTATTTTAAACTTACACGACTTTATTGTTGTAAGAAATTATCATCGTCAATGAAAAACATCGTAACCTCTAGGTAGTCAGTAGTACATCGCTTTACAAAGGAGAATGTCGTCCTCTTCGTCTCCCACTCAGGAAGACGAGATTATACGCATACGTCGAACACATACGCTCGTGTATTGACCTCCCCTGTTGGACAAGTTTCATGCGAAATACCACGATAGAATGATTAAGGTAAGATTCTGGATGGAGATTTATGAATAAAGAAATATATTTTATTAGTTATGTTGTCCATTGTAGACATGACTGTGTGTTACTATCTTCTTTTTTAATGAAATCACAGTATTATGTGTAATTTTACTGCAGCTAATTAAAAGTCCGACTTTAGTAAGCATGCTTTCATGCTAGTAATGCTCATAAAGCCTGGAATATACATGTTACTAAAAACATACTTGTTTACTACTTGGTAGCGTGCTCATTTATTGCATGCTCTACGAGGGTGTACATTCGCTCATGAAAGCACAGACCACAGAAGCATGTTTATTATGAGCATGCTACTTTCTAGCACGTCTGAGATACACATGCTTATTATTTGGCATTCAAAATGAACGTTACTTGGCGGAATGAATTAAATTCTCTTATAATAATCCTTGAGTGGAATGGGCTCCGCTAAGAGAACCACCGATTGGATTCCAGTAAACGTACGACGATATCACGGCAGGCCGAGACGAAGGTGGCGGGACGAGCTTGACTCCTACCGAAAGGACTGGCCGATATAAGCAAATGACAGAATTGTGTGGAAAAGGGTGAGGAAGACCTTTGCCCAGCAGTGGGACAGTACAGGTTAGTTAGGTTAGTTAGATTAGATAGATAATAATCCTAGCAGCACATTTAATATAGAAACTTTTTTATGAAAACAAATACTAGACGAAGGAAAAGAATTTGGGTGCGAAACTGCATTAGCAGAAGCAAGGTCTGGGAGCAAGTGATTGTTTATTAAATGAAATGCGAAAAGAAGAAGGTGGTTTCAGGAATTTTAATTTTTAATTTAATGAATCTTCGAAATATAAAATTTAAAGTTTTTTCATCGGCCCATCGAGCCATTGCGTACTAAAGTCAAACAATTTCACAAAGTCCTTTTTGTTATAGCATTATGATTAACGTCATACGGTAACAAGACACTTTTACATCAAATCAAGTAGCATTCTCGCAGAGAACGCGTTCAGATTTGCTTTGTAGCAATCCCACTCTCATCTGCGCCTCACACCGTGTGCTAGTTAGCACGTAAAATAGACCGGCTTGTGATTAGATAGTGTGCTTATTCATAAGCATCCTCTTTTCGTATACATGTGCTAATTGTATGCTACTTAGTGGCATCTGCTCGAAACTAGCATGCTTATGTACGTACGCTTACGTAGTATGTAGTAGCACAAAAGCATGCTAATTTTGAGCAGACGCTACTTAGTAGTACAGAAATAGCATGTGTATACGAAAAGAGTATGATCATTTTTCACACACCGTGAGCATGCTGTAATGAGCATTACTAGCAAAGAAGCATGTTTTTTTTAATACCCTGTGTATTTCAGCCTATTAGCCTGGAATACACATGCTATGTAGTAGCACAAAAGCATGCTAATTTTGAGCAATGTTACTTAGTAGTATAGAATTAGCATGTGTATATGATAAGAGTATGATCATTTTTCACATACAAAGAGCATGTTGTAATTAGCATACTATTTACTAGCAAACAAGCATGTTTTTTTTATATTTAGCCTTTACTAGCATGAAAGTATGCTAGTAATACCAGTATACCTACATAATGTGGGTAAATTAATGTTGTTCTTGGTCACCCTGATACTGTCTGTCAAGTTTCAGTCCTCACAAATGTCAATTCTGTTGTTTCGTTGATCGTTGATGCCGCAGGTTTCTTTCATTCAACATTTAGCGCGTGGAGGACAGTACTGACCACATTTTAAAGCACCTAATAAATTTTAAATATTTTGCTGTGATTTACTGAAAATTTGAAAATGGAGTTCCTCGAATACAACGATGTGCAAGCCGAGATCAAGGGTGCAATGGTACGTTTTGTCAAACAATTTGTTTCTTGTCTTCGTAATGTTTCTGTGATTCAATTGTAATTATTGGAAAATTCCAGGTTCCCGGGAGATTAAAGATGACGGACCAGAACATAGTATTCAAAAACAGCAAGACCGGCAAGGTTGAACAGATCCCAGCGAATGAGATAGAACTGGTCAACTTTCAGAAGTTCATAGGATCGTGGGGCCTGAGAGTGTTCCTGAAGAACGGCACGTTACACAGATACGGTGGCTTCAAGGATGGGGTAAGTTCCATTAGAAATCCTTAAGTAAAGTTCTATCTTTTATGGCACAGATTTCTAAACCATTCTGTAATGTATAATTAATAGACAATGAAAGAAGCTTAAGTTTAGCAAAAATGTTGGTGTCAGGGTATGGTAATATTTTAATGAACAACAAAAGCAAGTACAATTACTTTTGGTGGGTGGTTACCCACCTAAAGTAATTGCATAAACAAATAGTTCAATTTTCCTAACCTTTTTTGGACTATTTACTTTTCACACAGTCAACACACACAATATACTATATCAATATGGTTCCCTAAACTATTACTTTCAGGAACAAGAGAAAGTGGCAAAATTCTTCAAGAGTAACTACCACAAGGACATGTTAGAGAAGGAGCTGTCCTTAAAAGGCTGGAATTGGGGTACAGCTAAGTTTAATGGTGCGGTACTGAGCTTCAATGTTGGGACGAACACTGCATTTGAGATCCCCCTGCACAATGTATCTCAGTGCAACACAGGCAAGAATGAAGTCACTCTTGAGTTCCATCAGGTAAATATGTTTAAAGTGGAAAATTATAATGGAAAAGTGTTGTGTTATGAAGTACTATAATGATAATGAAAATAACTGGGCTCTAAATAATTATATTCCTAATGTTTTCACCACCTTGATTTTCATTATAACCATAAAAATGCATAGACTAGGTACTTGAAAGCAGATTGCAGCTTTGTTGTTATCAACTTTCTAAATGTTTATGGTTTTGCTTTGATCCTGAAACTATTTGCATAATATTATGCAATACTTAATGTTTATTTTCACTGAGCTATATTTATACATACTACCTATAGAGGAAACTTACATCTGACCAATTTGAAAACAAAATCCCATGCACCTGATGACCACATCATGCACCTGATGACCACATCTGTAAGCAAGCAATACTATAGCAGCCAATCACTGCAAGCAAGAATAGTCCTTACGGTGTATAGATGTTCGTTTCTCCCATGGTACCTACTTAACATAACATCCCTTTTTTATCAATGTCATTACAGCAGTATGTATTGGTAATCAAGCTCCGAACTAGATAAGCTACAAAGCCTTAAGGGAGATGCACTAAGGTAGCTTGCGAAATTCAATTTTTCTTACGATTTTTGCAATTTGCAAGTGTCTGGGTGTATGTTGATTAAAGTATGATTCGCGACTGTTACAACTATGCATTTACAGAATTATAATCATTAGAATCAGTATACATCTCCTGAAGTTAGTATAATCCTCAAATGTCAAGATTTCACGAAATAGTGAGTCAATAGGTTAATATGAAATTAGAGAGTTGTATTGATGATTTTAATTCTATAAATACAGATTTGTTACGGTCGCGAGTCATATTCAAATCAACATACAACCCCAACATACTGACCTGCAAATTGTAAAAAATGTAAGAAAATTTTAATTTCGCAGGCTATACCCTGGCAAATTGTAAAGATCCACATCATGGGCGCCGGCAGGGGGGTGCCAGGGGGTGCACTTGCACCTCTTGGGAATCTCGGGATCAACAGGAATTATTGAAATAAAAAGTCGTCTGTTGGAAATCATTTTTTTATTCACAATAATTAGTAGGCAGTAACTACACAATTCTCATTTAAAAAGCGATTAATTTCGATCGTCGTGAACAAATAGGTGTGAGCCGTGACGACTGGGTACCTATATAATAAATTCATAATGAATAGAAATTTGTAAATGTCTCGAACATTCAGACTAAAATTTCATCTTTTTATTAACAATCATATACGGCAAAGATTGTAAGAAAACTAAAATCTGCACCACCTGGAAATTATTTCTGCCGGCTCCCATGGATCACATCATACCAAAATTGGTATAGCCTCAAACACTGGGGGGGTATTAACTAACCTAACCTCAGAGAAATGTTACAGTTTAAGGCGCGAAGCAAAGCAAGCGCCCGAGGCGCGCATTCCAGCCGTCTTGTTCCGTGCGCTCAGTCAAATTGTATAGAATAAACAAAATTGTGTTTCATTATATATAAATAAAAGTTAAATTGATTTTGAAAATCTTTAAATCAAATAGTCACATAAAAATATTGCTGCCATAGTAATCCCTCTTAAAACTCAACCTGTATGTAAAAGAGTGGTGTGAATTTTATATCTGGAAGACAGCCTTCATGTCCGTCCTGCTAGGCAAGCAAACAGCAACGCAAAGGCAGGCTTTTGGCTTGATTACCATGAGAATTCAACAAGGCAGACTTTATTTCAGTTTTATTTGCCAAAATCTTTTACGGCCTCCTAAATCTCAATCATGTTTTATTTTCAACAGAATGACGACACACCAGTATCCCTAATGGAGATGCGCTTCCACATCCCAACGAGCGAGGTGGGAGGAGACATGGATGCCGTGGAGGCATTCCACCAGCAGGTCATGACCAAGGCCAGCGTCATATCCGTGTCCGGTGACGCCATCGCCATCTTTAGGGAGCTACAGTGTCTTACACCTCGGTATGTTGGATGTCTTTCCTTCTCTCGTATGGGCACTAAATATTAACTAATCGTAGTGATACCCCTGCCGAAAATTACGCTCCGGAAATTCGACGTGCATACGCCTAAAATGTCGATCAGAATAAAAATGTCGGTCGAAAATACCTCTCGTAATTCGTATTGTAAATTACGCACGTCGAATTTTCGACAGGTGTGTCGCTACGCTGAGACAATAGCTTATGTTACTATGACATGGTAAAAAATGTAACCATTCAGCAAGGTGAGAGAGGGTTTGACATTTTTGTAATTTTAGATGCCACTTGGTAGTTTTAATGCATATAATTTGTAAGATTATAACCGTTTTTATTATGAAGAAGATTCTAAACGGGACGTGGCCTTGTGATATCGCCGGCAATCTTACAACTGTAACTTACGGCGTTAAATCTATGATCATACACCGCCGAGACGCGGAGTCGCGCCTTTAGTGACAAAATTGAATTCCTGCCCAATATTCCCACTGCATTTCTAGCGATTGATTCCAATTCCTTCAAACTCACTAAACATTCATGCAAGCTTTTCTTCCACAGTGGTCGCTACGACATCAAGGTATTCCAGACATTCTTCCAACTCCACGGTAAGACCTTCGACTACAAGATCCCCATGTCTACAGTGCTGCGTCTCTTCCTCCTGCCTCACAAGGATACTAGGCAAATGTTCTTCGTCGTTTCCCTCGATCCCCCAATCAAGCAGGGTCAGACTAGGTACCATTACTTGGTACTGTTGTTTGGTATTGAAGAGGAAACCAGCTTGGAGTTACCGTTCACAGAGTAAGTAGAAGAGCTATTAATCATACAATACAGGGCTGTAAATATGGGACATTCAATTTTAGGATAAGCACAGCTTTGTATAGCGTCGTCTCTGTCACTCCTACTAGTATGACAGTTTGATTCTAAAACTTGATGTGCAAAATTTATCGCCTGGGTACTGTACAAAGCAACACTGCCACTTTTTAAATTTTTTATGCAATATACACTTCATATTTTTATTATTTACAGGGAAGAATTAAAAGAGAAATATGAAGACAAGATTAATAAGGAATTGTCGGGCCCAACTTATGAAGTCCTCGCCAAAATTATGAAGGTCATCATCAACAGACGTGTGACGGGTCCTGGAGACTTCTTAGGGTAACATATTTTCTATAAAATAACCCAAAATTTAATTAATAATGTTATCAAAACTTATAGCTAAATATAAAAACTCTTTGTTTACAGCCATCACAAAACGCCGGCGATAGCTTGTTCCTACAAGGCAGCGGCTGGCTACCTATATCCCCTAGAGAAAGGGTTCATATACGTACACAAGCCGCCTGTGCACATTCGCTTCGAGGAGATCGCTTCTGTCAACTTCGCGAGAGGAGGCGCCTCGTCTACCAAGTGAGTATACTGGGACACTTAATAGATTTAACCTGCAAGGCAGTATATTTTAGAGAAAGGTTTCATATACGTGCACAAGCCGCCTGTGCACATTCGCTTAGAAGAGATTGCTTCTGTTAACTTGTTGTTTGTTTCTTCTTCTTGTTCTTGCTTCTTACTGTGTTACTTTTAGAGATCATGTTTCTACTCTTGCGAAGGAATCTTTTAGGCGCCTGGGATTTGTGTTGCGAAATGCTCGTGACTTTCGCAACCCAAATGTTATCAGGCTGTTGTACACCACTCTGGTTCGAAGCAAACTCGAATCCAGTGCCTGTGTTTGGCACCCCTATACCGCGACCTAAACACTAATGCTTGAAAAGGTACAGAAAACCTTCTTAAGATGCCTCTTCCAAAGGTTATACAATTTCATTCCCTATATGTACCCTTCCAACTATCCTTTAGGGATGTTGGGCTTTAACTCGTTGGAGGTAAGAAGAGGCTTTGATCAGCTCACGGTAGCCTGTAAAACCTTACGGGAACGTATTGACTGCCCAGAGCTCCATGGCCTTTTCTGTCGACTTTTTGTGCCCGACAAATACATCGGACACCGTCCGAGCCGCCGGCACAATCTGTTTGCACAACCGTTATCCAAAACTGTCGCCAGAGCTGAATCCCCGGCGTGTCGTACTTTGAAGATGCTCAACGCCCTTCTGACTGCCAACCCTGAATGTGATGTGTTTGCGGTTGAATGGAGTAAAATTATGCGTATATGTCTGGTGTTCTGTGAGAGAAAATATGCAAGGGAGTCCATTATTCCATGTTAGTTTTAATTAAATTATGCATAAACAACAAAATTATTAATATTAATCGTATTTTTATGTTTCTATGTTAATTAATGTAATTGGTTTTGTACTGTTTTAATTAACTATAAATAAATAAATAAACTTCGCGAGAGGAGGCGCCTCGTCTACCAAATGAGTATACTGGGACATATGATAGATTGTTCATACAAAGCAGGGGGCTACGTGGTAAGACATAGAGGAAATCTCTTTTTCGGTATAAAAAAAGGATTCATACATTATTTATTACACAATTGCCCAAAAAAGTACTTTTTTCTTATTGGGTTCTAAATGATAATTGAGTGTATTTCTTCTTTATTTTAATTCTAGTTAGTATGATTGTTCAATTTGTATCTTGTTAATAAAAATACTTTTATTAATGTCTTCAGATCCTTCGATTTTGAGATAGAGTTGAAGCAAGGCAGCGTACACACATTCAGCAGCATTGAGAAGGGTGAATACGATAAGCTCTTCGACTACATCACCTCTAAGAAACTACACGTCAAGAACACTGGCAAGAATGTAAGTTTTACATCATTTAAAAGAATCAAATTATATAATTATCGTTTATTTATTACAGGAAACACAAAAAAATAACAAAACAGATACAGATCAATACAATAGAAAATATTGTTTTTATTGTAGCTAGAATATACGAAGAAATAGTACTTCCTATTTTAGCCTTTAATATTCCATTGGCAGATAATATGATGTGTTCACTTTTGTCTTGCAAACTGGGATTAAAAATGTTGTATTTTATACATGTTTTAATATTGGCAAATTGACACTGGTTCATCAGTCCATAAAAAAAAACATTTTAGTAGCTATATAAAATACTCTTTATTAGTAGGAACAGGTACACCATATAAATTACAAATAAGAATTAGGTTGTGGCAATGCACGGTCTTATCGCTCATAGAGATGTTTTACATTCAACGAGGATTGAATTTAAATAAAAAATAACCAGACCTTTGCCCATTTCCTTAATATCTTCTGCAACCAAATATAAACTTAACATTTGCCTGCTTTCTTCTCCAGGACAAGGCCCTATATGACGATGACTTCGGCGACTCGGACACAGAAAAGGAACCAGACGCGTACCTCGAGAGAGTTAAGGCCGAGGCCAAGGAACGGGACTCAGGTGACTCGGACAGCGACGAGAGTACGGACGAGGACTTCAACCCGGACAAGGCGAAGGAGAGTGACGTCGCCGAGGAGTTAGTACTTATAGTTTTATATAGTAATAATGGATGTATCAACAGTAGTACGAGTCTACTGTTGAGAAGCTAGCGGTGTTGATGAAGATTTATGAAGACTGCTAACCGCGACTGAAATAGCGTTATACTCCTCATACGGAGTAGCATCGTATTTCATAGGTGATAAATATCCAGCCACGTGTCATGGCAGACTTTTAGACCCAAGACTTATCGGGCGAGGTCTGGTGATGACCAGCGATGTCGCACGATGGCACTGGAGAAACTGTATTTCCATATAATATCATTAATAATAATATATTAATAATCATCTTATTTCGGAGAATAAAACATCCATAATCCTATTAAACACAATCCTAAAATAAAAGGTCGCAACTGACTCGCCATGATTCTGAGGTAGAATTCATATTCCGTAGATTCTTTCTGATGTTCCATAAATGTAATAACTCCATATTATTTATTTTATAACTGACAAAATCTTGTCCTTTGTTCATAATACTAACTATATTACATTTATTCAGATACGACACCAACGCATCGTCGTCAGCGGACTCGGACGACGAAGCTGCGTCGGATGACGACAGCAAGAAGGAGAAGAAGAAAGAGAAGAAACCCAAGAAGGCTATTACTATTGTAAGTACCTGTTATATTTATTTTTATATATTTGATTGTACACCAGATAATACATAGCAAAAAATAAACTTACATTACAAAACGTACAAAGGGCGGCCTTATCGTTTTCTGCGATCTCTTCCTGGCAACCACGACCTGTTACACTAGCTTATAATTATGTATGAAAATACAGGAACCATCAAAAATCCGACATTGTACCTTGTATGTGTAACAGATAAGAGTTAACAACGTAAATTAAAGTAATGTTGTGTAAAGTTAACTTGAAATCTTAAAGTGTAATCAACACTACCTTCTGCCCGCGATTTCGTCCGCGTAAAATTTCTTGTACCCCCGACCCACCCCGTCGCATCGGATCGGCCTGCCCGCGCTTTTACTTCGATTTCGCTTAGCGTTCTTTCTGACTTTTTTTATTTTTGCTCGGCTCCTAAAGGTCCTAGCGTGATGTTAAGTAGCCTTCCTCAAAAATTAGACTATCAAATGCAAAAGAATTTTTCAAATCCGACTGGCAGTTCCAGAGATTAGCGCGTTCAAATGTACAAAGGAACTCTTCAGCTTTATTATTAGTATAGATAGATTAAAAAATCTATTATCTCAACATTACAGTCGGAAACCCCACGTAAACGCAAGGAAAAATCCAAGAAACGCGAGAAAGACGTGAACGCGCCCAAGCGACCGGCGACCGCTTTCATGTTGTGGCTCAATGAGAACCGCAAGAGTATCATGGACGAGAACGCTGGCATCAAGGTCACCGAGGTCGCCAAGAAGGGAGGCGAGCTGTGGAGAGATCTGAAGGATAAATCTGTAAGTTTATATTAATTTTTACTAGCCTTTGCCCTCGGCTTCGCCCGCGTGGAGGTATGAATTAATCTCTGGGAACGAGCTACTGGGATGAAAAGTATCTTATGTCCTAACCCAGGTCTTGATCTACCTGTGCTTCAAATCTCATCAAAATCCGTTCGGCCGTTAAGGCGTGAAAGGTAACAGACAAAATTACTTTCGCATTTATAATATTACTAGCTGCGCTCCGCGGTTTCACCCTCATAAGTCTCGATCCTGTAGGGAATATCCAGATAAAACCCTATGTCCTAACCCAGGTCATGGTCTACCCATGTGCCAAATTTCATCCAAATCCGTTCAGCTGTTTTAGCGTGAAAGCAAACAAACAAACTCACTTTCACAAACAAACAAACTTTTACATTTATATTATTGTATTAGTTAGGATTAATATGTAGGTATACAAGTGTATTTGTTACCTCTATTATTAAGTTCCAAGCTATGTTTACTTATTACTACACTGCTGTTTGTTGTCCCTAAATAAATAAATATGGATTTACCTTCATGTTTTAAATCTGTAAATTACCTCAAATTACTGCTGTGCTTTATATCTAATAATAAGGTGGTCTTCTTCTTGCGAGTAAGAATGTGCTTATGTGTGTATAGTCCATGCTGGGGATGACAGGTTATATAGCCAGTCAAATAGCTGAGCTGACTGTCAAAAGTAAAAAAAAAAACAAGTTAATTCAAGTAGTAGTTTATGTATCTCCAAATAATAGTCACAAAGGTAGTAAACACTTCTATCGCAGCCAAGCACACGTAGTCATGCGTGCTTTTGCGCATACTACCTACTTTTTATTAAACTGATAGCATTTCACGCTATATTTTAGTCTATGCTTAAAAAGAAAAAAAACTAAAACTAAAGTCTTTTCTCTGAGCAGTTACTAAATCATTTTCTCAACACAGGAATGGGAAGAGAAAGCAAACAAATCGAAAGAAGAATACAACATTGCCATGAAGAAGTACAAAGACAGCGGTGCTCAAGACGAGTTCAAACAGAAGAAGAAACAAGCAGAAAAAGAACGTAAGGCTGCAGAGAAGAAGACGAAAGCGCCCCCTGCTAGCAAGAAGGCGAAAACTGTCAGTAATGCAGGCGCTGGGACCGGTGGCAAGTTTACTAGTAAAGAGTATATTGAAGATGATGATAGCTCTTCTGATTCTGATAAGGAAAAGGATAAGAAGAAAAAGGATACTAAAGATGTAAGTTTTGTAGTTCGAGATTCATTTCTTTCCATAGGTTTTTCTTCATAGGCTTGTATAGTATGACAACGTTCAAGGTTTCCATTGTTGAACTACGGACTATCGACCAATAGAAATCGATTTCCGCCTAATCAGAATAGGTTCTTCCGAACATACACGATGAAACTTTTAAATTAAGTCTGAATGTAGTGGCTTTAACTATGCTTTTATTGTAGTTGAGATTTAGACTGCTAGATCGTATTTGCGCTTCGTCCAGAATAGAGCTATAAATGCTCAAATCAACCAAACTCAGGCCAACGATACGAGATAAATGCATAAAATTGCAATTTATACAAATATCAACTTTAAACTCAAGTAATCTAAGTTTATTTTTGAAAGTAAAAGCTATTGATAAACGTCATAAAAATAAATTTTGTTGCAATGGAAATTGAACTATACGCCATTAAGTTAAAGTTTTTTATCCCAAAGCATGAAATTTATCTTGTCTAGTTGGGTTTAGTATGTCTGCTGTACACATAAGGTAAACTGCTATATGATAGACGGGATTCGTAAAATTAGTCCCATGTTCAGGACTCTATAGGACGATGTAATGCTCATAATTCCAATTATAATTCTTGCTATTCTAATGCTTCACTTTGATCATGGATCTGTCATTAGCACATTAAATATAACGCGCTAATTTCACGACGCTACTGAAGTTATTTCGACACTTGAAGGTCATAAAATGGCGGAAAGATGAATCCTATTCTTATATTGAACGCATGCTAGTGTTATAAAGATTGTTGTGTAATAAAATGCAGTAGTAACTATTCATTCATACTACACACGTGTTACCGTGGTCACGCGCAAGTGATCCTAATAGTAAGTGTAGATTTTTATCAAGCGCAGGCGCATACGTAAACGCGTCATTTTGCCTTGATAAAATAAGACTTATTGTTGAAGCCATACACAAATTGTATCTATATAGAATCGTGCCTTTTGAATAGATGTTTTGTTGTTGTTTATAATGTTATTATATGTGCCGGCTAAATGGGTATAGGCTCGCCCCCTCTTACATTAGACCGGGCGAAACACTAGTAAAAAACATCTTGTTACTTATATGAAGAAAAAAAGCGTGGGTTATAACATAACATACTTAATTTCACGTTTGTTCTCTCCGAAGGGTTTGGCTGACGTGGCTATAGTACATACACATTTCGCCGGTTATGTATACTATAAGGGACCTCCCATAGAGGGCTAACCTAATGCTATCAACCGGGCACAAATCCAGACTTCGGGTTGCTACTAGGTGTGGTTTATGTGTGTAGAAATATTTTTTAAGCCGCAATGTCTAAGGTATTTTGTACCTACTAGGTTTAAATTTGAATCCCACTATGTATTGACGAAAACCTCTCACAGCACAGCAACTCCAAAACATTCTGATGACTTATGCATTCAGGTATTCACTAAGACTATTATTTTTTTAGACCAAGGAAGCAAAAAAGGAGAAAGCAGCAAAGAGTTCTTCATCAGAAGCTGATGCATCTTCAGGTGGATCTGGCGACGAGAGCGGAAGTGGAAGTGACTGAAATCTTAACGTACTTACACAATAAGCCCCCTGTTTTATTACTATAACATCCGTTTTCTTGAAGCCTGCGTCGTAATTGCGTAACACATTAACAGTAGCAATGGCTTTCATTTTGACAGTTCAATAACATTCTTTGCGTTATTTAATTTACGTTGTTGAGCATACAAATTTATCGAACAAATGAAGCAATGGATTAGCAATATCATTCAGATTGCGATTGAAAGTGTGTTACGCAGTTAGGGTGTGATCAGTAAGTCAAGTCTCATGCTAGTTGTGATTGGTTGGCAAAAAAACAACTGCCAATCAAATCACTGATGCTGAATAGGCTTTTGAAACCGGGCGTAAGTTTACCCAAGAACTGATCCATACATCATTTTTTGTCAATCATTATTTTTAGTTATTTTGTGTTGAATCATTGAATGAGATGCAAAAGTTAATATTGCACACGTCATACGCTAAGTAATTACTTAATCCAACTACTCACATGAAATATTATCAGAAAATGTATGTATTTATTGAATTTGCCATCTCTAAGCTGCGCTTGCGCAACTTGCATGTATTTCTGTCCCACCCTTGTAATTCAAGTTTCCTCAAAATATAGGAATCATATTATCATAACATAATGTATGTGATACTTGTATTATAATTCCCATTCAATAAAGCATAGACCTGTTTTATTTTATGGTCAAAGTGTGATGCAAAAGAGTGGTGTGTTATGTCAATGTAAATAAGTAATAATATTTGTTAAGATCAGTTGTAATTGTCTTAAAGTTTGTATTACCTACCTTATATCAACACGTGAACGTTGGAAGCCCCAGTTTAGTTGTAATGTTAGTGTATTGTATTTTATTATAAGACTATATTTTTATTTGTTGTTTCTTTTTATTGATTGTAAACAAGAATTAAATGGCCCTTTTGGCTATGTAATGATTAATGATAAAGATATTTTGCTACTGGCCTATGATTGTTGTCATAGCAAAGCTCTTATTTCTAATATTTCACTACCTACACATTTACTTACCTCTGCAGCTCTGCTCAAGTATTTTCTACAGTCGAGCTCAACATTTTCTCAGACTGAAGATAGTTTAGCGCATAATCGCTGATAAACAAAATACGAGGACGGATCAAAAAGTAGTGAGAACGACATATATACTCCTTGGTAAGAAAAAAAATAAATACTGGCAGGCATAGCTCAGATACATATTTGTAATATTAATAAAGAGAAAAATCTTCGATTCTCTTTTGTTTTTTTCTGAATGTAGTCATTTGTTTGCTTCGTGTCGGAACGTGTTCTCGAAAATGGAGAAAAACGAAGTGAAGTGCGAGCCGTTATTAAATACCTCTGTTTAAAAAAGTTAGCGACGCAAGAGATTCATTGCGATTTGGAGGCAACATTAGGAGAGTCTGCTCCGCCGTATTCCACTGTCGCAAGGTGGGCTTCTCAATTTCGAGTAGGGAGAAGGGACACGGAAGACGAACATCGTTGCGGCCGTCCATCGACGCCAGTCACCCAAGAAAATGTTGCGAAAGTCGAGAAAATTGTATTGAGCGATCGAAGAGTTACCATCCGATACTTAATTCAAGAAACGGGCATTTCATATGGAAGTATTCAATCCATATTGAAACAATCTTTGAATATGAGAAAAGTCTCCGCAAGATGGGTGCCGAGAATGTTAACCGACAGTCAGAAACAAAATCGACTTGACATTTCGTAGATATTGTTGGACAAGTTTCAAGAAGATTCTGAAAACTTTTTGTCTCGTTTCGTAACAATGGACGAAACATGGGTCCATCATTTTGGTCCCGAGACAAAACGGCAATCTTCGCAATGGAAACGGCCATCATCACCGACCCCGAAGAAGTTTCGTGCCGTGGCATGTCGGCTGGCAAGGTTATGGCCTCAATATTTTGGGACTCAGAAGGGATATTGTTGATTGATTACCTGGAGCGTGGAACCACTATTACAGGCCAATATTATGCAGCTTTAATTCCCAAGTTGAGGAATGCCATCATAGAGAAAAGGAGAGGGAAACTTCGAAGGGGCGTGCTGTTTCATCACGACAACGCACCCGCGCACAGGTCGGCAGTTGCGATAGCTGCCATTCAGCAAGCTGGCTTCGAATTGGTTGACCACCCCCCTTATTCACCAAATCTGGCGCCTTGCGATTTTTATCTGTTCCCCAAATTGAAAGAATACTTAAGGGGAAACAGGTACGAAGATGATAACGAGGTGATGGATGCCGTGGAGAGCTTTTTGCAGAACCAAGACAAAACTTTATTTCGAAAGGGATTGAAGCCTTGGAAAAGCGCTGGACTCGGTGTGTAGAGAGACTCTGAGACTATGTAGAAAAATAAATTATTATGTTATCAATAGTCATTATATTCTATCTCATTCTCACTACTTTTTGATCCCTCCTCGTAATAACAATGAAAAAGATTAAAATGTGTATTTAATATAAACAATAAGCCAACACCCAAATTTATTTATTTATTTAAGGAAAAACAAACAGTAGCACATTAAGAAACAGTCATATTATCTTAAATATATATTTTTTTAAATTATGCTACCCACTACGTTCTCCACAGATTACAATTTAAAGTATTTAAAACTATATAATACCACAGATACAATACCTACACAACGGTCATTATCCTAGAACACATCCGGATTTTTAAATTTATAAAAGAAAAAATAAATTTGTGTGCGTACATTATTAAACATTATATATTACATTGCTGATCCAATTCTCAGTATATTCTCGACAAAACTGCAACCGTTACTTCAACAAGAAAGGAACATTGACAACATCACTGTTCACGGTTCCCCTAACCGACGCGCCATATAAAAAGTAACTAAAATGCCTATCTATACAGAGCTACCAAAGTATGAGGTATTCGCCGAAGGCCGAAACGAGGAACCGACTCACTCGTCACCGCCCTTTTTTTTCATAAGGGACCTTTTGCTATTGTGTTACCCGGGTGGTTCCTCTAAGATGAGAAAGGCGCGCTTTGTGGTAGGTTAGTTGGGGTTAAAAAAAAATAGTAATAAATGAGTCTTGGGCAAATAATTTTTATGCGCATCTGCTATTCTGCAGTAAAAAAATATTATGCCATTAAGTCAAAAATAATAATAATGGAAGCGACTGCCTAATTATTATGACAAGCTATGTATCATTCCACCATACCTAATAAATCAATTTTTATTCGATTTTAATTGAATTCCGGTTCTATTTCCACTTAAGTAAATGAGGAAAATGCTTGAACTAATTTGTATTAGTTATCTCTATGTGAGTAGCACAATGTGAACCAAACTAAAATGCATTGACTACATTCAAAAGTGCTTATCATGTTGAAATACGAGAGTTATCATATCGTTTAGGTCAACCATACTTTAAAGCTGGTGCCCGTTTAATCGGTCAACACAATGATAACTAGATATCAACACGTGTCGCTGTCTTTATAATGCATTCTTGCATTTGGTACCTCGTATAATTTTATTCTAATGAATTATTCAGGTTTTTGGTCATTTATTTAACTATAGGGAGAAGGTAACTGTTGTAGGTATTCTCTGTGTCCCTACTCAGGTAAACGTAGAGCTACTTGGTTGTAACAGTAAAACGAAAATCAATACGCTAAAATGAGGCCATGACAACCATTGTGTAGGTATTCTCAATTCAACGCCATTTCTTATGTTCATGATGACTAATCTTTGAAAACTGACTAGAATCTACGCTTGGAATACAATCGGTGAAAAGATTAATCGAAAACTTGCTATATTTTTGTTTGTAACGATTCTGATAAGTGATAGCAATGTGTATTATCAATTTGGTAATGTTATCTGGAGCTATAATGACTAGTACCTATGAACAAAAAATAAAAAACATTACAAGTCGCGAAGCTCCTGCAAGGCTGCAAACAAAGAAAAAATTGGCAGCTTGTAACGGTCGACTCGTCTCTACGTGAGAACGGTGCATGGCAAGGACCTAAAAAAATCTCATTTCATGATCATGAGTCTAATAATAGGGTGGAATACCTATTATTGAATTCTTCGTCGCATGGTATCTAATACTTTTATTAGCGGTCCCCTATCTAAATCGAACATGGGAGATTTTTATCAAACTAAGTATAAGTAGGTAATAATAATAATACCTATGCTAAGGAAAAAAATGCATTGATATTATAATGTACAGCGCATGGCAGACAGCAGAGCGCGTAAACAAGTTGAAGCGTCGTCGTCGCGTGTCGTCACAAAAACCAGTAAAACCTGATCCGTATCGAATATTAAACCGCGAGTAACAGAGAGGCCACACTTTATTTCCGCTCTTCCATTATTATATTTAGCTGATTCAATACGGTTTCGAAAGGCGCAATACATTTAGTGGTGCAAAGCGGCAAAGCTTGGTGTTTTTATGACTAAGTAGGTATTTACAATAACGAACCTATGTTTCGGAGTTTGTCTTGTAAGTAATCCGATTAGGTACTGATATACTCCGGCTATTTTCAGAAGTCATTTACCAAACCTCATGTCCATACACCCGAAACCTCTGTTTATTTCCTGGTAGGGATAAAAGTAGAACTCTTATGTTGAAGCAGCTAACTACAAGCTACAAACTCATGTGGCATTATATATAAGTAAATAGTACCTACTAAGAAATACCCTAGCGTTGCCGGTGACAGCTTTAGCGTCACCCGGTGCGAAGGACTGGCTCTGCGGCGGCAACTCCGCGGTCAATCAACCCGGCAAGCCCAAGGTGGTGGCTATGAGCTATGTAAACTCCGTCCTTTTTTGGGAGAGACCTCCGTCCAGCAGTATTTATTGGCAATAAGTTAAATAAATAAACTAATTGTTGAAATAAGTTATTCTGTGGAACTTACAATTGGTTTCTAAAATGAAACTGAACACAAAATTGAGCTTACAAATTGGCAAACGCATGTAAACTGCTTTGATTGATACAGCCATTATTACCCGACTGCCGCGAAGCCAAAAAAGGAGGGTTATGTGTTTGACTTGTAGGTATGTATGTCCGTCCCTATGTTCCATCGTAATTACTAAACGGCTGAACCGATTTTGATGAATGATATTATGTCGTTAGATTCGACTTTAATGCGCGAGTGTCACTGGTCATATTCAAATTAAAAAAAAAAAAACAAAATGGCAGATTTTTGGCGCCAAAATAAAACAAACCCAAACCTATCGAGTGAGGTGTCAAAATGAAGGGTTTTAAAAGGTGATTACAAAAATATAATTATACAACTTACATGTTTAAAATGTAATTTGAAATGAGAAATGATAAAAAACAATCCCGAATTTTTGGAGTGAGCGAGTAAGAGGCCGTTATCACCCGATTATAAGCGGGTATTGTATTTACGACCGTTACCTAAAGCGTTACTTAATACAGTGAGAGAAAAATAATCCTAACTAAATGTGTAGGTAAAATAAAAAAATAAAGTAAATTTAAAAAAAAAATAAAAACCCGACTGCATAAAAAGTGAACTTTAAAACGATGACCTATTTTGTCTCCAAACAATCTCATGCAGTCGCATCTTCTTTTTAACAATAAAGACCTATTGCCTCCGACTAACTGACCTCCACAACCCAGTTATGACGGGGTAATACGATACCCTTTGGTAAGACAGGTTGTCAAACTTTGGGGCTTCTGACGAGCCGTAACGACTGTCAAAGATCCACGAATGACAGCCAGGACCGAGGCAAGGAGGGGTCTCGGTATGTAAAGATGGTCACCCATCCACGGACCAACCGCGGCAAGCGTAGCTTAACCTGATCGATCGACCTGTGCTGCTGCTATTACCTAGCCACTAGTCCCTCATGCGTGATGTTATGTACATGTAGTCTTAATTGCTACCTACGCGGAGTGGTTCTCTCACACTTTTCTTTAGAACAGTAAATGTTCTAGTTATTTTTCTAGAAGGAAACATGGAAGGAACCAATTATGTTTCACGACATTCACGGCCGTACATGAATACTTACATAAATAATCTGAATACTCTCAGGTCCGGAAGGATAATGAAGCAGGAACAAAATCCGAGTGGTGCAGCCAAGGTTGAAAGGTCCTTTGAATTCTTGGAAGAAGTGACAGAGACGGAAACAACCTATTGTACAATGGCTCTCAAGCTTTGAGAAAGCTCTTCACTGGCACCTTTACTCAAGTAGGTACCTGCGCAGGTAAAAATATATCTAAGCTACCTCGTTAACCTGCTACCTACAACCATAATCTTACCACCCTGATTTTTGTCTCGTCCCGATCAAAATTCTGGCTAAGCTAATGCATAAACTAACTGCCTAACTAAAATGAGGTATGTACCTATAACATACGGCGAGTGAGTGCCAACGTAGCTACTTCTGCACTCAACCCCAGCCGTAGATACCCAGTATGAAAACAACACGTGCCTTTATTAGTTCCGACCATGAAAGATGAAGGAAATGATAACCATACGACTTGCTTGCCTGTAGGCTAGAGCTCGAGACTGTAGGCAAACAACAGCAATACCTACTT
Organism: Fissipunctia ypsillon; assembly: GCA_947568875.1. NCBI lineage: Eukaryota > Metazoa > Arthropoda > Insecta > Lepidoptera > Noctuidae > Fissipunctia > Fissipunctia ypsillon. Next base: position 6,872,722 of record OX387657.1, read on the forward strand.
AGTACCTACCTAGGCATATCAGAAGATAAATCAATTGCCTTGCCTATTCGTTAGGTCCGGTCATTGTAGCAATGTTACCTGCACCGTAATTGCGTAACGCACTATCAATCACAATGGGAGACGCGTAGGCTTCGATCAGCAATGGACTGCGACAGAGTGAATTAATTAACCAAGTATGAAATTACTCAGGTACCTAGTAGGTAACCTATGGACTACCTACATCAAGAATTTATAGGTAAGTACCTTAGTACTCAAGTATGTTCTATTTATTAGTAGACGATATTTTTATTCTTTGCAGTAACCATTTAATTAGATTCCAAAGGTAACTTGCAATCCTAATTAAAATTGACATCATAAATTACTGTAAACAAGTTAGTACTTATACTTAGCAACTTCCTTCCTCATAAACTCCGAACTAACGTAGGTACAGACAGACTACAGATTGACCACTAAAATTATGGTCCAGTAACTGTATTGTTATGCCATCATATTCATGACAGGTAAGTACATACGTACATACCTAGTCGTTTTGTTAGTCATATTTTAGAGCTTTCTGTGTCTATATGGTACGGTCTACATCTAAATCCTAGGAGCCTTCAAGGACTGGTCTAAGTCCCAGGATTTATGTTTGCTGTGTGGATTACCTACCGTACTCATGGAGATAAGATCAATTAGGGAGGTAGCATAATCGGCCTATACTTAATGTTCCGAGTGCTGGGACACAGGCCTCGATCCTCTCAGTGAGAGGGAGTGAGCCTTAAAATCCACCACGCGGACCCAGCGTGGGTTGGTAGGTAGATGTCACCATGTCTTCAAATTTTTGGTTCTAAGACATGCCGATTTCCTTACGATGTTTTCCTTCACCGTTTTGAGAACAGGTGGTGATGAATAATTTACACATAGTAAAGCGCCTGTCGTGGTTCGAACCTACAACTCGTAGGTAGGTAGATACTTATTAGGTAATTATGTTGTAGGTGTACCTTATCTACGGTTCACAATTTCCTAAGTCATAATTAGCTAGCACACTTCATTGTAGAAAGGTAGGTAGGTAATTATGTAAGTAGCTATACAGGAGGTACTTTAGGAAGTCCCTAAAGCGTCTGCTACACGATCGCCAACCGCTTCCCGACAGAGATGACCTTGGATGCCGACTGGCAGAGCTGTTTCAGTGTTTAGTCGTAGTCGTAGACCACCATCTACACGGTTGTACACTACTGGGTATGACGCATTCAGATGTAGCCTCAATAGCGGTAGGTAGGTACTTACTTTAGGTACCATCAATCTGCAAATATCCTCTCCATCTTTCGTTTTAATTGGTATATTACGGTACTTAATTTATTTGCTCTTTAATACCTACCTAATAAATAATAGAGCTTAAAAATGAATAGTATTAAAAGCAATAATGTGACAGCTTATCTTCCCAATGTGTCTTTCAAGTTCAATACAATATTGTTCAAGAATGTATTTTAGGTATATGACTTTAAGAACTAAGGACACAACACCCTTATTTCTTTGAAAATAAAAACTATTTCTCGAGTTCCCACGAAATATCAAATCGTAAACAAACGTGCTGCCATTCAAGCGCTATGTTTTATTGGCATCCCTTTCCCGCTAACGTTTACCGCGCTTTTTACGTTTTCGAAATTAACGTTGGCGGCATTTAAAATAGGGCGCGAGTACATTTCGATAGGAGTCTTGTGTTGAGTGGACTGGGTCATTTTTTGATATACTTCTTTTGTAACTATATGGAAAGTTGTTATGATAAATACTTATTGTAAGTTCTCTGATCTTAAAATGCAAAAATCTACCCATTTCTAAGCGTAATTTCTACAGAATACGACTAAATAAATTTCTGAAGCAAATGTTCTAGACCGATAGGTTAAATGGAAAAGCAAGCTTAATCCTTTGCGATAAGGTTTAAATTTATATGAACAACCCAATCGATACGTCACGGATATACGTAGTACACGATGCATTGTAATCGCCGTGCTGTTGGTAGAATCGTATCCACTGGCCAATCACGTTCGACATAGATGTCGCTTTTGTACCGACGCGAGTCGACCCCAAGCTAGCTTGCTCTGGGAACATTTGCTTCGAGCTCCATACATTTTCTTCTGGGTCTCTACGTCTATAGTTTGGTTGTGCACCAGTTCAAAAATAATTTCAAAATTTTTGCCATCAGGTGAGTACAATTATTTTTCCAATGAAAGTAAAGTGTTTTAATATGTGTATTCGTGTTTCTTACGGGCGGATTCATTGAAATAATTTTCATTCCACGTTGGAATTCGCATTCAAACATGGCTATAGGCATCGCCGTACTTTCCTTAGTACGCGTGGGTATGGGAAGGACGCCTTATTTCAATAATTAATTTCTCGGATCTTTACTATTAAGCGACAGGAACAGTTCTTCCATAAGTTTTAGGTAAATAGTCATCGGATTATTCTGTAATTAGGTCATCTTTAGTTATTGCGTATTTTCAACACAATCCGTGAAAACAAAATGGCTCTTTCGACCCAAGCCTAGGACAGTGAACTCGTTATATGGGGAGATAACTATTTTTGTTAGTAACTGCATGGTATTAGTACTTTTAATAGCAATTTCGATCGTAATAAGCTGGATTTTCGATTAATCGATACCGGGGAATATATTTTTTCACCTAAAAGACGCGTAAGCGTGTTTCCCGCCAAAACGCCGCCCTACTGTGCCATAAGCAGTGTGAAGGCTAGTTACCTAGCAGATTTCTCAAAGCATGGCCCGCATAACCTGTTGCCTTGCATTTTCTCGATAATTTACCATAATTTTCTTTGTTTGCTTGCAGGAAAAAAGTAAAAATGACGGACAAGCCTAAGCGTCCTATGTCAGCTTATATGCTGTGGCTGAACAGCGCGAGAGAATCGATCAAGTCTGAGAATCCCGGCATGAAAGTTACAGACATAGCTAAAAAGGGAGGCGAGATTTGGAAGTCAATGAAAGACAAGACTGTACGTAAAAATTCGTCATCCTAACGCATTGTCTTTGTCTGTTAATAAGTGCTTGATATCTAATATCCTTTTTTTTTGTTCAGGAGTGGGAGGAAAAAGCTGCCAAAGCCAAGGAGCAGTATGCGAAAGACCTGGAGTCATACAACGCCAACGGAGGTGGCGGAGAGGGCGGTGGCGGCGGCAAGAAGGCACAGAAGCGAGGGAAGAAGGGCAAGAAAGCGGCACCAGCTGTAAGTACCTCGTCGCCGTACTAACGCTAAACAAACATTTGTTTTATAGGACAAATGCTAACTTATAAATTTTATTATAGAAATCCAAGAAAAAGAAGGAAGAATCTGAAGATGATGATGCCGAGGAAGAGGAGGAGGAAAGCGAATGATCTCCCAACACATACGACATTACTGTTCATATTGAATAATTTACTTGGACTTAATTTATTACAAAGTAAAATGGGACTGACTTTCCAAAGTCTGTATGACACAATTTTTTATTAATATTTTACTGAGTTGAATTAAATAATTTTTGGCTCATGTTTCTGATGCATTATAACAATAATTTTGGTCTGCACATTAAATTTGTTGATGTTCAGTGTGTTGTTAATCTACTATACTTACTTATGTTTTGTAGTATTAATAGTAATGATAGATGTATGTAAGAGCATTGCAGAGTTTGGAAAGTTCTGCCGCTGGCTAGGGCCTAGGTTTCTAAGCCTCAAAAAAAAATAATGTTTAAGTGTTAGCATGTATACACCGGGGAATTGTACAGTTAGCCCTCCCTCGTTAAGTTCGCTGTGACTACTGGATGCTCACTTTAAGATGTGTACCTCAACTGGTTTCATCAAAACTAGTATGTCTGCAATATTACCTGATTTGCTGTATAACATATTTATGTTGAAGCTGTGCTTTGATTTGAATATACCATATTTTTAATTTACTGTGTATTGATAAGTTGTGTGCATTAATTTTGGACATAGAAGTTTTGGTCAAACTATACCAACATGTAAAATTAGAGACTATTTCATGAACGTTTGTGGTGGCTTATTGTTAATCAAACCTACCTCTTCTCATTGTAAATTTTCAATGCTGATGACAATGGTACCAAACTCTAAGCTAAGATCCCACTTAGGAAATTGATGTGTATGTTGTATTTTTAGTTAGTTAATAGGTAGGTTTTCGATGTGATTTGTCTCTCAAATTTTACATTTGTGTTATTTTGTAAATGAGAATTAGCATTCCTCATGTCAATACGGATTTTACATGTTCAATAAAGTAATTTCATATAAAATATTCTATTTTTCAATTTGTCTTTTCATTCTTTTCCTCTTCTAGGTTGTTTCTTCTTCATATACATAATATTCTATTCTAAATAACCTAAACCTGTCATCCCTATAGCCTTGAGGTTTACCAATGTCGACTAATTAGTGCAAATCGAGAAAACTGATGCACGCTATACTTACACCTACCTCGTGGCAAAGGATAGTCGAACCTAGGATGTGCCACGTTGGCACAGACTAAGTGGTTGGCGTGACACATGTTACGACCTCCATTATCCATTTTAAATTGTATAGTGATTGTTTTGTTTGCAAAGCAAATTTTTTTATCAAAAGGTTACCTACCAAAGCCCTTCCTATCGTTAACGGTAGGTACCTACTGGTACTATGACCATTCTATGTGAATGAACCGATAATCTGAAACGCTTTAGTCTTTTCCCACAAGTCCAGGGTAAAAGGAAACGATTGCCTAATAGGTTCGATGGTTTTAGGTAGGTAGGTACCTACATAAATAATCAATAAATAACTGATTAGCGGTTACATGCCGATGCGAAAATAAAAGTACCTATTTACAACCAAGCGGGCCAATCGTAGCCATGTTCTAGATTGATGTTAACCTACGTCATAATTTCCATCAGTCAGTCGATACCACGCCACGATATAAAGCTTATTAGTTGTATGTTATTTTTGTTAAAACAAGATTATTTTTCAATGGATGCAGTCAGCTTTTGTCACTTAATTTCTAATGGTTTTTCAAACTGTTTTGCATTTTTGTTTCACTGTATTTATTATGATAAAATTAATATTGCTAGCTAGAACACGTATTGTGTATAAAGTGCACTATGTCAACTGTCAAAGTAAACTGTCAGATTGAGTTCTGTCAAAGTAAACTGTCAGATTGAGTTCTGTCAAAGCATGTTGTGTATTACATTACATGCATCTAGGTCTGAAATAAATAAACAACAAATACCGGCAAAATCTGTGAATTACCACTTCATAGTACCGGTAGTAACAAATTATACTTCTAACATCGAATTGAGGAATACATACACTAAGCTCGTAACTGTATTAGAAATTGAACGAAAAGGTATTTGAGGTTAAGGTACTAATCTACACAGTCATAGTTTTATTTTATTAAATTGAGTGTGTGGTTAGTGCAGGGATGTCGGGGGATGGCAGTGGTGGCAGCGGGTCGGCGGTGGCTCTGGTGACTGGTGGCTACGACCACACAATCAAACTGTGGCAGGCACACAGCGGCGTCTGTCTGCGCACTATGCAACACCCTGATTCTGTATGATTTGTAAACTATTTACTTAATTACTTCCTTCTTTAAACTACCAAGAGCTGGGATACCACTTTGTCTTTGTAGTACTATGCATAATAGGCATTGGAAAAAAGATTTACAACTATATCTGTAAGTAAAGCTTGATTCCATGGTTTTAAAATACAAATACTTTAAATTACCCTACTTATCTATAATTTATTTATTATCCAAATCGAAATTTGTCAAAACAAACAAACATTTAAAATAACATTACTCTAAAATGATTGAAAGTCCAATAATTTTTATTTAGTAATAAGAATGGTAATTAGAAAAAAAATTTGTCTTAGTAAAATTACTTCTTATTTAATAGACTCATTCAGTGATAATTATCTTATCTTGTTAATGATGGACAATTGGACCAAGCCCCATATATTTTTGCCTAATATCCTTTACTTTCAGTTCTTTCAATTCTGAATTGCCTTTCCAGCAAGTGAATGGGCTGGAGATATCTCCAACAGGTCAGATGGTGGCGGCATGCGGGTACCAACACATTCGTATGTACGACTTAGCCAGTGCCAACCCTGATCCTGTTGTCAACTTTGAGGGCATCACGAAGAATGTTTCCAGAGTTGGCTTTCAAGTGAGTAAAAGTATCAAATATAGTTGAGATTAATCACTCTTTTAAACTCAGTTATAGATCATCTTTTCTATCCATACTTATAAGGAAAATAATGATGAGATAATATGCTTTTAGAAAAATGACCAGTGGATGTACACTGGTGGTGAAGACTGTACAGCCAGGATATGGGACCCAAGGTAAAAAGGTACTTTTTACTAATTCATAACATTGTTTCGAATTACCTGAATGCCTGCAACACTATTCTCAACCATTACCATTGTGTTCATATCCAGAGTCTACTGAAAGAGCTATAAAAGAACATCTTTCACTTATCCACAATCTTGGATCCTGCAAAAGCATTTGACACTCCCTATCTCAACATACTTTTACACAATTTTTAATTGAACTAAACTTGTTATAAATCATATGAGCTGTAGCTAGTTAGCTGTTATAGTTGGCCATCATAATTATTATTATCTTCTTTGATAAAGGGCATAATTATCTTAATATGGTATCCTTCTAGGAAGCATTTTTGGTCCTTATCTTTTAATCTACTTCTAGAAACTGAACAACTCTCAAACCATTAACAGTTACATTTTCTTTGTATGACAAAAATATGTTGTGCAGGGCGGCGCCACAGTTCCGTTGCACGAAAATATTTCAAGTGCAGGCGCCAGTTAACGCAGTGATGCTTCATCCAGACCAAACTCAGATCATGGTTGGGGATCAGAGCGGCATTATACACATGTGGGACCTCCGGACCGATCAAAATGAACAGTTGGTAAGTCTTCTTAGCGTAGAAGTTGTTTATGAGTAGTTTAAATTAGTTAGAATAGAATAGAATAGAATTTTATTTTGCAAATATGGGTAATACATAATAGTTCTTAAGATTACATTTAGCTCAGCCACATTTTACCAATCGGCATGCAAACATTTGAAATGACATAACAACACACACACACACACAACAATGACATAACATTTTCATTTGAGTTGTTATTGTAGTCTATCTGCCAACAATTTTCAGGAAGGCTTTTTGTTACTTCAAGAAACTGCGAATTGAAAAATCTTCCATCCCAAATTTTCTCATGTTCGTCTTCAAAAGTTGTTATTATTTCCATAGATACCCGAAGCTGAATCGTCGATTCAGGACATAGCCATCGACCCGGAAGGTAAAATGATGGCGGCAGTGAACAACAAAGGCAACTGCTACGTGTGGTCGCTGGGCGGCGCCGCCCCGCACCCCGTGCCACTCAAACACATTGTTGCTCATACTAAGTATGCACTGAGGTGCAAGTTCAGCCTTGATTCCACGTGAGTATTTTTGAAATTCTTTTCTGCCTGCCCTTGTCTCGTGCTACTTGGTCGCCGCAAAAATGCGTTCTCTTTCATTCTGTCCCGTCAGCCGTCACAGTATCGTTCACTCTTTTTTCGTTCATAATATCGTCTATCATACAATCCATCTTTTCTTTTGGTCTCTCTCTCTCCTCAACTTTCATCATCATCATTATCAATAATCATCATGATACATTCTTAGGTCCAGCGCACAGCTGGCGAGGCGCGGCGAAGAGACTGAGAAGATAAAAATTTAAACTAAACCTTAACTTCTATGACATACGGTTGAAAATAACATGCCAAAGATAAATTACAGCGAGTGGCGTGCGGCGCGCTGTCAAGCTATCTCGAGAGTCGGTAAAGAGCCGGCGCGCGACTCTCATGGCACTGGCGCCGGCGGCGGCGAGCGGCGCGGATTTGCCAGATGCCCGGTAGTTTTGAATAGTGAAAACGCCCATTTTTTCGTTGTACTAGCTCAGTCGCGACGAGACTTCGAGAGTCGCACAGGGGCTCTCAGCGGCGTGCGGCGACTCCTCGCGCCGCCTCTTGATGGCTCTTGACGGCGCTCGGAGTCGCTCAGAATCTGCGTGCTGTTCGTGCTCTGCGACCAAGAACCACGCTTCGCCGCACCTCCGTAGGTGTGCGCTGGGCCTTAGAATCTGTATTAAGTTGCATCACACTAAACCACACAGTTCCTTCAAAACGTCTGTTCATCAAGCTACATTGATTTTAAGGACATTGATGTTCTCCCCCCAGCATGTTGGTGACGACATCTGGCGACTGTTCGGCGAAGGTGTGGCGCACGAGCGACTGGTCGCTGCTACGCGAACTGCGCAATGACACCCAACGTTGGGTGTGGGACGCTGCCTTTACCATCGACTCACGTTACCTCTTCACTGGTTGGTTATCTTTTATTTTATTATGTGTTTGCGTATCTTAAATTAGTCCTGAAAGCAGAAACGATAATGTTTGGCTTGAGGATTCTTCTCCAGCATTGCGCTGTTTTTACGATTAAACAATAGTTAACTACTTATTGAAGAACTTTAGTTGCATGATGATCATCAAGATATCAATTCGGCCTATTCATCACATCAGGACATATGCCTCTTATTATACATGTCCCGGAATTAACGCACAACCTCTTAATTTGTATTGTACTCATCATTATGAACAACTTTTACTATGGGACCAAACCTGAAATCGCGAAAAAAAAACAATTGTTCCCTACATTTACCTATGTTCGCATAACTCGTCAAAATGTAGAGAACAGCTATTTCTTTTTTCGCGATTTCGGGTTTGATCCCATAGTAAGTTGTTCATAATGATGAGTACAATTACCTTAAGAGGTTGTGCGTTATCCCGGGACATGTGGTATATTGCAATATTTACAAAGGTGAAAATAACTTTCGTCTTTCATATTTTGATCGTTTTTCTCTGATGTAAAGACGTTTTCTTTGTCTCAAGGCTCTTCGGACAGTTACGCGCGCCTCTGGGATGTAGAGAAGGGCACGCTGGAGAGAGAATATTGTGGACATCAGAAAGCGATCACCGCACTCGCCTTCCGGGATCAAGCTGTTTAGAAGTAATATTAAGAATATTGTACATTCTTCTTTTTGTATGTCGTCATTTCACTGCTTTTTATGTGAGGTTACATTATGGGCACATCATTGAGATGTTACGAATTTCACCAATGATATTTTCAAGCCTTATCGTGCGCGGTGGCGCCCTCATCGTTGTGTTTGGTTATTTCTTTTATTTTAGAATGAAAATGCAGAAAATAAGCCAGATATGTTATGTTCCACATGGTTATAATATATTACGAATAACACAATATATTACAAACAGTAGTTTTACATTGTTAAGTTATAACTCTTAAAACGGAAAATAGTGACCACTAAGCTCCGTTTTAGGGATTATAATAAAACTTAACATGTAAAACTACTGTTTCTAGTAATAATAATAATAAGCCCGACCAATTTCTCGAAAATGGCAATATCACGTTGTATCGTTGACTATTGTTGCCAATAAGCCAGACATAGTGGTGATAGATCGAATAGAGCGTCGCACAATGATTATTGATATAGCGGTTCCGCATGACGCGAACCTCGTGAAAGCTGAAAAAGATAAGCAGATTAAGTATCTTGACCTGGCTCGCGAGGTTGTCGACATGTGGGATGTAGACTCAGCGATCATTGTGCCGATAGTCGTATCAGCCAATGGCTTAATTGCCAAGAGCCTCGACCAACACCTAAGGAGGCTCTCGTTGAGCAGCTGGATTAAGGGCTTGATTCAGAAAGCGGTACTTCTGGACACGGCTCGCATTGTTAGGAGGTTCCTCTTTCTGGAGCCCTAACCGCCGGTAGCTTGGATCCTGTTCCCGATACCGGTGGGCTACTATTTTTTATATTTTTAAATGTTTTTATACTTTTTATATTATAATATTTAAAAATATAATTTATATGTATTTAATGAAATAAAGAAGATAATAATAACGGAAATAATATAATCTTGTGGAGCACAACATATCCGGCTTATTTTCATTCCAAAATAAAATAAATAACCAAACAAACGATGAGGGCGGCACTGCGCGCACGATAGCCTCTTAATATAGTGCCATGGACTTCTTTACAAAAAAAAATCCAAAGAGATCAATAGAATGATGACTATCAACTGTACGTTCATTTTGTAAGAAGTTATTTAGGTAATAACGTCGTTAGCATTTGTATATTTGTAAATATTAGTTTCTGTTGGTCTGTTTTACTAACAAACAGCTCTCTCGTATGTTATTTATGCGAGTATACGTGATTAGATAAGGTTAAATATTTTGTAGTTAACATATTTTATACAGATCTGCCATACACAGCGACTGTCCATATATTTGACTGCCGTTAAAAAAAAGTATAATCTAAGCTAAAGCACTGTTTGACTGATTGGCTTCTTCTGATTAATTGGAAAGGTTAGGCCTGTTGTCCACGGCACAGTTTCTATAAGGTACCGTCACGAGCACTAATATGTATGCACTTAGCACAATCCAAAAGCGATTTTCTCGTGAATTACGACTGCAACTTTGAGATAAGACCTCTTTCATAATAGTATGGATTTCAAAATACTATGTTCGTAAGAACATATAATAATTAAATTACAATCAATACAGTAGGAGAAAATGACTTTTAAACAAGGCTCGGATACCGGTTAAATTTTCAAACCGTTATTATGTACTTGACGCAAAACCTTTACATTTCGGTTTCGTTCGCACAAACCGGTTTTTTTAAACCGGTATTTGCAAGAGTATTTACATAAAGGTTTTTTCGGATTAAACGGTTTAGAGCCTTAAAAACCGGTTAATACGGACGCATGATAAACGTCATGCGCTGTTCAGTTTTTATTCAGAAGTAAGATTCTTTTTGTTTCGGTTTGGACGTTTATTTATGTCATTGCATCAATAAGCTTCGCTGCAAAAACAAAAAATGGGTAAGTATCTAATACTTTTTTGGTGAAATTAAGTTGATAAATAATCGGTAAACATAACATTACTTTTCACAGCACAGATCCTATGGACCAATTAGATAGTCAGCCATTTTTTACTGAAGAAGAAAACTCTCAAAATTAGAGTACAAATAGGCCAAAAAACGTGTATATCAATCGTAATTATAGATAACTAGCCCGCGTCTTCGTCCGCGTGAAATTTCTTGTCCCCCGACCCACCCCGTCACATCACCTGCCCGTCATGGAATACAACCATTTCATGAAATGGTCGAAACCTTCATGAAATAATCAATTCTAAGATCTGGTCACGACACATAGATATGTAGATGATCTAAGGCCCAGTTTTCACTGGTGGTATTAACGACCAGTGAAACTGGTCGCGTGTGTCGAAGTGGTAAAGAAAAACTATTTCAGTGTTTATTTAAATGAATGTGATATTACTGTGCTACAAGTGAATCACGAAAAAGAAGAAAGGAATATTCTGATGGTGAAGATCAATCCCAATCATTGCTAGCATCTAAAAACCATATCATCAACGCATCTAAGAACACGTATAAAATAAACACCCAAATTGTGAAAGATGATGCAGAAAATAGTTCTGATAGTAACGGAAACAAATCAGGCGAAGATAGCAGTGCTAAACCAGGAGAAGAAACTACTTCGAATTTCAAACAATGTGTTTTATGTATATTTGATAAGGACCTCGATAAACGAAACTATTATTTTGGAAATTTGCTAATAAGTGAATTACAATTTTTGCCGCCATGTAGGCGCTCTGAAGCATATATCAATATTTTATAGTATATAGATGCTTTAAAACATTCACATCGTGAGAAAACAAACAAATAAATATTTAATTAAAAACAAACGAATAATGTGCCTGGACGAACATGCGAAATATCAATGTGATCATTCGTACTGAAATGTTACCAATAAAAAATAAATAAAGGAAAATAAGAGCGAAGTTTTATTTTAGATTCAGGAATTTATTAATCTGCTTAATGTGTGGACACCATTTTGCATGCTGTAATACTCGTACCTACATAGATGGATTATATCTTTACAAGTTGCAACGCGTTTACCGACATGCCGTTCCTTGAATAAACCGGTTAATTTAGGTTAAAATAAAGTTCTTAAAACGTTCACGTTTTTAAGAAAAGTTCGGAGGAAAACCGAAATAAACCGGTATTAACCGGTATTTTTTAAACCGGTTCCGAGCCTTGCTTTTAAAAGTTGCTCAGTGTATACATATCAGTGCTCGTAACTGTACAGCGCGCTAGCCGCACCGTAAAATAATCGTGTGAGCTTGTATTACATATGCGCATACGGCGACGGCGCCGTGCCGTAGTGCGGCCGTGTCTGTCAACAAGCTTCCATAGTGATCCATACAACACTGACGACCGTGCCTACCGACTGCGAATCAACCGTAGTTTTTCACGGCAAGAAAAACGTGAGTGTACAACGGGCCTTAGAGGCTGTCGAACGATCTATAAAGTCGCCAAAGTTCGTGACTTCATAGGCAATAAGGAAAATGTAGACTCCCAGGATAGCACTTGGTTTTTGCAAAGGAATTTTCTTTTTGCAAAATTCCGATATTTACACTTAGTAGAATGGAAGTCGACGTCCATATTATAATATTAAGAGGGAACAGGGCCTGCGATTGTCCTTATAAATGTATTCCCCCTTTTTTCTTCTTGAATAATGCATCTAGAGCAATCATTTATTTTTCATAAAATCAAGGACTGCAGTACGTCCGTCATTTCCTTTTTTTCAGCACCAAATTAGAAACGAAAACATGACCTTCCAAAAATTACAAAAAATGCCCCATTGTAAATACCAGGCAATTCGAAAAGTTTTTAACATAAAATAAAATGATAGGCACCTAGACATACTCTTTCCTAAAATTTGAATGTAAAAATAATTGAATAGGCTCCGTTTTCGAGGAGAAAAAAGAGGAATACGAAACATCGATCTCGTCAAATTTTTTGTGATATAATCGGTCTGAGTTGCAGCTGTCCCTATCGCACTCTAAACTCGGTTGTTCGGGCGCAGCGCGACTGCAATAGTTTCCCTATTTTTCAAATTCCTCGCAGGCCCCGTCCCCTCTTAATGATTGTAAAAACTACAAAGGATAACAGTCATGCTTGTTGGGCCTTACATTATTACACCACACTTCGTATGTGTTCGATGCATTTACTATGTAAATGAATATTGTTATAAACTGTAATTCATTATTTTATATAAATAAAATACTATTTATAAATGCACATTGAAGCTTAGTTTACGTATAACCAAGCTAACGGAAAGGTAAATAAACATTAAACATAATTCTTTTGAAAATAAAATAAATCATATTTATTCCACGGGTATATTGCACGGTATATGAGGGTGCATAAACACAAACATTATCCTAATAATTGTACATACAATTGAAACATAAAATACACAGTAAGTACGTCATCAACCACTCATTATTATACATAATTATACTAATATAATACTGTGCTAATTACACATCTTACAAAGTAAACACTTCTATGTTTACGAAATTTCTAACAATTTCTTTTTTATAAAATTACAACTTTAAAAATTGCATGAGACCTAAATGTTCAACAGTTACAAAAGTAAACATTGGAATGTTAAATAAATGCTTTTTTTCCGATAATTACAATTCAGTTATAAAATCTCGACTAGAAACAATTATACGTTCAATTACACAATAATAATAAAATATTATACAGGATGTTTGGAAGCTGGCTGCCAAGTCTTAATTGGGTGATAGTTGACACCATTTAGAGCATTTTGAGCCATACATGTCTTAGACGAAGTATGTTTTATTTTTTTGCCCCAGTTAAAGTTGGTATGTTATTTTTAACCAAAACTTTGCAGTTAAAAATAATAAAAAAAAACATACTTCGTCTAAGACATGTTTGGTTTAAAATGCTCTAAATGGTGTCAACTATCACCCCTTATGGCTTTGCACCCAGCTTCCAAACGCCTGTATATCTCAATCTCATTCAGTCCCTAACATAAAGTATTTTCTTTCGCTCGTATTTACTGGTGCTTTTGCGAATCGAATTTTAATACATTTCACCGTCACAGAAGCTTATAACAGGGTAAATAATAAGTAAGCATTCAGCGATCAATAATAGAGTACAAACCCGAATGTAAGCATGTCACATTGAGCTTTGGAACAAGACACGGACCTGCATTGTTAGACTCATACATCTTAGTAATATACAACATGTCCCGGAATTAACGCACACCACCAAACACCCCCTCCTTTAGAATATTATCATCATCATCATCTGGCCAGCCTTTTCCCAACCATGTTGGGGTCGGCTTCCAGTCTAATCGGATGCAGCTGAATACCAGTATTTTACATGGAGCGACTGCCTATCTGACCTCCACTACCCAGTTACAGGGTAATCCGATATCCCTAGGTAAGACTGCTTGTCAGATTTTCGGGCTCTGATGACCGGTAACAACTGTCAAAGATCCACAAATGGCAGTTGGGACCAACGGCTTAACCCATTCACGAACCAACTCAATTAGAATATTATGTACACTGAATTTTTATTAATATGTATAAAACATTGTTTATTTATTAGTTTATACTCCATTTGAAATAGGATTAGAAATTCAAATAAACCTTTTTTACAGTCCATTCAACCGATTTTGACTTCTATTGCATTAGTGGCATGACAAATTGCTTTTAATGCCATCCTTATTTATGCCTACAGAATAGAAATCAAAATCGGTTGAAATGGAGTATAGTTATGCTGATTCTAGGAGAAAATTATGGTCACATTATAAATTACGCACGCATATAGTCGCACCCGTATATGGGTCTAGCGTAGCGTACTTCATCCATTTTGGGTTGTTGGACTTTACAGTGGAAGTGTGTAATTTATGTAGTTTTAATTAAAAGTGACAGAAATCGATTCAGTAAACGATTCTGAACAAACTAATTTCATAATGTGCGTTAATTTAGTTACTTATTATATAATGTTTGGACTTGAAAAGAGACCATGACCTCCGAGTTTGTTTCGGCATTTCTTCTCAGGGATCAGTCAGCTAGTAAATTCCGGAACCATCTGTTTTTAAAATATTGACTAAATTGACTTGTAAAAGTGTCTTAGAAGATTTACTTACATAAATTTCATTTTATTTCACTGTCGCACAGAGAGACGAGACTCAACAAAGCCGAACTTTTTCTAAAATCGAAGTGACATACCAGCACACGGTTCCTGTATAATTTTAATTGATTATAGAGTCCCTGTGAGCACTAAACTTGGTCTAGAGGCAGTTCTTTGACTTCGCCGATCTCGGAGCATGTGTCGTCGTTGTCACACGTGTAGGAGAGTACGAACCGCAGGTGGACAGGCGGCGCGGGCGTCGGTCGGCCGATCAACATGACCTGTGTGATGGCCGGCGGCGGCAGGAACGGGTTGTACTGCGGTAGAGTTGTGCCTGATGGTGTTAGCAGACGGACTTTGCAACACTGTAAAAAAGGAAAGATCATGATAAGTAGTGTTTTGGTTACTTTTGGTTAGAAACGAACCCCGCGTAACACCCTTTCTGTCATAAACCCAAGGATTTTAAAGGAAATTTCCTAATACATTGCTTCATTTGGTTAAAAATTCGTCTGCTTGACAAAGTAAATTACGCAATGAATGTTTTTGAACTGTCGAAATGAATGGCATTTTGTCATTGAAGTGTGTTACGCAATTACTCTGCGGATGATACAGATAGGAAGGAAATGAACTCTGAGACGATGGCTAATAGAGATGTTTGAAAGAAAAACATGCTGCATCAACCTAAGTAAGTAAGACAAGGGCAGGACGAGTTAGAGATGAATCACTACTTTTATCAATAAACGTACTGAATTTTAGTTGGTGATATGAATATTCGAGCAAACAATAATAAGAAAGGTTTTTGTTATGGACAAAAATATACTATAAAACGCACCTTAGGAACCACAGCCTGAAACCTAAAATCCAGGATGGGTTTCTTATTTTTGTTTGTCGTCGAAATCACGATCACGTTGACATCAGGCCTTGGTTTGTCTTTACAAAAGTGTAACACTACTGTAAGACCATTTTCTTCTTCAAATATTGTCATGGGAGGCACATTTCCCGACGTTACGTTAGACAGAGACACATCTATGTCTGTCAATGGCTTCACTTCAGTTTTAGTCTTCTCTCTCTTTTCTTCGGTAGAATTAGATTCAACACTTTCCGTGGGGGACGTGTTCTTACATTTGGCGTCGTCTAATGATATACTTAAATCCAATATGTTGTCTATAGGAGATTCAGAAGCAGTACTTAGGAATACGTTGGAAGTGCCGGGTCCATCTGTAATGTCTACGATGAGGTCATCCGGTGGGGAAGGTTTGTTCGCTAGTTTAGACGGCTCTGTAGTCGGTTTGGGTTGTTCTTCTGGCTTTTTGGTAAAGAAGTCTAGGTCAAATAGGGCGCCGCCGTTTGTCGATGAAGGGAGCTCGTGTTTGGGTGACGATAACGCGTTCATTGGTATTTTCTTAGATGTTTTACTGAAACAAAAAGTGTGTTGTAACTCAATTTCCTTTATAAATTGTGTGTTCGTATAAAATGCATGTATGAAGCTGAGTATTACGTACCCATTAAAACTTTCGAGACGTTTCACGTGATTAGGTAATGACTGCTTTATAAGTTGTTCGCCGAGTGAGTCCAGTTCATTCCAACCTTCCGCTTTATTTGACTTATCTCCTAAAAGATCCATGTCTTCTGCAAATACGAAAAGCAAATGTTGGGTAACATTATTTTTGCCGTTTCCAGCGATTTGACATCATATTTGGATTGAATACATATAGGTACCTATAAATAAATATTATTTGTTAAAAAAATGTCTTACCACTAGGCATCAAACTAACAGGTTTCAATGGCTCCACAATATTTGATTCGCTTCCACTTGAGAATATGTCACCAAGTTCGTCGATGGCCGTATTTTTAGTTGCAGTACTTTTAGTCGTGGCATCGTCTCCCTTCCCCACATTTCCTGCGAAGTCCAGTAAGGTGTCACTATTCGACGCTTGTCCTTGTTCCGCGCTTGTTTCTTTGGCATTACTTTTCTTCTTCTTCTCCTTTGTAAATTTAGCATATGCGTCGTATTTTATGAACACCTCGTCTAGAACGTCACTGGCTTGTAGAATGTCACCTAGAATGTGAAAATAAATATTTAGATTTAAAAGGAAATGCAACGATCTTAGAGTGCAGTTAGCTTTGATACTCGTTCTTTGTCTGTAATATGCTGAAGTTATGTAGTGCTAGAAAGAAACTAATAAGAATCTGGTATACTATTCGCATAGATTATACGCTATCTACTCGTTCTAAGGTCACCTTAGTCAAAGGTTATAAATAAACACAGTAGCAGCATCATAATTTTGTAGGCATTTTTCTATAGGTTGAAAAGGTTGATTATCGGAACCTCAAACTCAGCTTTACATTATTTATTTAATACTTCATGCACAGAAATGTACAGAGGCGGACTTAATGCCATAGGCATTTTCTACCAGTCAATCTTGGGGTGATGCAGAGACAAACAGTGGTAGGTGCAATTATGAGAAATTGTGGAATACATATTTATTTAAATATAAAGATACACATATACCTATTACAACTATAAATATAATAATATATACCTAATTATATATAAATAAGCGCAAATAAATATATACATAAATACACGAATATACTAAAACAAATAAGACAAACAATGGGAAAACGTTAACGTTGTGATGATACTGCCAGCTTCTTACGAATGTGCTCGCGAACTTTTATTTTAAAGGATAATTGGTTGGTTGCTATCCTGATTTACAGGGGGAGCGCATTCCACAGAGAGATAGACTGAACGAAGAAGGAAGAGTGAATAAAGTCTGTGCGATGAGAGGGACATTGAAGAAGGCGATTATTTGATGAACGTAGATTTTTATTGTGGTTGGCACAAATGTACTGAAAGTGAGGGGCAAGATAACTAGGGGAAGTGGGAGAGTCAAAAAATGAAAACAAAGTGGTCAGCGCCCTTTGCTCTCTGCGCTGGCGTATAGGCAACCACTTAAAAAGCGACCGATGCGCAGAGACATGATCATATTTACGCAGATTGAAAACGAATCGAATGCAGTAATTGAGAAGACGGTCAAGTTTGTCGAGGAGATCTGCATTCAGGTCATAGTAGCACACATCACCATAATCGATGATAGGGAAAATTAAGGACTGCACAAGCATTGTCTTCGTTCTCGTTGGTAATAAATTTTTCAGTCGGTACAGAGCCCGCAATGTTCCAGTAACCTTTTGGCTGACCCTAGCGACTTAGATACGCCAGTTCAGGGTACTATGAATGTGCAAGCCTAGGTCCTTCACGTCAGTACTAAATGGAACGATTGTACCATTGAAGAGAACTGGTGGCAAGGTTGTACTATCCACCTTACTCATACTCCGAGAACTACCGATGATGATTGCCTGACACTTATTAGGATTTACTGCAACACCAAATCTATCAGACCAGGTTTTTATGGCTATCGAGTCTCTATTTAATTTGTCGATAGCTTCAGGTATTTCATCAACCTTGCAAGTCATCAGCATACAGATGATACGCACACTGAAGTTCGGAAGTTATAAGATTAATAAAAATAGAAAACAGAAGAGGAGAAAGAATACCGCCTTGAGGAACGCCCGTTACCAAATCACACCAGCATGATGAAGAATCCCCAACCTGGACGGACTGCTGACGTTCCTGAAGGTAAGAGGAGAACCATCCCAGTGTCTCGGGAGAGACCAAAACATAGGACAGAATGGCTAGCAGGATGTCGTGACTGACGGTATTAAAGGCATTCGAGAAATCGACCAACACTAGTGCAGTAACTTTGGTGTCTTCCAGTCCTGCCCTTATATCGCCAGTCACTTTAAGGAGGGCGGAAACGGTGCTGTGCCGGGCCTGAACCCGGACTGAAGAGGGCTAATGAGTGAATTAAGATGAATAAAAGTGGAGAATTGTTTGCGGACGCAGGCTTCGAGCACTTCGGCGGCGATCTCTCGCGTCCGGCCCTGGTCCAGGCCATGGTACGGAGCGAGAGTGCATGGGAAGCCATTACCTCCTTCTGCGAAGCAGTAATGCTCGTGAAGGAGGAGGCGGGACGCGTGAGGGAGAGGCAAGCTTTGCGCCCTCACGCCCCTAGTCGCCGCATGAGACGCCCTGGGCGTCGGGAATTGGCAGCCGATTCCCGGCCACCGTAGGCGCGGGCTTGCGGATGGCGAGCAATGGGTAGCTCGCCGTCCGGTAAGGACCAAGCCCGAGTCGACGGCGCGTCATGTTCCACGCGCGCCTCAAAGAGATGCCAGCACTATTGACGGGGTCCGCTAGGGCCGATGCCAGCTAGGGTTGCGGAATGTTCGAAAGAGTTACCGTGGCCCCGGCTCAGGCAACAGAAGGAACACGGGTGGGTTTTAGTCAGTAAAAGTCTGACACGCCCTCCCGCTCCGCCCAGAGCGGGAGAAGTCATTTGATGATTTCCCATCCACAAAAAAAAAAAAAAAAGGCTTCGAGCACTTTGGATAGGAAGGGAAGGATAGAAATGGGGCGGGAGTCGCTAGGAAGAGAGGGATTAGGAACCTTAGGTAGCGAACGAACATAGGCCTTGCGCCACAGGGAAGGGAATACTCCGGTGTATAGGGATTATTCAAAGTAAAGGGAAAAGACAGTGAAAAACACGGAAAGGTGTGACGACTTTCTAGTATTCTAAATAGTAAGTATTAACGTAAAGTAGCGTTCGCCTTGTTACTTCGCGTAACAAGAAGAAAGTCGCCATAATATGCACGTGCTGCGATTATCGTGTCCACTGGGCTAGTTATTTAAAAAGTATTATTTATTTTAAAAGAGTTTACAGTAGTTCTTGACTTAAAACTATGCCCCACAAAATTAAATTAAAAAAAGAAGCCACAATATGAGCGATGAAGGTGTTCATTCTTGGACTTCAAGAGGCAAGCGACGAGCCTCTGTGACTGATAATACTCAAGTTAATGTACGTCCGGCGCACCCTGCTTGGGCTGTCAGCGCTAATACGAATCCTGCTGACAGACTAATCTGTTATTTAACCACGTCATGAACAACATAGAACCACGCTGTGTGTTCTATGTTGATAATTTTAGAAGAAAAAAAGTGAATTTAAAAAATCAAAAACCCGACTGCGTAAAAAGTGAACTTTAAAGAAGATAGATACAAGATGATCTATTTTGTCTCCAAACAGTCTCATGCAGTCGGAGGCATCTTCTTAAAAACAAATTGCCTCCGATTGCATGAGATTCTTTGGAGACAAAAAATTATGTAATTGTTTCCTTTTATTTAGTTCACTTTTTACGCAGTCGGGTTTTTTGATTTTTTTAAATTTACTTTTTGTTTTCTAAAAATATCAACATAGAACACACAGCGTATTTGGTAGCCAGCACAGTATCAAGGAACAGATAATCTCTCGCACAACAGAGCTTCGAGATAACAGCAACTACTCGGGTGCTAAGCTTATCAGCCCCACATACTAAAATGACACGCTCTATCTGTGTTCACGTGGATTAGTATAGTATAAAATAAACCCGTCGGGTAATTAACTGCCTCGTTGATCTAGTGGTCGCAAGCGCTACTGCTGGACATGAGGTCCTGGATTCGATTCCCAGGTCGGGCAAAGTGTTATTGGGTTTTTATATCTGGAATTTCTCAGTAGCAGCCCGGAGTCTGGATTTGTGCCCGGATGATGGCAATAGGCTAGCCCCTGTTACATGGGACGTAAACATAACTGGCGAAATGTGGGTGTAGTATAGGTACACCTCTGCCTAACCCTTCGGGGAATACAGGCGTGACATTATGATATAGGTAATTAATTAACGGTAGCAACTAGGTGAATAGTTGGAATGGTTAAAGAGGAAAATAGTAATAGGCAGTCTAATCATCAATCATCTAACTAACTGATAAGACTATCTAACAGACCAGTTAATTAACTCGTTCTCTTTAATTATTTACAGCAAGTGATTAATTACAGGTTTGAGTTTTAGTACCTGCCTTTACACGTTTCAATATGCATCTGGGGGCCAACCACCACCTCTTAAAGCAGTATTATTTTAATGTTACTTCAGTGTGAGAAAGAGATGGAGCTATACAGGACGTCTAGTTCTATCTCTTTCCCACACTAAAGTAAGATTAAAATAGTACTGCGTTAAGAGGTGGTGGTCTAGCTCCTGTACAATTATATAACATTGTAGTGTCTGTTTGTAATGTCAAAATAACAGATTTTTACTAAATGCATATGAAAGTATGGTACTTATAACAAAAAAACTATTTTTTTAAATGTTGTTTTTCTGTCCATCTGTTTGTTGCGTCTAATTGAAACGGCTGGACCGATTTCGACGGGACTTTCACTGGCAGATTGCTGATGTAATAATGAGTAACTTAGGCTACTTTTATTTTAGAAAAATAATTAGGGTTCCGCGCAAAACATCTAAAACCCATGAAATTGTGCACAAATAGCGCCATCCGCGCTAGGAGCCGAGCAAAATGAAAAAAGTCAGAAAGAACACTGAGCGAAACGAAAACGAAGTAACAGCGCGGGCTGGCGATGCAACGCGGCGGGTCGGGAAACGTGGGAGTTTTATTAAAATGTGGTTGTTATTTTAGTATATTGTGTATCTCACGACTTCCATGCGAACGAAGTCGCGGCGCGCAGCTAGTCTTAACTAAGTCTGATAAGGACCCGTAGTATCCATGCACGTGCGTAGCTAAAATACAGCCTATACAGTATCAATGGCGCAATACAATGCCGCCCATGGGCATGCGACGGCCCGTATTTTTCTGAATATTCACGAAAAATTATCGAAAATTAATTTTAATTCTATCTTTAATATTTTTCATGTTATTTTTATTTTTTGAGTAGCGTTTGTGACCTTGTTTTACATTTTTGTGCCGTAATATGGCACAAAAATTCAAAAATTACCAAAATACATCGCTTATACCATAGATATCCACAAAATGCCAAGAAAACTGTACCAAAGCTGCTTGGTTCTCGTGTTAAATGTTGTTATGTTTTGATAAAATTCATACTTTGAGCATCTGCTCAAAGTATGCATCTGTATATTTTTGAATTTTTAAATAAAATTGGTTAAAAAAAACGTGGTGAAATGTTCGAGATTTTTGGCGTGAGTATAGCATATGACCGCACCACTTCGCTGTTTTCGTTTGTTCAACCATGCGCCGAACACACTGTATATTAGGTAACTACACTTCATTGCTAAATGTTCGTGTTTTGAGCACATAGTGAAGAGTGTAAGTACTAAAAATAATGTCACTCGGGACTATTGTAGCCAGGGTAGTTATCTCAATCAGTTACGTTTGCCCCCTGGCTACAGTAGCCCCGGGTGACCTTATTTACATTTACAAAACTACAAAGAAAGCTTATGAAAATGAAACTACAGTTCTTTCACAGTAATTTTACCTCTGGTGGCAGCAACCTTACTGTTACGAGAATAAAGATCACATTTTAACAGTGATGCAGAAGTAAACTGTGAAAGGACTGTAAAATAAAATAACAAATAAACAATGAAAGCAATGACAAACAAACAAACATCACAATGATTGGTGTAACAAACCGGTCCACTTACTGAGACTGTCGTACTGCGTCTCCGCGGAGGCCAGGCGTTGGAGCGCCAGTCTTAGGCCTCCACAGGACACGTGTAGTTCATGGATCAGCTCTTCTTCCTCCGGGGACGCGTCTTCAGCGTTAGCGAGCAGTTCGCGCAGGAGCATCGCACTGTCTAACGCGTTGCCAACTTCTTGGGCACGACGACTACTTTCTTCGTTTCGACGCTCTTCCTGCGAGTGCACGTGGTTGAGTTAGGATAGGTGTTGGTATGCACTTCTAGCTCAAGACCGGCTTGCATACGAGTACATTTTTTTAAATATTCGTCGATTATAGGCGACATAAATATGCATATGCCTTAATAGATTAATCGGCGTCGTGACATGACAAATTGACAACGTGATTTTTTAAGTTGTAAAGCCACCGTTGTATTTCAAGACCATCTCAGTCGAAATTTTGACTTGGGCATAGAATACATATTGGTACAAATACAAAAGATTCACTCCGCAAAATCATTTAAATAAATAGCGACTCTTGCTGCGACACTAAAGTCATAGTATAAAGAGAGGAAGTACGTTATCTTCATAAAAACGCACCGCGCGCGGCTTGTATGTGTGCGCCAAAGTATCTATGCGTCGCCGCACGCACACTTAAACAAATCTCGGCCCGTTTCGCAGCGCGCCAGTCGGGGCTAACATCGCACGAGGTTCGCGCGTCACGGCTTTTCGGCACCGCTAAATGAATGAAAAATGTGTGATAATCGCAGGAGAACGTATTGCTGTGTTTGGGTTTGGCTTTTTTTTTTATAAATAATACTGCTATGAATCTTGAATAAATTTCTGTGTTTGTTAGGAAAACCATTGTTGAACTTTATTGACTAATGATCACTGAATTAGTTATACAGAGATGTGTTATCTTTGGCATGGGCCGGGCTTTAAACTAATGAATTGGTGACAGTACTATCAGTAACCTAACGTTTACTCGTGCTCATCACCGCCCCGCGCCGCCCGTCTGCTGGCCCGTCGCTCTTTCTTTCATCGTGAAAGGTTTCATCATCGTTTAGGTACCCAGACAATACAAGTAAAAAATACAACTTCCCGACCCTTGCCAATTTATTGGCACTGAATTATAATTTAACTAAAAGTGACAACCCTGAGACAGTAGGCAATTATATTGCGGATTGTGCCGGAGATAGCCTACTTCCTCTCTTTATACTATGCTAAAGTGCAGTTCGGGTAGCACAGCGCTAATTACCTACAGTTATATTCACCTAGAAGTTGCCTCTCTTTCTATCGCGTAACTATTATAATTATCCTCTGACTATGTTAGAGTTGTCTTCTGTTAAAGAATAACTAATCTGAATATTTAATTACCAGATAAGTGCCTAAGTATTACTTTAGTTTTGTGAATAAATTATGTTTCAAATAATCCTAGACTCGGTACTTACTTTAGTAGTACTACAATTAATGATTTATCCACTAAATCGCATCGCAATGAAACGCAGTGGACATGTCGCTGTCGCGTCGCTTTGGTTGCAAATCATGTGACATGTTACTCAGCTTGCAAACATTTTTTTAAGTAGGTAAGTATTGCAGCTAGTTAGGTATGTAGTAGGTACCTACTTGTACCAAAATTCTTTGACATTATACAACGTGTATCTGGACGTACGACATTAAATGAAAACGAGCATAGTACTAGTCCATTGAAACATTTTAAAACACGGAGATTAGTAGATAATGGAAAATTTAAAAATTGCAGTTTTCAAACAAAATAAATAGCAGAATCAACTGCATAAAAAGTAAACACGCTTTATCTACGAAAAGTCACTGACCAAAACGGTACGGTGTGGGGTACGGGGCGCGGCGGCGGTAATGTTTACCTATTATTACGGACTCAGATCTACATCATGTTGAAAAATAAGAAAATTAAAAATAATTTCCTGTGGCTAAAGTATTCATTGGATTTGATTGATTTTTTGTATAGGGGTAAAGAACATGACTTTCTTTACGTGGTTTAAAGGAATGTCAATCGTCCTGTTACACCTTGTATAGCGTTTCATTGCTTTGCAATGCGATTTAGTAGGCAAATAATTAATTATAGTAGCAGTTTTCTCATGCTCCTAGTAGTATGTAATGTACCTACTCTCTTGCAATAAACAGTAATAATAATAATCAACCTGGGAACGATTATTTGGATACCATCTGACGCCTATAGACAGGTAATAAGTCTATTTTTTTATGATTGTCATTGTACTCAAGTCGATCTTTACCTTCAAATATCTCGGTAACGTGACACTTTGGGGTACCATGTTACTTGATATTTTTTGTTCGTCTGTGTCCTCTACCCACACATACCCCTTTCATCGTGCGCCGCGATTTCGAAAAAAAATCAAAATGGCGGCGGGTCGATATGCCAGATCGGTTCTATCCCCTTTCATGCGCATAATCATTTCTATGATGCCTAAATAATGTTGAATGATAAGAGGTCTTGCAATAAGGTCAGCTAGATTAGTTCAATTAACCTAATTAGGTTTACAATAGGAAATAATGTCTTAAGAAAGCCAGAAATGCTTAAAACTTTATAATAAGAACAGATGGTGAACAGTAGTCTGTACTCTATAATGAAATAATAGGTAAAATGTCATAAAAAAAGAGGAATAATATTTAAAATAAAATAAAAACTGGTACTTCCTGCTCTCTGAAAATTTTAAGAAATTTTAGGAGTATTATTCATCATCATCTGCCTAGCCTTTTCCCAACTATGTTGGGGTGGCTTCCAGTCTAACCGGATGCTGCTGAATACCAGTATTTTACGTGGAGCTACTGCCTATCTGACCTCCACAACCCAGTAACTGGGTAATACGATACCCCTTGGTTGTCTGACTTTCGGGCTTCTGACGACCCGTAACGACTGTCAAAGATCCACGTATGACAACCGGGACCAACGGCTTAACGTGCTTTCCGAGGCACGGAGGAGTCTCGGTATGTAAAGATGGTCACCCATCCACGAACCAACCCCGGCAAGCGTAGCTTAGCCTGATGGATCGACCCGTGCGGCTGTTATTACTTAGCCACAAGCTCCTCTTTTAGGAGTATTATTGTGAACAAAAATTTATTTTACATAGTTGTTATCAGTTTTATACAGTGTTACTGGTAACTCGACGTATTCCTTGCAGGACATCATAGTAGGGTTAAAACGCAAAAAATTAAGCCACCAAATGTTCTACCGACCGAAATTCAGTAGTTTTTGAGTGAGTTAGATTTTTAGTTTTTTTTTTTTTAATGAAAAATCCCAGATTAAATCATTTGAAGCCAATTTAAAAATTATATACGGTGCGACTTTACGTTTATGTTATTATCATAGTTGATGCCGTAGCAGATCTTTGTCAATAATTAATAGTTCAAAAATGACTAAAACCTTGGCAAATATCACTAACCAAAAATATATTTTTTGTAATTTTTGCTACTACTGTCACAAAATGTTGTCTAGTACAAAAAAAAAATAAAAAAATACTACACCTGACGTACAAATTGATAGTAGAATTATTCTTGTCTTATCAGCTATCCAAAAAGGTATGAAAGTTAATACAAAGTCATAGATTACATTATGAAAATCGTTTTGGATTTAGTACAGGAGCATGCGTCTCACAAAAAGGTGATTATTCGGAAAATTAAATTAAACAATTTCGTGAACATTATTATTATTTTTAAGCAATATCAATTTAAAAACTTTAATTATACACATTTCACTTGTCTTGTTCGATGTGCTGTCCTCGGTTTTGAATATACGTTCTTATTCGCTTCCTCACTTCGGTTTTTGTGATTCTTGATGTTATTGTTGCCCTCATCTGGTCCGCCGCATCTGCTATTCTCTCCGTTGGTTCGTCAATTGAATTTACTGGGGTCACATAAACTAGGTCTTTCATATGACCGCAGACGTAAAAGTCTAGCGCCATCAGATCAGAGCTTCGTGCAGGCCACGGAATCGGCCCACCGCGCCCTATCCATCGGCTTGGATAGTTTTCATCCAGCAATTGTCGAATTGTGATTCGGCAGTGGGCTGGACATCCGTCATGTTGATAAATCATGTTTGCTCTTCTTTCTTTCGGTACATCCGTGAGCAGTGCTGTTAAATGTTTTCTTAGGAAATCTTCATAAAGTTCCCCATTCAGTGTTTGGGGTAAAAAATGTGGGCCAATTAAGTTGTCCTCGATAATACCCATCCAAACATTAAGCGAGAACCTACGCTGGGAGTTGGTTTCAGTTTCTTAAGGTTTGCTTCTGGCTTCGGTGTCCAATAATGTAAGTTATGGGAATTTGTGATACGATCACGGTCAAAACATAACTCATCGGTCCACAGAATATTTTTTAAAAAGTTTTCGCCTTTGGCGTCGGCACTTAGCATTAAACGACAAAATTCAAGCCGTCTCGGTGGATCTCCCTCTTCCAATGACTGGACGGGTTGGTAGTGGTATGGATGTCGGCCTGACAATTGAACTACAGATCAGACTTTCCACTGTGACATACCAAGCTCACGCGCTACGATGTTTGTCGATATGTTGGGCTCGTCAATAAAACGTTAAAGAATCAGCTCTTCGTCCTCAGCCGTGTATCTCCGGGAACGACAAGTATCAATTTGCCTACTTCTTTGGACGCTGCCAGTTTCAGATAATCGACGATAAGTCGATCCGAAGACAGTAACGTGTGGGAGTCGACCGGTTGGGAAAGCGAAGTTGATATTCTCTCCGCGCCTCAGTAGCGTCACCGTCACAAAGTCCGTAACAGTACATTATGTCAGCGTATTCAAGATTAGAATATGCAGCCATAGCCAGCACTAATGAAGGCACAGCAGAGCACAAGAGCAACATACGCGGTAACAGTTAGGGAAATAGCCAGATAACAAAACACGAGCTTGCGCGACGTAGAGTTGAAACTAACTAACGCTGACGACCAGATTTTCCAAACTCGCACCCCGTGTCATGCCGAGAGAATAATAATGACCAATCAAACAAAGCTTGCCGAGTGTTTGGGAGTTCAAGCGCAGGTAAAAAATACGAATAATACGAATACGAAACAATAGGTTGACCGTCTCGCAATTTTACCTGCTCTCCATGAAACTCTTCTCTTCCTTGGCACACATGCAAAAGTATTGACAATCATATTTTTCTGAATAGCTGATAAGACAACCATATTTTCCTAGTAATTTGTTGCAGGCGTAGTATTTTTTTTTGCACTAGACAATATTTTTTTATGAAGTAATGGCAAAAATGACAAAAAAAATAAATGTTTGATTAGTGATCTTCGCCAAAGTTTTAGTCATTTTTGAACTTTTAATTTTATTATTGACAAAGATCTGCTACGGCATCAACTATGATAATAACATAAACGTAAAGTCGCACCGTAAATAATTTTTAAATTGGCTTCAAATGATTTAATCTGAGATTTTTCATTAAAAAAAAAAACTAAAAATGTAACTAACTCAAAACTACTGAATTTCTGTAGAACATTTGGTGGCTTAATTTGTTGCGTTTTAACCCTACTATGACGTCCTGCAAGGAATATGTCGAGTTACCAGTAACACTGAATAATACTTTTAACATCTATAAACTTTCATAATGATATTATTCAATTTAA
The DNA here is from genome assembly GCA_947568875.1 of Fissipunctia ypsillon. NCBI lineage: Eukaryota > Metazoa > Arthropoda > Insecta > Lepidoptera > Noctuidae > Fissipunctia > Fissipunctia ypsillon. Next base: position 6,900,967 of record OX387657.1, read on the forward strand.
TATTTTTGAGCCTTATTTTTTATTATTTGAGATAGGTTTATTCTTTAGTCTAGATTATTCTCAATTATGTGTATCATTAATTCATTATTACAACCAAATTATTTACAACATATCTACAAAAAATGTATGTTTTATAGTTCAAGTCACAACAATAATATAATCACACATGTCCTGCAATGGGACTGTTACAGTAAGATTACCTATATTAAAACTCCTTTGATTAGGGAAAGCATAGTGCAAAGTGAAGAGCTACTAACATGGTATTTATTAACAAAACTTTTTGATCTTAAAAGTATGTATGTTTAGGTTAAGGTATTTTTCTATGGGCCTGTGTTGCCTGAAATAAATGGTATTATTATTATAAGTAACATTTCAAATCAATTTACTTACTTCTCTGACCATAGTTTTGATAAGCCTGTTTGCATGCTGGATGTCCTCAGGCTTTTTGCTCTGTAGTAACTTTTGTAACAACTTAGACTTTTCCTCATCTTCAAATATGGCATTCTTGGATCTGTTCCTAGGAAGCACGGTATCTTCAGGAGGTAAAGGAGGTGGAGTCTCTTTCACCACCCCCTGATTCTTAAGCATGTCATATGCTACCTTAAATTTGGATTCCTTTGGATATTCAATTGACCAAGCATGAAGCAGTTGAAGTACCTAAAATAAAAGTACACAATAAAAAAAATTATTAGAGGAAAAAGAACATGGTTATTTAACTTATTATTGAACATGTGAATGAGGACAAAAAATTGTTAATATTGACTTAGAATGCCAACTGTTTCAAGTTATACAAGAAATTTTAAATTCTAATTACGGTATTTAAACTTTTCAAAATTTAATTGCTGTGTGCATTAATAATCATAAAATAATGGAAAGGTATTAGACTAATAATCTCATTACTGATATTAGTGTATTTCTACAACAATAACATTATAGTAAGCTAGAATAGGTTCACAGATTTGCAGCAAAATATTTAAGAAAGTTTTATAATAAAAGTATTCTTACCCTAGTCCGCACTTCAGGGGAAGTTCGATCAGCAAAATACTTAGGTGAAACTAACTTAATCATTTCATTGAGGAAGCGGAATTTGCCAACTTCGGCGTGGAAACCGGCATCACAACGTCGCATGCAACGATCTAGCATTGAGAGAGCGAGTAGAGCTTCACGAGCGTTCGGAGTGTGTATGCGGGCTGCCAGGGCCTGCGCCGCCAGCTGCGGGCCCTCCGCAGAGTCCCGCATCACTGCGCAAAACGCCTCTAACGCCGCAGCATCCGGACATGGCAGAGATTCATGTGTAGCTTTTACTAAGCAAACGAATAACAAATACATTCTCATTAAGTGGTAAAAACTTTATAAAACCCGGGAAATACCTTACAAAAAATACTTACGAATTAAAGCTTCTAAACTGATTAACGTCACATTCATTTTTCCAAGGAAAAACAGTTTCCGATAAATTTAAATAAAATGTTAAAATTTTTGTTCATTTCGTTTCAGATCAAGTTGACATTTTGCAGTAAAATGTGCACACAACATAATATACTTGGAAATGTGTTGCTAGACTAATACGTCCATAGAGTATAGTAATATAGATTGGGATACGAGAATTTAAAGATAACAGATTAAAATACTACTTGTATTTTATTCTGATAACTTGAAAAAGTTTCTACAAAATAATGATATAAAACATGGAACAAATTCTGGCAAAGTTATACACATCTTAATATTTTTCCTCTAGCAACAAATTACAAGCAAATGTTGAACGCGTTCGATTTCGGTTAAAAAAGCTAACAAAATCATGACGGCCTTTAGAGCTGTGTGATATAGCTTTTTGTTTCTAGCAGAGAGTTTAGACGGTAGGTAGTCATCATTTCAGCTTCCGCTGAGGCGTATCAACCAGTTGAGTTCTTTGAACTGACTTGAAGATGATCGGGAGAATTTCAGAAGACCACCAAGCCTACACTCACCCTTATATCTTTAATGTAATTCATTTTTTGTAAAATAACAACTTGACTAAAATTATCATTTAATTACCCCGAGGAACAGTTCATACTTCCATATTCACGGCCGGCTTTACCTATGCTGCAGGGTGTGCGGTGCACACGGGCGCAGGGTCTAAAGTGGGCGCCAAGCGTCCCGGTCACTTGTGAAACTTCCAAAGAGCCTGCGTCACTCACGGGGCTGTTCAGCGCGTGCCACACAGAAGGGGCGTGAGACGTGGACGGAATGCAGACGCGGCACGGAAGAGGTGTGGATGCGACTTTTAAAACTGTATAGAAGAGACGAGGTGCAGACACGGATGGGACGAAAAAGCTTCATACTGTACTGTCTTTGACACTTCATTTCGAGGGGGGCAGCAGCAGTGGCGTGCGGTTGTGAGCTGTCATTTACATATATTTTGAGTTTGGCGATCATCCTGCACACCTTTGCGTCTGCGCTATAAAAAAATAAAATAAAATCCATTTATTTCAGGTTCTCCTATATTAAAAATTACACTTTACAACTGGACGCAGACGCGGCGTCACTTTCGCGTGTCTTCATCATTCTTCATACAAAATGTATAAACGCGATCTGGCACCAAACATACAGAAAGGACAAGACGTAGGCGCGTCGCTTTTCCGTCTGCGTCCTATATTAAAATATACTAAAGTAACGAGACGCAGACACGGCGTAGAGCGTAGACGCAGGAGGGTGCGAAGAGGGCGCGGAGTGATCACCAATCTTATAATATTATATACCTCTCGAAAATGGTGTGGATAATATTGTAAATCCTCCATTATTTTGAAAAATCTCATATCTTCGTCGGTTTGCCACATGGCACACCGGATGTATACGTAGTAACGTCTTGTCCTCTGCATCTTAACAAGTAGCACTAACGCTAGCACAACTTCGTCTTCTGAAGAAGACATGTCGGGTCGAACTAAAAATATAAAAGTCACAGCTCACAACCGCACGACACCGCTGCTGCCTTGAATTCTCAAAGACAGTACCTACATTATGAAGCGTTTTCGCCCCGTCCGTGTCCGGTTCCCGTCTCTTCTATATAATTTGAAAAGTCGCATCCGCATCTAGTCCGTGCTGCGTAAGCGTCCCGTCCTCGTCTCACGTCCCATCTGTCTGGCCCGCGCCTCAAATACCATGCAAGGCAAGGCGTGCCACGAGCATCCTGTAATTCCTAATTAGTAATTACTCATATCTGAAATGATTTAATATAGTTGTATGATTAAGTCATTCCAGGAAACGGAGATTAGACAACGAAATAGTGTTTAGTAAACACTTGAGTAAGTCCGGGGATCTTTCTAGGTTTATAATTTTAGTTAAAGTAAAATAAAATATAAATATAGTATAATTTCAGTTTTTTAATAAATACATAATTTATTTCATTTAGTTTTCAATAACTTCCTTTAGTCTGTAGAGATCGCAAAGCTATATAATTATGAATATTTTGCGTCTTATTTACTATGGCCGCGTGTCCACCGGACGCCTGTTACCCGAGCGCTATCATCCCAGCCACCAAAGTTTCAAGTATTTCGGCGCGACAGCTAGAATTCTGCTCATTTAACCAGCAATACAAAAAAACGTTTGATCTTGTCCACACACTGCCACCGTACTGGCTCCGTTCGCCCAGCTTTTGTTTTGTCTGTCATAACATACTGAACCGCCGAGTTCAGTTGCCAACCAACAATCGCCATCACCGGGACAACGGACGTCACGTTCGTTTCGAAGAATTTAGTGTCTCAGTGACGGCTGCGGTGGACAAACGCCTTAAGTATTCCATTTTGATCGCACGCCTACTAGAGGGCGCCAGGCATATTGATTGCACCCGGGCTCCATCACATGTAGCGACATGAGGTAGAGCCGGCGCTGTCATGATAATTAGTTTAGTCGGGAGTCAGGTAGAAACACTAGGGAAATAAAATAGCATTACAGCACACACCATCGATGTAAATTGCACACCCATCACGGGTGGGAGTGGACCAGTGGAGTGGACGTAAGTGGAATAACGTCATTGTGTTTTCAATTTATAAATGTCACTGTCAGAAGAGAGCTACTGCAGCTGGCTAAAAATAATCGAGTAAAAAAACACTCAACGCATTTAATTGTGAACAAAATGGCTATTTTTCGGCTATCTCGATTGCTAGCGCAATCTAAAAGCCTGACGAGACATGAAAACACCTTACAAACGAGGACCGCTACGACTACCCCGACTGGTGCTATACTCCCCGAGCCGGAGAAGTCTCCGGGTGGTCTTTTCGGTATAATAATGGCTGTAGTGCCAGGTCTACTTATAGGAGCAGCTATTAGTAAAAACATCGCCAATTTCCTAGAAGAGAATGAACTGTTTGTACCGTCTGATGATGATGACGATGATGACTAAAAAGCAATTCAGGTACATCATTTTTCTCATAGAACAAGAGTAAATATTCCTCTATATTTTAATATAGAGCTTCAGCTTCTGTAAAAAATTAACTATTGCACCCATACATACTGTACCTAATCCTAATTATAATAATAAGTAATTTAAATATTCTTTCCTGTTATGATCTTACAAATGTAATTTCTTATGTTTCAGGTAATGTAAACTTCATGCGGGTTTAATATAATAATATAGTAAGACTCACATCGTTGTTATATTTTTATTATAAGGATTGTTACAAAAACATTAAAATTTTGTGCTCAACATCAAAATAGCATCGTACACAATACTTAGGAATTTTGTATTAATTTATAGATTTTATTATATTATAAAAAACTCTTATTTACATGATTTAAATACATACAGTTTGTTATCATATGATTGTAAAATATAAAACAGCATACTATATACAGCTAAATCAAAATAAATCATGTTATAATTAAATGCATTGTGAATAAAATGCATGTTTCATTTGTCACAGGAGTAACACACACATGGCAATCTCTGCTAATCTAGTCAAAAGTTACTCTCACAAATGTAGCAATAATCATTCTGTGTATTCTCATCACACTTGTGCTTATGTTAATGAATGTTCAAATAAATGAGATAATGGCTTGATTCAGTCTTTCATTTTTGACAAACCACAACATACTCTAACACTGCAACAATTGTTAATGAAAAGAGAGACATAATAATTATAGGATATACTTGGAAAGTGAGAGACACCAGTATTAATTATTACTTACAAATTGATACAATAGGAAATAGATGGGAAAAAAACGAACTTCCCAGAAAAAAAAGCTGTGATTTAGATTTGAGCAGTGGTAGAATTTGTATCAAAATTACACTCCCTACAATGTCTTTATTTGGAAGTACATGATGTAGTATGGTACTAAATATTTGTTACCAACATGTCTGTAAAATGTGTTAAAAAACTAATATTTCATCAAAATAGCTTCAGTAGTGTCAACAATACCATTATTCAGACTTACAAACTAATTCAATACTGTTTCGATGTTTACGATAAACTGTTGATTTTAATAACATTATAAACATAACCAATGCATGCAGTGACTAAAGGTAGTTCCGTGAACTTGAATATAAGGAACATATCTCATATCTTTTTATTAAAAAAGTGTGCCTCAATTTCACTTAGTAACTAAAAATCACTCATAGAAAACTAGGTATAGGCATCTAATGGTTACTAGTCGTTGGCAAATGCAGATCTATGTGCCGTTTACTCTGGGGGCCTTTTGTGCTCGCCCCAGCCATGGAAGCATTTGGTGAACCGGCGCGACTCTTTGTTCTTCAGCGTCAGGAAGAGTTTCCGCGGCTTGTCGGGCTGCATTGACTTCATGTGTTGGATGTATACCTTTGTAGTGGTGAAAAAGAGATAAATGTTTTTGTTAAATTATAGAAAGGGTATTTCGCGAGAACTTAGTAGGTACATACGGCTACATATCAAGCTAACGCGTATCAGCGTACACATTTCCAGTATACGCTGACCTCTCATTGCACGGAAATCCTATACAATGCGAGACCAGCTTATACTGGAAATGTATAGCTTGATAGATTGTTAGCCGCCGTATCAGAAGGCTAATAAAATACTACTAGAGTTACGTAAATATTTTGTTACCTGTGCAGACTTGTAAGCCAGTTTTATCTCCACTTCAGAGCATTTGGCACCAAGCCATAGGAATACTTGGTCGCCATTATCCAAGATCATGATGTCGTCATCCGCGAGATCGTCCTAGACAAATAAAATATTTTTGTGAGTTCCATCTAGCTGTTACATGTAAAGGTGTAAGTATAGAAAAAGAAATAGCACTTGGTATGGAAGCGAAAGTCCTGCTCTAAAAATGTTCGACATCGCGCTATCAGCCAGTCATCTTACATCTTCAGGCCGTATGTTACGCCCAGTTTAGCTTTTATGTGAAGTAAAAAGTATTTTTTTTTATTCTATGGAATAATAAGCAAGAAAAATTGATACAAAGCTTTTGCTTCAATAATATTCTACACATAAAGCACAATAAACCTTATATAATAAGTTACCTGACAGAAGTCTGTGCATTTCTCGGAAACGGTGAAGTATCCCTTCTCGTTGGAGCATCTGAACAGCCGGGTGAAGTTCAGATAGTCCGCATCCGTGTCGTAGGGCTTGCGGCCGCCGATACCTACCCAGAAGAAGTTGTCTGGCTCACTGCCTTCCGTTAGAACCTGTTGTTGGATGAACATATTTATTTGATTTGTTCTGTTTTGTTTTTGTAATTAAAATCAATTGGTTTGCTAAAACTATTAAGGTGGCTAATAAAGTAACTAAAAACGTTGTGCTAGTACTCTAAATAAAAAGTAATAAAGTAACAAAAACCTTGTGCTAGTAGTCCAGCCAGTCAGTTGTCTCAACAGTAGGTGGTCTACAGTATTTTTTTATCAGCCGTTATTGTCCCACTGCTGGGCAAAGGCCTCCCTACTCTCTTTCTACTACTCTCTGTCCAGAGCTGCCAAGCACCAATCTTTATTAAAGAAGTCCAGCTCATCCCGCCATCTCCGTCTGGGCCTACCGCGATGTCGTTTGCCAGTAAGCGGGACCCATTGGGTCGTAAGTTTGGCCCATTGATCGTCTGATATGCGGCAGATGTGTCCAGCCCAATTCGAGGTCTACAGTATACGATTGAATAAAAGTGATGTATGTATATGGTCCAAGCAATCAGCAGTCTGGAGTCATCATCTTCTCCTGCCCTTATCGCAATTTATTTGGGGTCGGTGCAACATATCTTTTCCTTCCATACTTCTCTATTAGTCGTCATCACCCCCTTTCTAGCCATATCTTTCACACCATCCACCTATCTTTCATACATACATCCACATCCATACCAACAACAATTCAACTAACCAACACAACAACTTCAATTTTTCTTATGGCTTCCTTTTCACTTCTCTGCATCACATGTCCATACCACGACAACCGATTTCCACACAACTTTCCAGTCAATCAACAGTCTGCAGTATTCAATTTCAACACTATCTATATTAATATAGTAATAAATTAGAAAGATAGAGCGAATTTTGTGAGTTTGTATATACAAGATGTAACATAAATAACGCACAACCTCTTAAGGGATCATTGTACTCATCATTATGAACAACTTTTACTATGGGACCAAACCTGAAATCGCGAAAAAAAATCAGCTGTTCCCTACATTTTGACGAGTTATACGAACATAAATGTAGGGAGCAGCTGTTTTTTTTGCGATTTCAGGTTTGGTCCCATAGTAAAAGTTGTTCATAATGATGAGTACAATGACCCCTTAAGAGGTTGTGCGTTAATTATGTTACATCTTGTATGTGAAGGGTAATCTCCGGAACAACAGCTCCAATTTGAAAAATTGTTCCACCATTTGAAAGGTAGGTATATTATTCCAGACGATCATTGGCTAATATTATGTAAATATATACAAAAAGAAGTACTACTAATATAATAAATAATACTAATAAAATACTATTTTGAATACATATCACACACATATTTTCACATGCTCACACACACTACACAGTTACAGTCACACGCACAGACAAACTCACCCACAGACACAGTCGCACACACAAGCACAAGCACCATAACTCACGCTTCTACACACATGTGCGCACATTGCATGCGTGCTCACATAGATTTACTTTTTAGATTTACTTAGTTTTCTTTTGCATACCATATAGATTTAATATTTAAGTTATAAATATATATAAATGTAGTCAAGTTAAGGGAGAGCGGCCTTTCCTGGCACAAGTGTTTTCACACTTAAAAGGAGAGGTCAACCTCAATACTGTTGAACGAACTTTGTTTGTTATTGAATAAAACATTTTTATATATGTATATTTTTTTTTTAATTCATGCAAGCCTAGTACTTTTTGTTAGGTTACTGTTCAGAACTTGTGCACAAGGTGTCGTGAACGGGGTGCTTTGACAGGAAACCTCCCCGTGTGCCTGTGGGCTGGAATTCCCTTGTGGATGCGTCCGGGGGGAAGGCCAGTCACCGGGACGGTGCACCCTGGGGTACGGGCAATGACTCCCCATTAGGTACTGTGTGCCTAAGGGGTCTTGTTGCCCGTATGCCAATATCCTGTCAGAAGTACGCTCCAACGTGTGTCTCTCTGCGCTCTAAGCAGAGACGCACAGCGGCGGAGTAAGAGCGGGCTCGGTGTGCACTAACTCTGCCGCCGGGCAGGCAGGAAGAGGCCTTTTCTTTCTGCCACCGTTATTCTCGTAGCCCCGAAGATTGTCAAGGTCATGTCTCTGATTTTTGACGGGGGTCGAGGGTCTTGGCTTAACCGCCCGGGCCGCGAGGAAGAAAGCCTCTATAAAAAATCACCCCAAACCTCCAAGCGGCGGCGCACCGTGAGGGAGGTTGATAGCTTGACTAATGGGTAGTTAAATTAGTCGCTAGTGCGAACCACTAGATTTTGAGATAATAAAAGTTTTTTACTCGTGGGAACAAAAATGGATTCTTTAACAAAAAACAAAAACCGAAGCGAAGAGGAGGGAAGCGATGCGGGGTCGGAGTCCGACGCCGTATCTGGCGCGAAGGGCTCGTATAAGAGCCAAGAGCGCGAAGTGGTTGGGGCGGCTAAGAAGAACCTAGAGTTCTTAAAGAAGCGCCCCAAACCAGGGGATGGCCAGGAGTCTTCCTCGGACGGATGGGTGAGCTCGGCCCGGAAGAAGATCAGCCGGCGGGGTGGGGCCCATGAAAGTGGTGTGGGCAGAGGGCTCGCCACGAAGGAGGCCAGCAAGCCGAGCCGAGCCGGCCCGGCCGAGCCAGAGTCGCAGTTAGGGCCGGTCTCGGCCGGGTCGGAGTCGTCAGGTGGTGAGCCGGACGTCACTGGCGGCTCGAAATCGGAGCGAACGGTCAGGTTCGCAGAGGTCGTGGCAGCCGCTATTAAAAGTGTGGCCTTGAAGAGGACTCAGTCCTCTAAAGACAAGGCCATATCCGCAGCCACGGCCTCCATTATGGCGGCAGCGGAGACCAGTCACATCGGGCCCCCGTCGGACGCAATGTCCGAAATGCGGGCGGAGGTCGCCCGTTTGACAGCCGCCATGGAGCTTCTCCGAAAGGAGAACGCGGAGCTCAAAGCGGACCTGGCTAGGCTTCGAGAAGCCGGCCCCCGGGAGGTGCCACAGGAGGAGGCGCGGCATGGGCAGGTCAGGCCTGTGCCTACTGAGGACCGGGTTCTGGCCCTGGTCCGACGGGAACTGGCTGCCTTCGGGAGCCGGTTTTCCGCCCTGGAGGCTATAGTCCTGCGGCCCCCGCTAGCGGCGAGCCAGCCGGCCTCGGGCCAACGGAAGGCGGCGTCGTATGCCGCCGCCGCGGCTGCCACGGCCAAGCCGGGGTCATCGGGGCAGGTGAAAGGCGGAGCCGTCCCGGAACCCGCGAGGGCCCCAGCCCCGGCGGCGAAACGACCGCCCCCGCCTCCTAAATCCCCTCCGGCTGATGCCGAATGGCAAGTAGCCGGGGAGAAGAGGAAGGCGGGTAAGGCAGCAAGGGCGGCCAAAAAAAAGGAGAAGCGGCAGCGGCGCAAGGAGCGAAGCGTCGCTGCTAGGCTCCGTGCCCCGAAGTCCGCAGCTGTAGTGATCACACTACAGCTGGAAGCGGAAAAGAAGGGCGTGTCCTACCGCGACGTGCTTGCCAAGGCGAGGGCGGCGGTGAACCTCGACGAGCTCGGTATCGCAGATGGCGTCCGAGTAAAGGTCACTGCGACTGGGGCCCGGATGCTGGAGGTCCCCGGTGCGGCCAGCGGCCCGACCGCTGACGCTCTGGCCGAAAGGCTTAGGGCGTCCCTAAATGCGGACGAGGCCCGAGTGTCCAGACCCACCAAGCGCGCTGATATGCGCATACTGGGTTTGGACGACTCAGCGACGGAGGGAGAGGTGGTGGCCGCCGTTGTTAGGACTGGAGGGTGCTCAGCCGAGCAGGTTAGGGTAGGCACCATCCGTCCTGACTTCACGGGGATGCGAACCGTTACGGTGAGCTGCCCCGTGGCGGTGGCCCGGAAAATTACCGGGGAGGGCCAAAGGCTCAAGGTGGGCTGGGTTTCCACGCAGGTGAAACTGCTGGAGCCCAGACCTCTGAGGTGCTTCCGCTGCCACGTAGGCAACCACGTGGGAGCTAAATGCACCTCGGAGGTGGATCGTAGCAGCCACTGCTTCTGCTGTGGTCAGCCCGGTCACAAGGCCGGCTCGTGCAAAGCCACGCCGCACTGCTTCGCGTGTGCGGCAGCAGGCAAGCCGGCCAATCACTGGGCTGGGAGCAAAGCCTGCACTCCACCCGCCAAACCCAGGGCCAGCAAGCCCTCCGCCACCGTGGTCACCGCCGCAGCCGCCGCCACTGCCACCGCTGCCGCCGCCGCCTCCACTGTCGCCGCCGCCGCAACCACCGCGGCAGGGCCCTCACAGGGGGTTCGGGAGGGGGCTGATATGGAGTGCCAATAATGGCCCCATTACGCCTCCTCCAGGCGAACATCAACCACTGCGCCTCCGCTCAGGACTGGGTGGAGGACCTGAGCGGCTCAGTGACTCTAATTTCATCGGCCGCCGCCGGTACCCCGTCCCTCGAGGCGGTCAAGAGGGGACGGGGTTGCGTGGCAGCACGGTTCGGGGAGATTGTCGTGGTAGTGGTATACTTCTCCCCGAACCGAACTCTCGCCGAGTTCCACAACTCCCTTGCGGAGTTGAGAGTCGTCGTCGTCGGGTTCCGTTCCCTGCCTGTGCTCGTCCTTGGGGACTTCAATGCCAAGAATGTGGCTTGGGGTTCCCGGCTTACGGACACACGGGGCAGGATGGTGGAGGACTGGGCTCTGGAGACGGGCCTGGTCATCCTAAACCGGGGTTCTGTCCCCACGTGTGTGCGGATGCGGGGTGAGTCAGTGGTGGACATTTCGTTCGCCAGCCCCGCTCTGTCGCCGCGTATCGTCGACTGGCGCGTCATGGAGGGGGTGGAGACCTACTCCGATCACCGGTATATCCGGTTTGACGTCTCCGCCCCGACCTCGAGCGCGCCGGTCCGACAGGCCCCGAGTGGTCCGCGGTGGGCGTTGAAGCAGCTGGACCGGGAGCTCCTCCTGGAAGCCTCGATCGTGCAGGCCTGGGTGTCACCACCGGACAGGCCTGCTGACATCAATGACGAGGCGGGGTGGTTCCGGGAGGCCATGTCCGAAGTATGCGACGTGGCAATGCCCCGGGTCCGGCACGGACGCGCCCGGCGCCAGGTGTGCTGGTGGTCGCCGGAGTTGACGTCTCTGCGCGACGCGTGCGTTGCTGCGCGACGCCGGTACACCAGGCACCGCAGGCTCCGTATCCGCCCTCCGGATACGGAAGCCATTCAGGCGGAGCTGTACGAGGGATACAGAGCGGCGAAGACCGCCCTCCGAGCGGAGATCCTGCGGGCCAAGGGACTGGCCCGCGAGGAGTCGCTGGAGGCTCTGAACAGGGACCCGTGGGGACGCCCGTATAAAATGGTGCGGAACAAACTCCGCCCATGGGCTCCCCCGCTGACGCAGAGTCTCCGGCCCCAGCTCGTGGAGGACGTGGTGAGCGCTCTGTTCCCTTTGCGAGGGGAACATACTCCCCCGCCCATGGCTCCGTCTCCTGCGGTGCCCGATGCGGACCACACAGCCGACGATGACGACGATGCTCCTGAGGTGACCGAGGTAGAGCTGAGAGTGGCGGTGCGCAGGCTGAATGCCAGGAATACCGCCCCAGGACCCAACGGCTTACCTGGAAAAGCCTGGGTCCTGGCCTTGGAGGCTCTCGGGCCTCGACTAAGGGGGCTCCTAAGCGCATGCTTGGAGAGGGGCCGGTTCCCACTTCAACGGAAGACGGGGAAACTGGTCCTCATTAAGAAGCCGGGGCGCCCTGCGGACTCTCCGTCCGCTTACCGGCCCATCGTGCTGCTCGACGAGGTGGGCAAGATCTTTGAAAGAGTCATTGCAGACCGCCTCGTCGGGCGGCTGGTGAGGGTGGGGCCGGATTTGGCGGACAGCCAGTTTGGTTTCCGCAAGGGGCGCTCTACGGTGGACGCCATCATGCGCGTTCGAGCCCTCACGACGGGGGATGCTGTGGCCCGGGGTGGGGTCGTCTTGGCGGTGTCTCTAGACATCGCCAATGCCTTCAACATCCTGCCCTGGAGTTGCATCAGGGAGGCACTCCGGTATCACCGAGTGCCGACCTACCTCTGTCGCGTGGTCGAGGCCTATCTGACGGACAGGGCCGTCATCTACCCCGGTCACCGGGGAGAGTGGAACCGGCGAGAGATGTCGTGCGGTGTCCCGCAGGGATCGGTTCTGGGACCGCATCTGTGGGACATCGGGTACGACTGGGTGCTGCGCGCCGACCTCCCTGGTGGCGTCAGCGTAGTTTGCTACGCTGACGACACGCTGGTCCTGGCGCAGGGGAGGTCGCACCAGGCGGCGGCCGAATTAGCGGCACGCGGGGTTGCGACAATCGTGGAGAGGATCCGGCAATTGGGACTCGAGGTGGCCTTGCACAAGTCCGAGGCCATGTGTTTTCATGGTCCTCGGAACGCGCCACCATCGGGATCCCAAATAACGGTAGGAGGGGTTCTCATCGGTGTCGAGTCGACGATGAAGTACCTGGGACTCGTCCTCGACAGCCGGTGGAATTTCGTGGAGCATTTCCGACGTTTGGCTCCCAGACTGGAGCGGGCCGGGGCTGCCTTGGGACGGCTCCTGCCCAATCTGGGGGGTCCAAACGCCTCCTGCCGGAGGCTCTACGCGGGGGTTGTGCGGTCCATGGCCCTTTACGGAACTCCGGTGTGGGCGCGTTCCGTTAGGCGACGACCGGTACGTCGATTGAACGCGTCCCAGAGGGTCATGGCCATCCGGTTAGCCCGGGGATACCGCACGGTCTCCGGGGAGGCGGCGAACCTCCTTGCCGGATTACCGCCATGGGATCTGGAGGCAAAAGTCCTCGCGCACATGTGGGAGTGGCGCGAGGAGGCAGGACGCCGGGGCGTAACTCTGTTGCCGCGAGAAATCGTGGCACGGCGGACAGAGCTCCGGCAGGATCTCATGGCGGCATGGAGAGTGCGATTGTCGCAACCCAGCGCTGGGCACGCCACAATTGCGGCGATAAGTCCCCTCTTTGAGGAGTGGCTGGAGAGGCGCCACGGCGTCCTCACCTTCCGCCTGACGCAGGTCCTCACCGGACACGGGTGCTTCGGGAGGTACCTGTTCCGGATAAGGCGGGAGGAAACGCCCGGGTGTCACCACTGTGTGGATCGCCCGGAGGACACGGTGGAGCATACGGTGGAGGTCTGCCCGGCTTGGGCGGAGCACCGCCGTGTCCTCGCGGAAGCGATCGGCGGCGGCGATCTCTCGCGTCCAGCTCTGGTCCAGGCCATGGTACGGAGCGAGAGTGCATGGGAAGCCATTACCTCCTTCTGCGAAGCAGTAATGCTCGTGAAGGAGGAGGCGGGACGCGTGAGGGAAAGGCAAGCTTTGCACCCTCACGCCCCAAGTCGCCGCAGGAGACGCCCTGGGCGTCGGGAATTGGCAGCCGATTCCCGGCCACCGTAGGCGCGGGCTTGCGGACGGCGAACAATGGGTAGCTCGCCGTCCGGTAAGGACCAAGCCCGAGTCGACGGCGCGTCGTGTTCCACGCGCGCCTCGAAGAGATGTCAGCACTATTGACGGGGTCCGCTAGGGCCGATGCCAGCTAGGGTTGCGGGATGTTCGAAAGAGTCACCGTGGCCCCGGCACAGGCAACAGAAGGAACACGGGTGGGTTTTAGTCAGTAAAAGTCTGACACGCCCTCCCGCTCCGCCCAGAGCGGGAGAAGTCATTTGATGATTTCCCATCCACAAAAAAAAAAAAAAAAAGGTGTCGTGAACAGAATACCGTCTTCACATGTAAATTGCACCCGTGCGAAGCCAGGGCGGGTCGCTAGTAATAATATAAATGTTAACCACTTGATTACCGAACCGATATTGATGAAAATCTGGAAAAAGGTAAAATGAGAACTGAAGAAAAACATAAGTTACTTTCATTAGCCGCGAGTGGAGCCGATTTCATAAACTCCGTTTTATTTACCTGCAGGCTAACCCAGGGGTTGTTGAACTTTTCTTCTGCGATTTGCTCAATGAGTCTCGCGGAGTCGGCATCGCTCTTGTTCCCGATCCACGCGTATACTATGGCTGATGACGTGTCGTTAGCGCCTTCAAGAGGCACATTCAAGATGTAGCTGAAACAATGAGAGAGGTTTAGATACTTTGCAGTATGAGCTTAAATGCAAGAAAAGTATCGTTTTATGTGTTAACTCGTAGTCACCATGAACCACATAATCATAAAACCAAATACAATCATAGAATTTCCAAAAACAAAATGGTTGCTTAACATTTTTGTGACAGGTTGAGCAAGTGTTGCATACATTTCTCATGTAAGCAGCAGCGGGACGGTTTCGTTTTAAATTCCAATCTTTGGTGTGACCAATTAGATTTAATGTTTGAAGAATAACAGTACGAAGCCGCAGCTACCGGGCACCAGCTAATTCTGTCACAGACAGCTAATGAATATAAACTTACCAGAAGGCACTATTCAGTTGCGTGGCGTCGGCTTTCACTTGCACGAGTCGCGTGCACAGCGCAGACCCATTGCTGCGCAGTTCGAACAGCTCCACCGGCTGCCGGCCGCTCTCCTGACAAAAACAAAAATAATAAGATGTTGCATATCTTTAGTCTCACAAAGAATAAATGCAAACAGAGGCTAACTGACTGGCTACTAAAATAAACTATAATGATACTGAAAACATCCATAAAATTACCTAAACACACAATCACACACTCTCTCACACCCACACAATCACACAACCGCACAATCACCCATACTACACATCTATTAGCATTTGTCTCGCATACTAACCTATATCTTAATCATAATACAAAAAACTATAAAATATCGTACGATTCCTTACTACATTCTGTCAGCGCGCTTAATACATAATTTATAAATGAAAATGTAAAGGGGTGGGATCCTGGTGTCCTGAAACACAGGCCATGAGCCTAGCTTAGGCACCAGTCTCCCACAATATATAAGTATATAATTGAATTGTGTATCATTGTCGAAACTTATCAATGTAAAATAATTTATGTATATTGTGGTGAGAAAAATAAAGTTGATTGATTGATTGAATAATCAACTCATTTTTCCTGAAATTCGATGTAACAAAGGCGACCTTGCGAGCGAGAGTGCTATTACCGTCTTTGTATCAGACAGAAAATGCTTACTGTTACAAGAGTGCACCCATAGTGTGTGTTATTCCCAAGTTAGTCTTTCAAGGTATCTATGGAGATTTTCACAATAATTAATTGGGCATACTCTTTAGGCATTATACATGTTGGATGATTGTGCAATAACTCTTTACTAGTGTGATGCGTTATCTATACATATTATGAATTAAAGTCGATTTTCGTGTCTGTCTGTGTAACTGCGTTGATTATGGAAAGAAAGAGGTGCTGTTTTCATCATCATTTCAAGAATTTACTCCGGAAGGTTTATGTGTTTACATTAATATTAATCTTACATAATTATAATTAAAAAATCTCGAAGTTGTAAAAACCGTGCGAAGCAGGGGCGTGTCGCTAGTCTTATTTATAATTTAAGATTATTTTTGGTTGGAGCCACTTACCGGCTTCTGGTTCCTCTTGCCGTCTCTGATGATGAACCGCCTGTGGAAGTGCGCCATGAACTTGAGGCTCTCCTGCTGCTGGTGTGTCCGCACTACGTCCAGCCTCTTGCACAGCTGTTTGAACTTGCGCTCCAGGCCGAAGGTGAAGGTCAACCAGCCCATGTTAGGGGCGCGGCGACCTTGCCAGAAGTACACCACCCAGGTCGCGGCTTCGGAGTCCGTGTCTTCGGGCTCGCAGGGTTTCGTGGCGTCGATTTCGTCTTCAGGCTGAGGAGATAGATCAATTAATAGAGGGGAGTTTCGAAAGCGATGCTGGATGCTGATTGTGATACATCCTCTTAAGTGTCTTACAACCAAATTACATATTTTTTTTTAGGTTAACGTCACTCAGGCGTCAGATTAATGATGGAAGAAGCATTATTTCGATAAGTATGGATACTAATATAGTCTATTAAGAAAATATGAACAATTGATAGTTGCAGTGGCATTAAAATAGCCCCGCCGACAGGCGATCTACGTCCGGCGCACCCTAGGCAGCAAGTATCAGCAGCAGTGGCAGCAGTGGCAGTGAGTTAATGGTGTGCATAATAAAGAGTATTCTATCTATCTATCTACCACCAACCCAACCCTTCCCTTCCTTGGCACATCATCATAGTCATTACCACAGCACAAGCTATTCTTCACATAGTTCATACCCATACTAAAGAACACTTACCTCAGCCGGCAGCACATATCTGCACAGGAACACGTAACAGTCACAGCTGTGGAACACGCCCAGTTCGTTGTCAGGCAGGCGCACGAAGTGTCTGCCCTCCAGCACGAAGGCTTCCATCGCCTCCAGGTCTTCGTTCCACTCGTCTGCGAGGGTCTTGGCTTCGGCAGCGCCCATTGCTGGCTGGCGCGGAGTGAAGAGAGCTGAGAGGTCCGCCCTGAGGAAGTAAAATGGGTTTAAATGCAGGCTAACCATATCATTTTAAGAGCACCGAGGACAAACTACGGTAGAAGAACTGTAGTATATGAAGGGGCTAAACTCTATAACTCTATACCTAAAGTAATCAAGGAATCGAAATTACTTCCCAACTTTTAAAAGGCTATTAAAGCACCACCTGAATAATGTATAAATTGTAAGTTTTTACCGTTTTTATAACTAAATTTTAGTGTATTACCAAGCGAAACCGTCGGTTATCTTAATTATTATGTTTTTCCTCATAGAAGTGAATAATTGTATTCCTTTTTAGCGAAATAAATTTCTTAAACCGTAAACCGTAAATGTCTTTGTGTAGATGAAGTTCGTTTTTTAATCCCAGATATTAATTTGACAGGTGCAAATGTCAAACTATGAAATGAAAAAATGATACATGAAGCATTTGAAATGCCAAATTGCTATCTGGGATTATAAAAACGAACTATAGATGAAAGTAAGCAACAAATTGTTACAGCACGATTCAAACTTTATGGCGGAACATGAGGCGAGACATACTTGGTCTCCTGTTGTTTGGCCCAGCTGGCGAGGTCGGCGCCAGTCCTCGCGACAGACTCGGCCGTGCGCGTGAAGTCCACCGCTATCACTTCCTCCCAGCCCAGGAAGTATGTCTTGAATACCTAGAGATAGAAAAGCGATCACGAATTATTACTATGAGGTCATTTTCTCCTTTATAAATACCCTGATGGAAAAGGCATTTTTTTCGTATCGCGGTATATTCAGACCCATACAATTATACTTATAATATTTATCTTTTCGGTAAATAGCGATATTATGAGGGTAGCTACAACACTATTGGAATTGTCGTGACTTCGTGAAAAAGATTTGAGTATGAATGTAGATGGCTATAACAATAAAGGAAGACTAAAAAACGCTTGGTATAGAATTTGTGCAAGATTATAATTATGACTAAAAAGGCGATGAATACTGAGACAATGCTGAAATAGGTAGAATAGAAGTAGAAGAAGATTCAAATTGTATCTATTGTGAAATGCGTACCTGTGTCTCAGTTCCTTCCTGTAGCCTGGTGACTAGAGCGTGTGCTGGTCTCGCCACCATATTGAACAGTTCTTGTGCTAATTTCACTGCAGCCGCACGGACTAGGCGAGACGACTTCTTGCCGAACCTAATGATAAAAGTTCAATTCATTTATAAATGTGTTTTTTGTTATTTATCAAAGATATGTAAGAAAAATAATTCTATATGAATAAAAATTAAATGCTGTTCGTTGGTGGCACATCACTTGAGAACGGCTGAACCGATTTGGCTATTTTTTTGTTTCTTGGAAAGTTTCCAGGAAATTTTTTTAATTCGGGTAAAACTGAAAATGGTTTTTTGTATGGGATTTTTGTATGAATGATTGAAATTTGGACAGAACGTCTGTCGGGTCAGCTAGTAACAGATAACATCACGCCTGTAATTCCCGAAGGGTTAGGCAGAGGCAGAGGTGTGCCTATAGTAGGTAGGTACAACCACATTTTGCCAGGGGCCGAGCCTATTGCCATCAACCGGGCACAAATCCAGACTCCGGGCTGCTACTGAGAAATTCCTCATGGGAAACCCAATAACACTTTCCCCGACCTGGGAATCCAACCCAGGACCTCATGCTCAGCAGTAGCGCTTGCGACCGCTAGACCAACGAGGCAGCTAGTGTCAAATAAAAATAATATAGGGATTTTTATTATTGTAGGGGTGCTTATATGTGCTGCTGTAATTAATACCAGTAAGCTATTGTTTATTAAAACAGCGTCGATTGGTTCCCCACAAAGTGGACCAATGACCTGGTGAGATTTACAGAAAGAAAATAATGTATCATGTAACCCACATAATATACGTACCACACAAACACATCGACGTGCGCGTCCAGTATGTACACGTTGCGCGTGGCCAGCACTCCGCGCGCGAGGGGCGTGGCCTCTGGTTGCGGAAGTTCTAAGTATCCCATGCCGAGCTCCACGCGGTACAGACGCGCGCCCGCCCATGAGAATTCATCTACTACGTGTTCCTGAACAAAAACAACAAAAAAAAACTTTACAAGTTTCTGCACACTTTAGCAGATGCCACCAATCAGGATATCGGAGCAGTCCTAATATTCCATTATTCCTGGCTTTTAGATCACCATAAAGGGTAATCAGGCTTAATGCATCATACATAATCATCTAAGCCAAAAAACCTGACTGCTTTTTATGCCTTTTTTATGCCAACACAGACAATCAGTTTTTTTTTCAGCTACATTATTTGAAATGCTATTACGGACGCAAAGTAAAAAAAAAGTGGTAAATCCACAATTAACCACACTACTCTTTTAGGTAATTTGACTCCAGTGGCCACTATGTAATAAAAGTGTATTAATGAGTCCTACTTATAAAAATAAAAAATATTGCATAGCCTTACCCCAGCTCGTTAAACATACAAACTAGTACTTTCCGCGCGACTTCGTTCGCGTGGATTTCGTACTTTAGTACCCCGTTAGGGGCAGATTTTTTTTTTATTTTTTTATTTGAGATAGGTTTGCTCTTGACTCTAGTCTAGGTCAGAGATGACAGAGACAAAGTCGACGATGGAGCGAGCTTACCCAGAAGAAGCCTGTTCACTCTCACTTTGAAGAGATCGGGTTGTATGCGTTCGGAAACACAGACGCAGGCAGAGAGTTCCACTCCTTTGCTGTGCGCATCACAAAAGACATTTGGAAACGCTTAGCGCGAATTTCAAAAAACCATGATCACGTCATTCTTTATTTTCGGTCTTAAATATAAGTACCGAGTTTCGAGTTAATCGGACCGCGCGTTAAAATTCTTCCATACAAACTTTGACGCCCTTTAGGGGGTAGTTTAGAGAAACAAAAACGACGAACTTCATAATTTACTTAGATAAATATTCGTGCCAAGTTTCAGGTTTATTAACACAAGAAATAAGATTTTTCATACAAATAAAATCCCCTTAAAGGTCGAATTTCCAAAAATCGTTCCTTAGTGGATGCTACAACATAAAAGGCATAAACTGCCAAAATTTCAAGTTTGTAGCCCCAGCGGCTCTGCGTTGATGAATCAGTACTCAAGACAAGTAATTATTTATGTATAGATTATTATTTACAGGTCAGTTCCAACAAAACCACATTCGACTTACTTGTGGCACATACGGCAAATCGCCCTCATATCCAAGCGTCTCCCAGAAGCTGTTCGGTTCCTTCCCGGGCGGCTCAGCGATCAACTCGGCCTTGTTCTTACGCTCTTCTTTGTTTATCTTCTCCGCGAATAAACGGGCTTTGGACTTTAGTGTGTTCTTCGCTTTTTTGCCGTACCTGTATAAAACAGTAAAGTTTTTGAGTTTGTTGGATCTTGAAAGCATGTTTGAGGAGTCACCCGATATATCACAGATTCACAGTTCATAGTTGGACGCAGTAACGATGATGAAAAAGTGTGCCTACTTAGGTTGTGCGCAGATTTAGGCAAAACAGTTTTTTAATACGTAACGTCAAACTTGTGTGTGAGGTTCATATTGTATGGTCACTTCAAAAGTATTTGATGAAAATGTAAAGAAATGGAGCATAAAACACACCTCTAAATGACATTTTGTAGTGCTACCGCATTGAGTGATTTGATTATTTTAATACTTAAGGCGAAAGTGTCAGGGTCGCCTGCGAAATTCAAAATTTTCTTACGTTTTTTACAATTTGCTGGTCAGTATTAGGTTGTATGTTGATTAAAATATGATTCGCGACCGTAACAAATATGTATTTACAGAATTATAATTATTAAAGTCATCAATACAACTCTCTAAGACCAAGTAATTTTATTGAATGACTATTTCATTTTTTACTTCAAAATCATTCAGATTTTATTCACTATAACTGAACAAAATATTTACATAATATTTATAGCTAACAGACTTAAAATAATAATTATAATATGTACAAATGTAAAAAAAATATATATATAATCATAGGGCATCAAAAAATTCGTCCACGTCGCTGTCAACAGGAAAAGTGCCCAAAAGGCTGGCAGCATTGCCACGTTGTATGGCGATGCTGATTATGCTGATGCTATTTCATGAAATCTTAACATTTCAGGATTATACTAACTTAAGGAAGTGTATTACTGATTCTAATGATTATAATTATGTAAATGTAATTTACCCAGTACCCAATATTACCCAGGTATTACCCAGTAATTGGGTTGTGGTCAGATAGGCAGTCGCTCCAAGTAAAAAATTGGTACTCAGCTGCATCCGGTAAGACTGGAAGCCGACCTCAGCATAGTTGGGAAAAGGCTAGGCAGATAATGATGAGAATTGAGGTGAATTTTATAGCCTCAATTTTCGTCGATGATTTTTCAATTACAATTTTGTCATTTAATAATAACTGTTAGAGATATTTATATCTCAACTCTTTTTCTCTATTTTTAAGGTTGAAATAGAGATAAATGTGTTATTCCTTTAGTGAATTATTGCGTAAGAATTTAACCTGAACTTGGAACACACATGAATTATTCACGTATCTTTGATATTTGCCATCATCTTATTGGTTTGTCGTTGCCTCTTTTTGCATTATGAAGCCCGAGTGCAGGATACTTGGGTGTCTGTTTGGATGTTCTTCCTTGTAAACTCACCATAAAAAGATAAGCAGGCCGGTATCTAGCACGAACACATAGCGCGGGTCGAGCGACTCAGCTTGCACTGCGACCGGCTCGAGGTGGATGCTGTTACCGGCGCCGTGCACGCGGTATAGACGAGTGACATAGTGCTACAACAATATAACATAATATATAAACAGATAAGTATCTAGTACGAACACGTGGCGAGAGCAAGCCTTTATTGGGAAAACCTATCGAAAAGCTGGCACAAACGAAACGGCGTAAAAAAGAAAAGATTTATGCAACACTAGTACCAAAAATGCTGTCGATGGTGATGACTTTTTTGTATTGTGTCAATGAGATGTAGTTATTTAGCTGAGTATTAATCATTATAAACCCATAGGATAAACAAACCAGGAAAAGTAAACATAAATCAAAAGAAGTAATACACTGACAATAACGTTTATCACTTTTGGACTTTACCTCATTAATGGTTTCAAGGACACTAAACGGCCATAGACGTCTTAACAATAAGAACTTATATTGTCTCGTTCAGTGTCCTTGAAAGCGTTAAACTCATTCGTTGACGCGTCACATTTTTGACGTCGCCATTTGCATCGTATAATATGACAAGGTTCTAAGTATGGTTAAGGCTTTTAGTCGACGGAACTACAAATAGTTGGTCTGATTACTCACCGGGTCATCGACAGTGAAGAATCCCGAAGGCGTGTGGCTGCCCTGTATATAGACCGGCGGGATCGGGAACAGCGCCAGGAAGTCGGGCGTCTCGTCCGCTTGCTCGTGGCGCTGCGTGCGCTTGGCGCCCAGCAAGTTGCGCAGGTTCACCGCGTGCATCGCTGCGCAAGCCGCCTTGTCCAACTGCGCAAACAATGTTGAAAATGTTAAGAAAATCATCATCTGCTTAGCCTTTTCCCAACTATGTTGGGGTCGGCTTCCTGCCTAACCGAATGCAGCTGAATACCAGTATTTAAATGTTACGAAGAAGTCAAGTTGAATTCAGGCTGATAATGGATTTAGCAGTGCAGCGTTAGTATATTTTGTAAAGCTACAAGCATATTTTATTTATTTTATTTTCTTTATTTTCGGAAAGCTTACAGACTAATATCATTATAATAACAATAATATATAACTAAATTGCTAATTACAAGCCTCCGCAGATAAATACAAAAATTATTACTCCTTCAAGTCTAACCTCCTTACTAATAAACGTATTATATCAGGTGAATATTTACACACCGATTTCTCTCTTTCAGTCGTCAGTAATTTGACTTTCAAAAGAAGAGGACAAAGCGTTGTGTAACTATACAGGCGCTATACAACGTTTAGAAAGGCGGTAAGTTAAATCTTATCTATTCTATTCAAATGGAACCGTGCACCTAGCTTCTGACGTTTCATAAGTGCCCATGTAGGTTTGTGTGAAATAAAATATTTTGAATTTGAATGAATTATTACCTCAAAGTTGGTTCATTTCGTTCAATCTTAAGCTAATTTGTTCTAAGCCAATGTGGACAGCAAACGGTTCAAGTGCAGGCAGGTGCCTCTTGTACAAAAAATGGCTTTCCTAAGCGCTTCCTCAGTGTTTGCATTGGTGCAGAAAAGGTCAATGATTTGTTCACAACGAATTTCGTTAAAACTGCGACTGGCTCTATGAAAACTCAAACTCAAAACTCAAAGCATTTATTTCAATTAAACCAATTACAGGCACTTTTGAATTGTCAAAGAGTCGGTCAGTTAGTCAGAAAATTGAAGCTAGTCGCCCATTCCAAAACGTAGATCTCTATGGAGAAGAATGGGCAAGAAACTCCATGGACACTCTTTTAAATCAAAATTGTTACAAAATTCTGGGTAGGTACATTGTTATTGTTCTTGTTGCTTCTATATGTGAGAACAATGTAAAAAATAGATAATTAAAACAATTTAAAATATAAGATTAAAAATAAGCCCTACGAATACATTACGCCTATAGTTAGTGTTTGCATAAGGTACATGCAGAAGTGGTCGCTGTCGTAGCCTCATCTGATTAGTGCGTATCTTTAATTTTGAAACAAGTTCAGGACAGTCAATTGAACCATTTGCGATATTAAACAAGTAGCATATATCATTAATATAACGTCTACGGTCAAGCGGTAGAAAATGGTACCTTCTGCATCGGTGACTGTAGGTAATCAACAGATATTAGTTTCACCCTGTAATCTAGGTACTTAAGAAATTTTATCTGAATGCCCTCAATACGAGACTTGTAGATCCCGTACTGAGGGTTCCAGACTTGTGATGCATACTTAAGGTGGCTGCGTACGAGCGAACAATATAAAACTGATCGGTTTTAGTGATCGGAAACATGCTGAGGTTTTCATTATGAAACCAAGTGCTCTCGACGCCTTGTTTACTATGCTATCAATATGATGATCGAAGAGCAGCTTGTTGTCTTGTATAACCCCAAGATCCCTAATACTATTGACTTTGCCTATATTGATATTGTACAGTTTGTATGTGGAATCAATTACAGAATTCTGGCGTGTAAAAGTAAGAGACCCAGAAAAAACATGGGGGCGTTGTGTAGAAGCTTAGGGGGCGATTTGTAATTTCATCTAGATAGTGGTTTTTAACTAGGTGAAAAAATGGGGGCGCTAAAAAATTATTTATTCTCAAAGTGGGCAGTAGACAAAATAAGTTTGGGAACCCCTGATCTAGACTTTAGGTAATTATTCGTTTGCTATTTATACTACCATTACAGTGTATTATAATGGCAGAAAAGAGGAAGCGTAGCCAAAATTTCACAATGGATGAGAAAGACAAGCTGCTGGTGTAATTGGTGTAGTGTGTGCAGACACTCTTTTTATTATTCGACTGCAAGTAGCCACACTTCTCCCACCTATGTCTGCCACAGCCAACAAATGATTACCCGTAGCATAAAACCTCCATGCTACTAATAACTATTGTATGTTAGCGTAACGGTAACGTACATCTAATAGGTAACCTGCTAAGTGAGTGAGCAAACTAACCTGCCAGATTTCAAATTTCTACTAACATTTATTTTATTATCTTATATTTCAGGTGTGACAGTGTGTCAAGGACTAATTTCAAAAATAGTTAAGGAAGGGCACGCAGCAGAAGAAACTGGTACAAAAATTCGGACACCAGGCAAGGAGAGAAAACGTAAAAGTGAATTTGTGCATGTTGATGATTTTGACATGGGAGTTATACGGAGGAAAGTACATGAATTTTATTCTGCTAAAAAAGAGGCCCCTACTGTTAAAAAGCTTTTAGAGGTCTTAAAGACAGAAATAAATTACACAGGACAGCGAGAGAGTCTGCGAAAGCTGCTTCACAAGGTGGGATTTCGTTTTAAAAAATCTCAATCCAATCGGAAGGTTCTTATGGAGCGTAATGAAATATCAGCTTGGAGAGCTAAGTACTTGCAAGCAGTGGATAAAAATAATAAATCTCCCCAGCCCCGGCCCATAATTTATTTAGATGAGACCTATATTCACTCTTCGCATACATCGGGTAAATGTTGGCAAGGAGAGGGTGAAGACGGAGTATTGGAGCCTGTATCGAAAGGGCAAAGATATATTATTGTTCATGCGAGAGGAGATACTGGATTTATTACAAATGCACTACTTGTGTTCAAATCAAACACAAAAAGTGGTGATTATCATGACGAGATGAATAGTACCAACTTTAAAAAGTGGGTAATTGAAAAACTTGTGCCTAATTTACGAGAGCCATCCATAATAGTGATGGATAATGCTCCTTATCACCGTATTTGTGTGAATAAAGTCCCAAATACGAATTCCTAAAAAAAGATATGCAATTATGGTTGACCCAAAATAAAATTGACTACGGAGAGAATTTGACTAAACCTCAGCTTTTAGAAATAATTAAGAGAAACAAGCCTGAACCTGTATATGTGATTGAAAAAATTTTAGAAGACAATAGACACAAATGCTTATATTTACCACCTTATCACTGCGATCTCAATCCCATTGAACTCATATGGAGCACAACGAAAAGAAAAGTTGCTGATGTAAATATTGAGCACAAAAATGCTGAAATTCTCCGTCTAGTTAGAGAAGCTTTTGACGCTATTACAGTTCATGAGTGGGCACAGCATTGTAAACACGTTCGCAGGTTAGAAGGAGAATGCTTATAACATGATTTGTATTTAGATAAACTTTTTATTATAGAAGTGGTAAGTGACACTGAAACCGAAAGCGATAGTGATAATGATGATAGTGGTACGGAAATAAGCGGAGTATGGCCTCACAAAAAAAAAAAAAAATCAGTAAGAACGCTAAGCGAAAACGAAGTAGGTAATAGCGCGGGCGGGCGATGCAACGCGGCGGGTCAGGGGACGAATTCAAATTCAAATTCAAATTATTTATTGTGGTACACAGGTAAAAATAAGGTGTTATAGTTTATAACGTGAAGTACATCTATGACCCGCCTTTGGGCATACAATAATTAAAGACTTTTCCAACATTATAATAGTACATAGTCAATAAATTAGTATTTAATTAATATATTAGCAATAATAATAATCATTAATTTAAAAAAAAAATGTCAATAATTTAATAGTAATTGATATAGTAGTCATTCATATGTTAATATTTAAAACAATAGGCAATAATTTAATAATACTTAATATAGAGATTACTAATAGCTATTCGACGAGACGAGGGAGTTTTATTTAAATTTGGCTGGTAATATTTCAGTATATTGTGTATCTTACGACTTCCACTCGAACGAAGTCGCGGGGTACAGCTAGTATCTAAGATAAAAATGCTTGATAACATGCTGGGTCTGCTCCATAGGACCATCTAGTCTAGTCGAGTCCAGACAAAATCAAACTGGGGTTTTTAATTTAATTGTATTCTTTTTATGACATTGATTTTACATTCTGTGATTGCTTTAACTCACACACTGACTTATTACTTGTTAAAATTTTAGGAAAATCGTTTACTTTCACAATGTTTGTAAATATGTGAACACCATGTATCAATCCCATAATAAATTTATCTGCCATTGCTTCATTTTCATTATTTTTACTTGTTGTGGTATAGTAATTTTATTTTAGGTGTATCGTCTTCACATTATAATTATATAATGAATGTATACAAAATACTGTAAAATATTTTAAAAGAGTAACGATGGAGTTCCTTGCTCATTCTTCTCCATACGAAACTACCTTTTGGAAGGGGCAATTAGAATCAATTCTATTTTCTTGTTAATTACGTTTAAAAGTGTCTATTTGAAATTCAACGATTTGACTTTGACTTTCTAATATAAAAACATCGACAACGTCGTTAACTCTGTTTTCCATTTATTATTCCATTTATTCATCTCTATTATTACTCCGCCCGCGACTTCGTCCGCGTGAAATTTCTTGTTCCTCCGATCCACCCCGTCGCATCGCATCGCCCGCCCGCGCTGTTACTTCGTTTTCGCTTAGCACTCGTTCTTACCTTTTTTCTTTTTGCTCGGCTTCTAAGGGCCCAAGCGTAATGTTACATACCCTATAATAGCCTTCCTCAAGAATTGGGCTATAAAATGCACAAATAATTTTTCAAATTATCAGGTAGTGACAGAGATTAGTGCGTTCAAACAGTCAATAAAAAATAAAATGTGTCGGTAACTAATAGACTAAGCGTATTTTTCTTACTTTAAGCATTTTTACTGTGGTCCGATAGATATTCTCATCAAATAAATTAATGTAAACCAAAAATATCGTTTGGAAACTTGAAAAAGAAAGTAAAAAATTAAGTTTGGCACGCGTGAAACTGCGTATGTTTTTTTTATTGAAAATTAAGTGTTTTCGTGTTTAATCGACGGTAAGTGGATGGACATTTATTTATAAGTAGTTATTACATCGTTTTAGATAATATTTGCACGAAATAACATCATAAATACATTTTCTTTGGGTAAATAATGTTATATAAACAAACGACACTTTCGGCCAGTTTTCTGTTGTCTTCATATTTTGTTTACAAATACATCTCCCGTAATACCGAGTATTGTTTACATTTTATAGTATGGTCTGTTTATTCAAGAACACAAAACAATTTACGTTAAGTGAGGAGTTGTTATAAACATTAGCAGTTCATAAGTTCATTTCGCGTGGATTCCGCGCGCGGTACTTGACCCTTGTTACGTCACAAGTTTTCGGCGCTTTACCGGTTGGCAACAATTATCTTGAAACTTGATAAAAAACAGGTGCATTTATGAAAAAAAATATTGATTTGACTTGAAACATGTTTTGTCAGACGCTTGTTTTAAGTGTCAGTCATCAATTGTAACTGTTTACAAAGATTCTATATATTCTTCAAATAAATGGCCAGCAAGGCGAAAAAGATAAAAGAAGAAAGTTCTCTTCGAAAACACTATGATAATCTATTAACGCTGGTCATTATTATAACAGATAATCGTGTGTACTTACGGTCGCCTTCGATCCGATCCAGAAGTGTATATCCCAGGACAGCTGGCCTTGCTCCTCGATGGCCGTCTTCAACACTATGTAGCAATCACCTTCGAAGAACTTGCCGTGTGCAACCTGCACCACGAAACATCCAAATTATAACGCATTTCTTTATTTAGTAAATAGACACATTATTCAGTACTTCAGTATAATTATTTTATAACTTGATATTGAGTATTTGATGCCTTCAACATCAAGTTGACAACAAAAAGAATAAACTATAATTTTATATATTCACAATATCATGAAAGAAAACAATTTATTTGCGGCACAAAAGATTAAACAACAACAAGATTAAAATCTAATCGTTATTGCAATCGGTTTGCACAAATGACCACAACATGTAATTTATATTTAAATAAGTGAGTGAGTAAGAGTTATCAGTCATTACCTCGTCAACGGGAGCAGGTATAAAGTTCTCGATCTCCCACACAGTAAGGCCAGGCGTCTGCCCCGTGTCCTCGTCGAAGAACTCCGAGTAATCTAGTGGGGGCTTCTCTAGACTCTCGTCCCAGCGCTTTGGCCTACAATATAATACGCGTTGTTTATTGTTATGGGTTCACACGAGAACAATGAGTCAATCCGATCTCCTGACGTAAGGTTTATTTCTTATTTATTTATCAAAATGGCGATGGTATTTCTACTATTTATAAATAGGGCAAGAAAGGAACTTTAGCCCAGGTACGCACGGGCGAATTGTTCCCGGGGCGATTTTTTTTTGCGCACTGGATTTTCAACGCTCTGCTTAGCGCTGAGAGTTGAAAATCCAACTGTGTTTTTTCGACGCGCTGGGATGTACTCTGTTGGATTCTCAACGCTCGGCTTAACACAAAGAATTCAAAATCCAGTGCGCGATAAAATCCCGCCGTGATATTTTTACCTCCGTGCGAACGAGGGCTAACAGTTACTCTTTTTAGAATAGAATAGAATAATTATTAACTTGCATAGAAAGTAAGTACAAAAAAAATGTAGATGGTTTTATAATTAAGAGATCCTTATACATTCTACCTTAAATTAGGCATGCAAACATTTAGCACAAGTGCTTAATAGTCTAAAATAATGTCAATATGAAAATTCTTATAATATGGTCAATAAAATAAAATAAAGAATTAAAGATGTCAGTATTAATTAGGTAACTATAAAGTTTTGTCATTTAGAAATTCACAAATGGAGTACCTAATACTAACATTTATTAATTAATAAGACTGACAATTTCTTTTTAAACAGTGGAATGGACTCGTTTTTTATTCCATCGGGTATTTTATTATATATAATCGGGCACATACATAAAACACTTTTTCTTAATAATGCAGTGTTACGACCACTAACACGTAGCATGTTTGTATACTGCCTTCTAATTGGTCGTGTTCTATTGTCAGGCGATTTATTAAAAAGATGCATATTTGATTTCACAAAAACAGCTATTTCGAATTAATGTAAAGTGATGGGAATGTTGGCAAATTTAGGGACTTGAATACAGGTGCGCAACTATCTGTTACTTTCATGTTACACATTGTCCTTATGCATCGTTTTTGAGCCTTGAATACCTGTTCTCTCAGACTACAGTTTCCCCAAAATATTGTCCCGAATCTCAGAATTGACGCTACTAAACCGTGGTAAGCAACTAATCTGGTGGGCATATTCACTTTCCTGGATAGGTTAAAAAGCACATACGCTGCTGTACTTAGTCTTTTGCATACTTCTTCTGCGTGTGGCTTCTAGGTTAGTTGGCCATTTATCATTAAACCTAAAAATTTTGCGACTTGCACTTGGTCTATTTTTTGTCCATTGTAATTTAAAGTTTGCGGTGGTATACATTGATAAAAATGCATAACATTAGTCTTAGGTATATTAATCATTAAATTATTTTGATCAAGCCAGTGTATAATTTTAAATTGTTATTGCTAGGAAGGAAGTAAACACTGAGATGACAAGTACTACAGGAGTGACAAATGAGATATTTATTGTGTCTCGTTAGTTAATGTTTGTGACACTAACAGTTTTATTGTATGTAAGAAAAAAAAGATTTACTGCGCCGACCCCAAAGAAATTGGGATTAACAAAGATCAATATTTTCGTACTTACATGAAAATGTTGATATATAGGTAGGTATGTGTAAATGTGATTTCACCCTAAGTCTGCTCTGCAGTGGAATTGGTTAAATTAAATTATACAAATAGTTTTTGTTATAGTTGTTTCATATATGTTTTATTGCTGCTGTTGTTTTTGATTTTTTGTGTTTAAAAAGTATAATTAGTTTCGACCATTTTATTTACAGTCTTATAATGTGCTTTGGGATAAGTTGAGGGACAGGGGTGCCCCTGCTGAAATACTAAAAACCATCCATTACTGGTATGCCAATCAAACGAAAAAGGTAAAGTGGTCGAACACTCTCTTCAGCATATACGCACATCCAAAGTGTATAGCGATGAATATTAAAAACTATTAACAAAAAAATTTTATTGCCCCTATTGAAATTAAATAAAAATGTCTATTTAGATTGATTAAATAACATGTTTACATTTTTGTTCGCATAACACGTCAAAATGTAGGGAACAGCAGATTTTTTTTCGCGATTTCAGGTTTGATCCCATAATAAAAGTTGTTCATAATAATGAGCACAATGACCCCTTTAGAGGTTGTGCGTTAATTCTGGGACATGTTCTACAGTCTGCGCTACTCAGAATAGTTGTGAACTAACATTATCATTTTTGGGTGTTGGCTCCTGGACTATCTTATTCGCGTCGTATGTCATTCCAGATTTGATGATATGCATGTACCTAAACACCTAAAAGAGATATTTAGTTTCGTAGACAAGGTACAGACTAACGTATGCCGTATGCCTATCTTCTTGGGTTAAAGTACCTATGCAGACATTGTAAAATAAAATAGTTTTCTGATCTACACACTACTAAGAACCGAGCCTAGGTTTATTTGAAACGTCTTTTGTTCACAATAGTAGAGTAATAGGTACATAACTGGTAATTAAATATTTAGATAAAAAAAAGAAAAAAAGACAACCCTAACGTAGTCTGAAGGTATAAGTCTGTGGGCACGAAACCAGCGGCGGTCGAGCGATGGCGACTGCGGAGCGGCGCCGGGCGGGGCGATTTGGCAGCGGGATTGGGGTGGGCAAGAAACTGAGGTCGATCCAGTAGGAAGTAGCAGCCGTCGAGCGGCGAAATCAAACAAGTTTGTTCCCGTCGCTTGCGCGTCGCTACCGCGCCGCCACCGCCCGTGTATCGCTCGACCGCCCCGCGCCGCTCTCGCCCGTTTCGTGCGTGTCTCTTCAGAATGCTATACTTTTTTACGCCGCCGCCGTGCCGTGCCGCCCTGTAATCGCCGTCGCTCGGCCGCCACTAGTTTCATGCCCACAGACTAAGATTTACGCGATAAAAAGAGAGACAACTTATAGGTGCAAGTAATTAGCGCTGTGCGACCGAATTGCAGTTTAATGTGTTGTAGCAAGAGTCGTTACTTATACTATTATACAACGTGAATCTGGATGTACGACAATAAATTAAAAGGAGGAGGACAGGCAGATGTAGCTTTCTTTGATTACAAAAAAGCATTTGACCTAGTGGATAATGACATACTGCTGACAAAAATGGCAGGTGTAGGGTTTACTCCCCACTTATTAACCTTTTATGCTAGTTACATGCGGGGCAGACAGCAGTATGTAGAGTATGCAGGCTGCAGGTCAGTAAATTATTTTACTAGGTCTGGAGTAAGCCAGGGCAGCAACCTCGGTCCATTGGAATTCATATTAATGGTAAATGACCTTCCGACGGTTGTCAAAGAGGCTCGTTGCACTCTATTTGCAGATGACCTAAAGCTATGTCTTGCTGTTAGGAACAGGGAAGATTGCCAAAAGTTACAGCAAGATATATGTAGATAGGGTGGTAAACTGGAGCAATAAAAATAATTTGCAGTTCCACATCTCGAAGTGCATGACTATGACTTTCAGCCGGGCACTCTCTTCGGTTACATACCAATACCAAATTAACGGGGTACCAATAGCGAAAGTGTCTGAAGTCAGAGATCTGGGGTTAATTTCTGCTCTAAACTTGAATTTCGAGAGTATGTTACCAAAATCTGTAAGAAAGCGTACAGAAATTTAGGATTCGTGCTTCGGGTAGCTAGGAGCTTTACTAATATCAAGGCAATTATTGCATTGTATAACTCTTTAGTGAGGAGCCAATTAGAGTTTAACGCAGTCATCTGGTCTCCACATGAAACAAAATATAGTATCATGTTGGAGAGAGTGCAGAATAAATTTATTAGATAATTATATCAAAAAATTTACGGAGTATACCCATTTTACCCAAATAAGTATCCTACCTTATTCACCTTGGGTATGTTAGGATACAATGAGTTAAAGTAAGAAGGAATTTAGCGCTAGTCTCATATATCTTTAAGGTGATGAGGGGAAAGATTCACAATCCAGACGTATTGCAGCCGGTGTACATATGTGTTCCGGACAGATACGTGTGGCGGCGGCGGTGGCCGCGGCTGCTGGCAATGCCGCGCGGCCGCACGAAGCTAGTGAATGAAGCGCCGTTTACTCTCGCTCTCCGTATCCTCAACAGTATAGCAGAGGATA
Organism: Fissipunctia ypsillon; assembly: GCA_947568875.1. Taxonomy (NCBI): domain Eukaryota; kingdom Metazoa; phylum Arthropoda; class Insecta; order Lepidoptera; family Noctuidae; genus Fissipunctia; species Fissipunctia ypsillon. Next base: position 6,933,725 of record OX387657.1, read on the forward strand.
TAGATATATTTTGTTGTACTCTGGGTGGGTTCACAGTGAGAGCTCTCTATGAAATAAGTTATGGTCCTACTGGGACATAGATATATATGGGGTTTGCAATAAGAACATAATATGATCAATCATAATTAATTATTACTTTGTAACGGTGAAACTGTAGTTTGTAAGTTGTCTACATTATCGCATTAGGTGACAAACCTGTAAAGATAAGTGTATAGTGGGAAATAAATAATAAAACGAGCACAGTACTAGTCCATCGAAACATTTTAAAAGACGAAGATTAGAATGGAAAATTTAAAAATTGCAGTTTTCAAACAAAAATAAATAGCAGAATCAACTGCATAAAGTAAACACGCTTTTTCTACGAAAAGTCACTGACCAACGGTGCGGTGCTGTGTGGTGTGGGGCGCGGCGGCGGCCGTGCAGGGCGCAGGTAGGTACTTTAGTCGGAGAACAATACAAACTCAAAGTTGCGCGTTGTTAATTAAAATTTCATTGATTGAATGATTATTTACATAATATCAAATCACAATCAGAATTTACATCATCAATAGAGTAAAAAGTTTAAATTTTCAGAGTCCGTTGTTCATTATGCACAAGCAACATCGTCTTGTTAAATTTTCACGGACTCGTCCCCCATCTGCCATTCTTATTAGTTTGTCGAAAGCATTAATTATTTTATTTTTCAAATCGTTCACAGTGTTCACCTTGATTTTTACGGCCCCCCACAAAAAGAAATCTAGTGGTGTCAGGTCAATAGCAAACTAAAACTTTTCATAAAATCACGATAATGCGCGCGTGGCTCCTCTCGTGATAAAAAAAATAGCACGTGCTCTCCTCAAAGGGCGCCGGTGCACTGACTGACCTAATTTTATTACGAGAGTCCGAGACTGCCGAAAAAATTCCGCTCACACACACACTAGCAATTGCCTATGCACCACTGATGCATAATTTGCATAAGTAATATTTCTTTTTCTTTCTAACTAAGATTTTGTGGGACTGGGCGGGGCGCGTCAGAGTTGAATCGTATGATACCTTTCTCTGTCTTTCAAGCATATTGAGATGCAGATAATAGAATCATACGTGTTTTGCACAGGTTCTTGTCTTTACAATGTTTACCTATTATTATTACGGAATCAGATCTACATCATGTTGAAAAATAAGAAAATGAAAAATAATTCCCTGTGGCTAAACTATTCATTGGATTTGATTGATTTTTTGTATACGGTTTAAGAACATGCTTCTCTTTACGTGGTTTAAAGGTATGTCAATCGTCCTGTTCTACCTTGTATATTCTGTGGTACTGCTAACACTAGAATATTATAAGTTGTTTTGTAATACTAACACAATAGGGATCACTGTTGTATGAAATAAAATAATTTTAATTTAATTTTTTAAATAAATACTTACTTGAGCTCCGAGTTCCTCTGCTCAAGTCTCTGGTCGTTGTGCTGAGTATTGACTTGCTCTTGCATGCCGCGGAGGATCACCGCAGAATCGCGTTGTTCCGGCTCGGCGCGACCGCGACGTAAGCGCATCTTGCGCGCGATTGGGTCCGATTTTATACCTGTGCAGATAAGATAGCCTTTGTTAAACATTACAGAACATTACTTGATATTCAACATTTCAGTCCTAGGCTCTCCAATAATTTTATAGGTTTTGTTTTACCACCTCTGGACAAACTTCTGGATAACTTTCGTAGAAATGTTGGGACATTTTTTAATTAACGGCTAAAATTCTGCATCGCGCAATCAGAGTTTACCACGCGACTAGCATATATACAACATCCCGACATCTACCGTTGGGCAGTAGCCCACCAGACACAACACCCGTCTGGTCAGAGGATCCTCCCTTTTCTATGGAGGATGAGTGAACTTTACACCCTGTTCCTCATGCCTTCTATACTGGTAACCCCGAACATGAACGTCAGCGCAGCCTTCGTGCAACTACTACAGCGTGACGTCATCAACATCACTTCCTCGAGCTTTCGAGCAGCGAGTCACACAGCCAGCCAGCACCCACGGCTTCAACGGGTATCCTGACCACCAGCATGCAGCGACCGCGCATACCTGGTCATCACCCTCAGCCTCATCAGCAACCTTGGCACAGCACACTGCACTCTCGGCCGGTCAAGAAGCAGAGCCCTTCAAACCTCTCCTGGTCGACGCCAGCAGTCAGCCTCAACCCGGCGCTGTACCACATCCGACGCACTGGAGCATAACGCAGCGCCACCCCGACTCACTGGGGGCATCTCCGCAGACAGTTCCGACTCACCTTGAACTATGCGGCACGCAGATCCGACTCACTGGAACCTCATCTGGCCCTGGCAAGCATCGCAAGATACACAACTCTGCCCACTATCGACCTCCGGTCTCCGGAGGGGAGTGATGTGGCGGCATATCTACATCGCCACAATGGAACGCGTCACACTGACGTCACGCAAAATTCTGCATCGCGCAATCAGAGTTTACCGCGCGACTAGCATATATACAACATCCCGACATCAACCATCGGACAGTAGCCCACCAGACACAACACTTGTCTGGTCGGAGGATCCTCCCTTTTCTATGGAGGATGAGTGAACTTTACACCCTGTTCCTCATACCTCTATATCTGGATAGACACTATTATCCAGATATTGTGAAACAGGCGCTCAGTGTACTATATGAAGCGTGCCATTGTCACGATAGAAGATTACTTAACCTTTCGCATGCTGTTATTTCAGTAACATTTAAAAAGCCATGGTGTCTCGAATCGGCGGGGTTCATACATTTGAGAAATGATACCTTACGCTACTGTTTTAAATAACCTTCCGTCAGATTGGCTTTTTACCAGAGCTGTGTGAGGTAGCGGAGCGATGCGCGAGGTAAAATTGCACGAATACAATATTGCTTCACATTCAAGACGAAATAATTCAGTGTGCCAGTCACAGTTAACTTACTAAAGTTAATACTCACTGCTAGGCGTAGTGTTTTCATTGGTCGCAGCGCCAGCCAATTGCAGTTGAGCTTGCAGCGAAAAGTCAATGTTATAATACTGTAGACCAGCGCCCCTGGCCCTCTCCACTGGCTTTGGCGGCATCACCAGGTCGGGATTACCGTGGAGTTGCAGACTCTCCAAGTCACTTAGCAGGTGAATGGCATCGGGTAATGTGATCAGCTTGTTGCAGCTTAAGTTTAACTTCTTGAGGGAGCCGCACCTGAGTACAACAGAAAATTAAGTTGTGATATCTACCCGCGAACGTTCCCGGTCGCACACTTTTCGCCTTTATTCCCTTAATAATAAGATTGAAAAGTGGTCGACCGGGAACGTTCGCCTACGTACCTGGCCGTTAATAAAGACATGTATTTACTCGAACCTCTAATAATTCCCATTTTGCACTCCTAAAAATATTATTGAACACTCTTGCGATTGCGCTTCTTTTTGTGACCCTCAAATAATTCCTATTTTAGGGTCCTAAAAATACTAAATAGCCAAGTAACTGCAACCAATTTGGATGTAACGCTCGCCGTCCGCTGCCGCGGCACCGCTCGCTATCCTCGCACGGCTCGCGCGCGTTCAGTCACCGTTCTAGACTTCTAACCTAACGTCTGTTTGGTGACCAAACAGACGTTAGGTTAGAAGTCTAGAGTGTAGAGTCTAGAGTGGAGTCTAGTTAGTTAGGTTAGGTGTAGTTGGTCGCAGTAACTAGGCTAAAGTGACTGGTCACGTGACTCAAGTTTGTATGAAAAGTCGATTTTCAATTTTAAGATTTCGATCTATGTTCCTTGGGGAAAGTTGTCCAGTTTCATGCACCTGATTACCTCCTTAAATATCCGCACTCCTTTTAAACTTATCCTGTATAAAGCTTGATGTGTCATTAACGCCAGGGCATCAACATCAGCCCATAGCAGACTACTGCTGGATAAAGACTTCATAAATCGCACGCCATCTAACACAAATCTAGCATCACTCTTACCTATCTATTTATCATGTTACATTTTCTGTATTATAACTTACATTCCTAGAAAATATATAAAATACTAGCAGTACCCCGCGGTTTCACCCGCATAAGTCTAGATCCCGTAGAGATAACGGGATAAAAAGTATCCTATATGTTAATCCAGGTTACAAAACATCTGTGTGCCAAATTTCATCCAAATGCGTTTAGTAGTTTTTACGTGAAAGAGTTACAAACATCCATCCATCCTCACAAACATTCGCGGTTATAATATTAGTAGGATTTTCTTTGAAATAAATATCAGTAATGTTGTATACAATAATTATTACTTAACCATCCCCCCTAACTGCCAGAAATTCTTTATTGCTACGAATCGCATGATTCCTCATGAGACATTTTGTTACGAATATACCACAGACTAAATCATAAAGACTCGCAATAAACTATTCAAGACTGAAAAACATATTAATTTTTTATGTAGCATGACAGCCATTGCGTGTACGAAATATCTCAACTAAAGATCTTACATACAAGAAATGTGTGTGTAACAAGACGATTTATTATTTAAACACGGCTGTTGATGAATTAATGTGTGCTTCCATATTAATAGATCATGTGGTAACATATTTGTGTCTTATAACTTAGCATTTAATGATAGACGAGCAGACGTTGTCAGAAACGTAATGATTTGCAATGTGAAAGTTTATTTAGTGATTTTATTTTTTATTCCGGAAGATTGCCTTTTTGGTCTAGTAATCGCAAGCGCTACTGCTGAGCATGAGGTCCTGGGTTCGATTCCCGGGTCGGGCAGTGTTATTGGGTTTATCCATCTGGAATTTCTCAGTAGCAGCCCGGAGTCTGGATTTGTGCCCGGTTGATGGCAATAGGCTCGCCCCCTATTACGTGGGACTTAAACATAACTGGCGAAATATAGGTGCACATCTGCCTAAGCCTTCGGGGAAGACAGGCGTGATGTTCTGTGTTTATGATATTGTAAAATATGTAGATTTTTAAATAGTTTTGCAAATATTATAGAGCGCGTAAGCGTGCGCCATCGTCGAACTTACTATCGACCAAAAAGTAAAACACCTACTAATGTAACTTTCTCTCTACTTCATTGCTACTTAGCTGGGCTACGTCCATTGCAATTTAGGAAGGATCTATCTTCAAGTCATGTGTAAGCGGCCCTTCAATGGATGAGTCAGTGGGTGTTACCGTGTTACTGTCTTATTTGGCAGACTAACTGGTCACTGGTGATTAATGTAAAGAGGATACTCCTGTTTTTTTCTACATAATCACTATATCTCTACATTAATGTTACCGTAATGTAAATACATCAACGTTATTTTTCAATGTCAACCATTTTTCAATGACCAAACAAATGTGGTGAAAGACAGTGAATTATGAGGCACGATTCTTGACCTCTTTAATTTTTGGAAATGCCCCAAATTACTGTTGAAGTTGACCCACTTTTTGTCATTGAAACAAATTTTTTAACCTTATGATAATTATTAGTTAAAATATTTTTCGCTTTTTTCATATAGAAAACCTTGGCGTCGAATTTCCAAACGTAACTTATGTTTATATCGTCGCGCCGTAAAAACTTCGTGCTGTCTCTGACATTTTGTGGTATAGGTATTGTAGGTACAGAAAGACTTATTTAAGAATGTCAAAGTTAAGTTTTGTTTGACAGTTCAGGAAATAATCATTATTTTTATACATATTCACGCAATTTTCCTGCAGGGTTCGACAGAAACTACTTTTACTGTGTAAAAAGGTTGCCTACCTGCAAAGTCCTTCAGGAATCATCTCCAGCACATTGTTAGCAGCCGAGAACACTTCCAGACTGCCGAGTTTCCCGATGCCCGAGGGGATGCCTTCGAAGTCCAGCTTATTGTCATCCACATGCAGCCTCCTTAGGTTCTGAAGCTTGCACATAGACGCCGGTAACACAGTCAGGTTGTTTCGGGACAAGTTCAAGCTTTCGAGCTTCTGCCAGTTGTCCATAGCTGGAAGATTTTTAGCTTTATTCGTAACTTCTTACTAACATGCCCGTGTGATTAAGTAGGATTTCAAAAGAGCATAACAGAACGTAAAGAGGTTGTAGATAAACCGTCATAAGTTCCTTTAGGTATTGTAAAGGAATTTATGACGGTTTGTCTACAACCGCTTCCCTTGGAAACAGAAATGTATTTGATTACGAATGAAAGGACTAAATATTATGCATTTTACATGATAAGAATGTAAGGAACTTCCTTTGATGCACATTCTAGAAACTCACAAATGACTGCATAATCACCAGTTAAAAAAAAACTGCGACACCACAAGTTTTGAACGTGACTGTCAGATACAAGCATGCGTGTCGCAGGTCACTAGCTGACTCTAAAGGATTACTTACATCTACTGTAAGGTCGGCCTAGGTCACGGATGGGCGGCCGTGGTCACGACCGGAACATCAATGGTCACATTTACACCGTAATTGTATCAAGTGTCTGAACACGTGGAGTTCTTTGTTTGGTAAAGCTTTTATATGGCCAGTTTTAGACGGGTTTTCGTTAACCTCATTTTTTCCGTTTATCGTACACTTCAGCGTAATATACGGGAAAGGAAAAACATACATACATACATAATATAATAATATCATGCCTTCTTCCCATTAGGGTAGCAGAAACTACAGAACGCCAGCTTCTACAATCCTTACATACTCCTTTAGCTTCGTTTACGTTCATACATCTGGTCATAGACCGTCATACACACACGCCGGTTGGGAGGTACAGAAAAATAACGCGAGGAAATCTGGTTGTCATGCCTTACTTAATGAGATGATTATGTACCTGCAGTGAGACATTAATAGACTAGTAATGCCGGTATTATAGAGCAGGGTTGCTCAACAAATTTTAAGCTAACTTGAACTAAAATTAAGTTCTTGTCAGCTGATTGTTATTATTTCTAAACAATCAACGACGGGCTGGTGAACTAAATGTAGTATCGGTTTGCAGTTCAGTCTTATATAGTTATCTTAAAACATCAATCTATTAATATGGGTGTAACAATCCACGACCGGATGTGCGGTAAGTGCAGTGACGACGCAATGAACTGATTATAATGGCATTAAAATGTTTGTCCATAACTAAGTTTTGTTTAAGCTAACTATAATAATAACTATATAATTAAAAGAGTCACATGATAAAAAGAGGTTACCGCATCGTACATACACCGAATACATCGTAATATTTAGACAATATGTTGCCAATCTTAGGACTATCGAAATATTTGGGGTGCCTATAATTTCACCAATAACTAATTTCAAATCGAAACAGGAATGCTCTTTAATGGCAGTAATAGGTAATTCTGAAACACAGCAATGCTTTTCTGTGGCAATAAAACGAAATTAATATAATAGAGTTCGAGTAACAAGACAATTAAGTATTACTTACTGCACCATATATTTTCATGTGTAATTGAGCAATTTTACGCATTGTAAAATAGAAAGCATGACTTGGTAGTAATAGCTAATAGACATGCAAACGCACAAGTGAAAACATTATGACTTTATGTGCATTGATTTCAATCTGCATCATAGAATTGTGTATGCCAATGGAAATTCTGTGCTGATCAATCTTTATTCATAAAGAAGTTTTATGTGCCTACTCATCATCAATTTTTTTTTTACTATAAGTACATTTTTATTTTCAGTCTAAGGAGTTTTCAAGCCATATATTTTTCTCAAGACATTCTTGGTGAATATGGGATTTAAACCTTTTACTACTTATAGGGTTAAGAAATATTTATATGTTATTTTATAAGTATGGATTTAGTAGCCATTTAATCTAAACAGAATGTGATTGTTATCACAAAGACAACAGAAAACAATGATATAACTTTAGATTGTGTAGGTACACAAAAGAAGTTCGATTACTTGTTTACCAATATTAGATAAAGAGAAAATTCAAGACATTAACTCTGGACAATGGTGACATTACTTATTGAAAATTCACCCATTTATTTCAAGATACTTAGTAAAATCAATCCTCCTGCGCATATCCCAACACACTTATTTGGAGAAGATGGAAGATGTGATCTTTGTCAGATCAAAAATTTTGTAACTAGCAACTACTTACTTTTGTTTTGCAAATCAGTTGCACAGATAATGCAATAGTTTTTTTTTTTTTTTGTGGATGGGAAATCATCAAATGACTTCTCCCGCTCTGGGCGGAGCGGGAGGGCGTGTCAGACTTTTACTGACTAAAACCCACCCGTGTTCCTTCTGTTGCCTGTGCCGGGGCCATGGTAACTCTTTCGAACATCCCGCAACCCCGGCTGGGATGCAATAGTTGCTTTAAGATTCTGATTATGGGTAAATATGCAGTCAATGAATATGGATGATGCCTGGGTAAAAAAAAAAGAATTCTATTTAGTCCGTCAGTCAGATACTTAATAAAAAAAATATTAGACACATATTTTTTGCTTTATCATATTATTAAAAAAAATACTTAGATGAAACTCATTAAAGTTGGGGAGTGGGGGCACGCTACGTCACAACTCAGTATAAAATCTAGCGAGGCGTGACGTCATGCCACATTTTAATTCAATGTATCGCCGTAATCTTTTGATTACGTAAAAAAAGAAAAAATCGTCCCCATAGAGCGAAATGTCATTAAGTCATAAAACCCTGTTTTGAGTTAATGAGAGTTAAAAGATTTTGAAAATATAAATCGTCATATATAAATAGTAATCATCCCTATTGTTTGCTTATTATGGTCAAAGCATTTCTAAATTATATTATGTAAAGTTTTCAAGCAGAAGCATCTTACCTGAAGACACTTCAGTGATCTCATTATCACTAAGATTCAACCTCTTTAGGCTGAGCAGTGAATACAGGGCATCCGGTACTTTGGTCAGGGCATTCTTAGACAAGTCTACATCAGACAGGTTGGACAGGGTGTCCAGAGATGCGGGCAGGTTGGCCAGCGTTCTCTGTGTGTTGCGCATGTGAAGCACTTCCAAACTCTGAAGGGAGGGTAGTTGCCTGAAAATGAAGGAATATACTGAAGCTTCTGGATTTGATTAAAATTGATGGTTAATTTTACAAAACTATGTTTTTGAACCACATTTTTGTACTGTCACTTACTGAAGATAAGTGACAATTTAAAGATAATATTGGTCATCCTTTACAGTGATGAATTCTTACACATGTTTTTGTCTCCATTACTGAATATATTTTCAATTAAATAGCGCAACAAGAAAGTGTATGAATTTTTTATTAAATCTGAAATAATTTTTCATTGTTGGATTTTATATTTCATTGAAAGTTATCTTACCTCAATTGAAAAACTCCAAGAGGATTGTCATTAAGTATAAGGGTCTGCAGGTTTGCCAGCCTCCTGGTCTGAGGGGGCAAAGTCTCCAGTAGGTTGTGGGACAGGTCCAGAAACAACAGATCTGTCAGTTGCACAAACAATGTTGGTGGGATGCTCTCAATTCTGAAATAACAGTTATAATGTACAGTTTTCATGATACCAATTTAATTTACATACAAAACCTGCTTGGTTGACATAAATTCTTTATCATTTCATTGGTTTTGTATGTAAAGACTAACACATTCCTACTTGTCTAGGTTGTTAACAAACCATTGTAATTTAGCAGTAATATATAATTTCAACTTGTTTTCTAAAGTTGTGGGTTTTCCCCATGGGAAGAAGGCATGAGTTTATGTATGTGTATGTTGTTTTCTAAATTATCAACTCATAAGTATTTCAGAAAAGATGTTCCATAAACTTACTTATTATGACTGAGATTTAAGACTAGCAAAGATTTGGCTTTCTCCAGTCCTTCAGGAACTTCTTTCAGTCTGTTATGTGACAGGTCCAGGGTGGTCAGTTCCTCTAGCCTGAACAGCTCGGCTGGGATCCCAGAGCTCTTCACTTTGTTGTGCCTCACATTCAGTGACCGCAAACATTTCAGCTCTGTTAACTCACCAAACAACTTTTCTAGACCATTCTTCTTCAATGACAGATTCTCCTGTAATTTTAATAAGTAAACATTTTTTTTTATAGATCATGTTATGTGTTAAATGTCGTGATTAAATGTTCGTTTAGTTACAACGCATGCAACAGATGAGTTGATGTTACAACTCACCTGTTCATTTTATCTGTTATGATAAAATAAAAATATCTTCTAATAAGCTAATATAATAAAATTACAATGCTACTCTTACACTTTTACTTAATACTAAGAAATTTTCTTAGTGTCAGCCCTAAGATAATTTCTTAGTATTATATACCAGAATGGAAGGTTGATTTGCTTTGTGCCAGCAAGAATTTAGCATTGATTTAGTAAGTAAAAGTAAAGTTCATTGATTTCACAAGACTGTTAGATCATTGTAGCTTTGTTCCTTCGATCATCAACAGTAATATAAAAAGTTTTCGATTAGTTATTGTAGTGAAAAGACCTACTTACCAATTTCATTAACTTGCCTAATTCCTCAGGAATATCAGTCAGATTAGTTTTGTCGAGCCGTAGCCATTGAAGACCAGTCATGTACCGAATAGCATCGGGGAATTTATCATCCTACAAGTAAGAAAAATATTTAGACCCAAATAGGAAAGCAAAGGTTAGGGATATGATATCATCCGTAATAGATAGGGCGAAGTATCGACAAATTGGCACAACACTTACGCTGAAATCGTTACAAGTAAAGTCTACACCGCGAACAAACGGCAATAAGCCTGTATTTGCCATGTTTACAACGATTTATTTATGAAAATACATTGGTTCTCAGTAAAAAAATTTGTCAGGTGAAATGACGTTTGAATTGAAATATTACACAGATAGTGTATTTTTATAGAATGACTTTTAGGCCACAGATTAGATACGTACATTAAGGGTCTGTTTCATGGACAATATCCTTGACGAAGCCGATTGTTACAAACACCACGCTTTTTGAATTAATCATTGCCATTGCCAAAAGAAGTGACAAGCTGTATAAGTACTTATATCTTATCTAATATAAGTCAATTTAATTCATTTATAATTTTTAGTGCCTGATAAAAGCGTGTTTTTTTTAGCGTTTATTTAAACTACATATTTTTATTTTTGTCTGGTATATTCATCATTTAATTAATAAGTATAATATAAAATCAGCGAAGTTATGACTTGACCAGTTCAATAGTAGCGACTAAAGAGTTATACTATCCACCTCCTAGCTCCATCATCATACCCCCAACACCAAGTGATTCTATTAGAATCATCAAAACGAATCGTAAGACCCGAAACTCAAGGGTTTACTATAGCCACTAAAGAGTTCCACTATCCATCTCTAGGCTCCATTATCAGGCCCTCGACACTAAGTGCAATTTATTGGACTCATCAAAACGAATCATGAGCCCAAGCTCGAGAGGTTTACTTAGCTACTGAAGAGTTCCACTATCCACCTCCTTGGCTCCATTATCAGACCCTCGTTACCAAGTCCAATCTATTGATCTCGTCAAACCGAATCATATGAACTCAAACTCAAGGGTTTACTAGTAGCCACTGAAGAGTTCCACTATCCACCTTCTGGCTCCATCATCAGATCAGTTCCAAGATACTAAATTATAGTGTCCGAACTACACATACATACAAAGTTTCATTTCGATAAGACAATAAAATTATTATAAGTAGGTTAAAATTGACTCCCAAGATTTTTGTACATTATTTGTTAGGTCTAGAACAATTCGTCAATTTTAACTACCCGGGCTTTTTGTCACGGAACTCTACATTTGTAGAAAGTGAATAAAACCTCCGCAGACTGACGGGGTGAATTCGGTATATCATAGGTACTAAGATGACCAGTAAATGAAATTTTTCAAGAACGATAAGGGGATCCAATAAACCTGTTTTATTACCTTACGCGCAATGTATCGTTACCGTGGCAAAATGCGCGTAGCGTAAACAGCAGCGCAGCGAGCCTTCGGCCGCCCAGTATCTCAACATCCATTGCCGATTTTTTTTTCTTTTAGCTGTTTTATTTACACAAATAGAGTGTTGCGTACAGACAGTGTAAATTTACATTAAAATAAAGGAATAGTAACCGAAAATACGATTTAAAAAAAATGAAAATTTCCCTGAGAATATTTCCGCTGTAATATGATTCAAAATAAGGAGCTGAATGCACCCTGTTAGTTTGCAGAGGGCTGTCCCTTAGACTCTGTATACAAGCCATGTTACTACAATCAACACTACTGGGCACCGAAAGATCAAAATACACGCGTGAAGAGAGCAAGAAAGTTACAAATATTTAGTGTGAACGTTTGGGCTGGTGTTATTGGGAACAGGCTGATCGGGCCCCATTATTTGCCAGTATAACATAAATGGGAACAATTTTGCAGTGATATGTCATTATATAGATTCTGTTTTTATCATTTCTCATTCCAAATTACATATAATTTGTGTATTTTTTTGTAATCACCTTCTAAAACCTACATTTTTATACCCCACTCGATTAGTTTGGGATCATTTTTATTTTTTACTAGCTGTGCCCGCGACTTCGTCCGCGTGGAATAGTGACTTTTCGGGCAGCATATTTTGAATTACATATACCGTCGTTTGGGTAGCTAAAAATTTACTTTACAGTACTTAATGCTTCTCTGTATACGATATTTGACGTATGGCCATCGGGGATGAAAGCATACAGGCTCCTAGGATTGCTAACCCGTGACAGAGCCACATACAACTGACCGTGCGAGAAACAGCTGATACTTAGATCTACACCCACAACTTTCAGCGTCTGACCTTGGGCTTTATTAATTGTCATCGCAAAACATAGGCTGACTGGAAACTGGACTCGTTTAAAACTAAATGGAAAATTGTTTGGAATGAGAGGAATCCGAGGAATGAAAACACTTCCACCTTTTCCACACCCTGTTAAAATCTCTGCTTCTATCAGATTTCGTTGTAAATTGGTCACTTTTAACCTGGTGCCATTGCAAAGTTTTGGGGGCTTAAATTTCTAAGAAGCATATGCCATTTGGTTCTTTTTACCATTTTAAGGCATCACAAAATTGACAACATACCACCATACCTCCTATAATGGCGAATTCAGAGTAAGGTGTACTGGGGTAATTCCGACGGGAATTTTTACGAGATGTCTAGAGGTCTACATTTCGGTTAGTTATGTAAAGTAGTTTCATATTTACTGCCATTAATAAGCGACTTCGGTTAACTTAATGAAAAGATTTAACCAATGGATATATTAGATTCATAAATATGTAGTTGGATTCACTAGATAGAGCATTTTGAATTTTTGAATTGTAATTTTTTGGTTTACGGGAAATTACGAACTATCTTGGGGTTATTCCGAAATTATTTAAACGTCGACTTTATTGTACTTTGACCAAAGGTTTACATTTCTTTTTCAATCGTATTTACCCCTTACACAAAATATCATGAGTTTTGTATTTCGGAATTACCCCAAGAAGAGAATTTTATGGATTTTCGGAATATACCCTTTTTTGGAATTACCCCAGTGCACCATAATCAATTCTGGGCGAATATGAATAACCTGATTTCTCTTTGTTCGCCCATGGAAGGATTTCAATCTCCACTCCACTTTCTGGATCTTCTATCGATCTTGACACCATTCTATTGATTGTATGCGCAACTCGATCGGCATTCAGCCGTGACTGGCGTTGGTCTGCAGTTTCTTCTTGCCGAATTTCCCTTACTCGTTCTCTCTCAGCTAATAAATAATTTTCCTCGCTCTGACGGGTTTGCTCATAGTTTTCTCTAGCTGTTTGTAATCTTTGTCGATATTCATCATCATTTTCAAGAAGTCTATTATTGTTGTGTCGCTCTCGATCAGCTGTTAATCGAGATTCACGATCGAAACTACTTTCCAGCTTTCTAGACCGCAAAGTTCGTGCTCTTTGAGAGCTCAAACGAATTTCCCTATCAGTGAAAGTCTCAGACTCACGCGATAGTGCATGAGCTTCACGATCAGCAGTGAGACGTATTTCTCTTTCTTCCTGTGTTTCCTGAGACCGGGCATTTGCTGTCCGAACCCTCTGAGAACTCAGGCGAATTTTCCTATCAGTGAAAGTCTCAGACTCACGCGATAGTGCATGAGCTTCACGATCAGCAGTGAGACGTATTTCTCGTTCTTCCTGTGTTTCCTGAGACCGGACATTTGCTGTCCGAACCCTCTGAGAACTCAGGCGAATTTTCCTATCAGTGAAAGTCTCAGACTCACCCGATAGTGCATGAGCTTCACGATCGGCAGTGAGACGTATTTCCCGTTCGTCCTGTGTCTCCTGGGATGCATTTGTTGTCCGTACTCTCTGGGAGCTCAGGCGGGTTTCCCTGTCAGCAAAAGTCTCAGACTCACGCGCTATCGCGTGAGCTTCGCGATCGACAGATAAACGTGCCTTTCGTTGTTCCCCGTTTTCCCTATTTCGAGTTGTCATCATTCGAGAACGATTTGAACTCAGTCGAGATTCTCGCTGAGTCGAAGTTTCTGCAGCCCGAAACCTAGCCTGATGTTCCCGAGTTGCAGAGAGCCTTGCCTCACGACCTTCCTCAGATTCCTGTGATCGAACTAATCTCATCCTTTTAGCATTTCTGCTACATTGGGAGAGGTTGGATCTTCTTCGAGGCATTCTTACAATAAAATAGTACTTACTACTTAACACACAGTTATTTAGTAAACACGTACTATCGTAAACAATTAAATTATAAATACTTACAGATTATTATACAGTCTAAAATTATCACAGTTTGAGTAATAAGTGTTAAGACGTGTAAACCAAACGTACTAACTTTATAAAACAAAAGAATTGCTAGAAAAATTAATTACTAACCTGAGCTAATGAACTTATACTTAATAAAGAAAATCAAGAAAAGAAATGCCTAACCTATACCAAATACTTATTATATTTATATACAAACCCAAAATACAAATTAAGATAAGTATACCGAAAATCAAGGAAAAAATGCCTAACCTATAACAAATTACAATATTTATTTACAAACCCTAAATAAAAATTAAGATAAGTAAATACCCAAAAATCAAGGAAAGAACCGCCTAACCTATACCAAATACTTACAGTATTTATTTACAAAATTTTAGAGAAAATTGAGGAAAATAACCTAACCTACAAACCCTAAAATATAAATAAATGAAATATGCAAACAGTCAGTATTCAAGTCAATCGCAATAATCGAATGCAACTATTCGCCTATACTCTCCAGGATACGTGCGTTCGCTACGAATAACTGAATCCTTATGGCCGCGGCGCGTTGTTTTTGTTTTTGGGGAATGGCATCTCGCAGTTCAACCTATAGGAGGTTGTCGACTGCTTAACCAGGCTTTCCTGTGGATGCCTCAATAAATTAAGGCCTCCAGCCAGGCTTAAAACTAAACTAAAAGCTAAGCGACTGCACGCTAAGGGCACCCCCTGTGGGGTATGGACCTCGGCTTAGGGCGTCGCTGGGAGAGGACAGCAATGGGACATGCTGGATCGGATTAATGGCCGCGGCGCGGCTCTGAGCACGCTTTATATAGCCACGGACGCGCAGGCGCGAGGCGTGTACGTACTCTGATAGAATACCTTACTTTTTTTTTTTGTGGATGGGAAATCATCGAATGACTTCTCCCGCTCTGGGCGGAGCGGGAGGGCGTGTCAGACTTTTACTGACTAAAACCCACCCGTGTTCCTTCTGTTGCCTGTGCCGGGGCCACGGTAACTCTTTCGAACATCCCGCGACCCTAGCTGGCATCGGCCCTAGCGGACCCCGTCAATAGTGCTGACATCTCTTTGAGGCGCGCGTGGAACACAACGCGCCGTCGACTCGGGCTTGGTCCTTACCGGACAGCGAGCTACCCATTGCTCGCCGTCTGCAAGCCCGCGCCTACGGTGGCCGGGAATCGGCTGCCAATTCCCGACAGAATACCTTAACAAATGTTTGCCGTGATTCTTTAAATTGACATAACTTTTTTATTTATGAACCGATTGACATGAAATAAACACTAAATGTTAAGTGAAGCTTACTACAATATACTAGTGAAAACCGCATCTAAATCGAATAAGCCGTTTCTGATATTAGCGTGCACAAACACACAGACAAACAGATAAAAAAAAAATTAATTACAATTTCGGGTTCGGTTTCGATATAATAACAACCCCTGCTACTTTTTTTTATATATTTCCATTGTACAGACACCACTTTTCTACAATTTTATTATATGTATAGATAATTTTAATATGCCCAGTGACACTCGCGCAATAAAGACGAATCTAACGACATATCATTCATCAAAATCGGTTCAGCCGTTTAGTAGTTGTCGCGTGGTCTACATATGTAATCCATTGATACAAAATTGCAGTTCTAAAAACCTAATAGCGCCAGTTATTTCATCCTTCGTGTACCTACTCTAACGAGGGAACATAGGGACGGACATACATACAGGACAAACACATAAGCCTCCTTTTTGGCTTTGCCGCAGTCGGATAAAAAGTCAGCGATAGCATTTATCTATCTTTTACGGATGATGAGGTGATGACTCATAGTAACCATTTTTATCTTTGAGAATTTGATAAAAAATTTATTGTTATTCCCGAAGCTATTTTGACCGGGTATTATATCCAATAAAATATTTTTCATTCGGCATTAAATTTAGATTAATATAAATGTCTTGACATCATATAATTTAAATCAATGTTTTAAAAGATATCACATTCAAAATTACAGGTAATAAAATAATTATGGTTAACGGCGGCGCAACGCTAGGATAGGCGTCAATGACCTTTTCTTCCCCAGCTATTAGGTATGCGATCATCGCTTCGCTTCCTTTTAATCCCGGTATCGGTAGTACGTTCCTGTGGGATATTTTCAAAGCTAGTAAGATATAAAATATAGCTCTTTCATACTTTCTTTAGTAAAATAATAACAGCTTTTGGATTAATTAATTATAAACTGTATTACTTTTTGCCACATTTGTGTCTATTAACATTCAGATGATTAAAAAATGCATTTTCAACAGTACATTTATTCTAATAACAAAGCATCACCTATAAAATGTTTTTCACAAATCAAATGGCTATCTCACTAACCAATGAATAATTACAAAATTATACTCATTGACTAACATACCTGCAACCTTCAGGAACAGAAAACAATAGACAGTAAGAGAAAATGCAACTTATTTTTATACAATTATAATAGTATATTTAAACAGTAATTTGATTATTTTGTAAACATTTAAAATAATTCTGATTAAATGCAATTGGGTGTTTAAAAGGACTTATATACAGTTGAATTAATCTGTAAGTTATCCCCAATACAAAATACTTCAAATTATGTTTAAAGTAGGTAGGTACCTATTTATTTTTTAACTAATACACTAACATTAAAGCATTCAGGGTGATATTTGAATATTTCCTTTAAATAATGAAGATGTCAAACGGGTTACAATTAATGTGCTGTTCAAGTCTGATAACCAATTTATCGGGGCATGGGTGGCATGTTCGGTGGCATAGGGCCCGCCAGGGCTGTGTTGGTCCCTAACAAGACCTGAAACAAAACACAATAATTAACAAAAATATACTAACAAAAACTCCAGCTTTTATCAGGGACTAAATAAATAATATTTACCTGTTTTTGTTGTGACTTTTCCATTTCAGCCATTTGAGCTCTCTCTACTTCAAATATGACTGGAGCAAACAGGATGACCGATGAACTGGCCACCACCCACATCACTGAGCGAGAGAGTCCATAGAGTGATTTAACTCCAGACCTGAACACATCAACACAAACATTATTAAACATGACCAAATAAGGTGAACCTCTCAGACTGGTCATCCACAGTCCACTTGCTTTATTGAGTAGATAACAAACACTATTACATAGACAAAATAATGAACTGGCTTGTTACTCAATGCCATTTTTTATTTGTTGCATCACAGCAACCATTTTAAAATCATAGGAATTAATGATGTTACGTTTTCTTACATTGTGTTGGTGGTAACAGTGTAAGTGCAGGTTCGAACACACTCTGGGAACATCTCTGTCAGCCCCCATAACCTCTCTGATAAAGTCTCATCGGGTTCCTAAAAAATATATAATTATTACACAGACATAAACTGACACAAATTAGTACTTAAAGATACACTTTTAACATAGTAAAACTCACATCATCATATTCTTTCAGTGGTCCAGCAAAAGACCCCCCAACTCCAATAGGCGGCCCACTAATAGGTGTCCCCGCGCTGGGAGATGATCCTAGCTGTTTAAACAAATTATTATCATTATAACGTCACACTTGTTCCAATTTTCATTATCAGCTATCCGTACATACTGAGGGGGTTATGAAAAATTCTTCGGGTCTCCGCTCTGGGGTATCATCTTTGCTAGCACTCAAAGATTCCATTCCGCTATCACTTAGTTCCTGTTCGTCGGTCAATTCCATAAGCATGTTATGATTTGACGAATTGTTACGAATTTAAATACACTTCGTAATTCCTAATGGAATTCTCGGTCCAATTTGGTTTGATAGCCCCAAAAAATCCGTAACATGCACTAGCCTTGCACAAAAGAGACGTGATCAGTGTTGCCAGCAATTAAATAGGAAAATTATATTCTTAGAAACTAGATTTTCGTTTTATATTGTATTTTGCGCAATCAAAAATGTAGTAAAGCCAACATTGCGCATAATTGTAATACATAAGTCAGGAGATTGGAGAATATTGGCCTAGGCCACTGAAGAATAAATTTCTGGTCACTGTCTCACTTCCCAGTTTCCCAGCTTGCGGCCAGCTAGCCACTTGAGATGAGAATTCGCTTTTGCGGCGTTCATAAAATACACTTTAGGTTTTTGATATATAAATATAGGTAAATAACTAAAATAAAAGGAATATTCCCTACCCATAAGATTTGCGACTTTTCAATTACGAAGTCTACAGTCGCAGTTTGTAGCAGTGCCTACTGCCAAAGCTTATGGAGTTTCTTGCCCGTTCTTCTCATAGTTACAATACCTACTACGCTTTGGAATGGACCAATAACTTCATCTTTCTGACTGACCGACCTCTTGACCATTCAAAAGTGCCTGTAATTGTTTTATTTGAAACTAGCTTCTGCACGTGACTTGGTCCGCGTGAAATTTCTTGTCCCCCCCGACCCACCCCCCGTCGCATTGCATCGCCTGCCCACGCTATTACTTCGCTTAGCAATTTGTTTGCTTGGCTCGGGTCGTCAAGAATAGGGCTATCAAATTAATGCAAAAATAATTTTTGAAATCCGGCTGGTAGTTACGAGATTAGTACGTTCAAACAAACAAACTCTTCAGCTTATGTCGCAGTAAGATGGTATCTTACTAGGAATATAACTATGATACGAGCACGATCTAGTAATATAACTATTAGGGCCACTCCGACCGAATAGGTTAAGTTATATTAAAACTGTGACCAACTGCGCGCGAGCCAAGCGAGCGAAGCGGTGCCGCGGTAGCGGCCGGTGAGCGCTACGTCGAAATTGGTCGCAGTAACAAAATTAGGGCACTCCGACAGTTATGAACCGCTTTCGTGTAACTATATTACGGTGTATAGCTATTTAAGGATATATCACGGCTACGACCATCTTACTGCGACTTAGATAAGCTTTGAGTATGAGTTTACTTCTTCTCCTCTTTTTGTCATACCTGCCTACAATCTACATGCATTCTAAAAATATGGATATAAATAATTACTTGGCAGTCAATTGGATTACTGCATGTACAAGGATGTTCTGTGGTTGGCATTTTTCAAATCTGCTGTTGAAATACTATAATAACATCGAATATTATTAATAGAGAGATCAAAAAAATATTTGAAATTTGAAAAGGAACACGTCATATTACTGTTTTTTTTGTAGGTTGTGTTACAGATTACTTATATTCCTTGGTATAAACAGAAATTGTGATGATTATATCCTTTCCCTCTGCGGTACCTAATATGAATTGGCCAAAATTCTAAGGTAAAGGTAGTGCCTATTTCTTATTTTCTGCCATTCAAAACTGCGTTACTGCGACCAAAAATAATTTAGCAACCCCAAGTATTATAGTTAGAATATTTTAGCCAAAATTACAAACCGACATGTTTACCTTGGCCGGGGGTTATAGCGAAGCACATGAGTGGTAAAGTACTAATTCGGCTAAAAAGAAAAGGGGTTGCTTAACGACGCGAAGAAGAACTACTTGATGTATGGACGGCAGCACATCAAGCTACTACAATCTGTCAAATTTCTATAATACATTTTCAACTTTATTGCTAAAGTATTAGGTTCAAGGTTGATTGGGAAAATTTGACAGTTTCGGGTAGCTTGACCTGCTGGCGTCTGTACCTGGTGAAGAGACAGTTTTTAAAGGAAGAGGTCGTGAACCCTACTTTCTACTTTAAATTTTGGGCATCACCGAATGACTGTCTAGGCATCTTCGTGATGAAATAATTCGTAATAGCCTGAAATCGCTAGAAACGTAGAAAGTTGCACGGAATTCAACGCATCGTGGATAAAACAACGCTTATGCGATTAATTAGCTCTGGCGACGGCGACTGCAGGTAATACAGACTGTACCAGTTTACCTATGTGGTATGTACTATACAGTTGGGATATTCGGGATGACCTGGCTGGGATCATTGAACTCTGTTGAGATCAATAAAGCCATGATACTGGGCACTATAAGGTGGCTCAGTGGTAACGGCCGCGACTTACGAGTTGTAGATCGTGGGCTCGAACCCAGGCAGGCGCTTTACTTTGTGTAAATAATTTCATCACCGTTGCTCTCAAAACGATGAAAGAAAACATTGTGAAGAAACCGGCATACCCTAGAACCAAAAATTCGAAGACATGTGACATCCAACGGGTTGTTGGATGTCACCAATATTGATCGACATTGCAATGCAAAAATAAAGCTACTAAAACACTTAATACTCCTTCATAATCTAGGCGGTTATTGACAACGACCAGACAGGCAATTCCCGACAGGCAATTCCCGGCAGGCAATTTCAATCACAGCAGCACAGTAGTCACAAGCTGTCAAAAATACTGTCTAATTTACCACAAGGGGGATAAAAACTGCCACTTGCTTACTTCGGTTGTCGCTGGATGAGATACTCTTATTCATAAGTTACGATTGATTAACTTATTCGACTAAAAATTTTATTCAGGGTGTAACTAGTTTCATGTTATCTGTTCGATCCAAAAATGACAGTTGACAGCAGTCTTTTTTCTGTAATCTACTAATCTGCCTTATTTCGCAATTAAATTAAAATTTAATTTTTTATAGTATTCTTCGTCCATTTATGATTTTAGGTTCCTGGTATGCTTCAGTTGCGTTATTTTCATATTTGAAATATTAACTGGAACAAAAACTTTAAGCTGTCCATAATCGGTTCCATTGTATTTTACAATAATTTACATGCAGAAATCGTAATTTATGTTACTCAGTGAGTGTGCAGCCAAAATTGGAGAAGTCTGCATTTGCACCGTTGAGTTTCCTTCAAATCGTGCTTCAAAGGTATGTATTAGCATAATCATCGTATCTTAGAATAATTTAATTGGGCCAATGTTAATTCTGTAAATTATGTATTTGGGTAATTAGTTAGTTCCTTATGTGGATACATTTGCATTTTATTTATGATTCTCTTTCTGTGCAAGTACAGTATGTAAACATTGTTTTGTTAGTGAAGGCATCATAATGCCATAACCTATTTTCACCCATTCCCGAGTAACTTCTTCTAAAATTTCAATATGTCTCCAGGTTTTATTATACAAAACTGATATTATACTTATGATATAGGTAATTCATCTTGAGCAATACTTTCAAAAGAGGGGATCACCCCTATATGCTTATTTCTAATATTATTACAATAAAATGGAATTTTAAGTAAATGTGCTCTTTAGTGAAGACTTATCAACAAGATGTATTTTTATGAAACTGTGATCACATTGGCAGTGAGTGCTGATTTTGCCTTTTATACAACGTGGTTCTGGACGTACGACATTAAATGAATACGAGCACAGTACTAATCCATCGAAACATTTTAAAACACGAAGATTAGTAGTTAATGGAAAATTTGAAAATTGCAGTTTTCAAACAAAATAAATAGCAGAATCAACTGCATAAAAAGTAAACACGCTTTATCTACGAAAAGTCACTGACCAACGGTGCGGGGCGCGGCGGTGGCAATGTTTACCTATTATTACTGACTCAGATCTACATCATGTTGAAAAATAAGAAAATGAAAAATAATTTCCTGTGGCTAAAGTATTCATTGGATTTGATTAATTTTTTGTATACGGGCAAAGAACATGATTCTCTTTACGTGGTTTAAAGGAATGTCAATCGTCCTGTTCCACCTTGTATATGACAATTTTAGTATTAGAATAAAATGGATAGGTTGGATTAGGATAGGATTGCAATGATTGAGTAGGGGTATTTACCCTATCTGCATTAAGATACTTTGACCGCTACTAAAGACAATGTCCGATGTAATGCATGTTGTGATTAATCACTAAGATAAAGTATACATCCTTACTTTATACAGATTTAGATGAGTTAAATCTCTATGACTGATAGTAACATCTGTAACTCTTTTAAGTGCCAGTTATGACACTACACATATCGCTCATCCAATAGAACAATGATGCAATTACGTTTTAGCTATTTTTTAGGAGAACGTTTTAAAGGTTTGAAATTGAAAATATGATATATTTCCAACGATTATGATAAAATCTTTTAATATTTTTGTATGTTACATTACTATTAATAATAATTTGTAATAACTTCATGAGAAAACTCAAGAAAACTGTTAAAAAATTCCAAATAAAACAAACCTGACATACACTTGTGCCATTTTATAAGTAAAATATAACAATTATTACATAAACTAGGTTTTGAAATGGGAATACATCATGAATTTAAACAACAAACTATTCAATTTAGTTATAATTTTATAAATCTGTTTACATTTATATACACATAATAAGAAATACCATTTTTTTTTACTTATAACAAAAAATCAATTTTTGTTATAAGTACTGTATATGTCTAAAAAAATTTTGTGTCTGTCTGTTTGTTCCGGCTGATCTCCGAAACGGCTGGACCGATTTTGACGGGACTTTCATTGGCAGATAGCTGATGTTACAGCGGGTAACTTAGGCTACTTTTATTTTAGAAAAATAATTAGGGTTCTGCGCAAAACAATTAATACCCATGAAATTATGAACAAAAAGTCAGATTTGAAAAATTCTGTTTGCATTTGGTAGCCCTATTCTCAATAATAGTTACAGGCTATTTAACATCTACGACCCTTAGAAGCCGAGCAAAAAGAAAAAAGTCAGAAAGAACACTAAGCGAAACGAAGTAATAGCGCGGGGGGCGGGCGATTCAATGCGAAGGGTTGGGGGACGAGGGAGTTTTACTAAAATGTGGCTGTTATTTTACTGTACTGTGTATCTTACGACATCCACGCGAACGAAGTCGCGGGCACAGCTAGTCATTACTAAACTCGGCGACATCTTAAACAGCTTACTACTCATCAAAGACTTACTACCTATTGGGTATTAAGATACAAATGTTATTGAGTTATTATCATGCTGTTTACTGTGTTTCTATAAAAGATAGAATAAAAATAATAGGAAAACAAAAATGCTATAAAACATAATTTTTTTGGCATTATGCCGAAAAAAGTTATGTTTTATAGCATTTTTTTATGCCCACACATTTGTGTTACAGGCTTAATTCGGCTAGAAAACATTTAAGGAAACGGCACATACATCTATAATAGAGGGATGCTTCCTTTGTTTACAGATGATAATAATTTATTTCAGAGTGATAGTTGTAGTTCAAAATGGGTTTAATATTAGTTCCGAGTCTCTGTTTGCCGTTTGGCAGACCTCCTACAACCCCTTCCAATTCTTCCTGTTCCTGCCTGTCCAGTCCATTTCTTTGCAGCCATCTTCATCAAGTCATCCTGGGAATCTTTTCCAGGGCCACTTTTTGTGCCATTTCTCATATGATGATAATAATAAAACTCAGTTAATCAAATGCCTGTGTCTAGACTGTTCAAGAGAGAATGAGCAACATTCCATTTCCTCTAGATACAAAACACATTGCTCAAATACGCTTCCTGTTATGAAGTTCTAGCCAATTTAATAAGTGTTGTTATGTGGGCTAAGTTTTACTTTACCTGCCGTCGAGTTGGGAGTCCATATTTTTTTTACAGAAAGATCATATTAATAAAAGCCCCCTCGTAAAGTTTTAAGTTGCGCAGATAAATGGTTTACGAGAAAAAAATAATCAAAATCGTAAAAATTTAGCAATATCTTGTCACTTTTGACATATTGTCTCGCCATTAAACGTTTCGTTTTACGAAAGGTCAACGTACTAAAATGTTTTACTTCTTATTAATGATGAAATAAACACGCATTGTAGTGATTTAGATACATTTTACGAATATTTCATTATAAAACATATATTTCGCTGAATTAAGTTAGTGCTATTAAATTAACACTTATAAATAATTTACCGATTATTGCCGGTATGTGAAACCAAACGTAAAACAACGCCATTTTGTGTTGTCACTGTCAAGTGTCACTTCACATAGTCACAGAACACTAATACTTCTGTACATGGTCGTCGTCCTGATAGTCCACGTATGTCCCTAGCAGTTGAGAGCGTTTAAGTATAAAATGAGAACTTAGGATGCAAGAGCGAGTAAAGCGAGTTTGGGACTTGGGGCACCCCGACTCGGACAGGTTAGGTTAGCTTCGTGGTTATTTTTTTTTAAACCACTTAGAAGTAGGAGCCCCGCGAAGCGGGGCTCCGTCGACCACGCCTTACTTCGAGAAATATAGGTAAAACTGTACAATACCGGACAGCGAAATAATGGGTTTTTTTGGGGTGGGGGGAGGGGGGGGGGTGTTCCCTCCTCCCCAAACCTCCTCCCGAATCTAGGAAACGCATACTTTTGGAGATATTCAATATTGAAATTTTGAGGTTAGGAATCAAAAAATCGTATATTTTATGCAACTTTGAGGGGTTTTATGGGAGAGGGGGTCACCCACAACCCTTTAGACCATCCCCCACAGTAGCAAATGTATACTTTCAGGTATTAAAAATGAAAAAAAAAATTGTTGTCGGGGAGCGCTCTACTATTGTATAAAAATATTTGTACACTGAAATTCAGTTTCTGGGTGGTTTAAAAAAAAATAACCATAACCTAACCTAAATCTGTCCAAGTCGGGTGCCCTAAATTCAGTTTCTGGGTGGTTTAAAAAAAAAATAACCATAACCTAAACTAAATCTGTCCAAGTCGGGGTGCCCTAAGTTTAGTTTCTGGGTGGTTTAAAAAAAAATAACCATAACCTAAATTAAATCTGTCCAAGTCGGGGTGCCCTAAGTTTAGTTTCTGGGTGGTTTAAAAAAAAATAACCATAACCTAAATTAAATCTGTCCAAGTCGGGGTGCCCTATATTTTGTATGCAATAAAAAGAGAGATGAGACATAATTTTCTTACTAAATAATAAGAGGTTGATAAATGAAACACTAAAATTATAATAAACAATTTATTATGTTGTAACATAAACATATGTTATAGCGGTCAACAATTCCTCAAAGGGATCTTTGAGGTTTATTCTAATATTTCTTCTCCATGAGTATTCCGCCAGCCAATCTGTAAAGTCTGACTTGTTATGTTGCTGGCGGAATACTTTTTTTAGGGGTCGCCATTGGCTTTCAATCCTTCGGGTGTGTGTCCCATCTGGTGCCACAAATCTATTTACAGGATCACTGTGGTTGACCCTTTTATGAATATATCCATGTTCAGGAAGGCATTGATACGCTCTCCAAAAATCTGTGTGAATAATGGAGCCCTCCTGAACATGTTTTTTTATTAGTGGCACCAATACTTCTGACGTACGCTCATTATCGGGACACACTTCAAGCCTTAGGTCATCACTCCCATCTTCAATCATCCCTATCACCCAATGTCCTTCAATATGTCTTCCTCTGTTATACTTTCTTCTCCCAAACTTCGATTCGTCAATTTGTACAATTTTATTCAGTCCTCCTATTTTCGTATCTGGACTGAAATGTTCAAGTACATAAATGACTACTACTTCCCTGCAATAACTGTACCAATCCGCGATTGTCTTAAATGATAAAACTGGCTCGTTTTCATCTGATAGTTGCTTTTGCACCCATTCATATGACTGGCCATCACTGAACGCATACATGAGTTGAAATATGGTTGACAGGGCCAAATGTGCATTTTCGAACCAGGTCCCAGCTGCTCGACTAAATGTTCTGGTTCGGCAATTGCTTTTCCTACATCTAAATCTCCCAAAATGTCCAGTGTCCATGACGACTGGCATTGGCCGACGGTGGATAGGGCACAATTTTTCAGTCGGTACCAACCTCCTTTCCTCAGCAAATTGCACGCATTGCTCATGGGAGCCTAGGCGAGTGAAGACTTTTTTCCATGTCCACATGGATCTAAGACAAATAGAAAAAAAAATAATTATAAAGTAATCTATACACTTTTAAATACCTGATGTACCTAGATAATTGAGAAACTAAAGCCCTTCACCCTGAGTAAAAAGTGGGAGCTGCTCTCTATCTGAACCGGAGCTCCCGCAGAGTAATTTGATTCTATCACTATATTCAACCTAATTTACACTATTTATAGTTCAAACTATAAGTAACTAACTTTATATTTATTATTATATGTAACATCTACTAGCCTGATTTCATCCGAGTGAAAGTGAACTCGTCTCCCGGATGACCCAGATGGTAGATGTACCTCCACACCATCGGCAGAGGTGGAGGAGGCTGGCATGATGAGGTTAGCCATCCTAGTTGCTTCATTTAATGTGGAAGCCAAGCCACTAGAACCAGCTATGTTGCTGGGACCAGCAACGGGTTCTTCCAACGAAGACGACGACGGGAGCACAAGCGGCTCATTAGAGTCCAACACTTGCACTCGCGTTGAAGTAGACACAAGCGGCTCTCTAGAGTCTATCACTTGGGCACTACAGGGCACTGAAGAAGAGGCCGTAACAAGCGGCTCATTTGAGTCCAAAACTTGCACTACACTCGATTCTTCAGGCAAAACAGCGGAATCCGAGTACTGAGACTTCGAAGACGCCATGGTAGTCACAATGTTGTTTAGCTTTAACAGGAGTACGTAAAACGATCTCGACTGCAAGGCGAACGAACAGTGACTGAAAATAACCGCGAAATGGCGCGAGAAATAAAAAGAACGAAAAGAGAACGAAAAAGTTTTTTTTCTTATTCAGATATTATTATTTTAGCATTGGACAAGCTAAATTCACTTTATTATATATAATATGTCTTTTGACTACATTATTTGTCATTTTTAATGTAAATTAAAGTAAATTTGCGTTTTATTAAATATTTATTGTGGCTGTATGAAATAATACCTTTGTCATAAATACTACAAACAAGGTAAAAAATGAACGAAATCTGTCAAAATGGCGTCAAATATTACGAAAAATTATCGATTTTCATTATTTTTTTTCTCAAAAACTATATGTTTCCTAACATTGAAACTTTGCATACTTACGTTTTAGACATAAACCTTTTCAACAAAAAATTATGAGCTCAAAACTCGCTGTCCGGTATTGTACAGTTTAGCCGAAATATATTATTGACCTTGATGCCCTTGACCTCAGTTTGTCAAAAGGTAATATTCCAAGATTTGACTATATTTTGGTTTAACTTTGACTTTTGGGGTGTTGACCTTGACCTTGAAAGGGTCATTGATCTTATTATTGTTTGGAAACGAATTTAGACCAGTTACGTGGTTTTTTTTTAGTTATAGGTAGTGCAGAAAATTTGAAAGTTAGGTTAGAATATTAAAAAAATCATATCTTAAAAAGGGGGGGGCTGCGCAATTTTTCCTTCATAGGGGGGGGGGGGGGGGTTCTACACCCCCCTCCCCCGCCCCCTCCCCTCCCTTAAATCGATGGCAGATAAAGTAAAGTCGTACCGTTATGTGTATTCTTAGGGAATGTTTTTGACTTCTAGATTTCCATTATAGTAGTTTCCATGTATCATTCAATTGTTTGGTCATATTACTCACATCACATGTTTTTGAAGGTGTAAGCCAAATATTTAATTTCTTAGTATTGAAAGAGTCCGAAATGGTATCCTAAGAACATTACAATAAATGCACCTTAGGGCTAATTTTTCAATCGTCAGATAACTTTTATCTGGGGAATATGTTTGACGTTTTGACAGCTTTTGTATAGAAAATGTGTCAAACCGCCATATTTATTCCTCAGGTAAAAGTTATCTGACGATTGAAAAATCAGCCCTTAGTTTGCTAAGAACGACGAAACCCACGACTATCTACAAATGCCAACAGTAAACTCTGACATTGAGTTGTACAACAGACAACACAAGGCATGCCTAACCTTGCATCCAAACCCGCTAGTTACTGAACTGTTGTGAAGCCCAACAGCGGTGGTAAAAAGGCTGAAGAGGAACCACCTTCTATAAGTGGGACGCGTAGCACTGGCTGCTCCACAATAACGCCATTTGACCCAGAACGAAATTGCTTGTGGTCCGACAACCGATTGCACATAGAATTTGTATTAAAAAAAATATAATAATAGACAATACTTCACTAAATACTATGGATTCCATAGGAAACTTACCTTTTTCTGGTAATCTGGTGTTTATCCTCAAGGGCAGTGTGCTTATGAATGCATAATATTAATTAATTATATCAAGTTTCTTTTAAAAAGAAATGTCTTGATAAAATGCAAATATTTGAAATGTAACAAGATACTATTGCCCTTTTATTTTCTCAGGAATCACAGTTATTAAATGTCACTCACTGCCAGACAAAGGCATGACAGGTTTCAGAGATTCATTGAAGGAATCTGTGAAACCTTTGTGAAATAAAAAATAAAACCCGTATCTAAAATTACTCACCGAGTTGTCACGGCTGAGATTTAATTACAATATGCATTGCCAACGGACAGACGGAAATTATGAGGTTTAATTTATTTTCTTTAAAAAAATGTGTTTGTCCCCTTGCCAAGGAGACATTAAACTATATATTATATTATAATTATAATAAATAAACTGTAAAGATAACTTCTATTTGTTACCTATCTCCCAACTTCCACTTGCAATCTGTATGCTGTTATTTTTTCATGTACCTACCTCTTTTCACTTTGTCTCTGGAATTTTCCAGCTCATAAGTTTCAGTTTTATGTAACGCTTTGGCATTGGCGCCAATTACGATTTTAATGTTACAATATATTTAAATTCCCTAACACATTCTTTAACAAAAATCTTCACATATTTATTAATATTACGGATATACAATACATTTTTTAATTTTATTTGTTAGCAGTAAAGCTGGCAGTAAAAATAGTGTATTTGTGATTCATTAATGATAAATAGGTGGTTATTTTGAATGGATATTTTTGTTATTCATTTACGTGCATAGTCTATTTTGATTTCTTAACACTTTGAACCATTACTCAATATGTTAATTTTGTTTCATCAAAATGTATGAGATAATAAACAAGTTCTATAAAAACAAGCCCTGATCTGTCAATGCATTTCATTCAAGTGTGGACACTAACGTCACGATGGCGTCAGGAACGCCATGGCACTGGTAACTGCACTCGTATGACTTCCCATGTATGTATTTAAGTCTGATATGATTAGCACAACACTTCCGTATTTAGCACGCAAATAGCTTTTGTTTACTTTTGTACACGATTGTTATTCAGCCTCAAAAATGTCCAAGTCAAAATAGACATGCTGTGTCGAGTCGTGAACTACGTGCTCGGATTGTTTAATTGGGGTTGTGCACTGTGCAGCTCTGTGATCACTGGTCTTCGTGCAAAGCATGGTGATTGTAGTCTATTATCTCTAGGAAGTTATCACTCCTACAGATGGCCTTAGTTTTAGTCGGCCGTTAATAAGCAGCTATGAGTTAGTTATTAAATAGATTGTAGGTATTCATATCGCAACAGATTTGAGAGCCCTTTTAAGAAATATGTTTCTGTGAATAAGTAAATGGATAAATTTACATAAAAGAGTTATGTTATGCGTGGGAAGCAGCTATCTCTTGTCTCTGATGGGCGGGACACATGTAAAGTTTGCTCAATTCCCAATTAACTAAGACGTTTATTTATAATTTGGAATAGCCATGGTCAATATTGCGTCTTGATAAAAAGTTACGTAATAACACGAGACAATTACTATCAAGTTGGTTAATGTATCATCATGTTATCGCATGATGGAACTTTCTCTCGTAGTAATAGATAGAGGCTGTCAAAGGTCCATGTGTAACATATTTATTGCTAACTACTCAGACTTGTGACGGTCGTTGGGTCATCCCAGTGTTGTCTGCCTTATCTCAGTCGAGTATCTGGTTTATAGTAGTTTCATAACTATTCTTTGTTCAATGGCTACAAGTGGATGATTTGTTGAAGTTGAGCGAGTTCGAATTGTTTTAGAGGTCATACAAGTAGCATTTAGGCCAGGACAGCATTTTTTACATGGGTTAAGTGCACACCACCAGTTACTGCCAATTTAAAGGTCAACGCTTTTTAATTCCTTGCAATTTAGTCATTTGAAACAGTTCCATAGATATAGTTTCTGTTTACATATTATGTCTATTTATTACTCTATTTATTGTCACGTGGAACTGTTATGTTTTAATTTGATCGCAATATGCTTATATTCACCAATTGACAAGTAAACAACTTATCATATCCGCCCAGTCCATATTGAAAGACAATGTGCAAGCAGAAAGATATTTCCCGCGGTCCAACACTCGTGGCTCGAAGCCAAAGCAGCTGCATTCCTGGGACAGTTTCCTCTTTAAGGCCAGTTCAAATAATTATGATGATTCATTTACTGGGGACAATCAATTTATCGCTCTTGTCAACCTCCGATATGTCTGATTTAACTGTTGTATTTTCTGTAGCATTTTCCTCTGTTCAAGCACTGAGCTACATTTTTAAACTGCGTAGGCTCCAACTGCCTACGTGAAATGTACTAATGACGGACTAGCCATTTCTAGTATTTTCTACTATCTAATTGTTCATTGAAGATCCGAAGATCGCATAATATCCTATCTGGAATTCTGCATTGGCGATAAATCTCCTATCCTCAATCCGTACAACGTTTTTGTTTTCACATCTCAAACTAAAGCCATCATAACAAACATTAAGTAGGTACCTTTTTGATCGTTTTTGTTATCCACAAGCAGCAATGATTATGGCCCAAAAAGGAATCGTAATCTGCCAAGTTGGTAAATTATGGAACAGATTTTAAAGATATTTATGAGATAAATTAAATTACACTACACTACTTTAGATAAGTCATTAATTGATTACATATTTTTGAAGATCTGTATCCAGATATACCGATAATACCGTACGTATGTATATCTTTAGGCTCCTGTTTGCCCTTTATCGCATTATTTGTGAGTCTTTTCAGAGCGAACAAAAGCCAAGAAAATGCGCCCTCAAGGCACCACTAGCTCGGCTCGAACAATGTCATGGAGAGTGGAGGCGGAGGCTTCTAGAGACAGCATTATTCATAAGCATAACATACCCTGCTCACTTAATGCACATAAGTTCATTCCAATTTGTATGTAGCTATCTGACATTGAGTGAGATTGTAACTAAGAGGAAAATGTATTTGCACAGATGACTCTTGCATCATCTCATACCAACCGTCGTTTATCTTCATTGGGTCTTGACTGACAATCGCTTTGAGTACTGACAATTTTCTTGGAATTAAACTATGTAATTTAGCCTTTAATTGCAGCACGACAATAGCGAGAAATACAAGCATCTTACATGAGGTGTTTACAATTAGTTTGAAGGTTATTAACCCCGTGTTCGACCCGTCTGACTTAATGGCGCAGTAATGGTCATGCGCTCTGTAATTGTAATCTCTAGTGGTATGGCAAAATGAAAATGTAACGAATTTATTAAAGCTCCTGCAAAAAGGTGCGACACGCGACGCGCATCGCGCGCGACTCAATGGCACCGCCCGTCGCGCGACACGCGGTGCCTTTTTGTCGCGTGCGATTCGCGTCGCGTGTCGCACCTGTTTGCAGGAGTCTTTATAACAGGTGTCTGATTTATGTATGTATGATAGGAAGAGAAAACTTCAATAAATAGTAGTGATATCTACTATTACTTATGAAGACATGGTTCAGCGATCATGTTTATCGCAATAATTAAATACTTTAATTAAATCTTCTTTTAATTAAATGTACTGTGTGTGACAGATAACCCCATTGGTCACGTAATCTTCGCTTGTCCACGATGACTTCTTTGATAGATCCTGTTTTAGTTTTTCCTCTAATACCTACGAAAAAAGAACAAGTTTAATTGAAATCGGTAAAAGACGTCACCCACGACATACAAACAAGTCGGTCGTCATATAGTATTGTTTGTTACACTTAAATGATTGTTAGTTAGCGAAACTTATCGAATATGTTGATCCAAGATAACAGCTACAGCTACACTGAGATGTTTAGGTGATTCGGTCAATGACTTTGCTATTATTGGTTTTAAGTTATTTTAGAAACGATTCGTTGTTTTCATTTTTAAAACATTCTTGACCGACTTACAACAGTTCTTATGTGACGGCCTTTATGAGTGAATTTACTCTATTTCGACGTGTTATCGGGCCAAAATATAAAAATACATACATTTCATTGTTACATTCATTCTTGATGTAAGCTGTAGTGTGTAATAAATTTGTGTTAAGTAACACACACTTTATTAAAAAGCTTTTATTAATATAAAACAAATTTGTGGAAATGCTTTCAGTTTAAATGAAACCTGTACTTTTATTTAGAGTTACCTGATCTTGCTGGCCATTACATCACAATGGGCATAAGTTTTTAGAATTTATAAAGCTTTGTATTCATAGCTAAATGCTATGTAGTTTTAAAGCTCGTGCATACTGGCGCGACGAGACGCGGGCGCATCGAGACACCGGTAGAAAAATTTGTATAAAAACTTCATGGAAATTGTTTTTTTCAGAATCAGAATCT
The DNA here is from genome assembly GCA_947568875.1 of Fissipunctia ypsillon. Classification (NCBI taxonomy): domain Eukaryota; kingdom Metazoa; phylum Arthropoda; class Insecta; order Lepidoptera; family Noctuidae; genus Fissipunctia; species Fissipunctia ypsillon. The sequence continues at coordinate 6,966,740 of OX387657.1, forward strand.
TTATTTGTAAAGATAGGTAGAGTTACACAGTGTGTGAGATGTTACAACATAGGTTCTCTATATTTTGCCATTAGGCATACAAATATTATTATCAATTTAAATTATAAGAACGTCAAAACAGGTCAGGTGACTAAATTTTTAGGAGGAATTATAGAATAATCATTCAAATAGTCCTTTAACTAGTGGTAGCATTTATTGACTAAAATTTTTACTAATACACTTTTGAATTTGCCCAGATTTATCAATTTTAATGTGTCAGGCAGCTTGTTGCATATTTTTGTGGCCATACAGAAGTACTTTTGTTTATTAAGGCTGTTCTATCACGTGACATTTCGAGCTCTAGCTTAGCTACTTTGTCACGCTTTTTCTATAGTGACTTTTGAAAGCTGTTTTGTATTGCGAGATGTGTGTTTTTACAAATACATTACTTTCATAGATATGTAACGACGGTAGGGTAAGGATTTTTAAGCTTTTAAACAACGGTTGACAACTGTCGGTCGGTACTATTTATTCTACACATAGCCCTGATACATCGCTTTTGAGCTCTAAATACAAGTTCTCTATCAACTGAGTTGCCCCAATACATTATGCCATACCTAAGTGTTGTCTACCGGTGTCACGTCGCGCCAGTCTGTACGAACCTTACTCGAGCAATGTGTCGTGTAAAGCAATTTCAATAGAAATATAAAACCTTTTTAAAGCCGGTCACACACGACAATAAACAAATTGTTTGTTATATATATTAGGGCAATAGCCCCACAAAAATGACCGAGATGTCGAAAGCCTTAGGCTGGCCACACCGTGGGAATTCCGATTCGGAATTCCGAAAGCAAATCAGCAAATCCATTCATAATCTAGTAAAGTCTAGTAGCAATTTAGTAGTATTATTAGATTATGAATGGATTTGCTGCTTTGCTTACGGAATTTCGAGTCGGTATTCCGACTGTGTGGCCGGCCTAACCCTAAGGCTTTCGACATCTCGGTAGTTTTTGTGGGGTTATTGCCCTAATATAACAAACTGTTTGTTGTCAATACGAATTGTCAATTGCTCATAAATGCTGTTTTAAAGGTTTGTTCTTTTTCTATTGTGTGTGGACTGTACACGTACGTCCTTTTGACTTTAATATTAATGCAGGATGTGTCCTTGCCTTTGTGGCTATTATGTGAAAATAAAGACATGACGTATGTAAATACTAATCACCGGAAAAATACCGGCCATATCTTTTATGGATGTTTTAAAATAACTTTATACCTTTTAGATTGTTACAATGCATATTTAATTAGACCATGTATCATCTACCTCTGATATTAGTATTTAGTAATCAAAGTTATGTACATTTATTATTCGTGTACTGCATGTTTCAGTTGCATTATCAGATAATCCGGAATGACAAGTGTTCATTGTTCATAAAAATAATTCAGGAGGTCGTATGCAACGAGCAACAAATTATATTAACGATGACACGACTACCCTTAATTGAACAAGGGTCTGTTGATCGAATGCTGACCTCAGCAACCTTTAGGGAAACTACAGCGATTTTATATGTATGTATATCGCTTGATTTGCTGGGAAATGCTAACACATTGTCTTTTACTGCTAAAGTGGTCTTTCAATTACCATATACCAGATTCTAAAACAAATGGATAAAAACCAAATGGATACTTAACCTAACTTATTTAAAACGCAAATAAAATATGATAAAATCCTATAAAAAAATATGTAATAACAATTTTATCTGACGTACTTACCTATTTTTTTTTATTCGCTGACGCAAAACGTATGTTCTTACTAAGTAGGTACAAATACTATTGTCTTATGTGGTCCAAACAAAGAACTATTATTTGTAGATACAAATGGTACTTATTGCCACAAAGACTTGTAAATACTACTCATGTTAGAATACGATTATGACCTATTAGGCTATTACATATCTATTATCTAACATACCATTTAAGCATGATATAAATTTATTAGCCTCATCAGGTACAGTACGATTAAAGGTAAAAAATGAACAAATACTTTCAAGTTTTACCTTTGGGCAGCTATGCATGTTTTCACCTAGTTTGCGTATAATTTACTCGTGCCACGGTGTAGTGGTATTGTGTGGTAATAGTGCCCAGTGGGTATAATGATTCATTATTTATCGCGTTTGTGTTCCTATGTAAACAAACACTGCGCACTTATTGTTTCTACGTTGTTCGGCATACTTCCGTAAAAATGAAGTAATTAGTAGGTTTGTTCTTTGTAAAAGTTGGTTACATATTACAGACCTAAATGAAATGTTGAACTTACAAATTGTTCCCAAAAATGACGAAGGCACAGCTTGAAGAAACATTTTAATATATCGTATTTTTTTAGCTACGACAGAGACGCGTAGTAACTACGGTGTAGTCTTGTAGTACCTACGGCGTAGCCGCGTGGTCTCTACATCGTAGCTGCGTAGTACCTACGGCGTAGCCGCGTGATCTCTACATCGTAGTCTTGTAGTACCTACAGCGTAGCCGCGTGGTCTACATCGTAGCTGCGTAGTACCTACGACGTAGCCGCGTTATCTCTACATCGTAGCTGCGTAGTACCTACGGCGCAGTAGCGTGGTCTCTACGGCGTAGTCGCGTAGTCTCTACGTCGTAGTTGCGTAGGACCTACGGCGTAGTCGCGTGGTCTCTACGTCGTAGTTGCGTAGTGTCCATAAAGAAAGTTTCTTAGTAAGCAACATGGATTCGGACAAAACAGTTGTATTGTGGCTTGCGTACCGTCGATGGAAACGACGCTAGCAAAGAGAAAACCGACAATATAGAGCGCACCCAATTCTACATGATAGAATATGACTCGTAGTATGTTTATAATATTACTAGCGACCAGTAGTCTCGAACCTACCGATTTTTCGGTATTTCTACCGATATGGGCTCTCGTTATAAATTAGTCTGTAAGTTATTTTTTTTTCAATAAATAAACGCATTTGATTGAATATTGTATTTTTTTGTCAAATACCGGTTTTGGGTACAAATATACCGATTTTAGCTGGCAACTCTACCGATCTCGCTCTATGACGTTCGAGACCACTGCTAGCGACTGGGGGGGACGCTTCGCACGGGTAGAATAGAATAGAATATTTATTTATTTGCATAGAAAGTAGGTACAAAAAATGCAGATGTTTTACAAATAGATATCCATACATTCTTCCTTAAAATAGGCATGCAAACATTTAGTACAAGTGCTTAATAGTCTAAAAATACTGTCAATATTAAAATTCTCATAACAGGGTAGCACTAATTATTATCTATAGCCAGATGACGACTTGTGGTGGATGATTGAAATACTATCTTGAATTCATGCAAGCCTAGTATTTTTTGTTAGATTACAAAAAAAAAAAAATATGACACAAAATTACCAAAAATCCAAAAAAAATATTCTGTTGATCCGATCGCTACTAAACTCACAGGATCACCCGCTGGACTTATCTGAAGATTTCCTGAAAAATTCATAAAAATCGTTCCAGCCGTTTTGGAGTCCATAGGTAACATATCCATACACAACACACAAACCTACATACACATATCCATTTTTATATGAATAGATAAATAGATCCGATCCGAAGCTTAGAGAATAATTAAAAAGTTTTTTAACTACTTCCGGATTTCAAGAAAATCTTTTGATGATTTGCTTGAAATTATAATAGTAGACTTAAGTCTATGTTCGATCAACGTTTTAAATTTCTGTTAGAATAATTTGGAGATTCCATGTCCCGTAACGCCGCCCTCTTTTCCACTTCGTCGATAAACGGTTCCGCATCGAAGTTATCACGCTTCATTTTTTTAATATTCTAAATTCGTCCACCCGCGGCAACTATCACGCGTGAACTGGACGGAACAATGGCATCCCTAGTATCTCGACTCGCGCGTAAAACGCGCGCCAATCGCACGAATCGAGAGTCCGGCGACTTGCATGCGATTCACGCGCGAGTAGCAAAACTCGCGGCTGCATGTGTACGGTATGTATGAACCACTAGTACCTCACAAGCGCGCGATTGTCTACGCGCGACTCGACCCTCGCGTAAATTGCGTCATGTAGACAAGCTCTTAGGGACACTGCGTCATATTACTATGAAATATTTTCCACCTAAGCTATGTCCGTTAAATAAATAAGTAGTGTTAAAGTTGACGAGGTTTCGCTTCAAGGCCCCTGTCAAACTGCCGTAGCATTACGTGGCAAGCTGTCCAAGGTTCTGAATTTGAAAGGATCTTGTCATACGAAACTGCTGTTTAATAGTATGTTTATTCAATGTAATATGCTAGAAAGAAAAGTTATACTAATGGAAAGAGTTAATCAAATGTGTTGTTTGTTGTTCTTTGAATCCATCGGTAGTTTATTAATGTTGGGTAATAAATTATTCAATAAATAAACACACTATTTTCCTGTATATATCACATGGATTCAACAAGGTCAATTTAAACTTGAAGTTCTTAGTATTGAACTTTTTGGATCGTCCGTGCGATATCTATAGTGGAATTGATGGAAACTGTTTTTTTTTTATATGTAGTAGATTTGTTATAGGTATTTCTTCGTGGTTTGGAATTAGTAACATATTATGATTAATTGCTTGTTGTTCCACCATTTAAGCACTAAAAATAAGTCTCTAGCTTTACCTTTAAGAATCGTCATCACTTACATGGCACGGCCAACGTGCTAGTGGTGTGATCTAGCCGCATTTAATAATCCACTATAGGTTATCTATGACGTACGCTGCAGGCAACATGCATTCATTCATTTCATGATAATTTCTAAGTGGTTTTGAAATCCCAATCGTCTTAGCGATCGGTTGTAAAACACACCGTTTAAAGCGTGTCTTTTGTGTGTCGAAGTTCTGCTCCATTTCCCACAGGCTGCCGTTACTGTGTTAGCATCACGCAGTATTAGCTGTTCTGAGTCTCAGATACATAGAAGTAAATAACATTTTCTCCCTTCATAGTTTATTCACGTTGTCACCAGACTGGCTGGCGCGAGTACTTCGCTGTGATCAATGCCGTGACGGGCTGCTCCATTGTTTGAATCTTGTCGGAACTATCCAACCGTTGAACAGAGAACTAAGTATTTGTTGATTGAATTTGTCGTCCGTCCGTCGAAACTAGAAACGGCCCAGAGTTTCTGGTTCGTGTTATGTAACGGCCACAGCTATTCACTGTTCCTCTACGAGAGGAAGAAATTATGCTTGCGGCCTGCTCTGATCGAGTTTAATGTTTTTATACTTTGTACCCAATTTGGTGTAATCTTCTTCCCAGGCCATTGTCATCACAGTGTTTTTGTCCACAAAATCGGTCGTCGGTCACATTGAACGACTCCCTAATTTCAGCATATGACTCTAGTAGCTCATGTGACATCATGTGATTTGCATGCCTGACTGCCTGATTCCATAAAGTGGGAGTCGCAATACTCTGTGGTAGAAATTTGTAGGAGGGTTGTAACACGATACTGCTGAGTAATAAACGAATAGGTACTCTTTATTGGTCATAAAATTATGAACAGAAAACTAAAATTAGCTTTCGTGGTAGTTTGGCAAATACTGTATGTAATAATGTTTCAATTAGAAAAACATGCTCCGTTATTAACGTTTTCTCTAGATTTCTGTAATTATATTTGCTCTCCACTGCATCGAACATAGGTGATTATTTGAAGTGTTTGATATCGTTGGTAATCTGCTATTCGATTACCTATACGTTACAAGACACGTGTTTTATTCTTAGCCGGTTGTTTGCACCACGGCTCTAAGTAATTTTCCATAATTACACGCACACTGTCTAGGTAATTTGTTACGTAGTGCTCGTGCGATTTACTGGTAGTATCGTATGCGAATGCGAATCACATTACTGTCCGTTATCCGTTCTCCCTTGCGACCGCTGTTGCTAAGCGCACACTAATAATCGCCGATGCTGCAGATCATGACAACTTGTTTAATCTATTGTTTGCACAACGCATTATGTAAGCAAGACATGTAATATGTTTTTGATTGCACAATCGCATGTGGAAGTAGGCTTGATAACTATATTATTTAAAAATCGTGACATTAAAAATCTGTCTGCGCCACAGCTTATCTTCAAAGTTATCGTGTACCATCGATCGCTTTGTAGGAGCTTCGTATCTGTCTGGCTTTTTGTAGATAGTATCGATAGATAGATATGAGACAGTGATGCCTGTGAGACTCGCCCCAGTTGGCTAGACTCCATCGTCTCTTATAACGTTAATAATAATCTCCTGGAGACGCGTCCTTCTTAATTAGCTTTATCGATTTCTGCATCAAATAATAAGCTTCAGTGCAGATAAATGTGAGTATTTTATGGTGTTTAAAATCATTAAAAATGAGTTCGTTTGAAACATTCCGTTCACGTTGTCAAGGTTATTTCAGTACAAGTTTTTATTATACCTGCATGTTGCCTTGTTAGTTAGTGTTAATGAACAAACACCTTCGGAAGGATTCGCCGATTAGTGTCAAACTTGCTGGTATTTACAAAACACACCTGACATGTGTTCACATTGTCGCTGCACGATATTGTTATCAATATCAATACAATAGCTAACAGTTGACCGATATCGTCGTTTATACACAAATATGATCTTATTAATGTTTGTACGCCTTTATTTTTAGCACTTAGCTAAATCTAGTGGGTAAACACAATACAGGGTGTGAATAGATTCCACCAGTGAACTATTGTGCTCAGAACTGGGTAGATGTCGAGTTATAGCAATTTTGAAGCTTTTTGATAATAATAATGGTCCTTTGTTCGAAATGTGGAAAAAAACTGAAAAATGCTATAACTCTGAAACAACCTACTTTCGACCCCAAGGCAACAGATTGAATTTGTTGCAAATAAGCTCTAGCATAACCCCTTACCAAGAATAGATTTTAATCACCAATCACCCTGCATGACATTCTAGGAACATTAAGTACTATAACTTAGTTATCATTCTAATTAAAAACAGCACAGCGAATTCGCTGTACCTAAACTACCTACACTACGTTTGCTGATACGAAGTGCAATGTAAACTTAATGACTGCGTGATTATTGATTAATGTTACATGAGCTTGGCTTGTACCTACTTACCTATTCTTGTAATGATGACAAGTCTAATTGTGACAAGTATGGTGACTTTAATGATTATTGCTTAGGTACTGTTGTAGGTACTGTGTCGTTAAGATTAGGACAAGGATTTGTTTATTTTATGTTTTGTTATAAACTCGTCAATTTATTGAAATCTTGTACGACATCATTAATTGATTTTGTAGTCCTACTTGCACTCCATCTGCGGCCCTATTTCGTCAGCCTGAAAATTAAAAAAGAATTTCGGACGACAAGTAGCTAATTTTATGCATGAGCTTTCATGTATAAAATTCCTTTAACTACTGTTGACATGGAAGTTGAGATTATTTTCGTGATTGTGTTGATTTCAGTTCTTCATTGACGTTGACGTCAGGCCATCTATCTAAATTGGTTCTAACTGCCTCAGCCTACATTCAATATTAGTGTATTGTTGATAGATAATACTTACTCACGATTAGCACAATGCTAAAATCACACAATTTCTGACATATCATCCTGATTTGACTGTAGGTATTGCGGATTACCACATAATAATTAAATAAAATATAATTAAATTATATATTTATCTGCTTTTGAATATATTATGTTGTTGTGAGTTTAATACTTTAATTTGTGTACCGTGACTTGGAAATTAATGGAAATTCATCGTTTAACGCTCACGATTGTTTTCCTTTTGTAGGCTGAAGCAGCTCTACATATTGAGAGCAGTCTTTCATTTATTTTGCTACAGTTATTATATCGAAGGGAGGAATTTCTCGGTGTTCTGCTTTCTTAGATATTATTTATGTAGTGGTACTGATACTATTAAAGCGTTGGCATCTCGATGTTACATGCAGCTCTAACGTGTTGGTAATAGCCACATAAATATTGTCACCGTCCTCGTTATCCACTTACCCTGGCTGTATTCCATGTGTCTGCTGTGCACCGCACACGTGCATTCATTAACACCAGCAAAACTACGACATCTGCAAACTATTTTCGTTCAAAGACTAAGGCTAGGATACACCCTCAACTATATCTATTGACGTTCAGCGTTCAAGGTGAACTATTTTGTCGTCTACCATCCGGTGCGTCACATCTCAGGAATTCCAGTCATCAAATTATAGTCTCCAATATTTTTGTTTACGATGACAGGCTTATTTTACGTTATACAGCACTATTTTGATCTTGATACATCACTATTATAATAGCGACCTGGCGCCGGCCAACGATCGCTATTTATTACTTTTCTTTGGAAGAAAGCCAAGTGTCGGTCGACATCAGCAAACTATCGAACATGCCAAAAGAAAGTCATAGTTCGACGGCATGCGTACAGAATATAGTGCAAGCACTTCAATCATCTAACACTGATCGACACACCCAAACACTCCTATATCATGACACGTAGAACCACTAGACAATAACATTTCTGGCATCTTCTGGACAACATACAGAAGCCGCTATCATACGATTGTCGCATAGATTCTTTTAATCATTACATAATACACATCTCATAATATTATGGCATTTGTGCATAAGTAACACAATGATAATCACGCCTGATATATGAAATCTGATATTGTTATGGATTTCCATTGCTTAACAAGAATTCACAAGTGCAACAAAGAATTAAAGTTTCAAAAATATTTAATGAATTGTGAACGAAAACATTTTTAATTCCCATATAGGTATCATACCTATAGGGGAATTAAAATTGTTTTTGTGTCATATGCAGTGACAAATGCGAAAGAGAAAACGAGCTTGTTTATAAAAAGATGTCCCTAAAATTAGATGCATATTTTTGGTCGACACCTAATTACGAAAAATATTAGCGGTGATGAATGGCGATAATTAACAGAGTCGAATTGAAAATGCCAATATTAGGTACAAACATACCTGCAAGATGTTCTGATTCACACTATGATTGCGATAACGTAATAAATGTTATCGATAATAATAAAATCATAACGTTGTTTTGAATCGTATCGTCAAAGTTCTCAGGAAAATTTTTCCATTGGGCATTATGTCAGAAAAAATGTGGGTGGTCTGTTTAGAAGCACTTTTCGAAATAATCCACGCAAACACGAGCGATTTATTGTTATTACGGAAATAGGACCATGCAAAATACGGTCGAGATACAACCCAAATATTTACGTTCAAATGCGTAGCGGCGGCCGCGGTGTAAATGAAGATACGCAAATTTTCGCAATACCAGTCTTCAGACTTACTGAAATAGCTGAGTATTTCCACATGTGCCGTACTAACCGCACGAGTTTGATAACAAGCAATTCAATAAAACAAAAGATTTCCGCGATTTCAAACCCCCTAATGAATATTATACAGGGTTACTGGTTAAGTCGACCGAGGAGCTCGTGGCTAAGTAATAACAGCCGCATGGGTCGATCCATCAGGTTAAGCTACGCTTGCCGGGGTTGTCTGTGGATGGGTGACCATCTTTACATACCGAGACTCCTCCGTGCCTCGGAAAGCACGTTAAGCCGTTGGTCCCGGCTGTCATTCGTAGATCTTTGACAGTCGTTACGGGTCGTCAGAAGACCGAAAGTCTGACAACCAGTCATACCAAGGGGTATCGTATTACCCAGTTACTGGGTTGTGGAGGTCAGATAGGCAGTCGCTCCATGTAAAATACTGGTATTCAGCTGCATCCGGTTAGACTGGAAGCCGACCCCAACATAGTTGGGAAAAGGCTAGGCAGATTGATTGACTGGTTAAGTCGACCTAGATCCTTTAAGATGTTTTAGTTTTCATCATTCCTAGCTGATTTGACTATGAAACACCCCACCCCAAACCTAACCCATATTGAGATATTGGATTTTGATTATTTTTTAAATAAAATGAAGATTTTTTTGTATAATTGTCCTTTTTTCGGATTTTGTGCCTCTTAATTTATAATGTTTTTGCTATTTTCGTGTAGTAGATTAGTTTGTTTATTATTCTCAATACAAAAAAAGCAGGTAACTGAACCAACTGGGTAGTAGTTGACGATTGAAAGTTTAAAAAATAAATAAATTTGTTTAAACATTTTTTTTTTCTTTTAAGAATATTTCAAAAAAAGTCTATGACAGTTATGCTGCAGACATACTAATTAAAATCTACGTTTCTTTAGCTATCCAACAAGGTATAACAAGCTAGGGTATTATCACAATTCTTAGAAAAAACTTTCATAAAAGGGTCCCGGGTAGTAGCAAAAATGACGGTACTATTGTCCTTCGATGGAGCTGTGGTGCGTGCAAGCGGGACGATTTATGTAGGTGTGAGCGACTTAGATTATTTTCGGCCATTTTGTTGTTATTCTGTTTGGTTTTAGTCTGCATACGCGATTCGTCCGTAGTAGATGTGATACTTAGTGCTCTTGGATTCTTACTCGACTTGGCTTGTGTTTCTGGACTGTTTTCCCTTCGATTTGTGACTGTGCTTGTTAACCCATTCGTTGCGGCGATAAAAATTACGTGTAATAGCCAGATGCGGGACGGTTTTCATCGCGGACGCCGATGGGCGTCCGCCGCACCTGGTATGGATAAAAAAAAACGCCGATCGGCGTTTTCAGCACTGTTTAACTAAATATATTTAGCAAAAAACATAATAGGTATTCATTTAGAATCAAAGGTTGTTAAACCCTGGAAAACGCCGTTATAGGCGTCTTCCGCACCTAGGAAGGAATTCGCAATTTTTCAAAAGTTAAAATTTTGGAAACGTCGAGCAGTAGGTACCTTGTTGTATTTTTAAAACATGTGCATATACTGCAAGTATAATTTTTTGTGACTTGTTTTCGTCAAGATATAAGCGATTTAAAAAAGACGCCGATGGACGTCTTCCGCACCTGAATATTAAATCAAAAGACGCCGATGGACGTCTTCCGCAGCGAATGGGTTAACTGGACTTTGATACGTGCATTACATCACAGTTTTTTCTGAATATCATGATAATACCCTAGCTTGTTATACCTTGTTGGATAGCTAAAGAAACGTAGATTTTATTTAGTATGTCTGCAGCATAACTGTCATAGACTTTTTTTTAAATAATCTTAAAAGAAAAAAAATGTTTAAACAAATTTATTTATTTTTTAAACTTTCAATCGTCGACTACTACCCAGTTGGTTCAGTTACCTGCTTTTTTTGTATTGAGAATAATAAACAAACTAATCTACTACACGAAAATAGCAAAAACATTATAAATTAGAGGCACGAAACCCGAAAAAAGGACAATTATACAACAAAAATCTTCATTTTATTTAAAAAATAATCAAAATCCAATATCTCAATATGGTTTAGGTTTGGGGTGGGGTGTTTCATGGTCAAATCAGCTAGGAATGATGAAAACTAAAACCTCTTAAAGGATCTAGGTCGACTTAACCAGTAACCCTGTATAATGAATTATATTATGAAAATATTATATTATGAAATGAATATACTATATGCTGAGGATTAACTTGGTAATATTTTTATCAAATGGATTGCAATGTTTCTACAGTTAACAAAAGAGCTCTCCTTATGTGTATGATCGCACCTTCTAGAAAGCGTCACCATTTGCTATTTATAAGCCTCTATTTCATGTTGATGTAGTCTTTAATCCCCATCGTAATTTTTATAGAGCTCTAATACTTACTGGTTGCGTATTTCTGTTATGTTAGAAAATATTATGTGAATCGGTCAGAATGAAAGAGATGTAACAGTGAACGTAGGTAAGGGTGGCTTTGTGTTTATCGGGCGACGCATCGTCCGGTGGGGCGAGGGCGCACGGGTAGCTACGAGGGAGCTGCGAGTGGTGTGGTGACGTCATCGCCTGCGTGACGCCTACCCCCTACGCAGCCCGAGGCCAAGGCCTAGCAGTACTTCGACCCTCCAATACACTTGACATTGGGTGGACAAGCCATTCCAATCACTTCGAAGGTTAAGGTGGATTGGATAATAACTTTACCTACCAAGTATTTTATTTATGTACCTACATACAAAGGCGAAATTCGATCCCAATTAGTTTAATTGCTTCTGTGAATTGCTGAACGTTTATAAAAAGCTACAGCTCTGTACATACATACCGTAATTCTAAACATTTTTCTCGGTAATGTTAACGATAACGTCTATTTTATAACCTTTGCATGCAGCTTAACTAAGGCTAATGTTTTCTGCGTATTCTCCCCTGAACAAATATACAGACTCTCTGTAAATGCTTAGATCTATCAATTTAGATGACCATATGTTAGGTAGAATGTTTGATGAGTTAGCAAAAACTCTGGGATTTCAAAAGCTTTAAAAGTTTTTATTTAACTTATCTTGTTTCATGTCAGCTAGCATTTTTTTTAAATAAAAATATTAGTTGCAAGCGATGACACTGTGCTCCCGTAGCGTAGCAGAGTTGTGCGTAAAAATAAACGTTGTTTTGCTTGGCTCAGACAATTTCCTACTTACTACGTATAGTGTTATGCATAAACCACCATGATATACACAATACCTCTAGATATTTATAAAAGGTATAACAAAGATAAAGCTTTATCTTACTATACCTAATCTTATCTTTAACTAAAGATTATCTAATGTCTAAAAATAACAACCGTTGTTGTGAGAAAACATACCGTTTCAAATTTACATATGTCGTTTACGTAAATGGAATTATTGGCACTAATCTCACAAAAAGTAAGATAAATTAAGTCATTGATTGCCCCCTGTTTCGAAAATCGATACCTACTTTGTTTTTGAGAAAAATTACAGCTTCGTGTCATGTCTTCAACCCGGCAACGTGCATTTGAAACTTTGTCAAGATTAAGAGCGTTTACGACGTACGGCATTTCATACAAACTTTTAAGTCCTTGTTTTTCAAAATGAATGAACCGATTTTTATAAAACTTCATACGCATAAGCAGAATTAATAGGTTTAAAAAGTTAGTTAGAACATTTTCGAAAAATAGTGTTACAGCTAAATTTGACCGATTTTAAATTTTCCATAGAAACAGAGATTTCCAATTATCTCTTTTTAAATAAGACATTTCGAAAATCAAACAAGTCTATAATTATTTTTCGTCAATGATTCACCATGATATTATTTTCAAGAAAAGCTTTGATAAGTACCTACCGATATAGATAATTTAAAGTGGTTAGTATTTACGAGTTAGTAAATTCAACGCGGCTGTTATGTGGCATGTACAAAATGCGTAACAGGCATTGTTTGAATTTGCTATGAATTATTTTCCTAAAGGCTCCCACAGACAGGCGCGTTGCGGCTCCGGTAGAACAATTTCCATGAAGTGTTCATAGAAATTGTTCCACCGGAGTCGCGTCGCGCCTGTCTGCGGGGGCCTTAATACGTTATTGACATTGTGGTAAGCACTTGTATCGTTGGCTTAGTCTGATAGCACCAGAACTGGGTAATGTTCTCTAAATTGCAATTTACCTTTTATGTTGACAACTATACATACAAAAGCAAAGATATACGCATACAAATAAGACAACACATATACATTGCCAAGTAAGTTTGAAAATCTTCTCGACAACAAGATCAACAAAATGAAATTACCGACCTGCCATATGTAAACCATGCGTAGGTTGTGCGTTACGCAATGAGCAGCAGGCACAATAGCAATAACAGTCTGTTTTTGTATTATGTTTCTCACATCTTTGGGCTTGGTTTTTTAAGACTCCTTCAAACAGGCGCGACTCGCGCGCGACACAGGCATCGCTCGACGCGCCACACGCGGTGCCTTTGTGTCGCGTGAGATTCGCGTTGCGGGTCGCGCCTGTTTGCAGGAGCCTTTATTTGTAGTCAAAGCTCAAATTCCGCTCTATTAGAACCAGCAACCAATCTAGAACTAAAACTGTCTACCTGTGAAATTATTATTCTAACATAGCTATTCGTTTTAGACTAAGTGATCAAAGATGGTTTGGTGTATTTCTGGAGAGTATAAACTTTATAATCGTTGACTCGAACGAACAAAAACTACTTACCTATTAAATAATAATGACATTATCAAATGTCGGGAGAACTACTAACTATAAACCCAAATGTTTGCATATTAGGACTAAGTGTTCAGGATCTGTATGATTGATTATTAATGTTAAGACCGAAATTGTACCAACACTTATGGCGAATAAATTGATTTGATTTGACTAGTTTTTATGAAGAACAAGTCAGACCTAAAAGCCTCCATAAGTCCATATACATACATTAGACTTGACTACATTACTCATACACGTAACTTCATATTGCAGAGAATTCGATTACATCGAGCGGTGTATGAACAGCAAAGTTGTGGAGAATTCTCTCACATAATAAAGTAACCTTATTCCCGAAATTCCTCGCTTTTCATAAGGGAGTGAGGCGTCCTCGGGATGTCTCGGCGCGACTGTCTGACCTTGAAGTTGATTTATCGGGAGACGGGAATCGCACTGCGGCAATCCCGGACCAACCTTGAGACGGTGTGAAGCTTTTGTGGATCTTCCTCAAATCTTACTTAATAAAAATACCAGTCTATTACTGTCCCATTGCAGGGCAAAGGCCTCTTCTCATACAGAGAAGGCACGCGCATTGATCACCACGCTTGCTCAAGACAGGTTGGCGATTTCAGACTGGCGATATTAAACTCAAACTCAAAGCATTTATTTCAATGAAAACAATTACAGGCATATTTGAATTGTCAAGGAGTCGGTCAGTCAGAAAGGTGAAGCAAGTTGCCTATTCCAAAGCGTAGTTGGTAACTATGGAAAAGAACGGGCAAGAAACTCCACGGACACTTTGACTATAAGTCCAGGATTCCTCACGATGTTTTTCCTTCAACGATGCCAGTAATGTCCAAGTAAACACAGAAAGTTCATATGAATTAAAAAGTCACATTAATATTGGATAGAGAATAGTGTGGGAGGCATACTAAGGGTTGTACATTGCGTGGGTGTCACGGTTGAAGCGTAGGCGTTAGGTGGGCGTTGCCTGCTTCGTTTTAAATCCTTGTAAATGGTCTCTGTGCCTCTGGTACATAATCGTGCGTTTGTTGGTTTTGTGTCTATACAGGGTAACTTATAATTTGACGTATTCCTTCCAGGACGCGATAGTGTGACCCATTTGCAACTTTTAAGCACCCCATCAAGCCTAGGCGAAAATTCATGGGATGCCAGAAAATCCAACTTTTATGTATTTTTTTGAAAATTTCCCAGAATTCGTCACTAAATATCACTTTTCTCTAAACTCACAAATGAATGACCTTCATTGCTATTCCAATGGGTACCTAAAACTTTAACAAACCTATCGATGTAACCAAATTTTCTAAAACATCTAATACCTAGTTAAAAGCTAAGGGAAAGTTTATTAACCATTTTCAAAAATCATCTACGTACATGAACTTTGACACCACTTATCTCAAAATTTTACTATGGAATTAAGCGTACAAATTACGGGGAACACATCATCATTTAATCAGCTATCTAAGGAGGTATAAAAAATAAAAATATTTTGGAGTGCTGATGAAACAGTTGATAACGGTGGAAAGGTCGAATTTGCAAACGGTTGAAATATTCAAAAATTGTGTTATGATCGAATGAATTAACTGGTTTATGCTACCCACTCCTTCCTAACCTCCCAGCAATCAATGACACGTTAGGCAGCCAGATCTTCATGACCTGGTCACAAGTGGCGGAGCGGCTTTTAAGTTTTTTTTACATGACTCGGGGTCTACTCGCTGGTCACTTGTCACTTAGTTTGCGTATATTTAAACATACTGCACATCTAATAGTTTGTACTCTAATAGTTTGATATACGTCGACTTTAGAGGCTTTTGAAAAAAATCCTTTATTTATCATGACTTAGCCTTAGTTTCAGAAAAATTCCCATATTGCGTCATAAATTATGAATCCTTTAAAACAGAAGGCCTAGGAAGGGGTAGGATTGCTAATTTATTTGCGTTTACTCTTCTGCCAACTTCCGTCTTGGAAACTTTTGAAGAGAAATTAGTTCTTATATGTTCCGCTGCATGTATTATTCTTTGTCTTAGCACTTCTAATGAAGACACCGGTGTCGAGTATGCAAGACTTTTCATATGACAACCCTCCACAACCCTCCTAGTCCACAACTCTTCAGTATATTATTTAACTTATACTATGTTGCTAAATTGCTCTTAAATTTTTAAGCATATCACTGAACTGTTTCTGTTTCTACCCGAATGCTACATCCACATGCACCTGCGTCATTGTCTCTTATAAAATATTCAGACTTTATTCGACGGCTCACCTGCCTTGTCTACCACACGCGATGCTCGTCTAAACTTAGCCTGTAGTAGCGGGACTCGGCCATTTACATATTAAACATATTCACTTCATCATCATGCTGCTAGTTTCAGGTCCGTCAAAGTTATTAAGTCCCAGGTAGTGGCCTATGGTCGACAAATGTGCGGATGTGCGCATGTCTAACCTATACAGGGTTACAGGGAAAGTCGTACTGAATATTAAAGGAGGTTATTATTCAGGTCATTTCTGATGATTTTGATTCTGAAATAAAATGTCCGAAACTGAACCGTTATGGAGATATTAAATTTTAAAGATTATTTTTAAAAATCCTTTATTTTTTGGCTTTTAGTCGTTTTCTTTGGGATTAGAGCTCCTAGAACCGGTTTTTTTGATGTATCTAGTTAAAAGACATGTCCATTAATAAAAATGATCAATAGAAACTGAACCTACTACTAACAGCTTAAAAAACTGCTCGACAACGGTTAGCATTATGAATTTTCTAATAGTGTTCTTAACTTTGATGGGCTTTAAAAAAAAAAATGTATGGAACTTATTCTGCGAATAACTTTACAAAGTTCTACGTCTCTTTAGCTATTCAAAAAGGTATATCATCTACTAGGTTTGTTCATAAAATCTTAAAATAATGTTATTAGAATAGGCCCATCTGGTAGTACAACATAACAGAATTTCGATACAAAAGAATCCGGCTTACTACCTGGCACTTTTAAACAATGAAAAAAGGTTTGGGTAGACATTGTTTGTGCCCGGGAGACGTGCGTGCGGTGACAGGTATTTATGTCATTTTAAATGTCTGAATTGTCAAATCGTGGATCGTGGTGTTTGTTTAGTCTGCTCATGCGATTCTTCCATGGTAGATGTGTTATCCGTGCCCTCCGATTTTTTTTTGTAAAAACGCGACTTGGCTTGGATTTTTGGACTGTTTCATCTTCTAACTGTGTGACGTGGCTTGTAACTGGACTTTGATTTGTGTTGTGAACATGGCAACATTTACCAACGAGGAATATGCTGACATCCTAATGTGTTATGGATTTTGCGAAGGAGTGTCGTTGCGTGCACGCAATGAATACATGCTACGGTATCCTACTCGCCGAGTACCTGATATTGGCGTATTTGACAGAGTTTATCGAAGACTACGAGAAACTGGTTCTGTGCTAGTACGTCGGACTGACATGGGACGACCTCGTGTTCTTGATGACGACGACGAAGATAATGAAATACGACGTCTCTTTGAAGCCGACCCAACCACGTCAACAAACGTTGTCGCTCGACGGCTTGGTATTTCCCAGTGGAAAGTCTGGTTCGTAATGCACAGTTCTGGGTAATACCCTTACCATTACACGCCAGTGCAAGTAATTGAAGAAGGGGATCCATTGAGACGACTAGACTTCTGCAGATTTATGCTCAATGCCGATAATGAAGATCCGGATTTTTTAAAGAAAATCATGTGGACAGATGAGTCGAAATTTGACAAAGACGGCATCACAAACTATCATAACACCCATTATTGGGTTCCCAAAGCGCAAGGTAACCCCAAGAAAAAAAGACCAAAAGGGTCACAAAGGAGATTCAGTCTTAATGTGTGGATGGGTATAATATCAAATAACTTGATAGGGCCATACTTCCTGCCCGATAACTTGAATGGCGAGACATATGAAAACTTTTTGAGGGAGGAGTTACCCTCTTTAATGCAAGACTTGCCTATTGCATTGAGACGAGACATGTTCTTTCAACATGATGGCTGCCCAGCGCACTACAGAAGAAGTGTTCGAGCATGGTTGGACGAGAATTACCCAAACCAATGGATTGGAAGAGGCGGACCCATAGCATGGCCGGCGAGGAGCCCCGATTTAACGCCGATGGATTTTTATGTGTGGGGTCATATGAAAAGCCTAGTATACGACCAAATGACACCGATCGCAAATGTCGATATTCTAAGACAAAAAATTATTGATGCGGTTGAGGAAATGAGGCGGAACCTACGAACTTCTGTCGTGAAAAGTAATTTAAGAAAAAGAATGAGACTTTGTGTAAGAAATAGCGGCGGCCATGTAGAACATGAATTATAAAAATATTGCTAAAATTTTTGTCTTTTTTTTTACGTATTTTAGCTACTTTTACCTCAAACTAAAAATGTACCCTCTCCTAACTTAACTGTTATTTGGGCAATGTTTTGCCTATTTAATAGCAAGTGTTATACCTTTTTGAATAGCTAAAGAGACGTAGAACTTTATAAAATTATTTGCAGAATAAGTTCCATACAATATTTTTTATTAAAAGCCTGTTAAAGTTAAGAACACTCTAGAAAATTCATAATGCTAACCGTTGTCGAGCAGTTTTTTAAGCTGTTAGTAGTAGGTTCAGTTTCTGTTGATCATTTTTATTAATGGACATGTCCTCTAACTAGATACATCAAAAAAACCGACTCTAGGAGCTCTAATCCCAAAGAAAACGGCTAAAAGCCAAAAAATAAAGGATTTTTAAAAATAATCTTTAAAATTTAATATCTCCATAACGGTTAAGTTTCGGACATTTTATTTCAGAATGAAATTCATCGGAAATGACCTGAATAATAACATCCTTTAATATTCAGTACGACTTTCCCTGTAACCCTGTATAACCCGAAATTCTTCATTGTTGCGGAAGTCGGTAAACTTGAGGATAAATGTTTAAACGATGGTTGTTTAACCTTAACCTTAGCTTGTGACCTCCCATGTTAAATCCGAATGAATTGAAAAAATACAAATTTGCACTGGAAATTTATTTGTGTAGGGACTCTTTTTTGAAATTTATTCAATGTACGACACATTGAATACATTTTGGCTGACCATGCCCAAAAAGAGTCCCTTCTCGAGTTCCCCTAATAGCGTGTGTCAGGCCAACATTTTATAGAGTAACCATGGATTAAAGTATTTTGATAAAGGAAAATGTTGATAATAGCAAACTACTTGTAAACTATGAATACAGTACCTACTGTTAAATAGGATTAAGGAAGAAACGCCCTACGGATACTATCACATTTCAAGTGGCCATGTACAATACTTAACACTTGACCTTAGTTATTTGACCTTCGGATCAACACGTGCAATGACCGTATACTTTAAATATTTACTTGTATCCGAACAACACGCATTTGGTTTTATGTTTAAAAAACTTTTTTACAAAAAAAAAAACTATTGACTTCCAAAAAAAACTACAAAGTGAAAAATAACTTTAATTTCGAAAGTCGGTGTCTTTGGATTTGCATTTTAGTTTTTTGCCACCGACATTTGAAATTAAAGTTATTTTTCACTTTGTATTTTTTTTTTGAGTCGGGTTTTTTTTGTATTTATTTTTTATTTTTCACTTTTTAGTGGGTCGGTTTGTAATTTATCTAAATTACAATAGCCTAATGTCAACCGCTTATCACCTTTTATAAAATATTGCTTTTCCCGATGCAGGGACGTTAATTGTTTCAGGAGTTCTTCTGGTACTACACCATCAGCTCCACTTCACAATATGCATTGTGAAGAGCATAAATTGCTTCGCAACCATATTAAAGTAATCGAATCCCAACCCGTGAAATACTTATTATTGAGTAGTTTCGGTGACCATCTGTGGTCTTCATCATCAGTCCCACTTCACCAAATGGTGCTTTCTAAGAGCAAATGCACGAATTACTATAAAACATACCCAAATCGCTATAGATGTGCCTATAAAATTTGAGGGTTTCCCTCTATATCCATGGGATCCCCTCATCAGATTCTGACTTGGTGACAATGGGACCACCTCGAGAGCATACCCTTTCTAACAAAAAAAAAAAATTCAAAATCGGTCAACAATTAACGGAGACATCGGTGTACTTACATACATTTGAGAACCTCCTTTTTTGAATTCGGTTAAACACTTAGGATTTTCTCCATAATCCGAAGCGAAAACTGATATCATTTGATAAGACAACAGCAATATTGAATTTGTTGTTCTGTGACATGCCAAATCGTGTTTGATGGAACAAAATATTATTAATTTAACTTTGATAACGTTAGACAACGTACTTTATAGGATAATGACAGTGAAGTTATGTATATATGGAATCTAGAATAAGTGAAAGCTATTTATTCGATTTTGTACCGAAGGACCAAAACCACGGTTGCTTTAATAATTTGCGATTTACATGCTAACTCAATGTCAAATGCTGTTGCTATTCGAGGTTTCAATCCGTCGCAATAGGTGTATTGTGAGGTGCCCGGTACCGCCTCTACCAATAAACATTGTATCATAAGGATGACACTAATACACACAAGCCCATACGAAATAGGAACAGTCTTGTCTACCATTAAATTATACACCTAATATTGTTCAAAGACTGGACTGAAAATAATAGGGATAAAGTTATTACCTTATGCATATAAAAGGCATTAGTCTTTTATTCAATGTTGATCGAATAAAAAAATATAAGGCATAGACTAACGCCACCAACAATCAATCGGTCATCCATAAGTCTGACACGAGATTAACTATCTCATTGCTCACCGTATCTGCGGGAATTTCAGATTTATTTTTGTAATCAGCTGTTTGTTTTTCAATCTTAACTGATTGACAAATTACTTTCGTAAACCTTCATCGTAATTTTCGATGCTTCCTGATCAGTTTGATCTAAGATACCAATTAATATTTCAGTCATCTATCAGTTTATTTGGTCAACAAGACCTTCAGCTATTTTCACCGAACCCTAGCTTTGATCGGTATAACTATGTGGTTCTGTTTGAAGACTTGAAACAAGTAGCATAGAACAAACATTGGTAATAAACAGGAGATTGAAAATAGGATTTCTGATGAAGTGTATATTTCTGAATTGTCGTTTGAAACCGTGTTGATATGCAAGCGAACTACTTTAAAATCAATGCATGTATGACGCTCGGTTTGTGTTTGACATCCAGACG
This sequence comes from Fissipunctia ypsillon, assembly GCA_947568875.1. NCBI lineage: Eukaryota > Metazoa > Arthropoda > Insecta > Lepidoptera > Noctuidae > Fissipunctia > Fissipunctia ypsillon. Next base: position 6,987,978 of record OX387657.1, read on the forward strand.
ATGTTATCGGAAATTACAAAAACTATATCGGTACGTTTGAGTTGAGATAATTGTTTCTGTAAATTCTTAGTTTTATGCTTATTTTCCATCGTTTAATAAGCTTACAAAAATGTATGTCGAGTCGCGCCTTTTTCCTAATGGAATGAGCAGAACGTAATCGTATCACTCCAAACACAATACTGCCATAGGTAGAGATATGACGCTGGATATGTCCAAGGTTTTACATTGTGGACTATTGTTTTCTTGAAAATGTCGTGGAAATTTCTTGTCTGTGTACTTTTTAGGCTTGAGAAAATACACTTAAGGAATATTGTGACGCACACTTTTCTTGGAAACTCTTGAACGAATGAATCAGAAATTTTCGCAACAAATACAATAAAGTCGCAACAATGAAGAACTGCTATAACGATGATAATTTAGGATTTCGTGTAGCCGCAGACGGCCTTTTTGTCTTTCTCACGCGAATTTAAGCGTACATTTCTGGGAAAGTTTAATTTTGTCTAACCACTGTTTGAGCTAAGAATGATTCGTTTGTGTGGACATACTTTAATTAGCACTGCGGGGTGTGCTTTGGAAAATTGCCAAAATGTTTGGGGGAATTCACCCGCGGTTGGATTTTTGTCAGCAGTCTTGAGAAACAGACTGCAGGCGGCCTCTGAAACGTGCTTTGTTCACCAGATGCACGACGTTAAATATAGTGATATCAAAATAATCCACGTCCAGTCGAAATGTGCTGGTTGCCATTGAAAATTGTTCGTTTATCAAAAGTTACTAAACGATTATAACGATTAAGAGAATGCAATGATACTATTATATTATGGTACATTCTTCTAATGTTTGATATACCTCGGTGTGTCGCAAAAGTGGTCGATAAACAACAGTGTTTAGTTGTTAGGATTTAGGTATTAGTAATTCTCTGGTCGGTCATTCATGATGTCACGTTGATAAGGGTGCCGCTTCGTATAGTTTGCACGCAATCTATATTTGGTGCTTCGCCGATAAGGCGAAGGTTAAAGAGACATTTGGTTTATTTGATAAATTAAATTGTGATTGTTTTAGGATTAATGCAAAAATGCTAATTTCGTATTAAAGCTTTGCTCAAATGCCACGAAACGAACAAAGAGATTCTGCAACATTATTGGATGTGTTATCTTAGCCCATGATTTGTAGTGGAAATTTTAACCACTTAATCCGAGTTGAACCGGCCGTTATCATTGTTATTATGGTAAAGATAATACTTATAATCTTGTAGGTTGTATTGTGAAATATAAGCTTCCATAGTATGTGTTAATACCAGGTGAAGGATTTACTGTTTCTCCAATATTGGCTTAGTTGCACATAAAATTTTAACTACGTATCGTGTTAGCAGTTAGTACAAACATTTGTTGTTAGTAAACTAAGTTCTAATCCAATTTTGAAAATTGTTGTAACGTAATTACATAACGTTGTAGGAACATAATATTTGCAACCCAGACTATAACGTTTAGCAGAATTTCACTTGGTTGTTCAAAACAATAATATGTTTCTGCTCCGAACCTCCATTTCACTTATTTACTTACGCCACCACTTACGTTTGTGTCCCAACTTCCAGCCCTCCGTTTGTTTGTCTCGTCGCTGTTGTATTGTCGTTGTGCAATTTCTTGATAAGCTTTCATTCTGAAAGCTTGAAATTGAACAACTAACAAAATTCTATCTTTGTTTAGCCTAAAATGTAACAATGTTGAATAGAAATCATCAATCAATGGATACAATAAGACGATCGGACAAAGTTTTGCAAGTTACATTTGCAATATGTCACAAAAAAAGTATGTACACAGTTGTTATCTTATCTGTTAAGTAATGTGCCCACGGTAATCTGTGCTCTAGAGAGGTACTGTAAAGCGCTTGTGAACCATACGATGTTGGTGTCAGGTGCGCGACGGACGTCCTACCCGGGTGCGGGAGCTCACAGCTCGGACCTAAGCTTTGCGAGTACTAACTCTGTACGGATTGATGAGGTAAGACCAACATTTTCGACCAAAAGCTTCGCTACGGATTAAGTTCTCAAATCAATATTGGATTTAAAATTTTAATGGATGATTAAATCTCGGCTGATGCAATAAAAGTATATGCATTTTTTAGTAATGTCCTGTAGGAATTGGAAAATACAGACAGTGACAATGTTTGTTGAGGTACTTATTTACTGATTTTATCAAATGCATAGGATTACATTTCGGACTTATTATTCAAATCCGAATTATAAAATTAAACGTAGTGCACAAATAAATCAAATTATGAGCTACAAAATGTTGATGTCATATTTGAATCTGCTTCTACCTTTACTGTAATTCGTTTTGCGCAGCTTAGGATTTATAATCCCTATTGTTTTAAAGCCGGGTGGAGTGACATTTCAAAGCGGGCTTACACAAAGGCGTGTAATAAAGCCGGGGGTTGGTGCGGTGACAGATAGCGCCAGGCTTATTATTGTGAGTTTACCTTTATCATAGAAAAATTATTATTTTTGATTTCTTAGAGAAAGCGTTTTATCATTCAAACTCAATGTGCCACTGTGTACATTGAAAGGGATAAAGTCAAAGGGCCTTTGTTGTCGTAAGAGAAGCTCACCACACACCTTGTATAATGGATTAAGTGAATTGAAACATTTATATATTTGATTATTTCAAAATCTTAGACATGGAAATTGATTGAGGCGATAGAGTAATCAAAATTTTCTCCATTTTTATTTACCATCTTATCATCCTACATAAATCAGATTATTGGCTTAAGCCAAATGCATAAAGAACTGTGCAAAACTTTATTCATCCAAGATTATTGCGAACACATTTCGCAGATAGGTTGTTTTACTCAACACAGCGGTTGGGTTAAAAACTTATGAATTATTTTAATTTGCTTAAAATCAAAAGTTTGTCGCTTAATTTATTCTTAAATCAAAACAAATGTTTTGATCATTTGGAACTGGTGTAAATGACGCCAAAAAGTAAATCATCCCAATTTAATGTTTTATACGTTATTATTACTGGCACTTCACGATGACTTCGTCTCGTTCCAAGTTCATTCATTAAATGGTCAGTAAGTGGTCCTTATGCTTTTCGAATTGCGTCTGAGCAGACTGATACGGGACAATGTCAATGCCCCATTACAATTCAGAACTGCTCTGAATTAATATTGACCGAAGAAATAATCTTCCTTTCTATCGCCGCGGCACGTTATTGATTTTTCATATGTCTTTAATGAACGACTTTGCGAATGAAAGCTTCCTGTTGGATTGTTTGTGAGTGGATAAAAATATCTTGTTAAAAGTAGTTCTGGACTCAATGCGTATGAGAGTTCTAATGCGTAGTTGCGTTCAGAGATCGAACATTATTTAAATGGTACATGTACATGGATCTAAACCAGGGACTGATACGGAACCATGTGCAAAAATATAATAAGAGTTTTGGTTTGAAATTAAAACTGCCACGATTTTTCCTGGGCATCATTTTCCACAAAAATTTGACTGTTATTTTTATTGTACTGCGTTTTTATACATGCTATCCTCCGAGACGTGGTTATTATTATTTTATTGCGTCAGTAACCGGCGCCAGATTGTAAACTCTGGCAAATTCTTCTTGTAAATTTTGGCAGTTTCGTGTGGGTGCTCAATAGCAGGTTTTGTATCTTCATTTACTCTAATATTCTGCGAATTAGCTTCCTTAGCATCGTTAGATATTTCTATAGTGTAAAAGCATGTGTACTTTCATCACCAGATTCATACATAGTGCAATGATCAAGTGGGCTAGTTTCACCATTATGTTAGAAAACTTTCCTTTGGTTTTGTTCTTCATGGGAATTTATCATGATCTGATTAGCATACGGTTGTTTGTTTTTATATGTTGTAACTGTAACCAGTGTTATGAACAGATAACAGTTGTGGTGCGTATGCAGCGTAAAGCTGTCATACGATGGGTTTATTTTCTAGGAAATCTTTTTATGGTTTGTAATTTAAACTCACAGGCTGCTTCGCTTAGTTCTCACGGGTTCATTCCCATATTATCTGGATTGTGCTAGCTCTCGGATGTTTGTAATTATTTTGTCAGCTTCATTTTGCAGTTTCAAATGTCCGCCATCTAGTTGGGGCTCTAAAGATGCCTATTAGAGCAATATCTGAGAAACTTTTACTTCTAGGACCACCGCATGAGAAAATAAATAAACTTGTTTAAATAAAATTCACGAATTCACGAACTAGCAAGTTTGAAGTAGGTATACAAATAACAATAGCTTATTGTTGATCATATGCGTTGTTTGATGAATAATAATCACCTAAGTGGCTGCAGTCCTGTTATACATACTGCATGCATTTTGTTATGGCATTACATCGGTCACCGGAACAAACAGTAGCTTTTCCGTCCTAATCACTATAAGTATTATAATGTTACAGGGGTCAAATGGGGTTCGTTTACACGGCCCGGTGGTAGTGGTCGAACAGGTACCTCCAGACGGGCTCCCGTGGCGAGACAATGCCGTCCCCTGCTGCTGTTCTGGCTAGGTCGGGTATCCCTCGCGTCGATGTGTGCGACCTCTGTTTACAGATACGGCACACAGCGACCTGCTGCGCAACATTGATTCGTGGTTCGCGCTTCGCCCGCTATCGTCTCTCAGTCACTAGTGCGCAACGCCAAGAGAAACAAGTGTTAGCGTTTCGCAGCGCTACTTTTATTTTTGCGTTAATTTTTTTGTGCAAGTCTACGCTTCAACAAAGAAAACCTGTTTTAAATTGCCCATGTATACTTTGGTGAACACGAAAGAGTAGAGAATCATTTTCTAAACTGTGTTACATCGCTTGGCTCTCTACATAGTTCGGTTCCTGTGTGTTGAGTAATATTCTGTGTCAGTTGTAGTGGTTGTGCTTGTGATAGAGTCGGACAATTTCATAGCGAACGTGTTCCAAATTGGGATTTCACCACGAGCGGGCTCAAGGAAGTTTATAGTCAAGTGAGTTAATGACGACATACACGCGACTTAAACTATCATTTAATTTGTCGATGTATTTTGACTTTCTTTTTCTTGTTGTGTTTCCACCCGCCTGATTTAAAATTTGTTTTATGCTTTTTATTTATGTAAGGATTGAAACTGGTTTGGATATATATCTGGAGACAGTGTGTGATCAAGTCCACTTAAAAAAGTCATTGAGGGATCTCAAGTGTTGTTTTATTGGTTGTACAAGCAGAAGAACGAGTAGATGCACTATGGTATCGCGTGACGACACCGTACCGCGTCGCGCCACCACCACGTCCAACGTCACTGTCCCACTACACGCTCTAGAGCGCCACTTATCTCGAATGGTGACGGTGTGCTAGTAAACGAATCAATTTGTTTCATGGTTATAATTTGACTTTTAAATTTCAATACGATTGTACATTCGATAAATCTACTCGCAATAATACGATTTGGACTGCTATCGAATCAAATGTTTGTTATACTCATAATGTAACTGCAAATATCAATGAACCTTTGATGATTAAACAGACACTTCACAAAGGATAGGAACAGGACGTGTGTATTGATTTAAATCTGCACTTGATTTAGATGTTTCCGCTCTGTTATAGACAAATTTGTTTGGTTGCCATGTGAATTACTACTTACATGTAAAATCAAGTTAATCCAAATGTTCATAATGTATTTATTCAACTTTACTCCAGCACATATATTTTGCTGTTTTGGTTCATATTAGAATAACGTGTTCGGATAAACATGTTATATCTAAGAATTTTCATATATGTTGATATGTAGTTTCTTATCAAATACAAAGTTTTAAAATAAAAAAGTATTGTTTAAACAAACTTTTCTATATATCTGCACATAGAAGCAAACTAAAGAATGCGTTTATTATCTTGTTGGATGTTTTAAATAATCAACTGAGAAAGTCCGTAGATTGGTAGTTCTGACATCAAACAAAAACACAATGTTTAACCTAATAATAATAATGATGACGTGACGTACAAAGTCGGAATACTTCTTCGAGAAGTGTTGTTGTTGTACTAGCATCTGTTAGGTGATGGGTTGCCAAATTGTGTCCATTTAGTGACATTGTATCTTAAGTTTTAACTAACTACATTTATGCCTAATGTAGTTGGCATGATCTGCAGTAGCTACATGACAACGTAGAACTTTATCTTTTGGTAGGTTTTGATTAGCCTCATTTCTGCTACCTGTGGTGTGGTTAGGGTAGTGGTCCCTTCCATTTACATTAATCAGTAGCGTTATGACATGACATGACATATTGGAACTCTATCATCTGTTAGTTCTTGACTATACTTGCCGCCAGATAACGGTCCAATAAAAGTCATTGATCCGACTTGTACCAAAAAGTCTCTAAACTGAAACGATAGATAAACGCTCGTCATACAAAATTGCCGCTAACATTGCTTCGGTAGAGTTTCATAATACTAAACAAACACCTAACATAAACAGAACAAGTAATAAATCGGAATGATTTTGGTATTTTTTTAAATTTCTAAAATACACATTTAAACGATGATTGCGACGATTCAATCGTATGAATGATTTCAAAAATAATTTTCATTGTGTAGTTTTCTTTTTCGATATTATTTAAATGTTTTAAATTTATATTTCAATAAAAGTACATGCCATATTTGGATTTATTTATTTAGTTTTAACTTATATTCACAGAAGTATACAATTAACTAAAAAAAAAGAATTTTTAAAGTTCTTCCTAAACATGAGATATTTTAGGTTGTGCCCATAAACTTCTCATATGCGTAAACTCGGCGCTGAGTATGACGTCGGAACGAGCCAGAGGTGCATCATCTGTCCGACATTTGTAATAATGTATCGTGTCCTTCGTCTCGTTCGTTTGTCATTCCGTCTGGTCTGCGCTTGGGATTGACTGAACGTAACTCGTACTCGGAAAGTTTTCACGCATTTGTTATTACTTTGTAATTGTTGATACAGTACTATAGTACAGTCAACCCCACGTCAGAGGTAATTACATGAATAACGAAAATCGCCATTACTGTTAGGCTACTTGTACACGCTAAGAAAACTTGTGTCTGCTGCAGACAAGACAAATATGAACGTTTACACGATAAGATTGTTTTCGGGCAGTCGTGCGTAAGGTATGGAAGGCTACACTAGTCAAGTCTGTTATTAATTTTCGATTGTTTGTGAGTGAAGAAAAAAGTCATGGTAACTACGAAGCAAAAAAAAAATCGCATATTATACAGGTGTAAGGGACAGCCCTCCGCAAACTAACAGGTTGCATTCAGCTCCTTATTTTGAATCATTTTCCACCGAAAAAATTCTCTGAAAAATTTTAATTTTTTTTAATCGTTTTTTCAGTTACTATTTCTTTATTTCAATGTAAAATTACAATCTCTGTACGCTGCGCTCCATTTATGTAAATAAAACAGCTAAAATAAAAAAAAATCAGCAATGAATGTTGACTCGGCGGTCCAAGGCTCGCTGCGCTGCCGTTCGCTACGCGCACTTTGTCACGGTAACGATACATTGCGTGCGAGGAAATAAAACAAATCAGGTTTATTTGATTCCCTTAAGGTTCCTGAAATAATTTCAAGTACCGATCATCTTAGTATGATATACTGAATTCACCCCATCAGTCTGCGGAGGGCTGTCCCTTACATCCTGTATGTATAAAAGAAATAAAAGAAGAATAAAATATGAAAGAAAATACAAGAGACTTTACTGGGTTCATCCAATTCTACAACAAAACATGAGTTGGGGTGGGTTCATTACTTTTTATTACCTCACCTACCGCGGCCGCGCCCTATACCGCAGCAACACAGAGCGCGTCGTGTCTAGCGCAGAAAATGTTTTTTCTTGTTCAGCACCGTGGCAGTGTAAGTACATAGTTCGTGTGTAGAAACTACACGAATTCTTGCGTAGGTCCGGTGACTTTTCTTAGCGTGTACAAGCGGCCTTACGGTTTAAAAGCGCTGTCGATGTCGTATTGTTACCACTGATTTGCGGTCTACTGTACTAGGTTTAACCTATAACTTAAATTATAACCTTTATTTGACAAAGTAATTGTCAAATAAAAGTTATAATTTGGTATATGAGTATCATTATACTAGTATGTACCTACCAAAATAGTATTTATTTTGACATGACTGAACATGGTTTTGACCAAAAGGTTTGTAATACATCCCAAGTATTACCAAGTACCCGCGTCAAGGACGCTTCTCATCTCGATACGTTTGTTTTGTTCGTGTTAGCGACACTGTCTTAACATTTTTACGTGTCGTTAAGAAATATTGAAATACAATGGTAGAAGGGTGTCAACGACTTTTATTACAGCGTTATCTGGCTGCAAGTATAGCCCCATTTATATCCCATGTGGTTTGAAGTTGGAAATAGTGTTATCATTAGCAGTAGCTGCATCAGCATTTAGCACATATTGGGAATCAATAACACTAGTTTACAGTGCATCTGTTGCCGAGAAAAATTTTGCTGTTGCTGACAACATATGGTATGCCAACTTCAAATACAACGTGTGTCTGGACGTACGACATTAAATGAAAACGAGCACAGTACTAGTCCATCGAAACATTTTAAAACATGAAGATTAGTAGATAATGGAAAATTAAAAAAATGCAGTTTTCAAACAAAATAAATAGCAGAATCAACTGCATAAAAAGTAAACACGCTTTATCTACGAAAAGTCACTGACCAACGATGCGGTGCGGGGTGCGGGGCGCGGCGGCGGCAATGTTTATCTATTATTACGGACTCAGATCTACATCATGTTGAAAAATAAGAAAATGAAAAATAATTTCCTGTGGCTAAAGTATTCATTGGATTTGATTGATTTTTTGTATACGGGTAAAGAACATAACTCTCTTTACGTGGTTTAAAGGAATGTCAATCGTCCTGTTACACCTTGTATACTTAGAACTTTTTGACCAGCTCTAGGTTTTGAGGTACAGATGTCTACGTTCGAAACAAAAAATAAAAAATGTTTTTACTAAGAAAAAGTTTAAAGTTCTAAAAAATTTCGTTTTAAAGCTCTCCTCTTATGTGTAGATTTAAAAATGGCGTATCAGGGTCCAGCAATATCAGACATCATATTTGTATCCCAAAAACCCTGACATTGTTCTTTCATGACGCATAAATCTTGATGCATACGCTTACCCTACTCCTCGCTCGTACCTCCTAGATGTTCAGGAAACCTGTCTAAGTGACTATGGAGAAAGTGGAGTTTTATGCTTATATTGCACCCTAAATTATTTATTGTAATAGGAGGTCTTCTTCAAGTGCAATATAATTTTCAGATTTTCTATTTCCGGGAAAATTTTGCATTACAGAGACGAAAGCTGTCTAAGCCCTTAATTCAATCTCATTCATAGAATTTTTAAATGGCGTGTCTTTCGTAAGTTGTCTAATTTGAGGGCCCTCAAATATACCAGCTTTAAGCTTTTCAATAGTGAGCTGAGGAAATTTTTGACAAATGTAAGAAAAGCACTTTCCGTTTACATCTAGAGCTTTAACGAACTGTTTCATGATCCCCAGTTTTATATGAAATGGCGGGAAGATAATTTTTCCTCGAGCTACAAGTGATTCTTTTTTGCTTACCAGGTGTCACATTTTCTCTTAAGGGTCTGTTTTCTTACCTAATGCTTGTTTTTGCTCTACTATCCCAAAGACATATAAAACAGAGAAAATTAGTAGTTATTAGTTTTTGTTGACCAAGAAGAATGTTTACCATTTTTAAATCGACACAAATCCACATTAAAAACTTCAGATATTAATCTTAACAAAGTGAAACATGCACGTTATCAACGTACAAATACGCTTAATTGATAAAAATAAAAAATAAAGGAATTTGAACTGCAGAAAAATTTCTGAGGGTAGATTTGAAAATAATATGGCATAAGCAAACTATATTCAACCATGAAGCTCGCGGCAACAGACAAAAATTTAATTTTTGTAAACTAGTGTAATCTGTTAGTTTTTAACTACCTGCCCCTATGGTTTGAAAAACCACAGGTAGTGCCCTGACATTTTCAGCGTCATGACATATTAGGGCTGTATCATCTGTTTGGTTTCTATTAACCCCTTTACGACACATCATGTGATTTGCAGTAGTGCCTAGCTAGTCAATAGCAGTAGCAAGCTTGCCCCGTGTCATTTCAAATGTGTGCCTTTAGCAGTATTTAAAGCTGCATCGACGTACTCCTATCATTGTTAACTTTTGTCCCCTCAGTGGATACTGATGTTAAAAAACTGGCCATGAACTCTAGTAATAAGCCAGGATTCTGTTTTGAAGAAAAAAAGATTAAATAGGTACATAAGTTTGTAATCATCAACATTATAAATTATCTAAGCCTTAAAGGTTTCACAAGGCCGACGTTTACCTAAAATTGTTTGCTCATCTCAGTGTGAACTGTCACTGTATGTGTTAAATATTACGTTTGTTGTGAACCATTTTTGTTTTGATAAATTTTATGCGGTTTTTATAGCTGCCTGAAACTGCTTCCACAGTTTCAGGGTTATTGTGAATTTCAGTTACCTATTATGTAAATTCTGGAAGCGATCTTCCACATTACAATTTGTTCAGTTAGCTTTTTATCATTATACTTAATTATTTATATCATAGTGGCCAAAGCATATAACACGATTCCTACCGGCTTCCCTTCGGGGTTCGCATCAGCAACTTTACCGCTATTGAAAAATGTCAAAGTCAATAGTGTCTGCTATTGCCAACAAAATATGCATCCACACCGGAGTAATTTTTTGTGGAGCCACTTTTGCAAATGTTAGTGGGCTCACACAAATTTATAGCAAAAGCCGCAAAAGATATAGAAAGTGCTATCATGTTGCTAAATGTTGCTCTATAAAAAGTAACTTCGGTGTGGATGCACCATTACATTCAAACAACACAACAAAAAAACGGCTATTATTAGCTTTGAAGTATAACAACAACAAAAAATGTTCTAAAATAACCCAGCGCCTAAACGTCATAATCGGGAACTAAAAATTCATACAATAGCGATCCTGTCATGACGTCACTTAAGGTCACGTGGCACCGCTTGTTAATGGACGAGAGCAAGCTGCTGTACACCGCGTTACGATAGAGACAGATGTAGAAAAACTGCGTCAGCGAGAACGAGATGGAGGAATATTGCACATTTTATTTAGTTATCACTTGATCAACTGTATTGTATTCGATAGTTTACATTCCTATAATAATTTGAGAATGAGTACCTTATTTAGTTGAGTTTATTACTCTAAAACATTGAAAGTTTTGTTTGTGTAGTGATAGCGTCTTTTTGGTTCTGCTATTTGACGACAGATGGTGTTAAATTCAGTAAAGAAAATACTTCTATTTTCAAGTTAATGAATTGATTTTTACTTTAAGTAAGTAAGTTAAAACCGGCTTCGCTTCAGCTTCTCTCTTACAAAAGTTTACACCTCGCCGCTGATATATCATCTAAATAGGTATATAGGGTGACTGGTAATTACTGACCGATACTTAAACACATGATTGTATTCATGATAATGAGTAACTTTTACTATGGGACCAAACCTGAAATCGTGCAAAAAAAATATCTGCTGTTCAGTCAGCTGTGACATTTATGTTCGCATAACTCGTCAAAATGTAGGGGCCAGCTGTTTTTTTAGTAAAAGTTGTTTGTTATCATGAGTACAATCATGTGTTTAAGTATCGGCCACTAATTACCAGTCACTATACATAATATGCATGTGAGATGAGAGGTGTAGGTACTTACGTCTGTTAGCGTTGAAGACTCATTAGTCCTTCGATCAATAATAGCACTAGATAAAGGATCAGGAAGAAAAATAAGTTGCTCAAGTGTCCACGTTTACACCCACATTTAAAACACTTTAGAAAAAAGTTTAATAACATTAACAATTTCAGTTTATTATAAACCTTATCGCTCAAACATAAAGTTTAATCACGATTGCAAAATATTTTTGTTAGATCCTTCTGTCATCGGAGAAAGGTTAAAAGCAATAAAAAATGTCGCTCGAAAATAAAAAATTATTTTTATACTAAGTAAAAAAATATTTATTCTAAAATGAAACTTAACACCATTTAAAAACATTTTGTTGACAACTTCGTGCTTACTCTATTTTAGAATTAGACGTAGTTCTTGGTATGACATTTCAATGCTTAGAACACAGTAAGTATTGAAAGACGTAGAGTTGCAGAATATATATTTTTAGGCGTAGGTTCGTTTGTATGGTGGCAAATATTTTTGACCGATTTAAAAAAGTAGTAGGACTAAACTAGTACAATATTTAGTTATTTTATTACGACATTGGTATTGATTGTGTGCGGGTTAGCTCATTGTAAATGTCTACTTTTGTACGCAATTTAGAAGTTATAAAAAATGTTCGTGTTAAATCAATTTGATTTAAATGCGAAATGGGTCGCTAGGAAATCTACAAACAAAATCATCTGCCTAGCCTTTTCCCAACTATATTGGGGTCGGCTTCCAGTCAAACCGGATGCAGCTGAATACCAGTATTTTACATGGAGCGACTGCCTATCTGGCCTCCATAACCCAGTTACTGGGTAATACGATACCCCTTGGTAAGACTGGTTTTCAGACTTTCGGGCTTCTGACGACCCGTAACGACTGTCAAAGATACACGAATGACAGCCGGAACCAACGGCTTAACGTGCTTTTCGAGGCACGGAGGGGTCTTGATATGTAAAGATTGTTACCCATCCACGGACCAACCGCGGCAAGCGTAGCTTAACCTGATCGATCGACCCGTGCGGCCTTTATTTATTAGCCACAAGTCACGAGCCGTAGAAATCTACGAACAAAAATAACATATAAAATTACAATACTAGGTTCTCCATGCATTCCCTTTTCCAGAACAGTCGATGTTTGTTACAATAGGTGGCGCGTTGTCGCAAACATTGGTCAACCAATCATAATATTTGCGATTTGATTTATATTTACTATTTAATTCGGTTTTTATATTATTCAGAAAAACGCTGAATAATATAAACTTACCGAAAAAAGATATTTCTTCCAAAATCTTGGTGTTACGGTGGTTATTACACAGTTTATCAACGCGCACTGCGGCATTTTGACATCTTCACGTTGGCTATGATTGGACCATACTAATTTGAAATAAGACCACAAAAGTATTAGTGCTCTTATTTTTCGGGCCGTTTTTGAAGCACTTATCGGGAATCTCTAAAGCTATCATTGATCGAAGCATTAGGCACATTTTTTCATTAACTGTCATTGAATTTTCGTGCAAGGTTAATTTGTCTGTTTGAAATAAACCTGTCAAACTTGAAGAACCAGTTGAACATTGCATGAATATTAAAATTTTCTCACAGTTGGTCATTGCATCGAGTAATGTCAAGTCGACTGCATAGAATGCGCGCCCTGCCTCCCGTAGATAGCCTGTGATTTATTAGTAAATTCCTTTGTCTGTTCTGAAACGCCTTTAATATTTTTGCTTTTTGATAGAGAAGACTCGTCGTGTAATTTCTTGTGTTGCTGTATATAGTGCTAGGTTTGCTTTGATAGCTTACAGTGAAAGTGTCGATGCGAGCTCGACTTGCGCCGGCGCAGCACTCGGCTCCGTCGTGTGTCGTAAGGCTGCGTGCTCCGAGGGGCTCTAGAAAGCTCTGTGGAATTTTCCATTGAAACAACAGAGTCTGCTGCTTTGTTCTGTTTCGATTTCGTAACAAAGTCTACTGCACTGACACTGAGTATTGCATTATCGTTTCCTGCTTGTACTAAGTATGATAATTTTTATTGCACTTCCCAAGTGCAATTTGATCATTAAGTTTATAAACAAGCGGAAACTGTGTCATGTTTAGAATAACAAACTTTATCAACCCGTCGTCCCGCTTTCATGCATACGTGTTGTTATGTAGAGGAGATACTACTATCTTAGAATGTCCGGAGCATCAATCGATCACGGTGTAGAAGCATATCGTTGAAGTAATTAAAGCTGGCACGCTGGGTGCAGTTGGCATGGCACACTGCACCAGGCGCGTGGTGGCCCACGTGATGACTCGATGTAATTGCACTGAACCACTCACGTCCACCAATTTATGAACAATCAGCTCTACATCTACTTATTGTACTAATTGTGATAGTTAATTGTGTGTGGGAGTGTAAAATCATTCAACGTTAACAATCAAGATCAAGTACATAGATATACAGATGTACCACCTGCAGATCATTATGTAATCGTTTGTTTGTAAGTGGTACATACAGTTTTTTGTCGCGGTAGTCAGGTCAAGCTCAAGGCACATGATACACTTGTACCTCGCGTAGGTGCACACATGAAATAGTTTTTTCTAGTTGGCAAAGGAGAGAAAGAAGCGTCTATTTCTTTCGCGCGTTTTATACACTTCTGGACACATCTATTGGCCCACCTTAGAGTTTAGGTTTCGATGGCCCCTACCGAAATATGATTGCTAGATTGAACAAAAACTGTTGATGCAGTTTTAAACCTGATACATTTTACCATCTTTTTCGATCGTATTGTTTTAAATTTGAATTCAGAATACCATACGACATGGAGCTACGCCTAACAAGTCGGATATGCGCCTTGTTAAAGGCAATTGATTTTTGAATAAAAAACATGTTTTATCAAATAAAGGTTTAATTTAATAACGCGTGTTGCCTCCATGGGCATCTACCACAGCTCTCATACGATTAGGCATAGAGTTTATCAACCGCTCTATGAAATTTTGAGGGATCATCTCCCATTCCTCTTCTATGGCAGTTTTCAACTCCTGCATCGTCTGGGCAACTGGCTGACGAGCCCTAACACGTCTTTTTAGCTCGTCCCACATGTGCTCAATGGGGTTCATGTCTGGGCTTCTGGCTGGCCAGTCCATAACTGTGATGTTCACATCCCGAAGATATTCCCTGACGATGCCGGCCGCATGGGCTCTTGCATTATCATGCATAAAAAGGAAATTTGGGCCCACATAGTCCGCGTATGGTATCACGTGAGGTTCTAAGCACTCACGAATGTACCTTTCAGCATTAATGTTGGCAGCCGTGGTCCTGTAACAACCTCAAGTTGAGTTTTGCCGCTCGCGGATATACCGCCTCAGACAGTCCATGAGCCACCGCCATAAGCAACCCTCTCTTCAAAGCAGCATTGTGCGAAACGCTCTCCCTTACGTCGGTAGACCTTCTTCCTTCCATCATTGCCATGTAACACAATTTTAGACTCATCAGAAAAGAGTACACGGCTCCAATCTTGCTGTGTCCAATTTAAATGACTGCGTGCGAAATGAAGGCGCGCTGTTCGGTGGGCTCGCGTTAGTTTGGGCCCATTAGCTGGCTTGTGTGGTACCATATCGCGTTCTTTTAACCTTCTCCGAACAGTTCGAGCGCTCACAGATACTCCGTGGAAGTCGCGAAGTTGGTTTTGTATCTCAATGGAGGTAAGGTGACGATTTCTCAAGCTGGTCGTCACGATGAATCGATCCTGCCTTTCAGTTGTGACCCGAGATCGTGGCCTTCCTTGGCGACGAACAAAGCCGCCAGTCTCTAGGTACCTCCGATAAACATTTCGGACCGCAGATCGACTTAAATTAAGTTGAGCACTCACGTTTCTTTGGCTGTGTCCGGCCTGAATAAGTGCCACAGCTTGGGCGGCGACTTCAGGTGAAGTATCCATAGATTATTGATAGAACCTCACCTTAATGTTAAGAATAAGTAATGTTTGTTGCAAAACCAAAGATATCAATCACTTTTTCAAGAATTAAATCCAAGTAAACCAATAAAACCAAGTTTTCTTAGTATTCGATTGTTTGATATCAACAAACAGGCTCCAAATTGTCTTTTGTTTCTTTAAATTCTGTGTTCGAAATTCAAAAAAAGACTATTGAATGAAATTGTGAATGTGCCAGGTTCAAAACTGCATAAAAACTTTTTGCTCGACCTAATATAAAATTTTAGCTAGGACCAAACGAAACTGAAAATACAAGGTGGGCCAATAGATGTGTCCAGAAGTGTATATATGTACGCTTAATTTATTGCGTAACTGAGCGAAAATTATCGATATGTGCCGAGGTCGAGTCCGCAGTTCACATGGATTTCATTCATAAGGTAGCTAGTGCACCTCACTACTTACTATTGCGACAAATTAAAAACAAATTTCCGTGAATGAAAATGATGAGTCAGTCGTTTGGCTCGATTGGCGTGTTTTCATTCAAACCGACATCCTCCCGATCCTCGCCAAGTATGACGATAATGGACGAGAATTCTTTATCTTCGTTTTAAAACTATTTTACAATACAAATAAGTAAAAGAAAGACCTGTCTTGTTTACGATACCGTAGATATTTTACAAAAGTTTGTGAACTATGTGCTGAAAGACAAACAACGCTTAAAAACTTTTCATGTCTTACAGATAAGTTTAGTACTTCAGAATCTTTTTACAAAGTGGAAGCTATTTTAAAAATAATTAGCGATGTGCAGAAAATCAATGAGGCTAAATGTGGACTGTCTGTGGGAGTACTTGAGGCTGCTCTTTCTGACAGAATCAATAATGCTTCATTCTGGTAATGCTATTAATATCATCGAACGGATATAAATATCGGTCGCATATCGACGGTCACCGGTCACGGATGGTTGCATTGATCAACGTGTAGGTATTGTACTGGGAACCCGAGCCCTGTGTCTTCCTACACATGAATAATTTCTTTAGCGTCATATAAAGCGACATGTTGTGAGTTTAATGTTCTCTTTATTGATGATCATTGGCGTCGGATAGCAACAGGTCCACAGTTACACATAATAATCTAGAATGACTGTTGGCAAATGTCTGTGGAGCAGCACTTTGTCGCATTCCATTACCTCGTGATCACATTCATATATTATAACCGTAGTTTTTTAGATCTTCAATGTTCTGAATTTCTAGCAACTTGTCAAGTTCAATATCTTTTCTTTTAATATTAGCTTTCTTCGTGGCGTTTCTTGCAAATTCTAACTTAATATTATAAATGCGAAAGTTTGTTTGTTACACTAAAACGGCTGAACGGATTTGGATAAAATTGGACATATTGGTAGACCATGGCCTGGGTTAGGACATAGGATACTTTTCATCCCGGTAGTACGTTTCTGTGGGATAATTTCCTACCTCCACGCGGGCGAAGCCGCGGGCAAAAGCTAGTACTGAAATAATATTCAAGCTATAAACACTTTCTTTAAATTATTCAGTGCAGAAATAAATATGGACATTGTTTGGAAGTTATGGAAATTGTTGAGTTCATATCTGAAATCGAAAACACTATGTGTAGCCGCACTGGCGCAACCTAGTGACCTAAATTTTCCAGTGCAAGTACATGGCGGCCCCTCACTTTCTAGGTTATCCCGGTTCCTTGCTGTCATGACTGCAAAATTAAATAGGTACACCTAATGAACGAGCCAAACACAAGTTCGTTATACATATTACATAATTTTCTCAAAACGAACTAAAATTCTAGCATAAGAATAAGAAATCAATATATCAATATGTTCTATATTGAATAAGCAATGTTATTACGTTGCAATAACCATGTCAAACATAACAAAGTAAAATGGAATATTATTTTAAGGTCAGTAAGAATACAATGTTTGAATTAAACTCGAATAAATTGGGGCCTCTGGAAATAATGTCGTCAACCCGCAAGGAGATATCAATGATATAAGTATACAGAAATATACGGCTGGATGCCCACAATTCTGGAATTCTTGCAGCGTTTGTTCATGTCAGTGTCGTTTCACATGCTTGTGCATTTTAAGTACCCAAAATACTTAACATTTTGATAAATAAAAGACAAATTTAACAATACTCTCAACCTTGAAGAGTCGCTGTTATCAATGATGACTGTATCGTTCGACACCATATACAGTTGTGGACATATAATTAGAAACGACTGATAACGAATTCACTTTTGGATAAACAAGTTGCTTTTACTTTTGTATCAACTTACAAATAACAACTTTGAATTACATAAAATAATAGATTTATTACTAGGTTTTAATGTTTCATACTCAATAATCAAATTAATTGCACTTCCCTATAAAAAGCAATTTATCGTAAATTGGCTGTGTTTAAAAAGTAGGTACTACTAGCTGCTGGACAAATAATTAAGAACGTAAAAAATATGTTCTCAATTTTGATTTTCGAAAACAAATAGCATATATTTCTTGATTTCCCGCATAGCCTTTGGTTACTTTCTCCTATGTTTTTTCAGTCAAAAATGCATTATTATTTCAAAATCATGGGTAAAAAGGAAAGTTGTGGTCGCATAAATTTTTTTCTGATCATCTAGAGTGCTCCAAAACTAAGGTTTATAATGCTGTAAATCACGTCAAGAAATTCAACACTACAAATAATGTTCTTCAAAAACCTAAATCTAGAAAAACGACACCGCGTGAAGATGCTTTAATTGTTCGTTCAGCGAAGACTGGTCCATTTAAGGGTTCTGAAATTATAAGTAGAGAATTTTTTGGCAATGGAGGATTATCAGCGCGTACAGTTCGAAGACCCTTAACGGATGCAAAGTTATTTGGAAAAATCGCCCGGAAAGAATTTTCCAAATCGGTCCAGCCGCCTTCGAGTAATCGGGGAACACACATAAAAAAAGATTCCGAAGAAATGAGAACCTCCTCCTTTTTCGAAGTCGGTTAAAAATAATTTGTAACCAAAGTGCATCTCATGACAATTCCAGTAAGACCAAAAACGGCTAGGATACAATGTTTTATTACGGATTTCCGGTGCCTACTTTCCGGCTTCATCATCAGATCAGTTCGATGGTACTATTTTCATCAGAACCATTAATTTAAATTTGCTTCGTCATAGTCGCTTAGCTATCTTAGTCGAGATATCTTATCGCCACCCGTGAAATACTTATTATTGAAGAGTTCCCGTGGCTATCTGTAATCTTCTTCGTCAGTTCCACTTCACCAAATGATACTTTCTGAATGCAAATGCTTGATTTGTTGACGAAAATACCAAAATCGCAATGTGTTTGCCTATAATATTTGAGGAGTTCCCTCAATTCCTCATGGATTTTATCATCAGAACTGGATTTTGATATAAATGGGACCAATCTGGAAGTATGTCTTTTCAAATAAAAAAAGAATTTTCCAAATCGGTTTATAAATGACGGAGTACTGAGGTAACAAACATTTAAAAAAAAAACAACCGAATTGATAACCTCCTCATTTTTTGAAGTTGGTTAATAACAGCAACTTGTTTATCGAAAGGTGACTTCGGTATCAATCGTTCCTAATTATATGTCCACAACTATGTATATTAGTAAAAATATTTTGTAAGTAAACCTGTTTCCTATCCTCGTACAATTTTAATAAGAATATTTGCATATGTTGATATTTCAAATGTCATTTTACTTGGAGGGAATTCGTACAGTCAAAAATTGACTTCGTTTAATGCTTCATTTGATTTAATTACCGGATTATCTACTTCGAGTACCTAAAAAACTTTGTGAATTGGCTGTTGACTTCTTCCTTGTTCCTTAATTAAAGTTATTTGGTAAATGAGATTACATTTTTCATTGCAGCATTGTCATCGTTTTTTCATAAACTGTTACCGGCAGAAGTAATTATCCAGGCTGTGAGTTAACAAGCCGTGTGATTAGATCGGTCGGACATCAGACGCCTGCGCATAACGTTCTATTCCCATTAGCGTTACGTAATAACCCCGTAATAGTTACAATAACTGTTGCTCCGGTTGTCTGTGGTCTACTACTACTCGTGTAAATTTAACTATCTATATCGAAACAACGACTCCTCGTGTTCTCAAAACCGGTCCCATCCGGTTCTCAGCATATATGACCTTATTGTCTTGCGTTTACAAACATTCGCTTTTCGTCACATATAAAATTCTATCGAGCTTCGAGCATGCGTAGCGTTAATACGCTATAGGATCCGATACAGCACATACGCACACAATATTCCTCTTATCAAGAGTTTGAAGGTCTCGTCGATAATAATGTAGGCGGGGACAAATAATTCAAATTTTCAACTGTTAGTAGAGCTACAGCTACCTATTATTACGTAAGAAAGACTCCATTTTAGATTATTTTGGTTCAGAGTTCTGGCAAACTATCGCTGTTGTTTGTAACCATATGATTTTATGACGTGTATTTTTTGGGTACCTGCTCTATTTCAGTATTTCCCGGAGATGTGACGTGTTGTCGTCATAGTGGTGGTTCGTCGACGAACCTCGGGAGTATCTGAGAGGCGGGGCGTTCGCGTCATACAAATATACCCGAGAACAGATGCGCCGCGGTTTCGCTTCTAATTTGGTGACGACGCGGGCGGCCGCGCTGGCAAGCTTCTGTCGCGCTACGCAATCTCGACGACGCGACGTGACAGCGAATATCGAAAGAAGTCACGCTACCCGTGCGTCACAATAAACACTCATCGATGAAATAAACAAAGAATATGGTAAACACGTCAATGTTTACATTGAACATGAACCAGAAAGAACACGCGTGCTCAAGAGCAGATGTTATGTAGCTGGTATTTTTGTTTAACTAAATTAAAGGGGCAACAGACGTAACAAACGCATTTATAACTGAGGCATCTGGAGGTCAAGCGCCTATGCACACATTGTAGAGATCTCTGGATTGCTTGTCGTGCCCTTAACACAAAACGTGCCAACCACGAGTGTGAGGATAAAATAAAAGATAATGCTGTCGGGCTACGGGCTGCCCGGAGTGCCCGGGCGGTTGCGTTTATAAAGCATTCGAAGGCCCCGGTCTACCAATGTGACATTTACTGATTGTAACTAGTCGTGGCCACTTGCATCTCGCACTGCCACAAACTGCTTCTTGTTCCTTTGTCTCACTGTCAATGGATGAAACAATCGTTTTGAACTCTACATGAACTCTCATCTATCAATACACTTGGTTTTATAAATAACTTGGAGGTCTTAAAACTTTATCCACCGCTCATATTGCAAAGTTAACGCTATATGAGCGAAGCATCGGTGAGGGTTGCATAGCTAACAAATTAATGAGGTCAGTTAAATTAAGATGTTTGCAGTGGTCGCGAACTCTGCCTGTGAAGGATTTCAGTTCTACGAAGATTATTATTATTATAACAAGATGTTGAAGATTCTGTGCTCGATTTGTGTTGTACAATGTGTGTTGAATTGATTTAATACACAGAAGGAACAGTAGATTATTTAATAGCTGTACATTATCATTAGAATATCATATTGGGTGACTTAGCAGTTAGCTGTCATAAGTCTATTCTAGTCTGGACGTAACAAGCACAAGCTGTCGCAATTTTTTGTTTAATTTTATGGAAATGTTTCATGTTACTTATGTAATTAATTAGGAAATCATTACAGTTGCATCAACATTTATAAGTTGATTCGATCGAACTAGGCTTTATTGCAATGTCTACGTTTATTAGCCATAATAGGAAACATGTTTTATGTTAAATGCATAGTTATATAAAAGTGTCGCAATATTTTATAAGACGGTAGTTGCAGAGCAACTCTTTTGTTCGGTATTCCCCCATTTGTGATATTAATATGTGCATTACATGACGAACATTGTACATTCCGAGACATCGGCATAGAAAGAAAATTGAGTGCGACACTTGAATGACTTAGATCTAAATAATCTAATATGTGTTTTTAACGAGGGGTAAGTTATAGGTAGTGGACGATAGATCTCTAATAGACATGAATTATTTATTTGAAGCATAATACGATTAACCGACTTGATTTGATTCCATGATTAATTACAAAAGACCGATCACGAGATCAGTCTTCGCCAGTCGTGTCATTTAGTTACTTTTTTTTTGTTTTGTGGTAAGGGATTACCGCTGAGAGGCGAATGCCCCCCATCACCTCATATTTGGAAGTACTTATCAATGTTAAGTGCGTTGTTATAGTGTGTTTTATCGCACTAGATTATTTCAAACATTACCTATCCAACGGTCATTTCTTGCCTAGTTTCCGTTTGTGAACGTACTTGGTCTCTTGGGAAAATCCTTTTTAATCCTGAAATTTACAATCATTATTGCTTACCTACATAATAGTTGGCCCAATCTCATCTTATTGTTACTCTGGCTGATTTACTTGCATTAGCAGAGCTAGAAGCTACACGCTTTTACAGTTGCGTTTGGCTCTTTCCAACATTATTAGCTGGTTTGCTCGAATTTCTTATTCATAAGTAGTGTTTGTTGTTAAGGTGGACAGCGGCGGCGGTGGCTCGGCCGAAGTGATGGTGTACTCTCTCGGCTGGGGCATGGGGGAGCCGGAGCGGCGCGGCGCGGACCGCAAGCGCGGCCAGCCGGCGCCCGTCAGCGTGGTGCACACGCCGCTCTCGCCTGACGAAGGACATGAGGTGGACGTGCTGCCCCTACACAATCAGGTACTATTATACGCAATCTTATGGTAACAACATCCTTTCCGCTGCGACACATGGGATTGGAGTATCAAGGTGCGGAGCAAGCACAATCGTTTTAGTCGCTTTGCATGCGTGGGGCCTTAACTAAAAGAAAGCTGATACATCGAGCCTTTTCAGGAAAAACATCGTAAGCGTCAAGAATCACAAAACTATTTTTTGTTCGTAACCTCTTAATTAGACAGTTTTACATCTTGTCGCGATTACTCTTAAATTTTATTTTAATTTACACTTTATTGTTATAAGAAATTATTATCGTAAATGAAAAACATCGTTAATTAGGAAAGAAAAAACCCGAAAGGGTTTTACAGGAAACTGTAAAAAGTGCAAATTGTCGCTTACGATGTTCTTCCTGAAAAGGCTCGATATTTACTGCGGAAATCCGGATAAAGATAACAAATATAAAAAAATCACCACTTTGCACAACAACCTACGTCGCGTCGTAGCCGCGTAGCGCTTTCGTAGCACTCGAAATGGGATGCTTACAAGTTCGATGGCAATTCCACAATAAAAGTTTATCATGGTATTAAAAGTAGGGTGATGAATTCCAACTAAGAATCCATTGTTCAAACTTAGGAAGTTCTTCGGAACATCTATCACCTCGCCTGTTCCTTCCCAGGCACTTCGAGATAATAAGTATATTAATAATGATAAACTACTGTGAACTGTCAAAGGATTTACGGTAAGATTGATGATGCTCTTACTAAAAGTCTGTAGAAAATAATTTTTCGCTTAGTGTGAATTTTCCTTCCAAGGCAGCCATTTGTTATGATTTTTCTTAGTCTCTAATGGACATCGTAATAATAATTTAATGATACTTACATTATTTAGTTTTGGTTATAACATTTTGCTTGTAGCAGCCTCATCTACAATAATCGTTTGTCACGATAAAGCTCGAAATAGGTGAAACCACGCGCCTAAAGTATTCACTAAACAGTATTATCTGCATAATTCATTACAGACTCAAACTTTGTTTAACTTGGGCTAAGTCTGAGCCACACAAACTCCATTTATGTTCAGTTATATTTAACTTTTGCTCGCAAGCACAGTTCAAGTGCGGTTATGATATTTAGCCTTAAACCTATAAATAGAAGCTGTTGCACTTTCAAGTAATTGTATACGTATCGAGAGATGTGAAGATATTATCAGCAATAATAAAGACTTATTGTTTGCCAAAAGCCAAGTGTAGAGTTACTAAGTTCATTCACAAGAATAACTTTAGCTTTGCACAGTGATATCAGTTAGGGAGCATAGTTAACGCTTTCTGGGACACTGAACGAGACATAATAGAAGTTTTATTATATTTATTTAAACTTTTCATACTCAAAAAAGTACAAAGGCGGACTTGGGCATTCTCTACTAGTCAACCAAGGGTGGTGAAGAGATTAGATGGCAGGTGCTCTGTTTGAGAGGAACAATGCTAAAAAAAAACTATTAAAAATATATAATAATGAATTGGGTACAAATAGAATAGGTACACACGTACATAAATACGTTATAAACTTATACATATTACACATACTTACATATTTACTATAATAATATATACCTTTATTATGTATACATATACATAATACCATTTATTTCAGGCGACACAGGCCCATAGAAAAATACCTTAACCCAAACATACATCGTCGTCGGGGGATACAGTCCATAATCCCCAAAAAGGTATCGTACACAAAATCCGACGATAACGGTATTAATAACGCGGAACTTTTGGAAGGCCAGTGTTTTTTCTAAGAATTATGTCTCGACTTCTGAATACGAAGCTGTGGTCGTTTCTAGAGTAATAAGGTGATATATCGTTAATAGTGATCATTATATTGTGGTGTGAAGTGCAGTGTGCACTGTCCGGAACGTGGCGGAACGGTATTAGCAAGGAGTATTCATTACTCACGTGTCTATGGCGACAGGCAGCCTGCCGAGCACTCACTGCTCCACCATTGTCTTTGAATTTATGGTCTGTAGTCTTGCATAAACTTTTTAAGATGCATGTATTTGGACTGGCAGGTTTACAATCAGTATATTATAATGTACCTACTCTGTGGTTTACAAGGATCACAGTTGCCATGCAACCTATCTGCATTCTAAATCGCGACTGGTTAAGCGGTGTTAACCTTTTTTTACAAGGTACCTTGTTGCTTATATGCAAATCAAAATGTGCACGATGCAACGACCCGATGACCGCTAGTATATTTGTGGTCTGCTTGTAATCGTCTAGACAGGTATCACGTATGCACACGAATTATAATGGTAGTATGTTACGGTGCGGGGCGGCCCGGGCGGGTGGGTGCTCGCGCCGCGCCCAGGTGCTGCGTGAGCCCCGGCGGGTCAATGGCACCACCCGCCATACTTTATACACTATTTCTAACTCGTAAGTAATTTGATCGAATGCATACTGTACAGACTGCAACATGCCTCACGTGCTGCATTACTACCTACGTGTGAACAACGCTATACCATTTTGAGCTTAAGTTTACTACGCAGTACTGTGAATTTGTGAATAAAAATATTTTGTGACACAAAAACAATACCCAAATTGAATCGTTATCAGATAAGGACACATTCAACTCTGGTGACGATGACATGTACGTAAATACATCGATCAAATTGATGACTCATACAATTTACCTATACAAGGTTGTCAATATTTAGGTAACAGCAGCGTTTCGGTAATGATAAATGAAACAGTAAGGTTTTAATTTTTTAAAGCATGGTAATTTATAATCAGTTGCATTGTAAGTATGTAATTACCTACATACACATTGTTAAACCTTATTGATATTTCAAGGTAGAGACATGGTCTTCACGTTAACCTGAAGATCGTGAAAGCTGAAAATGGTTTAAAGTCTTGAGGTATAATTTAATTATACTCAAGAATTTAAGTAATTTCCGTGTTTACCATGGTCATGCACTCACGACATGGCAATGAAGATAGCTCTTCAATCGTGTGTCGATTTTATTAGAGCAGTAAAAACAAATGTTACCATGTATGGTTAACGCTATGTGCGTGCAGTAGGAACTCTGCAGTTTTCACTAATTGAATTATTAATTGTAATCGTTTGTGTGCAGGTGGGGGGCCACACCAGACTGCTGGTGTTAAACGACAGTACCGTCATCAAGCCGCTCAATATTCGCGAGTTGCATTTCTACCAAAACATTCCTGAAGACATCCAGAACTTCGTACCCAGATACAAAGGTGAGCATCAAACTCCTTTGCCGCCTGAAACACGATTCAATATGGCCGCCCAGTACGCTTTTACGATTCGCTGAATGCATCATGTTCATTCATTGCATCTTACATTATTTTCTTTAATTATAATGATATTATCCGTTTTTGTTGTTACATATCAAATTGTATTGTTTAATGTGTTTTGCATTTAAAGCACCAAGGAAGTTATTGATTTTCTTGATATAATAAAATGATTAAATATAACTGTTATCTGTTTTCCACAGCCTTGTGACTATCGTGTTTACGAAACATGGGTGCTATCGAATTAGCGGCTGTTATAACGATGGTTTCGAAACGGTATAATACGTGTTCGTCGTTGTTTTTGAATTTCTGTGTATAAAAATTATTATTTTTATTAATTATTATTTTTTATCTCTTGCGTCATTCGGTACTCAAGATTATTAATGCGATCGTAATTCGATTCATAAAGCTGTGAAATATGAGATTATGAGATGAGACAACAGATATTGGCTTTCCTTATTGCTTGATGTTCGTAACCATCATTTTCAAAGTGAGTTATGAGTATGAGAGAGAAGCGTGTATGTTGAATAATGCAAACCCGCCGACCGCAATATTATCAACTTTAATATCCACAGTATCGTTACCTATCTTTGTTACATTTAATATTTATGGCCTATATTATGTACCTATTATTGATATTTACTGTAATTGCTAATGTGTCTTAATATAACTATACTCATGCAAACTATAAAGCAGGCTCTTAGGTAAGTATTACTACTATAATACTATTACATATGAACGAAGAAGTGATGATTTTGTAACTGTTGTTGAAAAATATTTTACTGTGTACCTCTTTGGAACTTGTGCTTATTTTTATGATACTGTGGATAACTGATACACAAGAAAGTGTACTAAAAATTAACAAAGTACCTGGTAATCTATGCCAGCACCAGGCCACGAATATATAATAACACAGCTGTTACCCGACTCACTATAAACTATGCCCTCGGTGCACGATATGGCAATATCATTGTGTTATATTTTGCCCAACATTGTTGAAATGTAACTAAGTAACCTTCGCTCGTTAAACACATATTGCTCACATTGTGCATCCAATACATTTGAACTTTTACTTAAGTCACTGCCTTTTTCAATTTTAATTTCCAAGAATCTTATGTGAAGCTAATGTGAAGAGATAATGTGAAACCGTAATCGTTATTTGTGTATTTATTTTTGGTTTATTTTATTTTGCTGAATAGAGAAACTTCTGGTCAACCTTGATAATTGACCTTAGTGTACGTAACACGGAATATTGAGCATTATTCACATTTCGTGCAATGGAATGCTCTGTTTGGTTTGGTGTCGTATTTGTTAGTTGCACTAGTAGACGTGAGAACACCTGGTAACAACAAGTAAAAGTTCAATGTATGTAAGCGAGCGCCACTGGGTTGGGGCCGGTGTGGCTCGAGCAGATGGCGGCGGGTTTGGGTGCGAGCGCGCGCGCGGGAGCGGGAGCGGGAAGCCTGGGGTCAGGAACACAATATTAGTTTCCTTGTTGTCGCAAGGGCTGCGGCGCTGCGGCGGGCGGAGCGACGCCGGCGGCGCACCACACTACCGCCCCTAATAGCGCCCTAGCGGTAATTTTACATTTTGGGTTTGTAAACCTTTACTTAAAAACTACACCCACATCATACTTATACATACACGCATACACCTACATGCATTGTCTACTTACTGCAATATAAGTTGTTTCACATACACGTTTACCTAGTCAGCTACACGTTACACGATAACACGAGACACGATACAAAAGATATACAAACCCTGTTTAAAAACAAAGTAACTTATCACTTCCTCATCAAATAACGCTGCCAACTTGCACTATAGTAAGTTAATATTGAATTTACGAACGTAGATAGTGGATAAAGTAACTCATTGAATGTCCCAAAGACGAACCAGCGTCCACTGGCCAGCTCCGGGTCGGAACCCGACTGGGCATGTTCTGAGTTTTCAAATCTCCTATCGTTGCACAATCTTCATCCATTTACTATAAGACAGTGCATACTATGATCTTTTTGATTTTTTTAGTTAACGACCCTTGTTTTTCAATATTCTATTGGAAGCAAACTGATAATGTTTGTCGAGATCTATGTTTATAATAGTTGTGGTGTGTGCGTGTGTGCTAGCGAACACTAGTATTGATGGCGAGGCTGTTTGTTTCAGGCGTGATGCAGGCGTCTAACTCGGGAGGGCCCAAATTGGACAAGCGGTACTCTCCATGTTTCCGCGACGAGAACGGGCGCAAGGCGTCGCTGGGCGGCAAGCGCAAGCGCGACGACGTGTTCAAGTGCGTATCCGCGCGACACGCGGCCGACAGACCTCCTCGACACTTGTCATGTGTCCTTTATCATATTTCAGAAGCTTTGACGTACGCCGGCCCGCCGCCGACGTCGCCATTAATTCATTCGATCGCATACTTACATGATATCCCACTAACGCGTGAGTGATGCACGACCATTCACGCTGCGAGCCTCCGATGACTTGCGTCGTGGAGTCGTGGTAATGATATCTATAATTTGATTGAAATGTAACAATATAACAGATAACAATAAGTCTGTGTTTCATTAGCTCCTGTACTATCTGTCAATCGTAGCTTGTGTCCCCGTGACGGAATAATACAACTTAACTTTTCTAATTACAGGTTCAAGGTTCATCGAAATGGCAATGCAAGCGAGGTGCTTAAAAGCATTGCGCACATGGACAATTCAAATAAGCAGTGTAAGTGCCACTATATCTCTATTAAACCAATTTACCCTTGTTAATCCAAAAAAGGAATTATCTAATATACTAACCGTCAGTTATTGATGATGCAGATTTCCTGATGATGGAGAACATAACATCGTCGTACCGGCGGCCGTGCGTACTGGACCTGAAGATGGGCACGCGGCAACACGGCGACGACGCGTCGGCCGAGAAGCGCAGCAAGCAGATCGCTAAGTGCGCCGCCTCCACGTCGGCCACGCTCGGCGTGCGCCTGTGCGGCATGCAGGTACGACTTGGGAAGCGCACACGGATTATATCTCATTGTCAGCTGGACGGAGCCACATTCATCCAACCGCTGACGCTCATTTCATTCATTTATGCCAGTCGGTGTAAAAAGACTTAGCATAAAGCCAAAATCTATATTTCCGAAAAAAAAAGAAAAAAAATTGGAGTGACTTTCAGGCAATGTTACCAGATAAGAAAACGTAAAATACAGTAGCATAGCTTGAAAATTATAATGTCCTCGTCAAAAATCAACAAAAATTTCCAAAAAATACGGTGTTTGTATGATATAACTGATGCCAAAATTACAGTGTTTGTATGAAATTGTAGAAAATTCATTACAGTAAACAACATGAAAATACAGTAAATCTACTGTAATTACAGTGTATCTGGCAACGCTGCTTTCAGGTATCTCCATAGCCTGTAGGTTTCCAAGTTTGGTGTAGTACAAAAAAGTAATTGCCGTGACGGGAAGAATATGTGATTGTCGGCTCCGTGATCAGTCATTTTTCATCCTGTACACTGCCTGTTCGAGTACTCATTCAGATATTTGTATGTGCAGGTGTATGTGCCCGAGACAGGCGCGTGTGTGCGGCGCGACAAGTACTGGGGCCGCGCGCTGTCGGAGAGCGGCCTGCGCGAGGCGCTGCGCGACTTCTTCGCGGCCGGCGGCGGCCTGCGCGCGCGCGTCGTGCGGCACGTGCTGCGCGAGCTGGACGCACTGCGCCGCGCCATCGCCAAGCAGACCAGCTATAGGTTCTACTCGTGGTTAGTACTCATTGACAATGTTGCGCGTTGTTAGATATACCTTACCCTGATCTTCTCTGCTTGTCAAGTTTGATCCTAACTCTCAAAACTAACTTGTAATATGTTTGCGATCGCAGCTCACTGCTGATAGTGTACGAAGGTGACGTGGTCACCGAACTGTCCGACGAGGCGAGTGGCGTGACCAGCGAATACGACGCCGACGCGTCCAGCAGCTCCGCTGAGCTGGCGCCGTCGCCCGGCCACTTCGACATGTCCACCCTGCACGACGAGATATCCACCGAGGGCGGCGGCCGCGAGCCATTCCAGCCGCACTCCGAGGAGACCATGGGTGGCTACGAGGACGGCGAGCTGGCTGGCCACTCGCCGCGCCGTCAGCCGCCCAGCCCCGACTCGGCCGACAGCTGGATGGCCTACTCGTCCACCAGCAGCGAGTCGTGGCGCGGCGAACCGCCCGCGGCGCCGGCCGAGGCACGCGGAAAGCGGGCGCGCACGCGCACGCCGCGCGAGCCCCGCCCCGCGCGCGCCGAGCGCGTGGACATCCGCATGATCGACTTCGCGCACACGGCCTTCGCGGGCGCCGACGCCGAGTCCCCACTGGCCACGAACACGCCGCACCACGGGCCCGACTGCGGGTTCCTCACCGGCGTAGACAGCCTCAAACGTCTGCTCACGGAGATCTTGCCGCCGCAGCCCTACAGTTAATGAGGCGCCGGCTGGGCCGCGGGGCCTCACCCTAGAAAAAACGTTAAAAAATAACCTCCTTTCGGACGAAATTCTGAGAGAGCTGTGATCGCGTCGGACGCTTGACGTCGGGGCGGCGCCCTCGCGCGCGCTCCGCAGTGGAAATCTTTCGGAAGTACGTTTAGTTCGCCGATGGTGAGTTTCGATGTTGTTGAAATGTATATTATATTTGAATGTAAAAACTATTTTCCTCAAAAATTTACCGTTCGACTGATGTAACTTTAAAAGTAGACAAATTAACTAACAGGTCGCTGTGTATTTACATAAAAAGGATTTAGGTACGCAGGGTATTTTCCATTTGTACGTTTCGTGGCTGCCAAAGCACGATTTAAGTAACGATTTCTTTTTATGTAATTGCATAGTGATATCGCACTTAGTGAATGTTGGCGGTACAAACTATGTTAATTTAATGTTTAAAACTATTATAATTTGATGTGGGACCCAGTAGGTATTCTTAAAACGTGTATTTATAAGTATTACTGTTAAGTTATTCCAGATTGACGTGCTTTGAGTTGTTTTAGCGTAATGATTGGTTTCTGCACGAGTGCTTAATCAATGTGATTACCTTCAAATTAACATTAGACATTCCCTGCCACTGCTGAAGGGCGTGATTCTATGAACAGTAATCTTACAGAAACTGTGTGTCTGTCTCTACACTGTATACTTTGTATTTTCCATTTGAAGCTCACATTAGATTTGATGTTTACATGTAATTAAATGATATTGTATTCCGTAATGGTTCAGGTACAGGTTTGAGCTATTCAGCCCAGTCAGCGAAGCCAAAGTAATATAAATAAAACTTATACCTAGAC
Source organism: Fissipunctia ypsillon (assembly GCA_947568875.1). NCBI lineage: Eukaryota > Metazoa > Arthropoda > Insecta > Lepidoptera > Noctuidae > Fissipunctia > Fissipunctia ypsillon. The sequence continues at coordinate 7,018,947 of OX387657.1, forward strand.
CAGAAAACGGTTTCCATAGTAGAAAATATAAATTGATTAAAATTGGTGTTTAGAATTTAAATAGTCCATTAAGTGTCGATTCAAAGTTTGCGATGAGTTATTTAAATCATTTAAAGTTAATTGGATGTGTGACTTGTGTTTTATATTCTAGATATACTTAGTTAAAATTTAATATCTGAAACGTGTCCTTGCGCATGTGACGTACACATGTGGCACACATCTTTGGACAAAAGCAATTATATTTAGCCTAACAGTATTATAAAGTAGCTGCCAGAGTTAGTAGAGCATGACCATATCGATCGGTTGCGGTATAAGAGACGACGTTTGTTTGTGGATGTGTTCTGCATGTGGAAATGTGTAATAGGGTGCCAGTTCGCAACTACGGTGCCGGAGGTTGTAAATGAATCTAGAAATTAGTCTCCATGTGTAATGTTGCGATGAGTATTCAAAGTGGGTCAGTGTAATCAGCTAGTTTCGCGCACGGGCGATGCATGTGTGCACTAGCCGCACCAGCGTTAGCCAACATTCCTTCGTGCTGCATTCGTCATTGATTGTCCTTTTACTTTTTTTTTATTAGTGGGATAAATTTTTGAAAAGTACCTGGTTTAATTAGGATGCTAGGTTGTATTGCAAATTATCATTTATGTCTGTTATTTTAAATAACTGTATGACACTATTTTGTTAATTAAATTTTAGGTATTATTTGTTTGTTTCATTTGAAATGTTATACCAAAACACACATTATCATCACGTCTGTATTCCCCATGTCTAGTTCACTGTTTGATTCTGTATCAACCAAAGGTCGACAGGTAGCAAATGCCTAAGGGTGCTTTTTGAGATATAAATGTAGCCAAGCTGGGGAGACACTCTCCGATCGGCCACCTATGAACCCTTATATCTTTTGAACCAGTGACCGACAGATTCTGATATTTCGGTACCAGAAGTATCAATTAACGTAAGGGACATTTTGGCGAAAATGAGTTATTTATAGGATGTCTGGTAATTAGTGACCGATACTTAAACACATGATTGTACTCATGATAACAAACAACTTTTACTATGGGACCAAACCTGAAATCGTGAAAAAAAATCAGCTGCTCCCTACATTTATGCTCGCATAATTCGTTAAAATGTAGAGACCAGCTGATTTTTTTGTTCACGATTTCAGGTTTGGTCCCATAGTAAAAGTTGTTTGTTATCATGAGTACAATCATGTGTTTAAGTATCGGTCACTAATTACCAGTCATTCTATATATCATTGAATTTAGAATTTCCTGCTCTATCGATTGGTATTGTTAAAATTTCTCTATCGTTAAAAAAATGTCCCTTACAGTACACATTTTTGGACTGCGTAAAACGATTTATGACAAAAAAAAAAAATTAACAATATCATTTTTTCTTCTCAGGAAAATAAAGTAAGTCATCGTATTACATAATTTACACCTTTACCCTAAACCTCAAATTAGGAAATTTAATTTTTTAGGTGTTAGCTAATCTGTAAAACATGAAACTAACATATAAATTTGACAGACTATTTCTATGGTGTTAAAATACCGTAAATTTTAGTAGATCTATAGTAACATCAAATTCCAACACTGTAAAACTGCTTGGCAATAGAATTACGTATACTTTTCTATTTCTTTTGCTGCTTACACTATGCTCGACGGTTTGCATATAAAATATTAGTAACGTAAGGCACAACTAAACATCTTTTTTTAATGTACGGGACATTATATATTTTAAACCACTGGGCATTCCTAAATCTTTCGTTTATAGCATGAAAGAAGAGGAAATTCTTAGAAACTTTGCTTTAGACACAATTAAAATTGGAGCAGACAGTAAAAAGACAGATTTAAAAAAATAAAATCGTTTTTTGGCTCTCCTGAAAAACCGTGGGTTGTCCCTTACATTAATTGATACTTCTGGTAGGTATCGATTTGGCGACTGATTCCGACTAATAGGTGACAAAATATGGGAGAAAACAGATCTTCGCTAGGTGCCCTAGTTTTTGAGATATAAATAGGGCCAAGCTGTGGAGACTCCAGATCGAGCACCATAAACCTTTATATCATTTGAACCAATGATCGACAAATTCTGATATTTGGCGACAAATTTCGACTAATTTTTTGTGTTATCAAAATTAAAATCCCTGATGGTGGCCAAGCCACTGTCAGTCACACCACAGGCTCGCCTGTACCGGAAACCTGTTTCTTTATGTAAGCACCCCAAGACATTAAAGTCCCGCCTCTGTACATTGACAATAAATAGTAAATAAACTGAGTTATGATTTGTACATTACTAATCAAAGAAAAACAGGTATTCTATCATTGTCACCATAATAATAAGGTGGTAATGAATGTCCAATCTTTATTATTATTTTTTTCCTTTTTCATCATTTATTTTCTCTATTTTTATTTTTATCTTGTTTACACATAGATAAATGTGCATGCTGTGGTCTCCTGAAGGAGCACGTGTAAAAGAACATCTTTTTAACAGACTTCAAAAAAAGGAGGAGGTTCTCTCAGTTCATCGGGAGTGTTTTTTTTAAAGATTGTTTTTTTTTTTTATAATTGTGATTAATATTGTACTAGCTTCTTCCCGCGACTTCTTGCGCGTGGACTTAGTTTATATCGGTATATACAAGCTCATCCCCCTATGTCACCCACTTCAAATTTTATTTTCGCGGGCAAAAGTAGCCTTCTCCAAGGTCCCATCTATCTCTGTACCTACCAAAATTCATCAAAATTGATTCACTGCTTAAAGGCGTGAAAACGTAATAGACAGACAGAGTTACTTTCGCATTTTTAATATTAGTTAGGATTAATAATTATGTGTATCCTTTGTTGAATATCCCAAATAAATAAATATATATATGATGATGAATGATCGACTATGGACTAACTGTTTTTTCCTTATGGGCAGACGAGGCAGTATGGTATAGGCATGGAATCAGTATGTACCAGGCACAATGTATTTAAAAAAAAATATTTCCCGCCATTTTGCCTATTCGGTGAGACGCAGAACTTACGAAAGTTTTGCGATTTTCAGTTTTCACACAATATTTATGCATTAAATTATTAATAAAACATGGAGGAAGTAAACGATGTACAAGCTTTGGAAAAAATCTCTAGTGAAGTTGATGAATCTCAAATAAAGGTCATTCTTTCGAGCCAATGCATCAAAGGTAAGACAAAAAGCAGTTGTTTTACTCTTTACAAAAAATTATTACGCCTGATGTACAAATTAATAGTAAAATATCCTCGTCTTATCAGCTATCCAAAAGAGTATACGAGTTAATACAAAGTCATGGACTAGGTAGGTACATTATGAAAATCGTTTTTGATTCAGTACAGGAAGGCGTGCGTTTCACAAAAAGGTGATAATTCGAAAAATCAAAATTATATTTTTAATCAATATCAATTTAAAAACTTTAATTACGCTGATTTCGCACGTCTTGTTCGATGTGCTACCCTCGGTTTCGAATACACTTCGGTTTTTGTGATTCTTGATGTTCTTGTTGCCCTAATCTGGTCCGTCGCATGTGTTATCTTCTCCCTTGGTTCTTCAATTGATTTTTACTGGGGTCACATAAACTAGGTCTTTCACATGACCCCAAACGTCTAGCGGCGTCCCCGCCGTGCCCTATCCATCAGTTTGGATAGTTTTCATCTAGCAATTGTCGAATTGTGATTCGGAAGTGGGCTGGACATCCGTTATGTTGATATATATCATGTTTGCACTTCTTTCTCCCGGTACATCCGTGAGCAGTGCTGTTAAATGATTTCTTAGGAAATCTTCATAAAGTTCCCCATTTAGTGTTTGGGGTAAAATATTAACTTGTCGTCGATAATACCCATCCAAATATTAAGCGAGAACCTACGCTGGAATGCGATTGGTTTCAGTTTCTTAGGGTTTGCTCCTGCCTACGGTGTCCAGTAAAGTTGTGATACTCATTGAATCGGTCCACAGAATGTTTTTTAACCCTTTAACAGCCTACGACGGATTAATCCGACAAATATTTTCGTGTCCATTTCGCCAGGGTCGTATATTTACGACAACAAATATCGTAATGATTCAAGTTGCCCGGCGCTGGGGGCACGACAACTGATATGAAGTCGGGCGGTTAAAAGGTTAAAAAGTGTCGGCACTTAGCATAAAACGACAAAATTCAGCCGTCTCGGCGGATCTCCCTCTTTTAATGACTGGACGGGTTGGTAGTGGTATGGATGTAGGCCTGACAAGTGAACTACAGACCAGACTTTCTACTGTGATGTTTGTCGATATGTTGGGGTCGTTAATAAAACGTTGAAAAATCAGCTCCTCGTCCTCAGCCGTGTATCTTCGGGAACGAGTAGTGTCGTCGTGTAAGTCGACCCGAAGACAGTAATGTGTGGGAGTCGGCGGTTGGAAAAGCGAAGTTGATATTCTCTCCGCGCCTCAGCAGCGTCGCCGTTACAAAGTCCGTAACAGTACATTATGTCAGCGTATTCAGGATTAGAATATGCAGCCATAGTCAGCACTTATGAAGGCACAGCACAAGAGCAAGATACCTACGTGGCAACAGTTAGGGCGCGTTCCCACTATGTCGTGACGATTAATTTATCGTTGGACGACTGTCGTCTCTAGCTGTTCCCATTATATCGACTGTTTATTGACAATCTGTCGTCACTGCAAAAAAAAGTCGTGGACGACAGTTAATCGTGTCGTCCTATATGTGAACACCTCCATCTAAATACACAAGCCACGACGCTTTTAACGACACGATAATCTGTCGTCACGACATAGTGAGAACGGGGCCTTAGGGAAATAGCCAGATAACAAAACACGAGCTTGCGCGACGTAGAGTTGAAATTAACTAACGCTGACTTGCGAAGTCGCACCACGTGTCATGCCGAGAGAACAATAGTGCCCAATCAAACAAAGCTTGCTGAGTGTTTAGAGTTCAACTACGAATAATACGAATACGAAACAATAGGTTGACCGTCTCGCTCTTCCCTATCACCATGCAAAAGTATTGACAATCATACCTTTGTGAATAGCTGATAAGACCAGGGGGCCAACCACCACATCTTAAAGCAGTATTATTTTAATATTACTTCAGTGTGAGAAAGAGATGGAGCTATACAGGATGTCTAGCTCCATATCTTTCCCACACTGAAGTAAGATTACAATAGGTGGTCTAGCTCTAGAAAATTTTCCTAGTAATTTGTACATCAGGCGTAGTATTTTTTTTTGCACTAGACAATATTTTTATGAAGTAATGGCAAAAATTACAAAAAAATAAATGTTTATATTTTAGTCATCTTCGCCAAACTTTTAGTCATTTTTGAACTATTAATTATTGACAAAGATCTGCTACGGCATCAACTATGATAATACCTACCTAAAGCCTACCTAAAGCGAAAGCAATATTAGCTACTTTTAGTTTATTTACATATTTAGCAGTTATTTATATTCGTTTATTTATTTTCTTTCTTATCTATTTACATTTTTAAATATTTCTAATAACAATATATACAAAAAAAAAAACATTTAAAAATATAAAAAAATAGAGGTCCGCCGGTATCGGGAGCAGAGTCCAAGCTACCGGTGGTTAGGGCTGCAGAGACAGGAACCTCCTCACAATACGAGCCGTATCGAGGAGTACTGCCTTCTGGATCAGGCTCTTGATCCAACCGCCTAACGACAGCCTCGAGAGATGTTGGTCGAGGCTTTCGGCCATCAGGCCATTGGCCGTTACAACAATCGGCACAATGACAGCCGAGGTCACATTCCACATGTCAACAACCTCGTGTGCTAAGTCGAGATATTTTATTTGTTTCTCTTTCTCAGCTTTCACGAGGTTCTCGTCATGTGGAATGGTATCATCGATAATCATTGCGCGGCGCGCTAATCGATCTATCACCACTATATCAGGCTTATCAGGCTTTATTTATATTATTAATATTAATTGTATTTGTATTTTATGACATCTGATGATGATTCTTTTTACTCTGCCATTGATTCCTCTAGCTCATCTGTAAATGCAAGTTTTAGCTCCTTGACTGATACCATTGGTGACTTTGTGCGTCGGAGCTTCAGCCAACAAAAAGGCCACTTATTTAATGTCTGCCACATAAATGCGCAGAGTGTCCCAAGTCACTACAGTGATCTGTTGGACACCTTTACCGGCGCCAATGCCCATGCCGTTCTGGTTTCTGAGAGTTGGCTCAAACCTCATCTTCTCTCCACCACCTACTCTCTTCCAGGTTTCACTCTTATCCGCAATGACAGAATTGGAAAGGGAGGGGGTGGTGTAGCTATCTATCTTCGTAGCGATTTCCCTTTCAAAATCGTTGCCTCATCCCTCTCACAGTACCATGCCTCCGCCGAGTACCTCCTTTTAGAAGTCTACGTCAAAGGCGTCAAGACCCTTCTTGGGGTTGTCTATTGTCCACCCGCCGTTGACTATTTTTCCGAGCTCGAACTGGCGCTAGAGTCCGTGGGGTCAGAGTATGCACATTGCGTCATCATGGGCGATTTCAACACTGACCTTGCTCACCGCACCCCTCGATCCCGTAAACTCCTTCACATCATTGAGTCCGTCAGTCTCCATATACTTCCACTGCAACCTACCCATTTCAATACCTCAGGCGATGACACTTGGCTCGACTTAATTCTCACGTCCACTCCCTCCCTAGTTCCCTATCATGGTCAGTGTCCTGCTCCTGGATTTTCCCAACATGACCTCATTCTCCTCTCCTATGTCCTAAAACCGCCTAAACCTGTCCCAAAAGTTCTACACATGCGGAGTTTTGCGCGCATGGACATTGAGAAGCTTCGTCAGGATGCGTCAGATATCAGTTGGGATCACTTGGCAGCGGCGACAGCTGTAGACGATAAACTGCGCATTTTCAATCGGGCGGTCCTTGCTCTATACGACAGACATGCTCCTGTTAAAAAAATTAAACTTCGGCGTCCTCCTGCTCCTTGGATGACGACCGGGGTTCAAATGGCGATGAGGCGCAGGGATCGGGCCTTTCATAAATTTAAAAAGGATCGCAGTGAAGCAAATCGGAACTTTTTCAAAGTTGCTAGAAATCGGTGTAATCAGATGATACGTAACGCTAAGCGCCGCCATATTCTCGAGAACATATCTTCTTCTTCACCTGCTGATATCTGGAAGTTCCTTGGTACTCTTGGTATCGGCAAACCACGTCATGTGGATTTTCCTAATACAATTGGCCTTGATGATATCAACCGTCACTTCACAACCACTTGTCATTTGGATTCCCAAATGTTGTCCCAGACGGTCAATTTCATTACTGGCTTAGCTAGTCCCATCATAGAACCATTTCACTTCTCTCCGGTCACCTTGGACGAAATTAAAAAGACCATCCTGTCCATAAAATCCAAGGCTGTGGGGGATGACGGCATCAGTCGTAGTATGGTCGTTTGGATCCTCGATACCCTACTTCCTCCGATTACCCACATCATAAACTTTTCTCTTGATTCCGGACAATTCCCATCCCTGTGGCGTATGGCCTATGTCCGCCCGCTTCCTAAAGTTTCAAACCCCTCCCTGCCCACTCACTTTTGACCCATTTCCATTCTCCCATTCCTGTCTAAAGTGCTTGAGGCCTGCGTTCACAGACAGTTTGCGGGGTTTGTTCACCGGAACAACCTTGTTAGCTCGTTTCAGTCTGGATTCAGGCCTGGGCATAGTACAGCTTCCGCTCTCCTTAAAGTGACTGGTGACGTTAGAGAAGCGATGGAGGATACTAAGGTTACTGTTTTGGTTTTAATTGATTTCTCCAATGCCTTTATCGCTGTCAGCCACGATATTCTCCTTGCTATGCTCTCTCATCTCATGGTTTCGTCCGAGGTTCTGGAATGGTTCTCTTCTTATCTTCGGGGACGCCGGCAGTCGGTTCGCGTTGATGAAAGCTCTTCGAGTTGGCGTGACCTGGATGCTGGTGTTCCACAAGGTGGTATTCTTTCTCCATTGTTATTCTCCATCTTCATTAATTTTATAACTCACTGTCTTCGGTGTTCGTATCATCTTTATGCCGATGATCTTCAATTGTATACAGCTGCGCGGGTGGAAAGTTTATTGGATGCTGTAGCAGATGTAAACCGAGACTTAGATGCAATCAAAAAGTGGTCTGATAGTTTTGGGGTATCAGTGAACCCCTCAAAGTGTGTAATTGGAAGCTCGCGCATGATGGGTAGGGTGACGCTTAGCTCTCTTCCTCCTCTCATTTTCAATGGTACCGTCATACCCATTACCCCTACTGTGAAAGATCTCGGTTTGCATCTTGACTCGACGCTTAGCTGGCAGCGCCAGGTCTCTAATGTTAGTCAAAGGGTCAACGGTACTCTACGATCTCTGTATCGTCTGAGAAACTTTTTGCCCGCTAAGACGAAAACTATGCTTGTGCAGACTTTGATTTTCCCTATCATTGACTATGGTGACGTGTGCTACTTTGACTTGAATGCGGTGTTGCTGGATAAGCTTGACAGACTGCTTAACAATTGTATCCGGTTCATATTCAACCTCAGAAAATATGACCATGTGTCGAGCTACAGGTCTGAGCTCAAATGGATGCCCATTCGCCAGAGAAGAAATTTGCGTGCTTTGACCACGCTTTTCTCCCTTCTTAACTCTCCCACTCCTCCTTCTTATCTAGTGTCTCACTTCCAATATCTATGTTCTTCACACGCTAAGAATCTTCGTTCTTCTAACAATCTTCTCCTACTCTGTCCTTCTCATACTTCTGACTTTGTTCATTCTTCCTTTCATATTCAGTCCATTCTTCTTTGGAATGCGCTACCTCTTGACATCAGGATGGCCACCAGTCGGTATGCATTTAAGCGGAGATTGCGGAGTTATTTTCAAAATAAATAGCGTAGAGTCATCTCAAAACCTCTCTCTCTTGAATTTGTATATAATATATATATATAATATAGGTATATATTATAGTAAATATGTATGTATGTGTATTATAAGTTTATGACTTATTTATGTACAAATTGTTCCATTTCTAACAGAGCACCTGCCATCTAATCTCTTCACCACCCTTGGTTGACTGGTAGAGAATGCCTAAGGCATTAAGTCCGCCTTTGTACTTTTTTAAGTGTGAAAAGTTTAAATAAATAAATAAATAATAACTTAAATTTCAGTACAGTCGCACCGTAAATCATTGTTAAATTAGCTTCAAATAATTTAATCTGGGATTTTTCATTAAAAAAAAACTTTTAAGGGGAAGCGCCTATGTAGCCCGCGAAATTCAAATTTTCTTACGATTTTTGCAATTTGCAGCTCAGTGTCTGGGTGTATGTTGATAAAAAAGTGATTCGCGACCGTAACAAATATGTATTTACAGAATTATAATCATTAGAATCAGAAATACAATTCCTTATTTAGTATAATCCTGAAATGTCAAGATTTCATGAAATAGTCATTTAATAGAATTACTTGGTCTTATGGAGTTGTATTGATGACTTTAATGAATATAATTCTGTAAATACATATTTGTTACGGTCGCCAATCATATTTTAATCAACATGCAACCACAATACAATACAACAATACTGACCTGCAAATTGCAAAAACGTAAGAAAATTTGAATTTCGCGGGTCACCCTTGAGCTTTCACCTTAAACATTAAATTGAACTCAAAAGCTACTGAATTTCGCTAGAACTGGTGGCTTAATTTGTTGCATTTTAACCCTACTATGACGCCCTGCAAGGAATACGTCGAGTTACCAGTAGATAACCCTGTATAGATAAGTCCAGGTTTCTTCACGATGTTGCTGACCTTTGCTGTACTTAATTAGTCCTTACCAACTACTCCGTGGTAACCTATTACGGTGCCGGTGGTGAGGAGCTGGGTTATTCTGCAGCACCAAAATTGACTCGAGGCTGGTTTCAGCTCAAGCATTTTTGCTTGACAAGCTGAAGAAGCAGGCTGAACGTCACAAAGAAACCTGTGGATTCATTAGCAGCGCTAATTTGAAACTTGAGGCAGACATTAAACAGGCTGAGCAAGAGATACACAGGTTGGTATGATAGACATTTTTTAAAGGTTTTTTTAACAGACTTCAAAAAAACCGGCCAAGTGCGTGTCGGACCACGCACAGTGAAGGGTTCCGTAGTTGGGATGAGTTTATCCCAAGAACAAACTTAACTTTGTAGTTAAAAAACATGTTCTCTAATACATTCCAACTGAAAATGTAAGTTGGTCGACTACTACTCGTTAACTTGTAAAGCCTACTTAGCTGTGATACTTTTCCTTTTAACTTCGTTGTACATATATGCTACCGAGAATTCTTTCACACATCCAGAACTAACCGTTTAGCTGGCAGCGGGGACACACTCGACTCTAACAAAAATTAGCACTTTAAAGCTTAATATTTCAGAAACGGATCCTTTAATCGAAAAATAGTTTTCACAAACCCACAATATTTTTGAAAGACCTTTCTAACAACACCCCATACCATGGAGTAGATGAGAAAAAAAAACATCTCCACTTTACGTGTACAGGAGGTACCCTAAAAAAATTATTTTACTACTTTGTCGGCGTGATTAATATGTTATAATTATCCATGCCAAATTATAGCTTTCTAGTACTAAGATTCTCTGAGCTAAGCTGCGGACGGACGGACGGACATGGCGAAACTATAAGGCCCACCCTAAAAAGGAGGACGTTCCTAGTTCGTCGGAATCTTCTTAAGGTTTTAACTCTTTGGGAAAGTGTACGAAAATGTAGTTGTAGTCATTGTGGGACGAGGCACCTTTGCCTTATTGGTCTAGCTAGACTTCTAGAGAGTAGTGGTGGCCCATTTGTAACGGACGCGAGTTAGGATTTGTAGGCCGTGGCTTCGATCCCAAGCAGGCACTTTACTTTGTGTAAACTATTTCATCACCACTGCTCTCAAAACGGTGAAGGAAAACATCGTGAGAAAACCGGCATGTCCTAGAATCGAATATTCAAAGACATGTGACATCCGCATTATATGCAGGGTGTGGAGTAGATAGTGGTCCATCGTTAAGGGGTCAATACACCGTATATTTAGCTATCACATACCACAATTTGAACCATTTTTTTCCATAGGTGTTTCCGACAGAAACACCTATGGAAAAAATTGGTCCCGCGCACTGGGCCCGCGTGATTATGCTAGACTTCTACAAACTACATAATTATTAGTATTAAATCCTCCTACCTCCTGTCCTTTGATGATCACGAGTTGACCGGTATCTCTTCAGTAGGTATTTTGATAAAAAAATATTTAGCCGTAGATTAGAATAAAAGGGTTTTGACCTAGTTTCACCATACAATATTAGTTAGTTTAATCTTCTATTAAAATGTTAACGGGACATTAAAAGTAGCGAGTGTTTCACCAAGCGCTAAACTGTCTTAATCAGGCGTTACATTTAATTGCTGGCCTCTCTAGGGCAGGCTACATTACACACACCCGACATTTAGTCAGTTGTCAAAATCATCGAAATGAAAAACGCGTCTACATATATTAAGAGGATATCGCGCGCACAGTGGCGCCCTCGTCGTTTGTTTGATTATTTCTTTTATTTTAGAATGAAAATGCAGAAAATAAGCACGTTATGTTGCGCTCCACAAGACTATACGTTATTATTATTACAAACAGTAGTTTTACAGTCTTAAGATTTATTATAATCTATAAAACGGAGCTTAGTGGCCACTATTTTCCGTTTTAAGGATTATAATAAAACTTAACAATGTATAACTACTGTTTGTAATAATAATAACGTATAGTCTTGTGGAGCGCAACATAACGTGCTTATTTTCTGCATTTTCATTCTAAAATTAAATTAAAAACCAAACAAACGATGAGGGCGCCACTGCGCACACGGTATCCTCTTAAACGGCTAGCTAAAATGATGCAATGTCAGTGACATTGCGACTTTTTATTTTTGTTGCTTTGACAACTGACCCATATAAGAGTGAATGATATCTACATCCTAACGCCAGGTTTCGTAATGTGGTGTTATTTTTCTGGTGGAACGTAAATACCATTAAAATCGATGTTTAATGGCTGATTTACTAATGTCTGATTATGAACAGATTGGTGAAATTAGCTCAAGTAAATTAGAGAACATAAATAGATTAGTTAGCACATTCGTTTTGTTTCTACATGAAAACTTCATATAAATATAGGTATTTGAAGTTCGTGAAGAGATGTAGTAGGTATAACTGGGATCAGTTATTATCGCCTTTCAGTAAACAATTGTAGGTACACGTACATAGTAGGATATAACGAGCCTGGAAATAAATGTCTTAGTTTGTATGTCTTTAAAATCGTAACCCCCATAATCATAATTAATTTGCTTTAGGTTCAACGAGCGAAGAAAGGTAACCACGAAGGTTGATACGATAGGCGTAAGAATTAAAATAGATGATTAAAAGTCTAGTGTGGTACCTATCGCACAGTCAACCGAATGTGCTAAAGGCGGTTTTCGTAGATCAAATATTACTAAAGACGTGCGGTTGGCCGTACTACCAATTTAACCGGGATAGGCAGCGAATTAAGATATCATTCTTAATTCGTTGGGGATAGGTGATAATGGCCCGGCAGCTATATGTGAGACTCCAACTTGCATTAGCACAACACTTGCAGAACTACTACTTGAGGATATTGCCAATTAGGTACAACATGTAAGGCACATACACCTGACACCGCACACGGGCTGCTTTTGCCGATTATCTTATGTGTAATAACCACCCACCTGAAATATGGTGCGACCATTTTAGCTGGGAATCGCTCGACTATATTAGTACCTATTGCATTAGTTGTGTTTGAAGACAATATTCTAGACTTCAATTCAAATATTTTTCCTTCGGTTTATTTCAGTATGCTCATAGCTCAAGAGACTATTAAATCGGCCAATGTAGAAATGAAAAAAGAATGGCTAGTAGCTAAAGAACGGAAGACAGACATTACAGAGCGTATTGAGGAGGGCACAAAGAGGTACGAAGAGCTATGGCTAGCATGTAAAGCTAGATATGAAAGTATACCTTTCGTACAAAAGCTACTCCGTGCCACAGAAAAGGTACAGGCACAAAATAATGATATCGACGGTATTGATAAGCAAATAATATCTCTTTACGAATTGATGAAAACGCGACGTGAAGCCTACATCGATTTGGATAGAAAACGCTGCATAGAACTAGCAAATTTCATGGTTAATGAAATGCCTAACACTATGAAGATTATAACAGAGAAATCTGAGAATATTACTGATATGACAAGACAAATTAGAGAAATGATTGAAGAGCAAAATACCGCGAGTGATGCTGCAGTAATAATAGCAGCCGTAGAACCACAGAACTTAGAAACAATTGCAAATAAGAACAAGGACGCAGTCAAAGATGATGATGATCTAAATAAAAGTGATGACGATGCTTTGGTATTTCACATGATTATTCCAATGTAGCTATATAACCTTTGTATTGTACTTTATTGAATGGTTTTTCCTTTCTTCCAGATACCAAAGCTAGAGCTGACTAATTTCGATCTCGATATTATAGATGTCAATTTAGAAAGGGTAAGGTAACATAATTTTTATTTTGTAATTGAAATAAAATTCCACTAATAAATACAGTATTTTTAAAACCACACAGGCAAAGATGAAGAACGATGAATTACCTAATTCTATGGTAACGACAGATCCTACGGATAATTTGGTGAATAATAAAATTGACCAATACCATGAAGATGGAAAAGCATATGAATATGTGATTTCTCCATATTTTAATTCCTATAAAGAAAAGGAATCACACAACTTCTCTAAAAGGAAATTGATTAATATTCTTGAAGATGTTCATATAAATAATGACGAAGTATACAACATTGTGAAGAAAGTGAATCCAGAAAATCTTCGAAAAATTAATGAGATTTCCGTGGATGTAACTGAAAACGTTAGAGAGAAACCAACATTTTTAAAGGTACCTAATATACCTATGTATCTATTTCGTACATCCTGGTTTTATTAGGGTTCTGAATCCGATTTAGGCTTGTTCACTTTACTGTTGTTTAGCCCTATTTTAATCTTTATAGGATACGCCGATAGAGAGTGATACCATTGAAGAGGTAGACATGACATGCTCCAATGTAGATATTCTAGTACCTCCTACTCAATTTTTGGATATAACATTACCGGTAACATAATTTATATTTAGTTTTATTAGTACGATAGGTACCTACCTAATATAAAAAAAAAAAAAACATTAAAGCTATCTTTTGAAAGCCTCTTGTATAAAATGCCTTTGAGGATATAAATACCATAATTTTCTTTTATTATGTAGCTATTTTGAATAACGGGGAATTGTGGGTATAGGCATTTCGTAGAGTACTGTACTGGAGTAGTACTGGAAATATACTACTACTTACTTACTTGACAACTATTCCTAACCTGGCCTAACCCTTCGGGATGTACAGAGGTAAATAGTATGTTTGTATATCAGTGTATCATGGTTTTTGACAACATAATAAATTAATAACACTTTTCAGAGTTCTCAGGATAGTCTACATAAGAAGAGAGTATCGTTTGATATACCTTCATCAATACAAATAAACGAAATAATAGACGATGTGGACAAACAAAACGATATTAATGAAAATGAAGCAGCAAATCAAACTATAAGCAGTCAGCTAGACGCGAGCGTAGCAAGCGAGGACAGTTACGTGAAGATACAAGATATGATACTCAAAAAGCATAACTTGGATCTTTCGCCCCAATTTGTATATGCAAAGAACCCTGTACTGCAAAAGGTAAAATGTTGGAAGAATAAGCAAAAGCATAAAAACGTAACAAATAAATGTAGGTCCATCTAATATTCTTCTTCTAATAATAATGAATGATAACAAAATAATGTTTTGCAGAGGAACGACGATAAAATCGTAACATCAAAATTTTTTGCCAGTGGAAATTTGGAAGTGAAGACTGATGAAGTTCCTGATAATAAAATGGAGATGGATGAAGAACCCAGGGTCCCAGAACCCGAAGAAAAACTAAAAGAACATGAGAATTTAGAAGTATTGAGTCTTAATGAAAATATTTCAATGGATGTTGATGAAATTATAGTTTCTAGTCCCAAAGAGAAAAAGGTACCTACTGAGAATGTTAAAATCATTTTTAGAAAATTGGTTTGCCAAGGTTTTAGTTAAAAGTTCATTTATTTAGTGTTTTTTTTTTATTATTTTTTTTTTAGTTTTTCTGATAGCTTTTATTGGGCTGGGTCAATTTATCAAAATTATATTATGTACATTTTTAGAAACGTGAAGAACCAAGGCCTGAGAAACCAGTGACTGGATTACTATTCACTCATGGGACACAGGCAATTCCAGATTCATTGAATGCATCAATGAGCACTACTGGCTATGATGATTCAGACTTCCCACATTGCATAGGTGGGTTTGGTGAGCTAAGCTAAATAATTGGCATTTTAAATTTGTTTAAAAAAAATGTGTTTCCAGATTCAAGTCTCCTTCTTTCACCTAAAGCTGATATACCTATGACTGGTGACAACCTTGAAGTGCAATCCCAAGATGTTCCTAATTTTCTTTCAGGTATAAGCTTCAATAAATCAATCCATTTCAGACTACTGCAGTCATTAATTGTATAGTTCCAAGTAATATGGGTAAAATTAAATATGTTTTTTTTTTAAATAGGATTTCGAAAGACAGGCTTATCCTTTTTTGGAGGAAGTAGCGCATTATCATCAGAGCCCAAGCCAAATTCCATTGCTCCCAATGATGGAAATAACTTTAGTTTTAATTTTAGTGGAGAGAAGAAAAATAGAGGTGGTTTGTTTAGTTTGTTCAATTAATTAATTTTTAACTTACTTAATTATTTTCCAATAAACACTTTGCATTATAGAATATTATTTTTATTTGTTACCACCATAAAAATGTACAGCTTCATTGATGTAACTGGCAAGCTCTTACAGCTATTAATTGCAGAAGTATAAACAGAGGAGCAAAAACCTCACTGTATTCTATAGCGGAGTCACCTTGTAGTTTTCTACAAAGTAAGAATTTAAATACAAATGTCAGACCTAGAAATATAGCACTCCAAGATGCTCTATACAAGGAGGCTTTGTATGAACTTTCTAAATTCATTCTTATACATACTATACAGCAAAAGTATGCATTCATTGCATCACTTACAAATAATGGAGCAAATACTGTCCACCAAGCACTGTACACAACACCATCTATTTTTAAAGCTAATAACACTGAGAATATTGTTATAGTTATTAGATTTATCCATATTTCAAACACTGTAAGTCCAATCCACTGCACAATTTCATTCAATGTGAAAAACATGTTTATTGGTTGGCCCCAAGCATTGCGTTTCTGAATATCCTTATGTGGATTGAAGATGAACACCTCACTTGTGAATCAAAGTCTAGCTCCTCTGTCAGGGGCTCCAGATCATCTGTGGAATTATGTTCATTTGTAATACATGCCTAGTTGATGATCAAGCTAATGTGAAAAGTGACTAGAGGCATTGCACAATATTTTGTACATCTGTTTAGCAGGATATTTCTGCAGACTGATATTTTATGTATGGGTACTCACCTACACAGTCAACAGTTCCAGTGTTTACTTCAATCTGACATGTGCCAGAAAACAATATTTCTAGTTGGAGTGCTAGGTTGCAGCACCTTTGTATTGCAGCTCCTAAACCATGTAGAATGATTTCTTTTTCGCCTCTGGTCAAAAGATCGCAGCATTTATCCAGTTGTGCCTAAAAAATAAATGTATATTAATAAAAAACACTTACTAGCTCACCACTTGTTCTTATAAAAACATTTTTATCGCATATTACTTTGAAATTAGTCTTCTTTGTGATGAATATTACATTATCACCATCCACAGGCTTCAATGGTAGACGCTTCTTTAAAGCATAATTCTTATTTGGATGTCGTTTTGGTCTTTTCTTAGAATCCTCTTTCTTCTGTTGAGTGTTTTCATCTGCCATTATTTCACAAGTGGCAAAACTGGCAAAACAGAATGTCAAATGTTGATGTTTTACTAATTTTGACAGATCAGTGATTTTTAGATCGGATACATGAATCTATTACTATACTTTAGGAGTTTAGGGGGATACGTGCCTGTGGCATACAGAGCCACAAACTACGATCGATATCTTTGATGACAATAAAAAAATGGTAAGCACAATATTGGGAGACATGTTATTTTAAGACTATAGATTTCTTATAAAAAACTTTCTCTCTTCCCCTCTCCCCCCTTTCACCCCTCTTTTTCTCTTCTTTCTTTCTTTCTTTTTTCTTTTTCTTTTCTTCTGCCTAACCCTTCGGGGAAACAAGGCGTGATGTTATGTGATGTGTAGATTTCTTATAGTTTTTCTGTAATCTGTACAAGATTGGTATAGAACTATTGTAAGTATACTAGCTTTTGCCCGCGGCTTCGCCCGCGTGTATGTTGGAATATATCAAATTAGTACCTACCCTACGTGTTAATCCAGGTTCTAAAACATCTGTATGCCAAATTTCCTCTAAATTCAATCAACCGTTTTTGCGCCAATCCGGAACATACATCCCGACAAACAACAAACGGACAAAAATTCTAAAAACTATAGTGTGCGCAACAGACTCGTTCAATTCGTTCTTTTTAAATACACTTCTGGACACATCTATTGGCCCACCTTGTATTTTCAGTTTCGTTTGGTCCTAGCTAAAATTTTATATTAGGTCGAGCAAAAAGTTTTTATGCAGTTTTGAACCTGGCACATTCACAATTTCATACAATAGTCTTTTTTTGAATTTCGAACACAGAATTTAAAGACACAAAAGACAATTTGGAGCCTGTTTGTTGATATCAAACAATCGAATACTAAGAAAACTTGGTTTTATTGGTTTACTTGGATTTAATTCTTGAAAAAGTGATTGATATCTTTGGTGTTGCAACAAACATTACTTATTCTTAACATTAAGGTGAGGTTCTATCAATAATCTATGGATACTTCACCTGAAGTCGCCGCCCAAGCTGTGGCACTTATTCAGGCCGGACACAGCCAAAGAAACGTGAGTGCTCAACTTAATTTAAGTCGATCTGCGGTCCGAAATGTTTATCGGAGGTACCTAGAGACTGGCGGCTTTGTTCGTCGCCAAGGAAGGCCACGATCTTGGGTCACAACTGAAAGGCAGGATCGATTCATCGTGACGACCAGCTTGAGAAATCGTCACCTTACCTCCATTGAGATACAAAACCAACTTCGCGACTTCCACGGAGTATCTGTGAGCGCTCGAACTGTTCGGAGAAGGTTAAAAGAACGCGATATGGTACCACACAAGCCAGCTAATGGGCCCAAACTAACGCGAGCCCACCGAACAGCGCGCCTTCATTTCGCACGCAGTCATTTAAATTGGACACAGCAAGATTGGAGCCGTGTACTCTTTTCTGATGAGTCTAAAATTGTGTTACATGGCAATGATGGAAGGAAGAAGGTCTACCGACGTAAGGGAGAGCGTTTCGCACAATGCTGCTTTGAAGAGAGGGTTGCTTATGGCGGTGGCTCATGGACTGTCTGAGGCGGTATATCCGCGAGCGGCAAAACTCAACTTGAGGTTGTTACAGGACCACGGCTGCCAACATTAAATGCTGAAAGGTACATTCGTGAGTGCTTAGAACCTCACGTGATACCATACGCGGACTATGTGGGCCCAAATTTCCTTTTTATGCATGATAATGCAAGAGCCCATGCGGCCGGCATCGTCAGGGAATATCTTCGGGATGTGAACATCACAGTTATGGACTGGCCAGCCAGAAGCCCAGACATGAACCCCATTGAGCACATGTGGGACGAGCTAAAAAGACGTGTTAGGGCTCGTCAGCCACTTGCCCAGACGATGCAGGAGTTGAAAACTGCCATAGAAGAGGAATGGGAGATGATCCCTCAAAATTTCATAGAGCGGTTGATAAACTCTATGCCTAATCGTATGAGAGCTGTGGTAGATGCCCATGGAGGCAACACGCGTTATTAAATTAAACCTTTATTTGATAAAACATGTTTTTTATTCAAAAATCAATTGCCTTTAACAAGGCGCATATCCGACTTGTTAGGCGTAGCTCCATGTCGTATGGTATTCTGAATTCAAATTTAAAACAATACGATCGAAAAAGATGGTAAAATGTATCAGGTTTAAAACTGCATCAACAGTTTTTGTTCAATCTAGCAATCATATTTCGGTAGGGGCCATCGAAACCTAAACTCTAAGGTGGGCCAATAGATGTGTCCAGAAGTGTATATGCAATGCACAGTTCTGACTTCGTTACTATTTTTAACCGACTTCAAAAAAAGGAGGAGCTTATCAATTCGGTTGTATGGTTTTTTTTAATGTTTGTTACCGTTACTCCGTCATTTATAAACCGATTTAAAAAAATATTTTTAATTTGAAAGGATTGGACTTCCAGATTGGTCCCATTTTTATCCGAATCCAGTTTTGACGATAGGATCCATGAGGAATTGAGGGAAATCCTCAAATATTATTGGCAAACACATAGTGATTTTGGTATTTTCGTCAACAAATCAAGCATTTGCATTCAGAAAGTATGATTTGATGAAGTGGAACTGACAAAGAAGACCACAGATGGCTACAGGAACTCATCAATGATAAGTATTTCACGGGTGGCGATAAGATATCTCGATTAAGATAGTTAAACGACTATGACGAAGCAAATTTAAATAAATGCTTCTGATGAAAATGGTACCATTGAACTCAGAACAGTAATAAAACAATGTATCCTAGCCGTGTTGGGGCTTATTGGAAATGTCATGAGATGCATTCTGGCTATAAATTATTTTTAACCGACTTCAAAACAGGAGGAGGTTCTCAGTTCTTCGGAATTTTTTTTTCTATGGTTCCCCGATTACTCGAAGACGGCTGGACCAATTTGGAAAATTCTTTTTTTGTTTGAAAGGGTATACTTTCCAGATGGTCCCATTGTCATCAGGTCAGGATCTGATGATGGGATCCTAGAGAAATTGAGGGAACTCTTCAATATAGGCACACCTATAGCGATTTTGGTATTTTTTTAAAAGTAAATTGTGCATTTCCTCTGGGAAAGCAACATTTGGTGAAGTGGAACTGATGACGAAGACCGCAGATGGTAAGATGGCCACTGGAACAACTCAATAATAAGTATTTCACGGGTTGCGATTCCATTACTTTAAAATTATTGCTAAGCAATAGAAGCTCGTCACAATGCATATGGTGAAGTGGAGCTGTTGGTGAAGTACCAAGAGAACTCCTCAACAATTAACGTCCCTGCTTCGGGAAAAGCAATGTTTTGTAAAAGGTGATGAGCAGTTGTCATTAGGCTATTGTAACTTAGATAAATTACAAACAGACCCACTAAAAAGTGAACAATAAAAACAACCGACTTCCAAAACAAACACTACAAAGTGAAAAATAACTTTAATTTCGGATGTCAGTGGCAAAAACCTAAAATACAGATCCAAAGACACTGACTTTCGAAAAAGTATTAGTACCGCGTTTCGAGTTAATATGACAGCGCGTTAAAATTTTTCTTTTCTGTTCTTACGGTCTTAGTGTTCCTTACTTCTTTTAAAAAACTAAGAGTGACAATTTATATTATTTCCTGAGGCAAATATTGCCATGTTTCAAGTGAATAAGATTTTTCATATAATCTGTATCCCCTCTTTTCACCCCCACAGGGGTGGAATTTCGAAAAATCGTTTCGGATTTTTCCATAACTGAAATCAAAGATTTCTTATACCAATTTTTGAGTTAATCAAGCCACACAGTAAAATCCTCCTCTTAAAAATCTAATTACCCCTTCTCACCCCGTCAGGGGTAGTTTTGAAAAACCAATAGTAAGAAACTTTATTGCTTATTTAGGCAAAAATTCGTGCCAAGTTTCAAGTTTATTAACCAAATGAATAAGATTTTTCATCTAAACTATATCCCCGGTTTTCACCCCCACAGGGGTGGAATTTAAAAAAATCGTTTAGGATATTTCCAAACCTTGACTCAAAAATTATTCATACCAATTTTCGAGTTAATCAAGCTACACAGTAAAATTCTCCCCTGTAATATTGACAGCCCCTTTTCACCCCGTCCGGGGTAGATTTTCGAAAAACCTTGATACAGGTTATTCTTTATTTTTGGACTTAAGTATAAATACTGAGTTTCGACATAATCAGACTGCGTGTTAAAATTCTTCTATACATTTTTTGACACCCCCCAATCCCCCTCGTGGAGGTAGTTTAGAAAAACCAAAAATTACAAAGTTCATAATTTATTAAGATAAGTATTTGGGCCAAGTTTCAAGTTTATTAACTCAAGGAATGAGGTTTTTCATACAAACGAAATACCCCATTTTCACCCCCTTACAGGTCGAATTTCCAAAAACCCCTTCTTAGTGCTCCCCTACATTAAAAAAAGAAGTCGTGTGCAAAATTTCACGTTCCTAGTCCCAGTAGTTTCGGCTGTGCGTTGATATGTCAGTCAGTCAGTCAGTCAGTTTCTCCTTTTATATATATAGATAAGTACCACACTATCGCATTAGGTTAATCCTGTTATGATAGTTGATAAGGTAATCATAAATAAATATTTTCTGTATTTTTTCTCAAGATTTTAGGCTCAGTAATTTTGGAAATAAGGGCGGGGGGGAAATGTTCATATTTTAAATAACTAACTATTTATTTTAAAATTATAAAAAAAAATATGCTTGAGACCCTCAGACCTTTCATTTGTTATCTCACACGGTAGGAACAGTATCCAACACTTTTTAATCAATTCCACACAGACCAGTATCACATCATATAAGGAACTAGACACATAACATAGAAGACTACATTTACGGTTTACCTACGACTACAACAGATACTATGCATAAAGAAATTGATAGAAGGATAGCTAACACCTTGGAAGAGATTTTGGTCCGTTAGCGAAGTGATGAAGAATAGAGTTAGGCCAATCTATACAAATAAATAAAATTTAAGTGTCCGTTTGTAATGTCAAAATAACAGCCGTTTACTAAATGCATATCGACGGCGAAGTGCCAATACCTCCTAACTGACATTTTTCTAGGAATTAGGAACTTTAAACATGCGAATAACGCCTCTAAATTCAAAACGATAAAAAAGTGAATTTCTCGAAAAATGTCACAGGAGGTATTGGCACTTCGCCGTCGATATTACATTTTATACGGTATCTACATAAAACGAAAAAACAATTTTTAAAATGTTTGTCTGTGTCAGTTTGTTCCAACTAATCTCCGAAACGGCCGGGCCGATTTTGACGGGACTTTCACTGGCAGATAGCTGAAATTGTAAGGAGTAACTTAGGTTACTTTTATTTTAGAAAAAAATTAAAACCCATGAAATTATGAACAAAATGCGATTCAATGAATTTGTTTTCCGAGATCCACGCGAACGTAGTCGCGGGCACAGCTATAAATAATTCATTGTATATACAACTCTTGCGCTAGTATTAACTATATTACAGGTGCCAATCATGACTCATCGATATAGGTATAAGATATCTATTCGTTATTTTGGTTGTTTCGATGACGATAGAGTTTCCCAGAACACAACTCGAATCTCATAATCTGTAGCCGCTAATCAACACTGTGATTCACCCTTATTCTGAGGATTCATACGACACGGTACTCCTCTGCTGCCTCGGCCATAAGTACGACGCTAACGGAGCACTTCTCGTCCCGGGCACAACTCGCGACCAAAGAGGGGCAGGCGAGCGAGCAGCCCGGAGACAGATACTGTGTCAATAACTATAGACCAATATCCATACTTCCAACAATGTCAAAAATCTTAGAACGATTAATGAACACCAGACTTACTAAATACCTTGAACAAAATTCTATTTTATCTCCATCACAGTTTGGCTTTCGATCTGGTAGGTCAACAGCTGAAGCCGTCCACGAACTAACAGATCACATAGTCAACAAACTAGATAATAAAAAAAGACCTTAGCCATTTACCTAGATTTAGCTAAAACATTTGACGTAGTATCTGTTCCTATTTTGATAAAAAAAAATTAGAGAATATGGGAGTAAGAAGCCTATCACTCCAACTATTCATAGACTATTTGTCTGAAAGAACACAAACTACTAAAATAAATAATTGGATAAGCGACGAACTTCCTAATCAGTTCGGCGTTTCACAGGGTAGCATCCTCGGTCCAACATTATTTTTAGTTTATTTAAACGATTTATGTAACATCAAGCTGCAAAACGGTAAAATCATCACTTTTGCCGATGATACTGCCGTGATATTCGATGCTAACACGTGGGATGAGGTTGAAAATTATGCTCAACAAGGTCTTGATACGGTGTATAAATGGCTATATTTCAATTTGCTTACCCTCAATGTCGATAAGACAAAATACATGACATATTCCCTTAGACCCCAGGATGAACCAAACTTCAACTTGAAAGCCCACTCATGTAATTTCATCAACCACTGTTCTTGTCCTGTATTAGTTAAAACAAATTCTATCAAATATCTTGGAATGATCATAGATTACCGTCTCAGCTTCCAACAACACATTGAAACCCTAGTTAAAAGAATCCGAAAATTAATCTACATATTTAAAACATTCATTTTTATTTTTTTATTTTAAACATTCTAAGACATTTATCTAATACATCAGTGATTAAAACAGTTTACTATGCACTATGCCAGTCTTTGCTAGTTTATTGCATTACCACTTGGGGCGGTACCTCTAAAACTTATATGATAAATTTAGAGAGAGCCCAAAGAGCCATATTAAAAGTTAGTTTTGCTTTTTGCCAATCCTCTATCCAACTTTCAAACTTTACCAACACTGCCAAGTGCTAACGGTCCGGCAGTTGTTCATTCTCATGACAGTACTAAAAAAACACACTGAACTTCCCTTAGATCACGATTTACCAACACAAAATAGACGATCAACAAATGTTTGTTCAATTATCCGTTATAACACTAGTTTCTCCCAAAAGTTTTTCTGTTTTCTTGGCACTTTTCTTTATAATTCAATTAATAACAAAATACCTATCTACACTCATACAAAAGCTATTTGTAAAAGAAAATTACGCATTTGGCTATTCAATCTGGACTACATTGCCACTGAAAGCTTATTAAAACCAGTGTCTAAATAATACCCACACATTTACAATCACACACCTAGACTTACATTCATACATACAAAATTCTTCATTTCCATTCTTCATTTTTTGCTATGCTTATTATTATTTTATTTTGTTAGTTAAATAGTAGTTTTGTTAGTTAAAATAATTATTAATTGTACTTGTAACTTTATGTTGACTTGCTTTTCTTTGATTTTGTTTTTAATTTTTTTTTTTACGTTCTGCACTCAATTGCAATTTCAGACTTTATAATACCTATTATATCTTAACTTTAACTGTTTTGTAAATTAACATGTCCTTAAAAGAGAGCCGGGTGATCTGTAACTCAGGACCCTTCTACCTCAGACACCTTTCTCTATTTAAGATTGTGCTTTTATTAACCAGTGCCTGTAATATGATGTTGAGATAAATAAAGATTTATGATTATGATTTATACGAACTATGAATGAACATCCTCTGTGTTCATGTGCTTACGTTGTCTTGTCTTGTGGATCTGGATGAAAATTTTATGTCAAAAATATGTAGTTCATCGTGACGTGCTGTCATGTCTGTTTCCAAAACGACGGAGCAGTGATTTTAAAAGCTCCAGTAAAGTGATTTATTTATTCTAAATGGGTTTTTAGGTTAGTGGCAAAATTGTAATGTAGGGTACGGTGTTCTTATTAAAATTTGTACAATTAGGTCCACAAATTCCTCGTAAACCAATGTTATCTTTATAAAATGGGGGGAGTGTGTAGTTCCTTAAGTTCGTTCGTCTCAATCACCTTAGATGCTCTTGAAAGGTACTATAGCATTGTTTAACTGTTAATTAAGTAGATAGATATTATAATTTTAACTTTCTTGTACATTGATCTACCGCTTAGTGGTCTCAAACTTGGATGGTCCTGGATTCGTCTCCAAGAATTTCGCAGTTATTAGTCACTAAGTACTTTGAAGTACCTACACCTCGTGTGGAACTAAGGTTTCAAAAAAGTAGCGGAATCAAGAGGGACATTAAAAACCTTTTAATTTTGCAGAATATCACTATGCACGGTATGTGCAGCCTTGACGTGTTGTGTGTTGTTCACTATACTATCTGTAATGGTTATGGGAGTCGGAATCGGCTACCATTATTGTTTTGTACAAAACTCCGTGGAAGCTATGGGTACGTAAAACAGTTATACCTACGATAACTTAAAATTTAAACGTAACGTTCACCCGTGGATGTAATCGGAGTTTCCCTCTCAACCGAAGCCCATATTCATAAGCACACGATGAGTTCAAGCACCCCACCTGTTTGTTTTGGACAGCTCCGATAAAATCGACGTGACTAAAGTTAGAAACAAACCGATCTTAGAAAGACCAGATTTTGCCCGTATAGAGGTCGGAAATTATTCCACGGGAATTTACTACCGAGTACCGAGAGGAAAAGTAGGTATGTCTTAAGCCAGGTCATGATCTACCTGTATGGCAAACATACAAATCCGTTCAGTCGTTTGGGCGTGAAAAGGTAACAAATTAGTATGGATATGAATTCATAGTACTTAGTCTAAGTATGAATAGTATGGATTGCGTTGCATATTGCGAAGCGAACCTACTCACGTGGGGCCGGTTTGTTTCTATCTTCAGCCGCACCTCATGAATGTCACAATCAAAAGTTATCAATTATGTTCTAGTTACCTACTTACTATTGTTTTACAGCGAAGGCTGCGAGAGCGGCGGGAGCTTTGCGTTCGGGAGAGAACGAGCCAGGACGTCAGGGCCATGCCGGCAACGTGATGCGCTCTCTGGACAAAGCGGTGCAGCGAGGCTTTGCGCACCGCATGTCGCGACGCGAAGCAGACTCGCCGCTAGCCAGCAATAACCTCACACTCGGCAACAACTTTACAGTTACCAACATCTTTAGAGACACCAACGACACCAGCAACTTCACAGACATCAGAAACTTCACAGACACCAGCAACCTCACAGACATCAACGTTCTAACTCCTTTCAATTTATCAATGGTCAACCGGTTAAACACATTTAATTTCACTGTCTTCTGAATGTTGTGTTTTGAAGAAATCTGAAAGCGTAGTTTTTTTTTTTCATAAATAAAAATCGTTTTAAAATGAAATACTTTATTAATTTATAAACACCATAATATATTATATAAAATTATATACAAAATGAAGGTAATATAATCTATCTAATCCAGCATAACTTGATTTTGCATGTAATAATGATCTTTAAGTCAAGTTACCCAAATGTCCCAATTAAAACGAGCACTTGGTAAATTTATTTGTGTCGCAGGAAGAAGGACACGAATGTTGTTCATATCAAAGGTATTGTTTTGGCCTGTGTTCCGTTCAGGGACCTTAAGGGCCGCAGGAAGGGCTCGGCTGTCGAGGTGTTGTTGCGTGAGCGACGGAAGCGGCCGATGAGTCTGCGTGCCAACGCGCGTTCGTGCGGCGATAGCTCGGGCTCCTTGGGAGGCCTGGTGAATTTTTTACAAACATGTTTAATATTGAAAATGGCCACCAAACAAGAGGCACGGGTAAAGGGTGAATTTCACCAATAAAATAACGTGACGTCCCCGAAACGATCAATTGCAATAGTAAATTTTTACGTGATTGCTATACATGATGCGCAAATTGATCATCTACCAAGTGCAATTGAAGCGATTGTCAATATTACTACAATAGAAATTGATGGAAATTGATCAATCGTAAATTATAGTTTCGGGGACACTCAAATGTGCTGATCGCGTTCTGTTTCATTGGAGAAATTCGTCCTAAATGTGATTTGTATTACGTTTACTTACTTAATAATTCTACCTTTGCAAAGAACGTAATGAGAACAGTTATACATGGTAAATAATCTCGTGGTGAAATCAGAACGTATCTAACCTTTCAGTTTCTAGCAGAACGATTGGTGTTTCCGATTGCTCAATAAATATCTGCTCTCCTGGCTTTCTGGTTTGGTATACCTCTGAAATGTAATAATGCTTTTAGTTCATTAATTCAAACATAACTTCATTTAATAAGTATTGTCGCAAGTCGAGTCCTCTGACCTATGCTAACAGAGGCATAATTCATCGTTGCGTTCCAAAACTCAGTTTAGGTTTAACTCGACGAGAATTCTGACACAGAGGAGAAAAAATTCAAATCAGTAGAACTGCTTGCAATAAGCCTGCTACAATAGTACGTACCAAGAAGTGGGTGCGGCGCATGTTCCACCTCCGATCTGTTGACTGCAAGCAGACGCACCACCGGCCTGTTCTCGGGCCCAGCTCGCAGCAGCGTCGGCTCCGTCGTCGATCTGGACGACACTGTGCAGAAACAAAATGGTGAGGTGCTGGCAAAGTTGACACGAAAAAGAAATGGACCCGTGACATAGATCCCTATACCAATATTCTATGGTAGATGTCTATATCCACACATATAAAGGTTAGGACCTATCGGACTTCCGAGCCATCCGGACTGTGTCACGCTAGGGACGGGAAAATGGTTGCTTTTGTATGAACTTGTTCACATATGCATGTTCATTCCGCCATTCGTTCAGGCTTTGGGCCGTCAGTCTTTCGAAGAATGTTTCATTAAACGTAACACCCGAAGCCCGGCAAGGCCTTGATACGAAACTGCGTCGATCAAGCCTAATACTGATGAATCATTTCATCTACCTATTATGCGAGGAGGTAAGTACTTACTAGCAAACGAAGCGAGTTCTTTCTGTGCGTAATGGTATCCCACTGAGATACCATACACCATCAGCATCACGATGGTAAACATCAGAAGCATCAGTAGGAAAGCGCAGCAGGTCCACGTTAGAACTCTGATAGTGGCAACAAATGTCAGATGGGCGAAAAATATTGGTGCAGACTACCTACTAGGTAGGTATAATACCGCTGTAGATATAGGCTTGCATGCAGGTATAGCAAAAGCATGAAAAGCAATCACAAATTAGGTACATTTTACGCACTGATGCAAGTGCAATACGCAATAATAAAGGGCCGACGCACAGCTCGACCAGTGAATGTCGCATGTGGGCAGTGAGTCCGAACGCGTGCAGTTATCTAAGGCTGGGTTCTCACGGCAATACACCGCATGTTTTTTTACAATATTCGATTTAAACCACATTAACAGCGGGCTGTTCACACGATACATTTTCTCCGTGTAAAAACGAATAGCCACAGCAATACAACATAGCTACAGCCACATACAAACCGAATACGGTAAAAGTTTATCGAATATTCACCGGAATTGTCAAGCAAACTGTGCTTGATAAGTCCGGTGGGTATTTGATAAACGCATTTAGCTATATACGTTTTTGCAGTACAAACGACGTGTGGGGTCTATACTCAAATGAATGTGCCACTACCTACTTATTCGGCACCATTTATCCTACAAAAAAAACGTGCCGTGCAATGCCGTGTGTACCTAGCCTAATGGTCACTGTGCGGCGCTCCATAAGATTTCATTCATCTCAAGCATTAAACATGCATCGTCCGTCCTCCGATTGAGCTGTACTTTAGGCCTCATAGCAATGAGACACTTTAAGTAGCTGATATAGAATAAATGCAAGATTTACCTTTCGACACAAAATGTCATAGAACAGAACACGGATTGTATTATCCCCATTTTTCTTGTTTAGATGGATATCCTGTTAAAGTAGATATTAATTAGTTACGTAAATGAACGAGCCATTACGCTAGTAATAATAGTTCTATGGCTATACCTACCAGCTGTAACATTAATTAATTTTATATACCGTTTTCAAATAGCTTGCCTGAATGCGTAGTGCTCACCCACAGTGGGCGAATAATGTAGTTACTTTAGAATAGGTACTCTTGTAGGAATGCGGCACGCTACGTGTACCTACCTACTCCATTTATTTAAAGCTTCTGTCTCTTCATTCAAGTATCACAACGTTCTCATACCTATATAATTATAAAGTTAAGGAATTTATAAATACATACCACTCAAAACGTCTAAAAAGTATACGATCTAGAAAGTTTCTTCGATAACATCATTCATTATAAAATTGCTATATAGAAATATAAAATAATAGCACTCCAAAACCGAGCCAAAATCTTACAAAACTGCCGAGTGCATTCTTAAAAGCGTCAGTGTGTCAATGTCAACAAGAGAAAAATATATAAGAGCGTTTTGGTGTTGGTATTCTTTATGGCCAGATCACAGAGGAAGCCCTCCAAAACAGAATCTCGATCATCATTTGACCCGCTAGGGCGAGTCTACGATCACAGAGTACTTTTACTATACGATTTAAATCATAGATAATACACTATGATTTAGATCTTTGCTCCAAAATGAAATGTCCGACGTTCGTATGGATCTTACGTACGGATTGATTGAGCCATTTTTACCCCGATGACCTTTCGTATTGGGCCCGTATGGAGCAGACATTACATAAAGTTTACCAATGCATGCATGTATCCTCAATGCTAATAAAGAGAGATTTATTAGCGGGCTGTTCACGGGGCAGAGTTGACTTTACTGAAAGAGCTGTGAATGAGCCCAATATGGTGTGGAATGGCGGTGTTACGTTTCACCCTGGGTCTATTCCTATCCTATTAAGGGAATGCTGTAATGGCTTTTGGCACATAGCCGTTTTGCTAGCACTAGCAAACGGCCAAAGAACCCGCCCTAAACTCCGGACCTTAGCTAGAGTTACTACTACCTTTTTTAAAACCGCTTCTTGGACTTCCGCTTTTATATAGCAAGTTAAAGCGGCGACTAAACTAAAAAAAAACGTATTTATATAATATTGAAACATTTTATTTAACAACTTGTATATTAAAAATACAAATTACAACAGTCTCAGTAGAAAGGCACTCACAAAGTCACAACACAAGCAACAAAATATACAAAATCTAATAAGTTGTTATAAATTATTGCTTTTCGTCTATATAAACAATACTGCATAATAATTCATGCAGATTTAAATACAAAATAATATGTGTACTTCTTTTCTAGTAAATAATTTGAGTTATAATTTTAACGATTATAATTTAAGAATAATTTATCGTTGATATTTAACAATAATCGAATCAAGTAAATCAATTATAGTTTTGATATCACGTTAATATCATCAGGATATTTTCCAGTCAAAATCGAAAAGTAAATATTTACATAAATACAACTGTAGATAAAAAGAAGTAACAATAATTACCTATGTCATTTAGGATTACGTATCAAAAATAAAAAATACAATATCGTTTTACAGAATACAGTGTACTTCAAAATAGTAAATGGGTCGTAGCAAACCTGTACTTATTTGTAAAATAATAATTTGTAAAATGCTGGAATCTGCTTGTAAACCTACTTAAAAGCATTTGATAAATTAATGGTAAGTCTAAGGTGATGTAGATTAATAAGGTAACCTTACCTACATAATTATAAAATAATAAATAGGTCGTGTAAACTTAAAAATATTTTCAGGTTATGAATATCAAAGGACGGATATCAAAACAATTTTAAAAAAGAATGATACACTGAATACAAAATTTTTCAATGTTAATTTTAGATGAATGATTTTCGGTAATAAATAAAAAAATATTCTCTAACTCGGAGTCTAAAGTTTTCTGTAACTCCGGTTTTCAAAATCTACTTATAATTTCAAATACAGCGCGAAGCATGAACTTAATAGTCAATGAGCCTATTCAATATGTACCTAGTCCTCAAGACCAGGGGATAATCATACTATTTTGGTATAAATTCGTAGTAAAATATAAATTAATATGTACAGTAGAATAAGCTATTTGGTATACAGGCAAAAATATTCATCTTTCCACTACACTGCCAGTATTCATTTGTGGGCGTCCAAGCCAAAAGGGTTCAGTTCTCGGCATTTAATTTCCGAGATATAACAAGTTTTATAAAGTTGGGTGAAAAAATTGCATTTCGCGATTTTAATTGATTATTAGTAAATGCTCAATTATCTACAATTTCATATAGTAAATGACTATATACGATGTTTCTAAGTACTAGAAACTTTAAAAGTTTAGTAAAAAGGTACCAGTGGTCGGCATGTCAATATTTTTGGAATAAAATACGTTTCAATACTGATATCTATTTTATTGTGTGCGTAATACCTTTTAAAACTTATGGCACACATAACAGAGTGAATGTAAAAGAATTGACTACTCAGCAACCTCACTACATTGTTTAAAAGTAGTAGCAAGTTAAATGCCTGTATATAGTATGTTTATCTCACGAAGCGAAGCGCGCTTTATCTGTGGTAATCAAGTGTACAAACACGCTGTGAATGTGTGCGTGAAGACAAGTACCTTCAGCACATAACACATACACGCACACACACTTCCGACTTCACCATTGTCTCGGACGGTAGCGAGAGCTCCAGCGCTTACACACACACACACAGCGTGTTTGTACACTTGGTAACTACAAGTAAAGCGCGCGTCGCTTCGTGAGGTAAAAATACAGTACCAAATAGCTAGTTCGATGATTTCAATTTACAACCAATCCGATTCTATCTAAAGCCGATATCAGACGCTTCACTCGAGTAAAGGTTCATTTTCAAGGTTGTTTCATATCCCACTCACACGACACCGACAAAAGAATATAGGAAATTAGGAATGAACGTTCATTGGCTCCTTTCATTTCATTTTTAGATCATTGGGTAGGTGAATGAAACTGCCGAAATCCAACATCGATGGATCGGTTCATTAATTAATTCAATTTTCACTTTTGATTCATTTTGTGTTCAGATGTTTCACTTAGAGTGAAAGGCAAAACTGAGAAATGTGAAGCGTCTGATATCGGCTTAAATGATGTGTTTTCTACCTACTAAATGGAAATTTAACATTTTCATAATGATTTGAACACAGTTATTTCGATACAGAAAGATATAGATAGAGCGAGTGAGCGAGCTATTGATAGAGCGTTCGCAGTTTCACTTTTTTTATTTACGAATATGTGCTTACGAAGAACGTAGAGCGAATCTCTTGAGTTTGACCACCCAACTGGCTCGACGGGTCACGGACACGCCCCTCGCAAACAAATAAGTGTTAATTAAATTAAGAAGTAGTTACGTGTGAGACTGAAGTCTGCTTTTCTACGTTTTTCGCAGTGACATCAACATTCGGAATGCAACAGCTACTCTGAATTATGATGCTTGATAAATGCTGTCATCAGAGGGTTTATCAATTTAGAGATCTAAAGCACAAAATTGGCACAAAACAATAGGGTATTTGACGATTATTAAAAATATTGCGAATGTTTAGGTACTGAAAAAAAAAACATAAAAAGAAAAGAAAGTACGGAATGAAGCGAAAATAGGGGATATTTTGCGCTTTCAGATAAAAAAGTTAAACACCCTATTGATTTGTTTACTTCATTCAACTAAATCCATGATAATCGCTCAAAAAGATCAATAAATTGCAAAGTCATATACTCAGTTCATCAAAAACTGCCACGCACAATTTTATCTAAAACATTCATTTTTATTATCATCCGTTATTACGAAATAACAACCATTTGGCACGGTATATTTTCTACGGTTCTCTGCCTTTTCGCCGAAAATTGTTTGCCAGATTTTCACTTGCCAACTAACGTTTCGCAGAATTTTATTTCGCCGAATAATCATTTGCCAACTTATCATATAATTTAGTTTTATTTCCCAACCTCACAGTTACCAACTGTACGTTTGGTGTGCTTTTCATAATGACACTTTATAAAATGCCAACTTTCAAGTAGCAGAATGTTTTAGAACAAGCATGCAGCATGCAAGCATAAACTGACAGCAGGTCGACGGAGCCCCGCTGTGCGGGGCTCCTATTTCTGTCTGCAGGGTTTGAAGGAACCTAACCAAACCGAACCTCGGGGTGCCCCTGACGTCGACCGTCTAGGATTAGGATTTTTTTACACTGACAAAACGTCATTCGTCTAATAGTTGTGTGGCCTAGTGAAATGTTTGACAAATGATAAATGTCCCAAAGGTTTTGTGTCATTATAATAATCAGCTTAACAATAATTCTACCAAATGAAACGCTGTCATACAAAAATTTGCTAATCGTTAGTTGTCAAAGTGAAACATCGGCGCGAAACGTTAGTTGGCAAGTGATAATCTGCCAAACAATTTTCGGCGAAAAGACAGGATACCATTTTCTACAGTAACAATACCTGCACCACATAACGCTCTATAACAGTAACACGTAACGCAGTCTTCCAAAGTTATAAAGTCGCCTGCAACACGCTGCGTCCTTCGTAGCTGTAACAGTGCTTGCAACATGTTACACAACGTCAGTGTTTGGCATACAACAGCTCCCACAGCGGCAGCTCCTGTAACGCGGTCTGTAACTCATGCTGTATCTGCGCGGATACGGCGGGTGCGGCCAGCGCAGTCGCGGCGCCGCGCAGCCAAGCGCACACGAGGTTCGAGGCACCGTTTAATGGACCTAGACCGGTTACGTGTAAATCTGCGCAACTGGGGAAAAGGGCAGCAATTAAACACGAACGTAAGAATTTCGAACTAAATCATTTGGGAATGCTAGAAATATATTCAGTGTAAGAAGTTCAAGTGTCGTGCTGTCTTTTTAGGAGATAGGTCGTTATTGTTGTCAAAGTAAATTCGACGTTATGACGTAATATCATATACGACGTATTCTTAAGATTGTTGTGCGGCTTGTGAGTAACAGAGCGGTTCTAGCAAACTCATTGTGTATAATACTGTTTAGATATACTATACATCGCATTACTTTGACCATAGATTGGTTTAGATGCAGTTTATTTGACTAAATATGTACTTACTCCAAGTTCTGCACTCGCAGATGGTCTAGTTGCGCGTAGGGCTCCCAGTGGCAGAGCCCCACAGTGAGCGCGAGGTGCAGAGAGTGTCGCTGTAGCGCGGCAGTCGCGCGGCCTCCACACGACACGCCCATCGCACGGATGCGGTAGTCGTCGTAGCCAATCTGTTGTTACACAACAAAGTATTAACTCGGAATTCAATTTTTGCTCCTTATAATCAGAAAAACTTAGAAGTTCTAGCACAGAAAATA
The DNA here is from genome assembly GCA_947568875.1 of Fissipunctia ypsillon. Taxonomy (NCBI): domain Eukaryota; kingdom Metazoa; phylum Arthropoda; class Insecta; order Lepidoptera; family Noctuidae; genus Fissipunctia; species Fissipunctia ypsillon. The sequence goes on from OX387657.1 coordinate 7,053,102, forward strand.
CTGTTATAGCATTTTTTATGTAATTCATGCCAGGATCAGTCTTTTCAACAATTTTAAATCTAAGGGAAATACGTTCTCCGTTTGCTTCATACTCTTTGGTGGCTCGCATTAGCCTATACATAGTATTAAATAAAGTCGCTTTACGTGTCTTTCTTTCATATATGTATAATACATTAATATTTAACTTGGATGTAGCCCATAAATCTCGATTTTTGAACTTTTGACATGTCGCCATATCCTTGCATTTCCCCCGTGCGAAGCAGAGGCGGGTCGCTACTCGCTAGTATCTATTAAAATGATACAACTACGGGAAATGAAATGGGCAATGTTCATCTGCTTTAGGTTTTCGCTATGTAAAGTAGTTTATGCCTTCTAAATAAGTGATCAAGAAAAGACAATATACTGATGATAGTACACAAGACGACTTACTTGCAAATCCTTTATCCTCAAAGTAACGTAGAAGCTGGTCTTCATAGGGAATGGCCGCGTGATGCTGACGTCACTTATCCTATTTATGGTCGCTAGATTCTTCACCCATCCCGTGTCCGTCTCGAACTTGCCGATAAACGATAGTGATCCTACCTGGAACGTGATAAGGTTCTAATCACAGTAATTGATGATGAGTAAATGGGACAATGGTAGATGCATTTGGTATGCAATGACGATATTTTAGTTACACGCATAAGGTTGGCAAATACAAATATTTTAATGATTGAGAGAATGTTTGAAAGAGGGGTTGTGGCTAAATAATAACACATAATATATCGAGACTCCTCCGTGCCTCGGAAAGCACGTTAAGTCGTTGGTTCCAGCTGTCATTCGTAGATCTTTGACAGTCGTTACGGGTAGTCCGAAACCAAAAAGTCTGACAATCAGTCTTACGAAGGGGTATCGGTGTTACCCAGTAACTGGGTTGTGGAGGTCAGATAAGCAGTCGCTCCAAGTAATATACTGGTATTCAGCTGCATTCGGCTAGACTGGAAGCTGACCCCAACATATTTGGGAAAAGGCTCGGCAGAATGATTGAGAGGATGTTTGAAACAGCAGACAGGTAGCAGTAGCAGATGTTTTTAATGATATAAGATTAATATGGTTAGTTTATATTATAAAACATAGGTTTAGCAAGAACGTGTCGAGGGTGTTGAATCTTGTACTCGTTTGGATAAAATCAACATCTACAATGCAGTAGTGGTGTAATTCAGCCTCCCCTATACTTCAGAAAACAGTTGTCGCTACGGTCTTCACGAACTTTGGTGCTGAGTTGTCAAAAGGTTATTTGGATTTGCTCATCTTGTGCATAAAGGTGGCATGCAGCGGCGGTAGCTGCAGCACCTCGCGGCAGCTCTACAGCAGTGTGCGTCGCATGTTGACGAGGACCATGTCCACTATCTTGTTGCTCACCTTGTGCATAAAGGTGGCATGCAGCGGCGGTAGCTGCAGCACCTCGCGGCAGCTCTACAGCAGTGTGCGTCGCATGTTGATGAGGACCATGTCCACTATCTTGTTGCTCACCTTGTGCATAAAGGTGGCATGCAGCGGCGGTAGCTGCAGCACCTCGCGGCAGCTCTGCAGCAGTGTGCGTCGCATGTTGATGAGGACCATGTCCACTATCTTGTTGCCGTTCTGCGATAGGTTGTCGATCATACCGCTTGAAGGATGGAGTTTAAAAAAAAATGTTATTATTAATATCGGTATACGAGGTGACTTGTAACTTGACGTTTTCCTTCTAGGACGTGATAGTGGTGACCAATTTACAACAATTAAGCACGCCATAAAGCCTAGGCAAAAATTCAAGGGATTCGAGAAAAATAAAGTAAGAAAAATGCGCTTAGTCTATTAGTTACAGCCCGCGCCAAACTTTGTGTGTGACCGCCCCGAAACTAGGCTCATTACATTGCGCAGAACACAAAATCAGGGTATTAGCGGGACGCACAAGAGCTTGGGGGCAGGGCCACACCCCGCGCGCCCGCACCGCTCACCCGCGACGCGCGCTGGCACCCACGCCTTAGTGTGAGTGCTACGTCCGTACACGAATCACGCACTTGTTGAGCTCCGAGAGTACTGTCGCGTTCAGAATTCGTTCGATCGTTTCGTTAATTTGTTGTTATAGTTTTTAGTTATTGTTACTTGTTGTTATTGTTACTCGTTGTTATTTGTTTATAAACATGCCTACTGGACGTTGTAATGTTTTACGACGCCAGGCTCGTAAAATGGTCTACGATGTTTATAAATTTATGAAGAAAGAAGCTGAAGAAGGCCATAAATACGATTTGAAGGCAGTACATAAACGGACTGCAGCCGCTACAGGAGTATCATAAAGAACTGTACGACGTATTATATCGGTTGCTAATGAACCAAGTTCCGATTTATTAGCAGTTTTTCGTACACCCGGAAAGAAGAGGCAAGGGGTAAAAAAGGTAACCGGAATCGACCATTTTGACCAAGGTGTCGTCAAAAGATGTATCCACAATTTTCATGTAACACAGAAAGAGTTGCCGACAATTGCTCAACTTTAAAAAAAAATTAAAAGAAGATATAAATTTTGAAGGATCCGCAACGAGTTTGAGGAGAATTATAAATGAAATAGGATTTAAATGGAAAAAAACTGAAGACAATCGCAAATTATTAATTGAAAATACAAATATTCCACGTCCCACCACGTCACCACGTCATGTGGATTTTCCTAATACAATTGGCCTTGATGATATCAACCGTCACTTCACAACCACTTGTCATTTGGATTCCCAAATGTTGTCCCAGACGGTCAATTTCATTACTGGCTTAGCTAGTCCCATCATAGAACCATTTCACTTCTCTCCGGTCACCTTGGACGAAATTAAAAAGACCATCCTGTCCATAAAATCCAAGGCTGTGGGGGATGACGGCATCAGTCGTAGTATGGTCGTTTGGATCCTCGATACCCTACTTCCTCCGATTACCCACATCATAAACTTTTCTCTTGATTCCGGACAATTCCCATCCCTGTGGCGTATGGCCTATGTCCGCCCGCTTCCTAAAGTTTCAAACCCCTCCCTGCCCACTCACTTTCGACCCATTTCCATTCTCCCATTCCTGTCTAAAGTGCTTGAGGCCTGCGCTCACAGACAGTTTGCGGGGTTTGTTCACCGGAACAACCTTGTTAGCTCGTTTCAGTCTGGATTCAGGCCTGGGCATAGTACAGCTTCCGCTCTCCTTAAAGTGACTGGTGACGTTAGAGAAGCGATGGAGGATACTAAGGTTACTGTTTTGGTTTTAATTGATTTCTCCAATGCCTTTAACGCTGTCAGCCACGATATTCTCCTTGCTATGCTCTCTCATCTCATGGTTTCGTCCGAGGTTCTGGAATGGTTCTCTTCTTATCTTCGGGGACGCCGGCAGTCGGTTCGCGTTGATGAGAGCTCTTCGAGTTGGCGTGACCTGGATGCTGGTGTTCCACAAGGTGGTATTCTTTCTCCATTGTTATTCTCCATCTTCATTAATTTTATAACTCACTGTCTTCGGTGTTCGTATCATCTTTATGCCGATGATCTTCAATTGTATACAGCTGCGCGGGTGGAAAGTTTATTGGATGCTGTAGCAGATGTAAACCGAGACTTAGATGCAATCAAAAAGTGGTCTGATAGTTTTGGGGTATCAGTGAACCCCTCAAAGTGTCAGGCCATTGTAATTGGAAGCTCGCGCATGATGGGTAGGGTGACGCTTAGCTCTCTTCCTCCTCTCATTTTCAATGGTACCGTCATACCCATTACCCCTACTGTGAAAGATCTCGGTTTGCATCTTGACTCGACGCTTAGCTGGCAGCGCCAGGTCTCTAATGTTAGTCAAAGGGTCAACGGTACTCTACGATCTCTGTATCGTCTGAGAAACTTTTTGCCCGCTAAGACGAAAACTATGCTTGTGCAGACTTTGATTTTCCCTATCATTGACTATGGTGACGTGTGCTACTTTGACTTGAATGCGGTGTTGCTGGATAAGCTTGACAGACTGCTTAACAATTGTATCCGGTTCATATTCAACCTCAGAAAATATGACCATGTGTCGAGCTACAGGTCTGAGCTCAAATGGATGCCCATTCGCCAGAGAAGAAATTTGCGTGCTTTGACCACGCTTTTCTCCCTTCTTAACTCTCCCACTCCTCCTTCTTATCTAGTGTCTCACTTCCAATATCTATGTTCTTCACACGCTAAGAATCTTCGTTCTTCTAACAATCTTCTCCTACTCTGTCCTTCTCATACTTCTGACTTTGTTCATTCTTCCTTTCATATTCAGTCCATTCTTCTTTGGAATGCGCTACCTCTTGACATCAGGATGGCCACCAGTCGGTATGCATTTAAGCGGAGATTGCGGAGTTATTTTCAAAATAAATAGCGTAGAGTCATCTCAAAACCTCTCTCTTGAATTTGTATATAATATATGTATATAATATAGGTATATATTATAGTAAATATGTATGTATGTGTATTATAAGTTTATGACTTATTTATGTACAAATTGTTCCATTTCTAACAGAGCACCTGCCATCTAATCTCTTCACCACCCTTGGTTGACTGGTAGAGAATGCCTAAGGCATTAAGTCCGCCTTTGTACTTTTTTAAGTGTGAAAAGTTTAAATAAATAAATAAATAAATAAATATTCGCTGTAAGCGAATTGAATATTTGCGTGCAATAACGAAATATCGCGCAGAAGGAAGACCGATAGTTTACACTGACGAATCGTATGTCGATTCATCGCATACTACTTCGAAGGCATGGAGTGATAGTAGCACTAAAGGTTTAAAAAAAAAGATATCAAAAGGTCAACGTGTCGTCATTGTACATGCTGGATCCAAATCAGGATTTGTACCCAACGGCCTTTTAATGTTTAAGGCAGGTACGAAAACCGGAGATTACCATGATAATATGAATTATAATAATTATGAAAAATGGATACGCACACAACTTTTGCCGAATCTCCCACCGAGATCGGTTATGGTGATAGATAATGCACCCTATCATAACAAATTAGAGGATGCAGCGCCGACGTCAAATAGCAAAAAGGCAGAAATGGTGGCATGGCTTACGGCAAAAAATATCCCTTGCAGTTCTGACATGCTGAAACCAGAACTGTATAAATGAATTTCTTTACATAAATAAAAATTTAAAAAAATTAATATTGATAAAATTTTAGAAGAACACAATCACACAATATTACGGCTTCCACCTTACCATCCCGACTTGAACCCCATAGAAATGGCTTGGGCATCTATAAAAGGTTACGTGGCGAAAAAAAATGTCACAAATAATATAACTGATATTATGAAACTAGTGGAAGAAAAAGTAAATAGCATGGGTGAACAGGAGTGGACTGCACTATGCGACAAAGTTATAAATATTGAAGAAGAATATAAGAAAAGTGATGTCATCATAGATGACCTAACTGAAAAAATAATAATTCACGTGAGCGATAATGAATCAGATGAAGATGATTCGGATATTTTTTGTGAAGAGAGTGATTCGGATGCGGAACCATCCACTAGTAAGGGAGATGTTTTTATGGAAGGTGCGGCCCCATTGTGAATATAGTTTTTATTTATATTAATGTTTTTTATTTACATTTATCCTATTATTACCTAACCTATATGTTTTACAAATAACACATACATTATATATTAAATTAAATAAAATAACCTATGAAATAAACACGAACTTTATAATCACCAAATAAAAATAAATTGACATAATAAAATAAGTATTAAAAATGTTAGAAAACGAAAATTGTTTGGTTGATTACGTATTGTCCACTCGACTGTACCATGCGCAAGTTCGGACTCGCGACTATATTCAAGGCGGTCACAAAGTTTGGCGAAGGCTGTACCTACACTTTTTATTTTTTATTGATTGTTTGAACGCGCCAATCTCTGACACTACCAGTCGGATTTGAAAAATTCTTTTTGCATTTTATAGCCCAATTCTTGATGGAGGCTAGCGTAATGGGCCAGGATCCTTAGAAGCCGAGCAAAAAGAAAAAAGTAAGAAAGAGCGCTAAGCCAAAACGAAGTAACAGCGCGGGCAGGCGATGCGATGCGACGGGGTGGGTCGGGGGAACAAGAAATTTCACGCGGACGAAGTAGCGGGCAGAAGCTAGTTATTATTATAGCTATAATAATCTAAATAGTTACAAATCTAGTTTTACCTGCCTACAAATATGTTGCTGTGCCCTAGCAGGGTTCATGTTTGAAACTTAGGGTGCGTTTCCACTGAAGCGGAGACGAGCAGAGCTGAGCGGAGACGTGCGGGAATCGACCAATCACAATGGTTGAAATCCTCATCTCGTCTCTCGTCTCGTCTGTGATTTGACGATTTCTACACGTCTCCGCTCAGCTCCGCTCGTCTCTGCTTCAGCGCAAACGCACCCTTATACAATGTAACATCTTGTAAACAACATGAATGCAATATATAAACAAATTGGTGAAATAATTTAAAACTTGAACCTAAGTGCTGTAGGTTAAAGGTTTTGTTCGAAATGAGCACCTCTGGTGCCTTATATAAGCCCTTACTCTTCTTCTAATTTCTGTCTTGGTAACTTTTGATGTGAAAGTAGTCGTTATGTGTTCCGCTGCATGTATTATTCTTTGCCTTAGTACTTCTACTGAAGGCACCGGTGTCGACCGCCGTAAGTCATGTTAAAAACTCAAAAGCCACTCCGCGACTTGTGTCCTAGTCATGGTGATCTGGCTGCCTAACGTGTGCTGGATTCCTGGGAAGTTAGGAAGTAGTGGGATAATCACACAAATTTTAAATATTTCAATAATTTTAAATTCGACCTTTGCCAGCATTATCGACTGTTTCATCGGCACCATTCAATATTTGTTTAACTTTTATACCTCGTTAGATAGCTGATTAAATGAAGATGCCTTCCCCGTAATTTGTAAGTACGCTTAATGACGTAGTTAAATTTTGAGATAATTGGTGTCAAAGTTCATGTACGTAGATGATTTTTGAAAATGGATAATAAACTTCTTCCTTTAACTTTTAACTGTTTGATATTTTAGAAAATTTGGTTATATCGAAATGTTTGTTAAAGTACTAGGTACCCAATGGAATAGCAATGAAGGCCATTTAGTTTCAGAGTTTAGGAGAAAAGTGGTATTTAGTGACGAACTCTGGGAGGTTTCCAAAAATAAATAAAAATTGGGTTATCTCGAATCCCTTGAATTTTCACCTAGGCTTTATGGGGTGCTATATTGTTGCAAATGGGTCACACTATCACGTCCTGGAAGGAATATGTCAAATTCACCCTGTAAAAGCGTAGGCTATCTATCTATTTAATTAAAGTGATTAGTAGTAATTAAACGTAGTAGTAATTAAAGCTTGACAAAAAAGAGTAGAAAATAAGGTGCCACTATCGCTTTTGTCAGCTGGAGCAGATCAGATGAAGCATGATGTTATAGAAAATAATGGACAGAAAAAAAAATATATCTGTCTATTCATTCAGTGAGTTATCGCCATTAAACTTTTGAGTTTTAGAACATCCGATGTCACATGAAGCAAAATCGTGTTGTTCGGTCTTCTTCCAAAGTACAGGATCCATACAGGATAATATAGGGTGTTTCCGGGGTGTGGCGAGTTCGGAATTAAGGCCTTAATGTTATTTGACCGACTTCAAAAAAAAAGAGAAGGTTATGCATTCAACGTGTTTTTTTACCTGTAAGCCTCCATAAGTGAGGGATTGCAGCACATGACCTCCGACACGCTGGTCGCTTGACGCAGCACCAGCGCTAGATGCCGCTGAAGCTTCTCTCGAAGAAGTGCGTACAGCGGGAGTGAAACCGCCGCCGTTAGAGGAAGGTCGTCTGAAGGGAAATATAAGAGCTTCACTCAGACTTTTGTGTTATAATCGCAACACCTAAATCAATTTTGCTTTTTCATGCGGCAGCTCTAAAATCTGCTAAATGCCGGCTGTCGCTAAACACCGGGGCTGTTGCCACAGCAGTAGGTACCTATGCTGAGCGCTGCCGGTTTGACTTCAAAAAAAGGAGGAGGTTCTCAGTTCGTCGGGATCTTTTTTTAATGTATATTCCCCGATTACTCGAAGATGGCTGGACCGATTTGCAAAATTCTTTTTTTGTTTGAAAGGGTATACTGCCCAGGTGGTCTCATTGTCATCAGGTCAGGATCTGATGATAAGATCCTGGAGAAATCAAGGGAACTCTTCAAATATTATAGGCACACTTATAGCGAGTTGCGTGTTTTTTATCATAACTCGTGCATTTGCTCTCGGAAAGCACCATTTGGTGAAGTGGAACTGATGATGAAGACCACAGATGGCCACCGGAACTACTCAATAATAAGTATTTCACGTGTTGCGATTCGATTACTTTAATGTTGTTGCTAAGCAATTTATGCTTGCCACAATGCATATAGTGAAGTAGAGCTGATGGTAAAGTACCAGGAGAACTCCTAATCAATCAACATCCCTGCATCGGGAAAAGCAATATTTTGTAAAAGGTGATGAGCGGTTGACATTAGGCTATTGTAACTTAGATAAATTACAAACCAACCCACTAAAAAGTGAAGAATAAAAAACTTAAAAAAAGCAACAGACTTCCAAAAAAAAAACTACATAGTGTAAAATAACCTTAATTTCAAAACTCGGTGGCAAACAAAATACAGATCCAAATACATCGACTTCCGAAATTAAGGTTATTTTACACTTTGTAGTGTTTTATTTATAAATCGGTTGTTTTTTTTAATCTTTTCCTTACTTTTTTAATTTTATTGGGAACTAGCTTCCGCTCGCGACTTCGTCCACGTGAAATTTCTTGTTCTCCAACCCACCCCGTCGCGTCGCATCGCATCGCCTGCCCGCGCTGTTACTTCGTTTTCGCTTATCGCTCGTTCTTCCTATTTTTGTTTTTGATCGGCTTCTAAGGGTCCTAGCGTAATGTTACATACCTATAGCCTTCCTCAAGATTTGGACTTTAAAATCCAAAAATAATTTTTCTAATCCCACTGGTAGTGTCAGAGATTAGCGCGTTCAAACAGTCAATAAAAAGTTGTAGGTAACTAATAGACTAAGCGCATTTTTATACCCGTCGTAATTTCTAAACGAAAGGTCCGAATTGAATAATTAAAAAAGGAATTTACATGTGCTTAATCAACCTTGATTACAAAACTATTTATTTGGATAAGGAGTACCATGTTTATGAAAACACCTTCGCAAGTAATTCATTATTTTATAACAAATTTGATTACCATTAATAGTTATAGTGAGCTAACCTTAAAAGATAGACATATGCTATCGCGGACTTTTTTTTTAGAACTTTGTAAGAGGAACAATTCCGTCATACATGATTTTTGCGTAACCTTAACCGTTTACGCAGCGCACGCAACGGAAGCTCTCAAAAGGAATACATTTTCCCCGTTTTTGCAACATTTTTCATTGATGCTCCGCTCCTATTGGTCGTAGAGTGATGTTATTTAGCCTATAGCCTTCCTTGATAAATGAGCTATCCAACATTAAAATAATTTTTCAATTCGAACCAGTAGTTCCTGAGATTAGCACGTTCAACCAAATAAACAAACTCTTCCTCTATATTTTAGTTAACCATAGATAATGAAATGATTGACAAGTAAAAACATAATGGATAGGTCAATCAATCATTACATAAATTATGGGATGACGTGGAGTTTAGTACATTATATTAAAAAACCTAAACACGTTTTACACAACTCGTTTCTTATCTACGCGCCGAACTATTAACTTCGTTGCACATAGTTATCAAGCGTGTAAGGCGATAACTATCAATTTACACATTAATACCGGTGTCGGGCTAATGCAAGAATGTTAACTTTTCTATAGATAACTCATAGACGTTTTAAAAAACTAAAAACATATTGTAACTTAAAAATGGAACATGCGACCTTGGTCTTACTTTCGGGTCTTTCGGCCGGAACCTAATTTCTTATTGAAAATATGCAATACATTTCGCTGATTATGAAGCAACGAATTGGCTAAAGTCGCAACTCGCGGTAGCTCAAAAGAGAGTTGCTTTGGATTCAACACTGTGGAGACTACAGCTGAAATCAATTTACTTTTTGGATTAATATCGCAAAAAGCTTAACTATAGAAATACTAAGTGTTAGGGGTACTTACCTATATGTTTAGCCAGCTGCTCAGTCGTTGCGAAATCATAGCCACCATTCTTTTGGGGCGACGGCCAAGATAACTAAAAATCAATAATTATTTAATAATATTTTTGTTTATAAAGGATACACAATATCCAATACTTATTGGATACGGATAATAACTATTAATTCAAATCAGTACATGTAACATGTTTTGCCAAGTGTTAGATCAGCATGTTGTTAATCTCAAAGGCAGCTGCTACAATCTAACACATCCATGCTATCAATCCGACTTTGACATCGCTTTTTTTTCATAGCCAATGTGCAGTTGACCAATATGAAAATTAGATAAACAAATAAATTACCTTTACTAGTACTTCATCATGTGTGAACTCAATCCCGGGGTTGATGAATGAGAATGCATCATCTTCCAGCGATAAGCCCACTCTGACATCTGCGATCATGTTCGATAATGATATTCTAGAATAGTACACAGTTTTTAATCATTAATTATTATTATCTTTCTGGTAACTCTTTGATTCTAATCTTATGCTATTAGTTACCTACCTTATTGATCACTATGCACAGACCTGTACCATAAATGATGATTTATTGTAATATTTAATTTACATATTTTAGAACATAAGAAATAAAGATTAAGACAAATGTGGTCTCTTTTTCACAGCAAATAAGATTCCATAAAAAAAATCGAAAAAAATCGAATTGTAAAATCTTTGGTATGACAAATTAATATTTTGTTGAAGCAAATTGCTATTAAAGATACCAAAACAGCCGTTATTTTGGATTTTAGTTGTATTACTATTTAAATATTATTAAAAAAAATGCATCATGATAAAACATTATAACCCTAAATAAAATTTCTAAAAATTCATCTTGTCTGTTGTATTTTGAGTAATTTATTTTATTGTGCAAGGAGAAGAATGAAATGCATTATTGTGACATTGATCATATTTTCATAATAGATCATAATAACTCAATGTTGTAAGCAGATGCATTTCAACAATAAATTATCTATTTATAGCCTTTCTCATGTTTGCTTACAATATTATTGTCTCATACATATAAATTGTTTTCATATTAAATATATTTCTTTAGAGTCACAAATCATAAAATGAGTATTGTTATTGAACATAGTTTATATTTATGTTGTATCAGGGACATATATGTACTTAGAAAAGGTATGTGTGTAAGTACATAAATAATAAAATAAATAAATAATTAGATATTAGTAGTTTACTTACAAAACATGTCCCTCAGCCAAGACAGGTATGAGATTATACAGGTTTTCATTAAATGCACTGTACAGTCCTTTTACATTGACTTCTCCAAGTGAACATCGTAAAGTGAGGCTCATAGACTTTAAATCTAATTCCACCGCTTGCATGTGGAATGTTGGTGGCTTGACCAGTTCTAAGCGGGAGAGGTTTCTGAAAAGTTAACAAGCATTTTGTTATGACAATATTATAAGCATTTTAATTTGAAACAAATATGAACTTAGCTAATTATAACATTGTTTTTTTATTCAACTGGAGAGGAAACAGGCACAGTTTATAGGTTATACCAAGAATTTTTTTCACCAATTTAATGCAAGAAATAACCATATTTACACTTGTGTGTTTTTAGCGAAGTATGAAGTATCACCGAGGATGTCAGGTTTGATTTGTTCGCCATTCTTCGTCTGCTGCAGCGCCACATTCGTGAAACTCTAGAAATATTGTTAGGATTTATCATTGCACAATAAACTTAAAGAAAAGGACTAAGGACCTAAGGTAAAGTATGTTCAATGTATGTGTTTATTTACCCTTTTAATAACATCTTGCAAGTTGGGTTGGACTTTCGTCAAGAGATCGTCTAATTCTTGGTCTATATCCACAATTTCTTCTTCAGACATTTTGCTGAATACATTACCTCCTGCCTAAAACGCTCGGATGTTGTAACTTTAAATAAATAACACTATCATCGAAACCGAAACATATTGCAGTTGACACGCAGCTGATGTGTGAGTGACAGCTGACAGGAAATTGTAATGTGTTGTTAAATGTCAAATTATTAGTGCTTGCAAAAAAAAATCGACTAATTACTGGTGTTACACCACTTATCCATTAAAGCAAATGACGACTCTAATGTTACATGTCGCAAACGAAACATACAACACCTGAGTGTGAACGTGAGGTAGTAGAGTCTGAGCAACGAAAGCTGTCCAAGAAAAAAGGCGGGAATTTTAAAAAAAACAAGAGCTGTCAACCCTGGCTATACACTGCTTAAACGGAGTTGATACTATTTATGATTCAAGACATATTATGCGATATTTAGAACAGTATTTAATATAGACCATAATACCTTTATTACCCTTGATATTTACTTGGAACTGTTAAACCACCAATATGTATTCGCGCAATGGTCGATAAGCCAGTTAGCGTTACATTATTTCGCCGTGAAGATGATCATTATCAGTACCAAAGTTAAGCTCTAAACGAAACTAGCTTGGCATTTTTTAACTTCTGCACATTGAAGTTCACAGCTCAACTTTCCTGGCACAGCCTTATACAGAAAAGGTTGAATTAAGCAAAAAGTTATTACTATACATTTATTTAATGGAATAGAGACCACTGATGTGATGAGGATGACACAATAAAATCAAAACAAAACATAGGGGTTATTAGTAATAGTCGAAATAGGATTCCAAAAACTCTACACCTGATAATATTGAATCAGCTTCATTGCTTTCTTCGCTGCTACTGCTACTGTCCCCAACATGTATTATGAATCGTTCAAGTTCGTTTTCAACAAAACGATCCCTTAATTTGTACTGATGTTCAACATTTAGTACATGAACAGTGTACTTCTTCCAGTCATCAGCAGTTATGGATAGAAAACATTCTTTTATTAAATTTTGCATTTCAGACCCTGGTATTCCTATATTTTTGCTTGCTACTTTTCTCTTCGCCTGACTCCATACAAACTCAATTGCATTGAGGTCGCAATGATGCGGTGGCAGCAACAAAATTTCATAATTGTGGGTATGACTGTTTTTTTTAGAAGTACTTCTGCTTCGTAAACAACTGCAGGTTTATTATCATTCACCAAACACATTTATTCAGCTTTGGTATGATATTCTTCAAAATGAATATTATTCTCTTGAAGCCATATTCAGAGATTAGCTTTAGAATCAGACATAGTAGGGGGTTTGTTTACTTGTTTCACATGGTAACTTGCATTGTCCATCACTAGGTTTAGTGAGATTTGGTATCAACATTTTCTCAAACCATTTCATCAAGTTGGTAGCATTCATGTCATCATGGTAGTCAGCTGATTTGGATTTTGTGCTGAATACCAATAATGCACCTAGCACAAACCCTACCTCCGATCCAGCATGCACAATAATATGTCTTTTTCCTAACGATATATTAGTAGTGACACCACTTGTTGAAGGTCCTTGCCAGGATTTTTTAACTTTATACCAGCACATCAAATTACTACAATCTGTCAAATTTCTTTAATAGATTTTCAACTTTATCGCTAAAGCATTAGGTTCAAGGTTGATTGGGAAAATTTGACAGTTTCGCATATGTCTCATCAAGGTAAACAATCTGTCTACCTTCTAGCCTCTTCTGATTTATTGTCCTCAAGAATCTGTCTCCATGCCGCAGTATCATATTTTTCTGTAAGTAAAGCCTGTTCATTTTTATTGTTTTGAAACTCAAACCGTTCTTGTGTAAAATTTTTCTAATGGTTTCACGGCACCCGTAAATTCAATTGCTTCCTTCAGCTCATTGCTTCTCAGTGTTGGGACTTGTTTTTTCACTCCATAAAATTCGTTTATTTTGTTTCTTATAGCCGAAATATCAAGATTATCCAAAGTGGAAACTGACAATTTTGACAGTCCTAAAATATTTCCATACTAAAACTTTTGAAAATAATGGGGAAGGTCGGGCAAAGCTAATTGCAGATGACGTGATCATAGCTAGGTCCCCATGGCCTACAATAAGATTGACATTTCGTTCAGTCATGAGTTTACTTTTATTTCGCTATTTCGTTATATTCGGTTATTTCAATATTTTAAATCAAGTAAATGATATGGAAAGTGTCAGAATTTAAAACCATAAATATATCCTCAAAGTCACTTTCTTCAAAATGTTTCTACTCTGTTTAATTTATAAAACATCTCTACGAATAGCTTTAAGCCACCATCTTTTAATTTTAGGGTCTCTCGGGAAATGGTGGACTCCAATTTTGGAGTATTTAGTAATACAACAACGCATCATTTTCGCAAAAATAAAATAAAACCACCTCACGCCTTGTATTATTGGCTTGTGTTGGGAACTAGCTACGACAGCGCCATTTTGACAGTTGCCTTCCCCATTCGTGGTGAGCTTTCGTTGGCCAAACTCTAGTACTCTCAGATATTAGGGCCGACCTTCAAAAGTCTTCTTCTATCCAAGCGGAGTTACATTCAGTGATTGGAAAGTAAGCTTGGATGGTAAACTGGCAGCAATCAATGATAATATTACATCGATTAGAGGTGACTTGAAAGCCCATATAAATGAGTCAAAAAAAGAAATGGCTAGTCTACGCTCGGAAAATGCCGCTCCAAGGTAGCCCGCGAAATTCAAATTTTCTTACGATTTTTGCAATTTGTAGCTCAGTGTCTGGGCGTATGTAATCATTAAAATCAGTAATACAATTCCTTAAGTTGTATGATCCTGAAATGTTAATATTTCATTAAATAGACATTCAATAGAATTACTTGGTCTTAGAGAGTTGTATTGATGACTTTAATGATTATAATTGTGTAAATACATATTTGTTACGGTCGCGAATAATATTTTAATTAACATACAACCTAATACTGAGCTGCAAATTGCAAAAAACGTAAGAAAATTTGAATTTCGCGGGCTACCCTGGCGCTTTCACCTGAAAGGATTCAGTCTCAAAACTGTCTGGGGTAGTCGCTGAGGTAAAAATATCTGCTCAACTCATCTCTGACCAATATGACGACTTCCAAGAGCAACTCAGTAACATTAATAAGCGACCTTTGAGCGTGAGCCCAGATGTAGTCAAAGCGCTCGAATTGAAGATTGGCTACTTGGAACAGCAGGGCAGGCAATGTAACTTAGAAATCTCCAATGTGTGTCAAATCCCGGAGAGACGAGGAGAAAACTTACCTGCTTTATTGGAGGATATAGGTAAAAAGGTCGACCATAATATATCAAGAGACGATATTACTTCAATATATCGCGTGCTACATGCCGCAAGCAGCGAGAGACCTAAAAATATCATTGCCACTATAAAAACACGTACTCTCAGGGACAATATAATAACTGTATGCCGCCTGAAGACAGGATTTACTTCTAAAGACCTGAGCATCGCTGGCGCACCACACTATATGTGTAAATGAACACATAACTCTACAGAAAAACAGTTGCCACGCGAGGCCTGAGAGACAGCTAAAAAAATTAGTTAGTTTGTAAAGCATGCCACCATACTTGTTAAGGCAAAAGCGTCAGGTAGCCCGGGAAATTGAAAATTTCTTACGTTTTTTGCAATTTGCAAGTCAGTATTAGGTTGTATGTTGATCAAAATATGATTCGCGACCGTAAAAAATATGTATTTACAGAATTGACAGACTGCCTCGTTGGTCTAGTGGTCGCAAGCGCTACTGCTGAGCATGAGGTCCTGGGTTCGATTCCCAGGTCTGGCAAAGTGTATTTTTTTATTTTTTTTATTTGAGATAGGTTTGCTCTTGACTCTGGTCTAGGTCAGAGATGACAGAGACAAAGTCGACGATGGAGCGAGCTTACCCAGAAGAAGCCTGTTCACTTTGAAGAGATCGCGGTTGTATGCGTTCGGAAACACAGACGCTGGCAGAGAGTTCTACTCCTTTGCTGGGTTATTGGGTTTTTCTATCTGGAATTTCTCAGTAGCAGCCCGGAGTCTGGATTTGTGCCCGGTAGATGGCAATAGGCTCGCCCCCTATTACATGGAACTTAAACATAACTGGCGAAATGTGGGTGTATTATAGGTACACCTCTGTCTAACCCTTCGCGGAAACAAGGCGTGATGTTATGTAATGCGAATGATACTTTAATCAACGTATACAACTTGCAAATTGCAAAAAACATAAGAAAGTTTGAATTTCGCGGGCTACCTGGCGCTTACCCCTTAAATAATCTGAAACCTCGCCCACTATAGCCATTAAAATGTAGAAATGATATAAATGCTCCGAGTATTAGCCTGTAGCAAGTTAATTTTGTTTAAGTATTATTTAGGTTGTCACCAATTACAATGTGTAATACCTACTACTAATCGATGTTTTTGCCCTGTCTGAACATACATTTAAAAAACAAATTCTTAAGCGCCGTGCTCAAAATTTTTAACTACTGTATTATTTATGTATGTATTACGTAACTATTTGGTTTTAAGATTGCGAAATAATGGTATTGTTGTTACCTATATCATATATTGATTTTACTTAATTTTGCCAAAACTGTATCTTTTATATGCTAACATGTGGAAAGGTAGTGGATTGGGAGACTGGGTACAGTTGAAACAATTTTGCTTTGAACGCTCGTAGCACAGCCATTTTGAAACATAACAAACAACAAAACACATAAAATGAGAGAATAGACTTTTGTTTTCAAATACATCTCAGAATTAGAGGCTTAACTGCCATATTTACTAGATAGGAAGAGTTTAATAAAATAATGTGCCACTGTTTCAACCGTACCCAGACTAGGGGCGGTTGAAACAGCGATGGAGGTCAGTTGAAACATAAACAAAAAAGTAACAAAAATCAGTTTCTTTATTCATAATCAACAAGAAATAGTTAAATTCTAGTATGGCGCCATTTCTATCAGTCATAATAATTGTTTCGAACATAAAAAGAGCTCTTCTGCTCCGGTTTAAACTAACAAACTAACACGAATAAACAAAAGTAACTAAAAAATCAACAATCAGTCTCAATAATTAAATGATAATATAAGATTTCCATATCTTAAATTATCTGTAGGAACAAAAACAAGCTGAACAGCTGCTGCTGTCTATAATTTAAAAAAAAAAATACAAAAAAAAACATTTGTTAAACTTGACAATTTATTTTTAAGTAAAATATAGATCCTAATCAGATTCGTCGCAATTGTGGCAAACATAATGTCGCCCACCATCTGTACATTCTAAGTGAGACCACATTTTACAGCCTCCTTGACATTGTACCCATTTTTCTCCGGATATACTGTCCGTGAACGCTCCCACACATATGAGGCAAAAATATTCATCTTCTTCCGATGAAGCTGGTGAATCGGCCTTCTTCTTCTTTGCTTTACTTTTAGGCTTCTTCGCTGTAGTATCTTCAAATATTGTCTTATTTACCTGCTTAGATTTTTGTCGTTTCTGTCTATCTTCATGTTCTTTTCTTATAGCTTCTTTTTCCGGAGTGTCGGTGTAAATAATAGACTGTTTTGTGTTGCGAGCTTTATTTGTTGTTTTCCGGGGGGCAGCTTTTGGATATGGCCGTATTACTTCAGGTGTAAATACAGGTTGTTTGCTTGTGGACGGCTGCGGTGATGATTGTTGAAGACTGACGTAACTTTGGCTAGAAGGCAACCACAATTCTTTGAACAATTCAGACAATTCCACCTTTCTTCTCATAAAAGACCACTCTTCAACCACTCTTCTCCGGCAACCTGATTTTCGTTCCACGTAGGAGGTGTGTTTAAATTATTTTTGACAGCGAGCTGGAATGCTAATTTTCTTACTTCCTTGACAGATAGACCAAAGTAAATATCCGCACAGCGGATCAAATATTTTGACAGTTTAAATTCCCGGTCAGGGGTAAATACTCGGTTGTGGGCTACATACCCCATACTAACATCAGTCTGGTTACCTTCTTCGATCGCTGCATCTCTTTTTTTCTTGTATCGCAGAAGAGAAGAATGGTGAACTCCGTACTTCTCTGCAGCTTTTCGTAAAGAAGTCCCTTTTCTGACTTCTTCATACGCATTTTCGTACTGAATTATATCACACTCGCCTCTTGAAGTTTTTTTGATACGTTGTCTGGGCATCTAGAACGAAAAAAGCAACGGTTATCATTGTTTCAATCGTACCCACAATAATTGCTTCATCCGTCCCCATACCCCTCAACCGCTAATAAAACAAACATAGCGTCGAAACAAAACAACATAAACAAAAACGAACCACGGTTTTCGAACCTTCAAAATCTAACAATAAAACAGAAAATCACTCAAAATACAAATGCTAATATCAACAA
Source organism: Fissipunctia ypsillon (assembly GCA_947568875.1). Classification (NCBI taxonomy): domain Eukaryota; kingdom Metazoa; phylum Arthropoda; class Insecta; order Lepidoptera; family Noctuidae; genus Fissipunctia; species Fissipunctia ypsillon. The sequence continues at coordinate 7,071,496 of OX387657.1, forward strand.
AGTAATTTGAAAAAGAAAACAGTAGAAAATACTTATTTTTGTCGAAAAAATATAATAGGGTCCCCTGGAAACGTACAGAGCGCGCAAAGTGCAACGCGTCACTGTGATTCATGTCCGGATTCGCCGGCCGCGTCTCTCTCCCCTTGTACCCCTCACCACACCGCTAATAGTTTACGAGTTATTAGCGTTGGTTTAACCGTACCCTGCTGCAACCGTACCCAGTCTCCCCTACGTATATATTTACTTATAACATACTGTGTATCTAGATATAATATACAATGTATGATTGTCTGTTTTCCCAAATAAAATAAAATAAAAAAAACAGGGCGTTTATCCACCGCTGCCGTCACCGGGACGTCACCGAGAACGAGATGATAGCGCCGAAGTAGCGATACATACTATTGCAACGTGTACACCGCACGTCTAATAACCCAAGCGCCGTCATCCCGGCCGCCGAAGTGTCGAGTAGTTCGGCGCGACCGCTTGAACTCGGCCCAAGATTGTGACGGGTCGATGTTCCGGCAATACAAAACAAAAGCGAGCAAAATACCTAGGTGTGATCCTTCAGTGACTACCAGATTTCCTTCAGTGAGCACGTAAGCGCGGCTTGCTCGCGCGCTGCCTTCTCTCTCAGTAGGATCTAGTTCATTTTGACTGCACGCAGCAAACGGTCACTCAAGTCCAAATTGCTCATCTATACCGCAGTCATCCGTCCCAACATGACCTATGCTTACATCGTCTTCGCACACGTTAAGCCACGCTATCTCCATAGGATGCAGATCCTCCAGAATCGTTTCCTAAGAAAGGTCACGGGAGCCCCCCCTTCTATGTTCGCAATGAGACACTTCATCTAGATCTCAGAATGCCCACCATCCAGCAGTTCATGAAAGGCCTCTCAAAGCGTTTCTTCCCAAGCATCGCAATCCCCTGATGCCGCCCGATACACTCCCCCCGCCTAAGTAGGATTCGCGGATTCGCCGGCCATGGCATACCCTCACCCTTCCCGATGACACTATTACCCTTCACCAGAGAAGTAGTCGAGCTCAACTCCTTTCTCATCAGATACAAAGTGATAGCTGACTATTTGTTACTGACAGGTTATTATCCCAAGAGATGGAAAATCGGAGAGTGCATCTTCCTACATAAAGCAGGCAAGAATTACAGGGACGCTAAATCGTATAGACCCATCACGCTCCTGAACATCATGGGAAAATTATACGAACGCCTGCTCTTGTCACGCTTGCGAGAAACGGCCGATAGATTCCAACCGCCGTTCCAACATGGTTTTACTAAGAACAGAGGAACAGGCACACAAATCCTCCGGACCGGCAAGTTTATCATGGATGCACTGGAAGCAAAGGAAAATGTCGCTATGGTCCTGACGGATTTGTCAAAAGCGTTCGATTCAATAAACCATGAAGGTCTGACGAAGAAGCTCCAGACAGCTAACGTCCCAAATAACATCACCCAAGTAATAGAGAACTACCTGAGCGGTCGTAAGATCTACGGACGCTTCAGAACCACCAACGGTGATGAAAAACCGGTGCCACACGGAGTGCCTCAAGGCTCTATCCTGGGTCCGATTATATTCAATTTATACGTACATGACGTTTGGGACCAACGAGATCACATCCGTGGACTCAAGCTCTCCCAATATGCCGATGATCTGTGCATCCTTAACAGATCCCCCGACCCAGACAATGCGACACACCGGGTGGGCTGGGCTGCCGACACCGTCATCGACTACTATCATCGCTGGGGGCTAAAATGCAATGTAGACAAAACGGAGTGTGCTATGTTTACCCACAAGAGAAACTATCGCAGAACCATTCGCATCAAAGACGAGGTAATCGAATATAAAGATAGCATAAAATATCTAGGTGTACATTTAGACAAGACCATGACAATGGGTAAACACACGAATTACGTCGTGCAGAAGGCGCGACAAGCACGAGGCGCGCTTGCTCCTGTTATTGGTTGGCACGCCAAGACTGATATAAAAGTGAAACTTGCTGTCATTCAGTCCTGCCTACTGCCTGTATTGGATTATGGCGTGGTGCAACTACTCTCGCGTTTCAGTAAGAGCAACCTGCTAAAAATTGAACGCCAATATCGAATGGCCCTCAAGACCAGTGGACAATTCCCAAGACGCTTAGAAACAGCCTTACTCTGGGAGATGCTAGACTGGGATCCATGGCACCTTCGTGCCCAAGACCTAAACGAGGATATGCTGCGCCGACTCCGTGAAATGCATATTGAAGACTTAGAGACACCTGGTGACGCTTACCATGAATACGGACAGCACAATCCTCTCCTAACTAACACTAGACTAGGTGAAATAGATTATGTATCAAGAAAAGACAGGAATCGGCTGCTCAGTAAGCGAACAACCGCTCCACGACCCCATAGATTGTAATTAGCTATAAGTAGGATAGGGCAATACACAACAACATTATAAATTTATATAAATTTATTACTGTACACACTAACAAGCACACAGCACACACTACACGACACTTATACAGATCTCTTTTAGACAAACATAAGTAGACTGTAAGTAGCTGACACACCCACAGGCCGAATACACCACCGGTCTGTGGACATAATGTAACATATGAACTAGGGAAATAAACATCTTTCTATTCTATTCTATTCCCCTGATGCCGCCCGATACACTCCCCCCGCCTAAGTAGGATTCGCGGATTCGCCGGCCATGGCATACCCTCACCCTTCCCGATGACACTATTACCCTTCACCAGAGAAGTAGTCGAGCTCATTTCGTAAACACAATAAAAAGTAATGATTATTGTTAAATTATCGACTTTAAAAAGAAATGAACTCAAAATTATGATACATCTTTAATTTCGGAAGTCGGTGTCTTTTTTTTTTTTTGTGGATGGGAAATCATCAAATGACTTCTCCCGCTCTGGGCGGAGCGGGAGGGCGTGTCAGACTTTTACTGACTAAAACCCACCCGTGTTCCTTCTGTTGCCTGTGCCGGGGCCAAGGTAACTCTTTCGAACATCCCGCAACCCCGGCTGGCATCGGTCCTAGCGGACCCCTTCAATGCTGCTGACATCTCTTTGAGGCGCGCGTGGAATACAAGAAGTCGGTGTCTTGGGGTCTGTATTTTAGTTTTTTGCCACCGACTTCCGAAATTAAAGTTGGTTGCGCTGATTCGATTAGAATTGTAGTATTATTGTTTCCTTTCTTTATTTTTATGTTGGCAAACGAATTAATAGATAAAGTTGGGTTGTAACCATCCTATCCCTTGCCATTCCTGCATGATTGCCTATGTTCACGCGTGAGCAAGATGCGCCCCCGCGCAATCTCGTCGCAACATTTGAACTGGTGAAGAAAGAAAACATGGCTGAGTCTGTGATATACCACCGCGCGCGCATCATTGTGTTCTCACTCGAAGAACAAGTGAACATTCGGAAAATTGCATTCGTATCGTCGATCCAGGCATCCACCGCATCAAACTGAGGTATCGTCCACCCCTTCCTCCCTTCCTTCATAATCTTGCGAAAAAGGTCAACATCTCCACAACAGTAGTTGCATACCACGGTCTAGTAGCGTCCATTTTAAGATATGGAATAATCTTTTGGGGAAACTGTAGGTACTCTACGAGAACAGGTGTTCAAAGCCCAAAAACGTTGCATAAGGGCAGTGACGGATAGTTGCGTTCCTGTGTTTAAGTCCCTAAAACTGTTAACGTTCCCGAGTATGTATATTTTAGAAATCGCACTCTTTGTTAAATGTAACATGAACCTTTTCACTTCAGTGATGTCAGAATCTAGGAAAAGACCTATAAGAAACCAGTATAAACACTTATTAAATGTTGAGAGATGTAATACTGCTTTGTTCAAAAAAAGTGTTATTAGCATGGGCCCAATAATTTTTAATAAAGTACCCAATATAATTAAAAATGACACAATAAAAATTTTTAAAAAGAGACTGACATTACTATTGATTGAAAAATGCTATTATTCAGTAAATGACTTTAAATGACATGGATTTATGTATTGAATAATTTAACTAGAATTTATTTTATTTATGTATTGTGGATAGTTGCCGACTAATGTTTTAATGTTGTTATTTTATTTTATTTCCATTATTTAATTTAATTTTCAATTTAGTGAACAACTTAATTAATGTTTGCATGCCTTATATAAGGTAGATTGTACAAGGCTCACCCATCTTGTTGTAACATCTTATTTTATGTACCTGCAATCTATTCAAATAAAATTTACTTTACTTTACTTTACTTTACCTTGCTTTGTACAAGCTATCGTTATCGCCTAATTTCTCTCCAAAACAGTACTTGTACGCTCTACATTGTTTACGCAAAACCAACTGCATTTATCGTAGAACATCGCTTATCCGCGCATTAAAAGTTGTTTCATAATTTTGAGTTGGTTTCCTTTTTAAGTCGATTTAATTAAAAAAAATTGGTTTTTATAAAAACTGGAATATTTGTTTTGTTTGGAATACTGTTAATATTTTTGTTGTAAATATTGCACTAGAATTCAACCAAAGTTTTGAGATATTTTCCCTTTGACGGTTACACGTATTAGTCCATATATTGAAAATTACTGAACTGATTTTGATGAAACATGCACTGTTCCCTAAGTTGAACTAAATATAACCCAATAAAAATAAATGGCCACAATGCGATTAATAGTTTCGGAGAAATGCGTCGACAAACTTACATACACCTATACAATTTTGTATATTTGATTGGAAGCCCTAATAGATTATCATTCATGTCAATATAAGTTCCAATAATTGTACATATGTACATACCTGTCGAATTATTGATAACCTCCTTCTTTTCTGAAGTCGGTTAAAAACAGACCGCCGTGCCGTTCATCTGTCCTCGCCGCCGAGGCCCGCCGCGACGTAGGTACGGCCGTGGACCCATGTCTACGGTGCGGCGCCGTTTGCCGTGCAACGGTACGGCACCGCCGCCGTGCCACGGCACGGCGGTGGTGCCGTATCGTTGCACGGCAAACGGCACCGCACCGTAGACATGGGTTCACGCCCTACCCGTCCATCTCCGCCCCGACCCTTGCTCGAGCCAGCCCGCGCCGCTGAGCCTGTAGCTTTTTTGTCCCCAAATAATCTTAATCCGATCCAGCCTGTCCCTTGCTGCCCTCCTCCAGCGACGCCCTAAGCCAAGGTCTGTACCTCACAGGGGGTGCCCTTAGCGTGTAGTCGTTTAGTTTATAAGTTTTATGCCGTGGCTGGAGGCCTTCATTTATTGACGCACCCACAGGAAAGGCCGGTTAAGCATCCGACAACCTCCTAGGTTGATCTGCGAGTGCCTGCACGAACGCACGTTTTTTTTTTGATATATGGCAGCCTGGCAGGTTGATCTGCGAGATACCATATACCCAAAAAAAAGTGCGTTCGTGCAGTGCACAGAGTACTTTTTTATATGTGCAGTGCAGTCGTGCGAGGGCTGCTGGTCAAGGCAGTAGTGCAGAGTTGAAGAAGTTTGTAGATAATATTATAAGAGAAAGTATTTCGATGATTTTAATAAGTAAAACAATAAGAAAATACTGTAGTTTGACATTTAATTAATATTGAGTTGATGTTACTTTAGTTCATATTGTGTCTTGTTTTTTGTTGTAACTTTTCTTGCTCTTTCCTTTATATATTTTTAGTTCTGTTTGATTTTTCTTCATAACACTTCTATTTGATCGTTTCATGAGTGATTTCGGAAACTTCGTAGAACGACGCAGTAGATTAGTCTTACCCCTTAATATTTCTTCACTTTCCAAAGCGTTACTCTCATGCGAATCAGACAATTTATTTTCTTCTGGTTCTTTCTTATCTTTAATTTGGCCTGGTATGAATGGTTCTAAAAAAATATGTTTAGGTATTTAAAGTTGTGTAATGTTAGTGGCAGTGATTGCGGATTCTGGTTGTTAATAATTCGATGCATTCCTTTTATGGGTTATACTCATTGGTTTTAATTAGAACTAATAAAATCTGCAATATGTTTGACCCGATAACTTGGGGTCGAACTGGCTTGTATTCCTGTTACAATAATAATAGAAAATTGTGAGAAATCTACTACTGGACGAAATAAATACTTTTCTGACCTGTGCTGTGTAGCACATACGCGAATGAATGATTCCTACGAAAACCAATAAAAATACCCGAAAGCCGACATACGCACGGGCGCTTTTTTATGACGACGTTTTTTACCGTACCGTACCTACTTACCGCCTAGAGTTGAACAACCATCTGTGCGCTTTTACAACGCGCTAGGATGTGCTCTGTCAGATTCTCAACGCTCGGTTCGACGCTGAGAGTTGAAAAAATAGAGTACGGTAAAAAACGTCGCGTTAAAAAAACGCTGGATGAATCAAATACTTTTCTGATATCACATCACCTGTGCAGCACATACGCTAATGAATGAATGATTCCTACGAAAACCAATAAAAATACCCGAAAGCCCACATTCCCACGGGCGCTTTTTTATGACGAGGTTTTTTACCGTACCGTACCTACTTACCGCCTAGAGTTGAACAACCATCTGTGCGCTTTTACAACGCACTAGGATGTGCTCTGTCAGGTTCTCAACGCTCGGTTCGACGCTGAGAGTTGAAAATATAGAGTACGGTAAAAAACGTCGCGTTAAAAAAGCGCCCGTGCGTACGTGCTAACTTCGAAACAAAAACCCATCGTGGTTTGAAAATATCTTGAAACAACCCTTGCTTCATCGAGGCAGATTACTTAATATAAATTTATTATTTTATTTTATTCATTTAACCATTTATGTACACATAAATAAACATACATCTTTGGTTGATCTGATCATTTTTAGATGGAAAGGGTGTTTTACGGGTCAGACAAAGGGTGAGTGCCTAGATTTCCCCTACATCCACTAACCACAAACTGTTTCTGTGGAGCAGAAAAACCCTTAGACCATAAAAACAGAAAGTAATTTTACATTTGTATTGCTACCTACTTAGGAGGTAGCACTAAAAATGTAAAATTTAAGTACTTACTACAACGAGGTAGAGATTTAAGCGTTACTATGCCATGGATCAGCGTATTGGACATGGTAGCCACGATCTGATGCTCCAGGAGGTGCTTAAAGTTCGCTATCATTATATTTGCGGCACCTTCGACTGTCAGAGATTCTGGCCTAGAAAAAAATCATGAAAGATAAAACAATTGACGAACAATCGAAGTCACGATCGATGTCATATCTCTATGTATGTACATATCCTTTATACAGTGTCCGGTAATTAATGGATAACCTTAAAATAGCATATTATAATAGACCTTATGGCCGTCCTAAAAAATTAAACAAAAAAAAAATATCCCAAGTAGTAAGTACCTATCTATGGTCTATGGGTTTTTTTTAGAAAAAAATACTGTGGTATTTCTAGATACATTATTTACTGCCTCTGTCTATGCAGACAACACGTAAAATGAAATATTATAACAACAAATAACCCAGGAATTCATTCAGTTGTGGTCGTGGTACAGAAGAATGTAAAATAAGGTAAAACAAGTAAGTACTTATGTTTTTCTAAAAATCTTAGGTAGGTAGTACTACTTGGGATATATATTTTTTGTATTTTTTTTAAAACGGCCATAAGGTCTATTATGTATATGCAATTTCAAGGTTACCCATTATTTACCGGACACCCTGTATAATAAAAATGAAATGCTGTTTGTTGGTAAGCGCATCACTTCAGAATGACTGCACCGATTTGGCAAATGTTTTTTTTTTAAATGTTCGTAATAGGTTCTTAATCAGGTTCTTACGAACAACTTAGAGTTTAATAGAACTTTAAACAATTGGCTTTGTGACAGATGTTTTTATTCAATAGATGATTATTTAAATTTTAAACAGACATGATGCATAACTATCTTACGAACACTTATTTAAATTATAATTATTGACATTATTTATAAATTTAAGCAATAAATTGATAAACTGTCTTGACTGTGAGATATAATCTAATAATTTTAATATATTTTATAATGTAATGTGCCTATAATTAATAGTAATGAAGTAAGACTCTAAATTTTATTATGATTATGATGTGTGTGACTAATGACTAATGACATTGATGTAATTTCAAGATACTAAAATTATGCATGTACTAGAAATATTTGCACGACTGATAAGTCGAATATAGTGAGACTAAAATTATTTTACCATTTTATTATGTAAGTACCTATATTCTGGCAAATAAATTAATTTCATTTCATTTCATTTACGGAAAGATGAAAAGTTGCCGGGTAAATTGGAAAATTTGGGAAAACTGAAAGTGCATTTTCAATGGGAATTTTGTATGCATTATTGAAACGTCTGTCGGGTCAGCTAGTAAATAATAATCAAATAAATAAATAAAAGTTGTTGCATTTGTTGTTGAAAACGAGGCGAAGCCCAAGTTGGTATTCTGACATGTTTGCAGGTCGTTGGTTAAGTGCGCACTGGCAATATTTATTGTGTTGTTCTCATGCGCATCACATACTGTACAATAGATAATTGTCGGTTTTTGTACATGAACCCTGCCAGGGCACTGCAAAACACAATGTTTTTTAGTAAACATTAATATAAATTGAATCAAAATCTATCAAAATACAGCATGGAGTAAGTAGTACCTACTAGTTAGAGTACTTTTACAATAAATATCAGTAAAATTTATTTATTTATTTAATTTATTTATTCATACAAAAACCTTTGACATTGCTTAAGACTAGGATACATAACTTATTTAAGTAAAGGTCATACGGATAAGGTAAACCCTGACTCCTAAACTAGGTGATCCTGTGACTTAGGAGTCAGTGTTCTGCTGTCACTGTGATACCAAAAACTTTATAAGTTGTGTTCTGTCGTTACAAAACAGTCATAGATATTGCAGGTTACAGAGAATTATATGTCAAGATGTCGATAGAAGATATCAAATCCTACAAATATTATAAACGAGGATGGATGGATGGATGGATGTTTGTTACTCTTTCACGCAAAATCTACTGAACGGAAACAGATAGTTTATAACATGGATTAACATGTAGGATACTTTGTATCCCGATATCCCTACGGGATCGAGACTTATGCGGGTGAAACCGTGGGGCGCTGCTAGTTATCCAAACAGTAATATAAAAAATAATATGCTCCCACGTAACCCTTGTCTCTGATAGCACTTGATCGTTTGCCTACCAAGTACCAGAGGGGACCTTGTTGATTTGGAAGGTAATATTTTGAATTTACCTCATCTGGTCCAGGAATTCGATGTCCAAGTCGATAGTTTCAGGGTCGGAGACCATGGCCAGGGCCAAGTGCGCCGTGAGCTCGTTAGCCGTCAAGGTAAGTACGCCAGACAGGGGCGGTACCCCCGTTGGTATCCATGCTTCGTACTTGTAAACCACCTGGAAAAAAGAGTGGCTTTACGTCATGACTACGGGTCAGTCAAGCGCAGTTTATTGCTGGACGACGCAGATTGGGGCGGGCCGCGCTGCAACGGAACGCATTGCAAAAATCCTCCTCATCACTTTCGTACATTTTCTATGAATAAACGCACACTACAGGCGGGTCACATCGCGATTTTTTGTATGAAAATGCGCTGCGCTACGGCTCGTTGCGGCTCTGGCAGACAACACACGGCATAAACCGCTGGGTCTAAAAGTATGAAATTTTGCAAAAGAGTTCCTTGTATAGCGAAAAAGAGCAATAAGGAAATATTTTTGAAAATGCATAACCCCTAGAGGGGTTAAATAGGGGTTGCAAGTTTCTATGGAAGTTCGTCATTTTTGCCGACGGGAGATCCTATCGGGCGCACGGCTGTATACAAGGTGTAACATAATTAACGCACAACCTCTTAAGGGGTCCGTACTCATCTTTATGAACAACTTTTACTATGGAACCAAACCTGAAGTCGTGAAAAAAAATCAGCTGCTCCCTACATTTATGTTCGCACAACTCGTCAAAATGTAGGAAACAGCTGATTTTTTTTCGCGATTTCAGGTTTGGTCCCATAGTAAAAGTTGTTCATAATGATGAGTACAATGACCCCTTAAGAGGTTGTGCGTTATTCTTGTATACACTGGCATTCAAAACTTAACCACACTTTTAAAATTGCTATAACTTTTAAAGTACACAAGATGTATTTTCGAAATAAAAAGGATTACAAAAAGAATCGACGACTCTACTAGTACTACAAAGATTACCTAGATTATCTACTAGTTACTAGAAAGATTACCATTCGTTTACCATTCGTAGGACCGACCTGTAGCTAGCTAAAAATCTCATTGTTGCCGACAATCTCTCGTGAGGACTTATTGCATCTCTCATTATAGTGTGCTTTTTCTGTATTAGCGGAGTGACTAAAGACAGGAGATTTAAGCATGTCTGTTCGTTCATCTTTAAATAGTTATAGAAATCTTTTGGCATGAATCACTTAATTCACTCGAATTAATTCATTTAATTTTATATGAGAGCATGACCTCCGTTTTAGAAGCCAGTCCTTACACTACAATTTTTTTTTTGTGAGGAGCGGGAGGGCGTGTCAGACTTTTACTGACTAATAAACTAAACCCACCCGTGTTCCTTCAGTTGCCTGTGCCGGGGCTACGGTAACTCTATCGAACATCCCGCGACCCTGGCAGTTACACTACACCCTACATGCCTTTCTTTTATTTAAACACATTATCAAGCTCAAAAATGCAAGTGCGTCTTCATCGTCTTCCGTTATTCCCGAAGACATGTTTCACGCGCGAGCTTCTGCGGAGAACTGACGATCGACGCAGATATCGTTGACGTGTGGAGAACATAGGGCCGTCCGATATAACTTCTGTAAACTCAAATCGCTACGACATATCGTTGCCGTCTGTGGCGGGCTTAACAAACCGTTTCTTCAAAACCTATTAAAAATCAGAATGGGTACTAGGTACTTACCTTCAAGTTACTGAATCCTACTACGCTGTCGACCTTGCGGACTTTATCCTTTTTGTATCCGGTGGCTACTGATCGTCTGTACATGCTGTCCAGTCCGTTGAGGACACCATGGTAGAGTTTTAATTTCTGCCAATTACAATAAGCTTAACTTTGAAATATTTTAAGGCGAAACAAATTTGCTTTTTACCATAGACACATGCGTAAAGTTACCTTAGAAAAAGTTTTGGAAACTTGTACTTAGGTTTTCAAATCTTGTCACACTCAAAACATATATTTCCTTTTAAAATATCTACCAGTCCTCTACCTTACTATCCCAATAGACTTCAAAGGCCTCCTCTCACACATATTCTTATTCCTGTTTATAACAGACAGTACTACTACTACTACTACTTTTTAATCACAGACAGGGGGACATGGAAGAAGAAGAAAACGTGTTGGGCTGACCCCAAGTAACAATGGGATAAGGACAGGAGAATGATCATGATGATGATGATGCCGATGAATACTTTTAAATCACATTTCATAATGGAGACAAATATAGACAGTTTTGTGGTCATACCAGATCTAGGATGGACTTGAAGGTAAACGTGGGCAATGATATACTGTCAGCATTCAGAAGTCGTATTCTGGTAGCTATTGCGTGGATGGAATTGTCTGTGAACTCTTCTAGAGCTGTTCCTTTTTCCTTATCGTACTTTCTAAAAAAATAACATTATTTAAGTGTAAATATTTTTGAAAATCATTAAAATCGGGATTATTAGAGGTTTCAGAGGATTAAGAATCTTAATGAAAACAATTTAAAACCAACGATTTTTTTTTCTAGCCTGCTCTGTCCCACTGGGCAAAGGCCTCCCTCCATTCCTTCCATCTTCCGCGAGCCCGCGCGTTCTCCTTCCAGTTTGGACGGAACCCATCCAGTTCATCCCGCCATCTCCTACGTGGCATGCTGCGACCCCGTCTTACTGTCTCAGGTCACCAGTTCTGTGCTAAATGCCAGACAAACAATGGGTATGTCCTGCCCAATCCCATTTAAGTTAAGCAGTCTTTTGAGCCACGTCAGCTATATTAGTTTTGGACCGCAGTATTGTGTTTCGAATCATCATCTGTCAAACCTTTTCCCAACTATATTGGGGTCGGCTTCCAGTCTAACCGGACCCAGCTAAATACCAGTACTTTACATGGAGCAACTGCCTATCTGACCTCCACAACCCAGTAAGTAACTGGGTAATACGATACCCCTTGGTAAGACTGGTTGTCAGACTTTCGGGCTTCTGACGGTAACGGTTATCAAAGATCCATGAATGACAGCCGGGACCAACGGCTTAAAGTGCTTTCCGACGCACGGAGGAGTCTCGGTATGTAAAGATGGTCACCCATCTACGAACTAACCCCGGCAAGCGCAGCTTAACCTGATGGATCGACCCGTGCGGCTGTTATTACTTAGCCACGAGCTCCACACAGTATTGTGTTTCGAATACGATCCGTTAATTTCTCCCAATCGGCTGCCAACTTTCGGTAGATTTCTTCTAGGGTACTGGAGCACAGTTTGGATGTAGCGAGTGGCCCTGTTTGACTCCTGTTTGTATTTTGAATTTTGTATGTATGGTTTCTAGTTTTATTGCAGCTGTACTATTTCTGTAAAAGTTGCGTAATAGATTTATGTAGGTGGGATCAATGTTCTGGTTGCTTAAGGCGTCAAAAATGGCCGAGTTTGAAATGCTGTCGAAAGACTTGTAGTAATCAACCAAGAATAAGTTATAGAAAAGATTTTTTAAGTTTTCAGTCGAAATCGCTTGAAAGTCTTTTACTCAACTTTGAAAAAATCCTACTTTACCAAAACACGATTTAGTGTGACGCCAACCAAGTAAAAAAAACATTTAAATAAACATACGCTAGCTCCTTCAGATTTGGTATTTCATCCATTTTCGCGAAGATCATGTAGTCATTGAAGTAATCTTTTATCCATTTGTCCAGATCTGTTTTCAATCTAGACATGAAGCTGCCTGTAAAAATACACCATAAATGCTGGTTAAAAACTTTGCAAAGTTCAGAGTAATTACCTCCTGCATTGCGTACGGGTTTAGTTTTCAAGACAGAACAGCACCCTAATTGCTTAACACACTATCAATTACAATCTCAATGATTTTGAAGCAAATTGCTAATCCATTGCTTCATACGTTCGAAAAATGTGTCTGCTCAATAACGTAAATAACGCAATGAATGTTGTGGAACTGTCAAAATGAAAGCAAGTACTACTGTAAGTGTGTTACGCAATTGCCCCGCTGTTCTTGCTGCCACTTGGTACAGTTTGACGATTATCTCTTCTAAGCAGTATTTGCGTTAATCTGGATAGTAATATGAGGTGAGTAATATGAGTAATATAGGGTGTGTACGTATAGTCAACCTAGTTATTTGCTATATCACCCGCACCCTAAAGCGACTGCTACACGTCTTCAACCGCGTTCCGACAGAGGTGACCTTGGTGGTTTACAACCGTGTAGAATTGTAGATGGTCGTTTACGACCAAATATTTAAACAGCGACAGCGCTGCCGGTCGCCAACCAAGGTCACCTCTCAGGGACGCGGTTGGCGACCGTGTAGCAGTCGCTTTAGGCTGAATGTCAGTTGCACGCTATAAACCGCAAAGGTCTTTTTCTCTATCTGAAAGGAATTATTTATTTATTTATTGAAACTTTATGCACAAGTAAAAAAGAATACCGTATAAAGGCGGACTTAATGCCTGATATAATTATTCCGATCTGTCACCCCGCTTTGTCCTCTTATGGGGACAGATCGGAAAAAAGTTTGATCTGTCCCCCTGTTAGCAAACGAGGGGACAGTTCAAACTTTATTCACTCCTATCTGTCCCCCTATCAGTGATATGTGACTGATGAAACATTTTTTTCCTGTTTGTCCCCATAGAATTTAATATATTAATTAATTTAGAAGACTAGAAGTTTGAGTTTATCTATATTTAAATAAATTACAAAAATATTTTTTTGTTTTTCTGTCTATCAGCCACAGTTCCATAAATCACAGTAGGTATTGCCTACTGTGATCTGTGGTCTTTTATTAAATTTAATATTGCTTATAATGTGTGACTTTTAAGAATTAATAATACTCGTATATTAAACTGGGTTTTTTTGTCAAAAATGGTAAAACAATTACGAGGTCGACTTTGGCTTCGTTTACCTACCTACCTAGCGTTCGCGGTACATTTTTGTTTCTCAACATCCAAGCGGATAGGAATCGGCACAGTGATTAATTCAAAATAAATGTCATTAAAATAGAAGGTAGGTATTAGACGATATTTAAAAATGTATAGTTACCCAAGTTTGCCTTTTCTACTCTGATTGCTGAACTTTCAATAGCTTGGTTAATATACTGTAATTGAAGATACAGTTGTTAAAACACTAAACTAGAATGTTCTTTTGCAGAAAAATTACCATACTCTACAGTCTACAGCATTATCAGAAAGGTGAGGTTATAATTAAGGGTGTGGTACAGACCATCAAACTGAACAACTTTCGCCATGGGACCAACATCGTAATCACGAAAAAATAATCAGCCGTCCCATACATTTGGGTCGTATCGTAGGTTTTGAAGTTTTATAAGGGACAGTTGATAATTTTTCGCGATTTCCGATACATGCTGTATAGGTAGTATTAATTATAACACAAGTCTATTAAAATATAGAAGAGTTAATGAATACCGTCATCAAGATATCGTCGACGATAATCTCTGAGCTGACCAGTTCAATCAGGAGTCTGTTTTTAATCAACCTGTACCGACCTTCCATCTTGTATTTCACGTCTTTTAACAGAAATCTGAAATACCGCAATAACTTAAAACTCTGGAAAAGTATACAAGGTGCAAACGTGATTGAAGTAACTGAAAACCTGAAAAGGGTTTCCTGAACTTACCTATCTACAAGATGTCCCAGAAACCGACCGACGTACTGCAGGTGGTGATAGGTTTGGTCGAGCCCTCCCAAAATAACAAAACATGTTCCGCAAAATCTTATTAAAAATTGTTTAAAATTTATTACAGGAAAAATAATGACGCATGGTGGTTATTTTGTTTTTTTTTTTTTTTGAAAATCTAGTTTAACTCGAAAACTATAAGATTTTGCGGAACATATGTTGTGTTATTTTGGGAGGGCTTGACCAAAGCTATCACCACCTAAGTATGGCAGTCGATTTCTGGAACATTCTGTACATTTACACATGCAATTAAAATTAAATCACATTTTGTTTGTATTATTAAGTCTTTTTCTGTTCTTATGAACCTGTAAAAATGAAGTCCTGTACTTACTCAACTTGTCCAAAAGTGGGTGCGTATATGAGGACGGAGGGATCCTCCTCAGTTAGGGACCGTTCATAGGCTCCCTTCAGATGCAGGTCGTTCAGCCCCAAGTTGATCCTGACCGTCATGATGGAGAGATCGTTGTGCAACCAATCCACGTTGAAATACGTGTTGTTGCGAAGCTTCATGCGGTGGAAGAACCTGAATGAGTTGAGTAGTAATATGACAAAAGGTAAATTTAAAAATCATAAAACCCGACTGCGTAAAAAGTGAATTTTAAAAAGATGGAAACAAGATGACCTATTTTCAACCGACCTCAAAAAAGGAGGAGGTTCTCAGTACGTCGGAATCTTTTCTTTAAGTATGTATTTTTTTAATTTTTTTTTTATGTGTGTTCCCCGATTACTCCAAGACGGTTGGACCGATTTGGAAAATTCTTTTTTTGTTTTAAAGTTTATAGTTCCCAGGTGGTTCCATTGTAATTAGGTCAGGATCTGATGATGGGATCCTGGATAAATCGATGGAACTCTTCAATTATTATAGGCGATAGCGATTTGATTATTTTTTATAGTAACTTGTTCATGTGCTCTCGGAAAGCACCATTTGGTGAAGTGGAACTGATGATGAAGACCACAGATGGCCACCAGAACTACTCATTAATAAGTATTTCACGGGTTGCAATTCGATTACCTTAAAATGGTTGCTAAGCAAATTATGTTCGTCACGATGCATATGGTGAAGTGGAGCTGATGGTGACCAGGACCAGGAGAACTCCTCAACAATTAACTGCCCTGCATCGGGAAAAGCAATATTTTGTAAAAGGTGATGAGCAGTTGTCATTAGGCTATTGTAACTTAGATAAATTACAAACCGATCCACTAAAAAGTGGTAAATAAAAACCTTTTAGCAAAAAAAAAAAAAAAAAACAACTGACTCCCAAAAAAAAAAACCTTAAAAAGTGAAAAATAACTTTAATTTCGGAAGTAGGTGGCAAAAACCTAAAATACAGATTTAAAGACACATTTACTACAATTACACTATTACACAATTATTAAACTATGTTGTCTCCAAAGACAAAATAGATCATTTTGTTTCCATCATTTTCAAAATTCACTTTTAACGCAGTCGGGTTTTTGATTTTTTAAATTAACTTTTTTTGTTTTACACTTTATAGTTAGGATTACTTTTCTCTCACTGCATTAAGTAACGGTCGTAAATACAATTTTTTTTTATTTTTTATTTGAGATAGGTTTGCTCTTGACTCTAGTCTAGGTCAGAGATGACAGAGACAAAGTCGACGATGGAGCGAGCTTACCCAGAAGAAGCCTGTTCACTCTCACTTTGAAGAGATCGGGGTTGTATGCATTCGGAAACACAGACGCAGGCAGAGAGTTCCACTCCTTTGCTGTGCGCATCACAAAAGACATTTGGAAACGCTTAGTGCGAATTGGTGGGATAGCAACTAGGTAAGGATGGTAACCTGCAGTGCGTCTAGATGTCCGTTGATAGAAGGGGGCCGGCGGAATGAGGTCGTGGAGTTCTTGAGCACACTCCCCGAAGTATAATCTGTAGAAGACCGTCAAGCAGGCAACCTTGCGGCGATGAGCCAAGCTGTGTAGCTTGGCATCCACCAGTCTTACGTCGCCAATGAGCCTCTTAGCTCTGCGTTCCACCGAGTCAAGCGCGGCAAGTTGGTATTTGGCCGAGCCACCCCATAGGTGGCTGCAATACTCCATGCAGGATCGGACTTGCGCTTTGTAGAGAATTAAAAGCTGTCCAGGCGTAAAGTATCGCTTCACCCTATTCAGGATGCCCAGCTTCTTGGCCGCAGTTTGGGCTTTGTACTCGATGGTGGCACCGAAGTTGAGACATGATGTCAACTCCATGCCTAGGAGCTCGAGCCGATCAGTTACAGGAACAGATATACCCCGAAAAGTAGGAGTTTGATCGAAACGACTCCTTTTAGCGGTAAAAAGACACGCCTGTGTTTTGGTGGCATTAAAAGAGACCAGATTGTCATCACCCCACTGGGAGACAAGGCTTAAGGTCAGATCTGTCCGCTCTACCATGGCCTCTCTCAAGGAACGAACTTCGGCCCCGCTGGTTTTTGCGCTGGACAAGTATCTCTCTGAAACTGTACTGTCATCTGCGTACCCAACAATACCAGACTGAAGTAGGTCATTGATGTGTAGTAGGAAAAGAGTTGCACAGAGAACAGACCCCTGAGGAACTCCGGCATCAATAGCCATAAGGTCGGAAGAGCAGCCGTCAACGACTACTCTGATCGAACGTTCACTAAGGAAGTCTGATATCCAGCTACAAAAATCAGCAGGGATGCCATAAGCAGGAAGCTTGCTGAGTAGACCAGCGTGCCAGACCCTGTCAAAGGCCTTCGAGATATCAAGCGATACAGCAAGTGCTTCGCCATGTTTCTCAATGGCCTCGCACCAGCAGTGCGTGACATACACAAGAAGATCACCAGTAGACCGTCCCCGGCGAAAGCCATACTGACGGTCACTGAGGAGATCATTGTTTTCAAGGTAGGTCAGCAACTTATTGTTCATTACCCTTTCCATAACCTTGCACAGAATGGAGGTAATGGCGATCGGACGGTAATGGGCAGGGTCTGCACGGTTGCCCTTTTTGGGCACTGGTTGCACATTTGCGAGTTTCCAGGATTTTGGTACCGTCCTTTTTTAACAGAAAGACGGAACAAACGTGTCAACACAGGAGACAGTTCAGGCGCACACTGCCTCAACACTCTCGCTGGAATGCCGTCAGGCCCGCTGGCCTTGTTCACGTCTAGACTGCACAATACTCTTCGGACCTCTTTAATGTGAACTGCGATTTCCGGTATCGAGGAGTCACAATGAGGCACAGTAGGTGGTTGCTTGGAGCCAGCGTCCAGACGTGAACTGCTTGCAAAGAGAGATGCAAATAAATTTGCTTTCTCACCTGCAGAGTGAGCCAGCGACCCATCAGGTTTCATCAATGGAGGTAAAGTGAGTCGACAGAAATTCGCTTCAGCCGCTTTAGACAGGGACCAGAACTGTTTACTACCCGGAGGGTGCGAAGCCAGCTTGGCCCCAATACGTCCGACATGGTCAAAACGTGCCCCACGTAAAACCCGCTTGCAAAACTTGGCGGCAGAATTAAAATGTCGGCAGAATTACAATGTCCACATATAATCGGCTGATAATGGCCTCTTACTCACTCACCCCAAAAGTTCGGGTTTTATCGTTTTTCATTAAAAATTACATTTAAACATATAATAATTAGTATATATTTTTGTAACCTCTTTTTAAAACGCTTCATTTTGATACCCCACACGATAGGTTTGGGAGATTTTTTTTTGAAAACATACATTTTGGCGCCAAAAATCCGCCATTTTGATTTTTTTATAAGTAATTTTAATATAACCAGTGACACTTGGGCAATAAAGACGAATCTAACGACATATCATTCATCAAAATCGGTTCAGCCGTTTAGTAGTTACGAGGGAACATAGGGACGGACATACACACATACAGGTCAAACATATAAACCCTCCTTTTTGGCTTCATCGGGTAAAAATGAGCCTTTATTCCTGTAAGGGTTTGGAGAGGTATACCTATGTCCCCTAGTAACTTAGTCGTGACCGAATTAACCCTTTTTTCTGAATAAATCCCATAGAACTTAAATGACGTAATCAATATTTATAGAGAAATTCATATTTCTATAAAAATATCCTACTTTTTCAAGAACTCAATAACGGCATGAATTTCCTCGCAGCATGTGTTTAATACGACGTCACACGACCGAAGAGATCACGTAAAATTCCTGGCATATGAATTTCTACCGATATGACGTTTCAGATGATAAAAATGTGGGTCGTATTCATGCAGGTCGTTAGCTTACTAGGGTAATCTTATGTTCGACGACCTTCGAGAAGCTTGTAGTAAGTAAATACAGGATGGAATCTGTGTATGCCGATCAAAATTTCTTAAAAAATTAAGGACAATCTCATAGTCATAACCGTTTTCCTGTAGCTACAACCGTCAAGGTACTGTAAAAGTTTGATGCCGGTGGCGACTTTATGTGGCACAGGCCGTTAAATAATTGCTTATGGCACATTCGAACATTCGTAGATGGAGACTATATTTGAATTTGAAGGATATGCCAATTTGTTTTTGTATAGAAGGCAGATCGAAAATAGCAGTGTCCTGGATGTGCCTTTAACGAGTTAAAATAATATTATAATATACTGCTTTATTGAGTTTAAACTGTAGTAGTGTTGATATCCCCGCACACTAAACAACCAACACTACATAAAACAAGTAATAATCTGCTCGGCTCTCGTCAGGTCCTTGTGGGACATTTATTACAGTAGGTGCCTACCGTTACTGCCCCTTCTCAAAAATCCACACTGTATTTGGCAGGATGTGTCTACTGTTAAAGTTACGTCGGCAAAAAAATAAACATTACTTATACTCTATTTAATTTTCGCAACGAGAATGAAAACTGAAAAAAAAGTTGCCGCTTTTTTCTCAAGACGGAAGCTAATGGTGTCGCCCGGTATCCTGCCGTTTTGCCGAAAAGATTTTGACAAAATTTCACTATCCAAACAAATTTTAGCAACCTTTTTTATACCAATGCAATATTTGGAATGATTTTAGTACGCACATTTTCATTTCGTAAAATTTTTACTTGGCAGAATATTTCCAAGGATAAATGATTTATTACAGCAAACAATCTTTAGACAATAAACATTCAGTCAAATGATTTGTTATGACAAAAAATATAAAGACAAAAATAAGATTAGGGTAGGTTAGGTTAGAACTGTGACCACACAACGCACGAGCCGAGCGAGTGAAGCGAGCGTGCCGCGGCAGCGGCCGGCGAGTGTCAGAAACATATTTTTGAATGTAAAATGTTATGATTGTTAAATGTAATTTGTATATTCTGTGCAAATGTCATAAAGATACAAATTTTTGAATGGAAATGGTAAATTGAAAACTGACGATAGGTACTAAATATTTGGCTTATTTTATTTTGCGTAAAATGTGTTATTCCAACTGAAATATTTGACTACATAAAATTGGTAAAAGTACTAGTTGGTAAACAAGTTATTGTTTAAACGTTCACTTGCCAAACATTAAGTTTGCGTTAAAATTATTTGTGAAGAGATTTTTTGCTAAGTAATAATTTGGCAAATGAAATTATGCAGAAAATTGTTTGGAAAGTGATAATTTGTCAATTTCTCTTCGATGAAACAAGGGCAACCCTTCATGTCCTAATCCAAGGCTGCCCAACCAATTTTGAAGTTGGGCCACAATTTTGATTCCGTGTCAGCCGGCGGGCCGTCTAGTAAATAAAACATGCTTAAAGTTATGGTAGATAGATACCTACTGTAGCGAAATAAAATATGAAAAATTCCACCACTTCAACAGGTAGGTATAATTTATTGTAATAAAAACGCATTTGATAGCCCAGTTTTTGAGGAAATCTATGGGCTATAACATCGTGCTATGACTCTTAGGAGCCGAAAACAAAGAAAAAAGTCAGAGAAGGACGCTAAGCGAAAACGAAGTAATAGCGAATGCGGGCGACGCGACGCGACGCGACACGGTGGGTCAAGGGCCGAGGGCCGAAATTCACGCAGACGAAGTTGCGGATAGAAGCTAGCAATATAATAAACCGCTTAACAGCCGCGTCTGTCTGAACGCGATAAACTCAAAAACTTCCGAACGTATTTTCATACGGTTTTCACCAATGGACGGAGTGACTCATAAGGAAGGTATAGGTGTATAATTCATTAAGGTTTTGTGGTAATGGGTAAGGCAACTGTCAAGATGGCACTGTCATAGCTAGTTCCTAAAACAAGCTAATAATGCAAGGCGTGAGGTGGTTTTTATTTATTTCTGCGAAAATGACTCGTTGTTGTGTTCCTAAATGCTCAGAAATTCGAGTCCACCATTTTTCGAAAGACCCTAAGCTCAGAAGATTGTGGCATAAAGCTATTCATAGGGAATTAGGTATTTGAAATAAATTGAGTTTGAGGTTATGTCGGAAACAACGAAGAAAGTGATTACGAGGAATTATGCATTATTTAAGGTTTTTAATTCTGACACTTTCCGTGTCGAATAAATATTGATTTAAAATACGGAAATCACCGAAAATAAAGAAATAGTGGAATAAAACAAACTCATGAATGAACACGAAATGGAATTAATGAACGAAATGTCAAATTTATTGTAGGAAATAGGGACCTAGCTATGGTCACGCCATCTACATTTAGTTTTAACCGACCTTCTCCATTGGCTGATATACAGACGATGATTGTTGAAGATGTCGGAAAACATCATGCCGTCTGGCGTGCGCCGCGTACATAAAATTAATGTTCTTCAGGATTGTACATTTTAAAAAGTTCAACAAAAAAGCCCGCGATGGCATATATGTCTGTCTTCTAAGGATGACCCGCAGTAACCATATACACAAGTATGTTGTATACAAAGAAATCTTTTGGTTTGTTTGTTTATGTAGGTATCTTTTCTTTGCTTTTTCAAATATTTGCAGGATTAGAAATAAAATACATTAAAATACTCCAAGTAGGATGAGCATTAGTTACATTTAAGGGCTCGTGCAGACTGGCGCGACGCGACACCGCAAGAACAATTTCTATGAAAACTTCATGGAAATTGTTCTACCGGGGTCGTGTCGCGCCAGTCTGCACGAGCCTTTAATCTAACCCAGCCACATGTTTGACGCAACAGGCTGATACGACACTACGACAGAAAAAAAATGTAGGCATATATATTAATTATGCTCTGCTACCCGTACGAAGCCGGGGCGGGTAGGCTAGTAATTCATATAAATGATCGTGTAATCGCGTATTCGCGCGGCAGTGACACGGGGTATGGGTCCAACCTGCCCAAATTGCGTGTAAGGACCTTGATATGAAACTCACAGGACTGATTCGGGCATCCTCAGCATACAATAGCCGCCGAGGTTCATCCCCGAGGGGATCATCCACGTCTGGGAACGATGCGCGTACGTCTCCCGGAGTGCCACCCCTCTTGAATGTTTGAACCTCTGAATGGAAAATAAAACTGTGTTACACGTTTTCACAACAAACAAATAATTAGTACCATGGGAGAAACGAACATCTATACACCGTAAGGACTATTCTTGCTTACTAGCAACACATGTGGTCATCGTGTGCACGGGATTTTGTTTTAAAATTGGTCAGATGTAAGTTTCCTCGATAGTACTAATTCTTTCTTCCAGCAGCCTCGTAGCGTACCTAATACAATCGTAAAACTTATATCAGACGCTTCACTCGAGTGAATGTTCATTTGTGTTTCATTCCTCCTTCACCCGACATCGACAAAATTGCATTGGAATGAACGTTCATCCAGCTCCTTTCATTTAATTTTTCGATCATTTGGTAGGTGAGTGAAAGATGCCGAGTGCCAGAATCCACCATCTTTAGATCGGTTTACTAATAAATTCATGTTTCACTTTTTATTCATTTTGTGTTCAGAGGTTTCACTTCGAGTGAAAGTGCGAGTTGAACTCTTGTGGAGAGGGTTAAATTTTAACTTAATCGGTTCAGAGATTAGATTAGATTCGGAGCTAATTGGCTGTGATAGACGAACTCGAACAGACACACGAGTGATCCTATAGGGTTCCGTTTTTCATTCGGACACAACACAACAATCGCTTTCGTTTTAACAAATCAGCGAAATACAGGGTTATTTTAAATTGGCTAGCTAAACTCCACAGACGCGATAGGTATCGATATCTCAACACGATAAAAAAAGATATGGTGTTTTTTTTTTTTGGGAGGTCAACAACCACTGAACAAAAAATGTTTTCTTATGTTTCATTGTGTTTAGATATCGATACCCATCACGTCTGTGAAGTTTATACAAAAAAAAAACATCTGTTACGGCGGTGGATGACCCACAAAAAAAAAATCATAAAATAAATTTATTTTTTGTTTTATCATGTTTAAATATCGATACCCATAGCGTACGCGGAGTTTAGCTAGTCAATTTAAAATAACCCTGTATACTGGCTCCTACCTACCATTACGTCCACTACCCTACGTTGCTGCAGATTGCACACCGAGTTTCAGAAAAAGTTCGGCTTTGTAGAGCGTCGTCTACTCGTCTCTCTCACTCATACTTGTCTTGCGTGACGGTCTCTTTCTAAATCGCGATGTGTCATGAAGTATACTTACATCACTCATTAACTTATCAAACTCAATTTTTTGCAGCGATTCTTGGACTTCCTCCCGAACATTGGCATAGCGAGCTGTAATTTAAATAGTTGTAGAGTAGAAAAGAAATAAAGTATATAGGATGTGTTTATTAATGATGTAAAACCTACGTAAACTCTGATTTTTAATTTGCTAGATCTTCTTTTGTCATTTTAGTCATGTTATATTATTTTAGTCTAGCAAATTAAAAAATAGAGTACCTATAGTAGTTAGGGCGTATGGTTTTGTAAAGTTAACGACTGCTGGCAACACCAAGTAGGCATCCGCCGGGTGCCCGGGTATGACGTATCCTGCGGTGATTGTTATGTATCGCATTAGAATTCATATTAAGACATGTTCTCTAATTGATTCGATTATTTTACATATTTCCAATAATTACTTGATTGTATCTATACAAATAAATAAAATTGAAGTGTCTGTTTGTAATGTCAAAATAACAAAATTTTACTAAATGCATAGGAAAGTATAAACGGTTCTTATAATAAAACAGCAATTTTTAACATTTTTGTCTGTCTGTCTGCTTGTTCCGGCTAATCTCCGAAACGGCTGAACCGATTTTGACGGGACTTTCACTGGCAGATAGCTAATATTACGGCGCGTAATTTAGGCTAAGATAAGATAGTTAAAGGCTCTTTGACATCACGCCACGAACCTTAAGAGCCGAGCAGAAAGAACACTAAGCGAAAACGAAGTAATAGCGCGGGCGGGCGATTCAACGCGACGGTTGGCGATGGGTCGGGGGACGGGGGAGTTTTAGTAAAATGTGGCTGTTATTTTAGTATATTTTGTATCTTACGACATCCATGCGAACGAAGTCGCGGGGCACAGCTAGTTTTAACTAAAATTGTAAAAGTATGAATAAGGTAGAACATAATTGTGACAGTTAAGCTCCATTTACACGGTGCAACTTTATTGCCTGTGGCTTATCATAAAATTAAAGCAACAATTGACTGGCACCATCTAAACACGTACATATTGTTGCACGATACGGGTAAGTTATTTGCCGTTCAAAGCTGGTATAGGTGTACACAGCAAGTACAATAAAATCGCATTCAATTCTGGTATGCAATTGCTAGTAACAACAATGTTTCGGAAAACAATCCGTTATCCAGAATGTGCAGGCAATACAGGGTGGCGATTAGGTTATCACATTAATTGAAACCACGCATTCAGTACATGATTCTGGACCCCGCTACGTTAAAATTTTTCGTCTGTTATTAAAAAACAAAATTTGCTGCTCCATACATTTTTGCCTACCTACGAGGTCAAAATGTATGGAGCAGCAAATTTTTTTTTAATAACCGACGAAAAATTTCAACGCAGCGGGGTCCAGAATCATGTACTGAATGCGTGGTTTCAATTAATGTGATAACCTAATCGCCACCCTGTATAGTGCAATATGCCTTAAGGTAGACTTGTTTTTGAACAGTTTTAACGAATTTAGAAATTTTTTATATAAGTTGCAAATGCAACAGTGTCATTATCTCATATTATTCCACCTTAACTCTCACAAAAGAAGCATATTAAATGTTGAACGCTGTGTACAGTAATAATTGGACTTCAGATTTATATACTGTACATTGTCATATATGTGCTGAATTGTCTTAGTTTGTAGTCTGCCTCTGTACTTATTCAAATAAAATAAATAAAATGAAAATGTTCTATCATTCAAACATGTGCTAACGAAACAAGTTAAACAAAATCTTGAGAAGTCGTTTAATAAAATTGAATGAAATATTTTGCAGCGCAAATGGGTAATATGTACCTACTTGAGTCAATTGTACAAGGACGTGCAAGAGGCAAAATTTGCATACAATATTTGCCTTGGTGTAAACGTGGAGCTCGTGGCTAAATAATAACAGCCACACGGGTTGATCCATCAGGTTAAGCTACGCTTGCCGGGGTTGTCCGTGGATGGGTGACCATCTTTACATACCGAGACTCCTCCGTGCCTCGGAAAGCACGTTAAGCCGTTGTCCCGGCTGTCATTCGTAGATCTTTGACAGTTGTTACGGGTCGTCAGAAGCCCGAAGGTCTGACAACCAGTCTTACCAAGGGGTATATGGTATTACCCAGTTACTGGGTTGTGGAGGTCAGATAGGCAGTCGCTCCATGTAAAATACTGGTATTCAGCTGCATCCGGTTAGACTGGAAGCTGACCCCAACATAGTTGGGAAAAGGCTAGGCAGATTTATTTGCCTTGGTGTAAACAGAAGTCGCATGCAATTATTGAATGGCAAAACTTGCATTCAATTATTGTATTCCATTTTATGGAAATCGCACGCGTGGAAACACTTGCATGCATTTCTTGAATGGCAATAATTGAAAGTGCTTTATGGCATGCGATTATTGTAAATGGGGCTAAAGTCTTGGAAAATACGTTGCTAAGAACATGACTGTTCAAAAATATACCGCTGTGTTAAAAATATTCAAGAATTTTATTCGGCTAAACTCCTGCTTCGTTACACTTCTTTAAATAAATAATATACTGTCATAATAACATATACAGCATGTATCAGAAAGGTGTGATGATATTTAATGGTGTGGTACAGACCTCAAACTGAATAACCTTCTCCATGGGATCACCATCGTAATCGGGAAAAAATAATCAGCTGTCTGGCTCTATGGTCTATACCATAATAAAATATGACGACATCTTTCTGATACATACTGTATCTAGGATCATACAATAAAGTCGCTTCCTACTGTGGCACACGCTGTGCACGAGTGCGCGGCGCGTTTTAGCTGCGTGGGTTCGTTTGTTTGAACTGTAGTGGTTCCTGTATCGCTTCCCCGCCCGTCCCACCTCCCGCAGTGAAGCTACGCAAGCTTCCGTGTACCGCGTGCAAGCCACGCGTGTAGTAATGACGTCATTAATCTCGTAATCGTGCGTAGCGTGTTCGTGGGTTGCAGTGGACATCACATACATTTTCTTGCAAAGCGAAGCTAGACACACCTGCGTAGCCTCTCTATAGGAAATGAATATTACACCTAAGCTCACAAATTAATCATAAGTCTATATTGACTATGATCATGAGATATGATAGTGGAGTATCCACCCCAGTGTTAACGTTACCATCAATTTCATCCAAAATCTTGAAATGCTCTGCCGCGTTGAGACTCATCCAGCAGTTGGATGTCGGAACATTGGAGTCAAAATCAGTGCCGTCGATCTCATTCTCTGTGAACGAGATAAGGCAATAGTATATGTAATAATTAAAATATGAAGCGTGTTTTTTGAAATTAAGGAACTCCTAGGAGAAAATCAGAAAGACAACTTCACGAGTTCTACGACAATGAAGGTGATCATGGAAGCAAATGATGCTGACGAAGGTGACCATAAAACTTATATTATTTGCCCAAAGGGTTTTGTTCCTTGTACATTTAATGGCTCCAGTAATCTCACTTAGCAAGTATTATAATATAAATCATAATGAGATGCATTGAATCGATATCCTAAGTCTATATTTATATTTTGAAAAAAGAAAGGTTTTTTTTTTGTTTGTATCTTATCTAAGTTTTGTGATTTTGAAGGCATCTGCCTTCAAAATCACTACGATGGATGTATGGAGCCTAGTAATTTTTTAGATTATGATCTACATTGCGCCGACCCCAAGTAACAGGGGGTCTACTCCCTAAGCACGAAGTCCGTAGTTTCGGCCGAAGTTACGGGCGTTTCCTACTCCGTATCACTTACATAAGATTAGTTCGGATTCCGAACAAAGAATGAATGACAACACTATTTTACAGTTGTCCCTACGCCAGATGTGTTTTTGCCCGTCCGAAAATTTTAATTTTTTCACTTGTTTTGACGGATTAACTACTTTCAGACGAGCCCGTATCTTCGTTGACGGCCTTAGGGAGTAGACCCCCAGGGACAAGGGCAAGAAGATGACGATGATGGTTATTGCGAGATGGAGAAATATAAATGTATGAGGATTCCTACCTTCAACCGTAGACACGTCCGCATTCTCGTCTTCGTTGTCTTCCCTCGAGCCTAACACTATAATACAGAGACAAACAAAAAAATAAATTAGAAATACTTCTTTCATAGTATCTTCACTAGCTTCTAAGTTTTACGAATTCTCCCTTCGTTGATCAATTCATTTAGTTTTCTTATCTGCAATGACTTTCTTTCGGTCATAAATCAGGTATTTCAATTACAATGTTTCGTAACTTTATAATTTAATTTCCAATGATAATTTTTATGTAAAAGGTTTGTGAAATACAAAACAGCTTGCGTAAGAGTAAACGCTGGAGATGGGCTGTCTGTTTTTTTTCTTTGCAAGCTTTTTTGTATGTCAAGTTAGCGCTGAAAATGAACCAGTCAAGAAGATCATTAAAGATTATTTTTATAGTGGTAAAAATCTGTTTGCTATTTTATTACTGAATATGAAGTTTTTTTTTCATGACCTGAAAAAAAATATTTTACAGAGTCCGTCCAAAGATTCAGGAAGGAATGGGAGAATCATAGGAAACCTATAGAACATGCGATATTGACAGTAAGTACATACACATACATACATAAACTCATGCCTTCTTCCCATGGGGGTAGGCAGAACTTACTGAACGCCACTTGTTACGATCCTTACATACTCCTTTTGTGCTCCGTTACCTTTTTTCTTTTTGTAAGTACTTAATTATCTACAATAAATTATACTAAGTATGTAGGACAGTACATTGAATAAAAATGAATGATATTTCACGTCTTTTCCAGACTCTGAAAGAAACCGTTGGTTTACCCGGAATGAACGTGTATATCAAGAAAGAATCAAATAAAAATAAATTAGCTGTTGGATACTTCCACAGTGATAATCAAGTCAAACTGTTAGTATGGTCTGTGCAAAAAGTATGTGATGATGTTGTAAACAAACCCTGTTTAGGTTAAATACTAACGCAACCACTCACTAAAGTTAAATAGAAATAATAATAAGCATTGATCTGTATTTACGAGGTTTCAACTTTATATCTCACCACATTTCACAACAATTATGTTTGAATAATATTATTAAATTGTAATATAAAAATTATCGATGCGAATTTAGGTTATAAAAATAACATCAATTATCAAAAGAAAAACATTTTTCTTGTCATCAGATACTTTTGAAACAGACAGCTAGTAAACAACTAGTATTTATTTTTAATTAACTGACAAAATAAAATCTGGGTCTTTTTTGAGGCAGTCCCAGCTGACGGTAGTCGTCTTAAATGTAGCGGCACTTACAAGTAGATTTTACTTCCAGATTATTAAGCGAGTTAGACCTAGAAGATTTACCTCGTTGTTTGTTGCCCGAGGTGCAGTTTTCCTTGGCTTCCAACGTCCTGAAAATCCAAACATCCCTTAGTAGAATGATCATACGTGCTGACTACACCCTGGTTCGGAACAAGACTGATATTATCCACGAGCCGAAAGACCAGGATCCGTTCAAGTCATCGCCTTTTCTGTTTGAACAAGTTAAAGATGTTGGGAAAGTCGCGTAAGTGAACGAGATCACTTCACCCTATCTTGTATATGTATGTCGTGGCCAGACCTTAGAATTGATGATTTCATGAAACGGTTGTAATTCATGAAATAGAACATCGACCGCTGGTCACATCATAATGATGTGGTCTGGCCTGGAGCTAGACCATTACCTCTTAAAGCAGTGTTATTGTAATCTTACTTAGGTGTGGGAAAGAGATGGAGCTAGACGTCCTGTGTCCATCTCTTTCTCACACTGAAGTAATATTAAAATAATACTACTTTAAGAGGTGGTGCTTGGCCCCCAGATCATTGAATACTCAACGTTTGACGTTATGAACAGTTAAACGAACGACTACTTCATGATGTGGCCAAACATTAGTGATCATATCGTAAAATAGTTAGATTATTCACCGTTAGAGGCGTTGATGTCGCTTTGTTTTTGTTGTGCATCTATTTCTACTCGAATAATTCCTATTTTAGGGTCCTAAAAACAAAATAACGGTATAGCCAACTAACTGCGACCAACATGGATGTAGCGCTCGCCGGCCGCTCCCGCGGCACCGCTCGCTTCGCTCGCTCGGCTCGCGCGCGGTTGGTCACAGTTCTAACCTAACCTAACCCATTTGGCTGGGGTGCTACTAGCAGCGTAAAATGCAACTACTTTGAGATATGCCCAGCTGGGAATGTCGATAAATAGAGGTTACTTTCGTCGATCCGCCCGACTTTAGATTACGCGCATCGTGTTATAACCGGCCAAGTCATGAAATGACGTATCGTATCGTGAAATGGCCAGGCAGATCACAATTACGGCATTTCTACGGTCGGACCACGACATATAGGTATTATACATTAATGAAATGGCCAAACGTCGACTGACATATCATTAATCGTTGACGTTTAAACGATATGTTCAATTTTAGCTGGCCATTTTATGAAACACAACCATTTCATGAAATTACCGAACACTTCATGAAATGATCAGTTCTAAGATTATATATGTATAAGTTTTTCAATAAAAAACTTTTTTGCAATAAAAAACAATCGACTTACAAAAAAAAAAAACACTACAAAGTGAAAAATAACTTTAATTTCGGAAGTCAGTGTCTTTGGTTTTGTATTTTCATTTCTTGCCACCGACTTCCGAAATTAAAGTTATTTTTAACTTTGTACTGTTTTTTTTTGGATGTCGGTTATTTGTTTTTGCAAAAAAAAATATATTTTTTACTTTGTAGTTGTGGTACAACCTACCCACACACAAAGTCGTATACCACTATTTGCAATCTAAATAACAGTGATAGGAAATACACCACATATACACCTGCCTGCATACACCACCTATACACCTGCCTACATTTTCGGGGAATACCTACAGGTGTGATGTTATTGTTACTTCCCTCCGTTCTTATTCTTTTTATGCATTCTATGTTTTTTCAGTTATGTTATGTATTTCAGGATAGTGATGGAAGGTTGCACATTGTCAGGTTTTATAATCACGATGTTAAACGGAGAGTCAGTTAACCTGGGATACGGTCGCTTCCAATTTTTGAACTGCCTGTACACTCTTGAGGTAAATATTCGTTCTATACTGCCTGTATACTGTTGAGATAAATATTCATTCTACTGCCTGTACACTGTTCAGGTAAATTCACCTTTTGTATCAAGAAACCTAATTAATTATACTAGCTAGGTTAGGTTACATAGCTGCAGACTTTTTCTAAGAAACCACGTTGTTGGTTTTAAAGACAAGAAAAGCATTGAAAGGTTCCCAGGTAATTTTCCTTAAATCGCATTTCATTTTTATCGCAGTAATTGAAAGTTTAGGTTGTAAGCAATATATAATACACAGTATGAAACGCTGTGTCTAGATAAAAAGTTAGATTTCATTATTATGAAAGATTTATTAAACAAGTAAGCATTTTTTTTAATAATAATAAATTATGAATCTCACCTTGGTTCACACCCGTGAAATTCTGAAAATACCAGGTACTAACCTGAGAAAATTAAATTTAAAAACCAAAATAATAATAATAAATTTATCTCTACGTTGACGTCGTGGTGGGGCTTGCGCGCTTCGAACTCTAGGTCTGTGCCGGTAGAGTTTACTTTGCCGGAACAGGTGAGGAGCCAGACCAAGAGAGATACAGAAACCCGCAGGGCAGCATGTGGGGAGCTGTGGGGCAGTAGCGACCCCATGGACCCTATCTCCCGGGAGAAGTCATGTTCCTCATCTCTGGCTTGCTTTTATTGGCCGGCTGGAGTGAACACTGACGAGGAACTGACCTCCCACCTCATTCTTGCCTTTATTGATCGGCTTGAGTAGAGATTCGCAAGAGCACACGTGCTCGGAGGAAGGAAGTATTCCATTAAGATGCTGGTAGGGATCTTGACCGTACTTCCGGGATTGTCCTGATAGCCGTGGAATACCTCTCCACTCCTCTTAAGCACCTCAGGACTTGTTGCCCCCTTGTCGCTACGACACTATGTGCTGGCGACCGTTTCTGGGGGCCCATTATTGAGTGTGCAAGTCACCCCCTGCCATTTTACCCGTGTATTGTATTTATAAAACATTGGTCAGGCAGGGGCCATAGTCCTTCCATAGTTTTAGATTACCAGTCTACTTTAGCCACCGAAACCTATAGCCCAATAATTATTTTTGTTTCCATATCCTGCAATAGTCCTCCACCAACCGGGGGTTGTCCTTGGGTGCACTTGCATAGTGCGAACAGGATAATCGTCGGTTGTTGCCTCATTTTCATTGAAAGAGTCTAACGGGCCTCTGCGAGTTGGCTTCGGCCCCTCGAACGCCTTCCAAAGGTCCGGGACCCCAGGGTCCCGAGAAATCCAGCTAGGGTTGCGGGATGTTCGAAAGAGTTACCGTGGCCCCGGCACAGGCAACAGAAGGAACACGGGTGGGTTTTAGTCAGTAAAAGTCTGACACGCCCTCCTGCTCCGCCCAGAGCGGGAGAAGTCATTTGATGATTTCCCATCCACAAAAAAAAAAGGGTCCCGAGAAATGTCAGACATAAAAAAATAATAATAATAAATTTATTTAAACATTGTTACAATTATTACTTTAAAATTAGTTTAACATAATAATTCTGTTTGTAACTGTTGGTGACATTCATTTGTTATATGCGGTGGTCCCCAAACTAGGCCGTGCCTGTATCTTGAGGACCTGAGTTGTGATAGAATAATTCTATTTTTTAACTGGTTTGAGATGGAAATAAGTAATTAATTACAAACAATTATAAAAAGTCCAAATTAAAATTTGAAATGAGAACAAAGATAAATCATAAAACTTAGGTTGTTTAAACAAAATACAAAACTTAATTAACATACACAAAATAGGAACTTAACTTGTATTGATCAAGGCTTAAAACTAAAGAATAATAAACAATTAAAAATTAAAAAGGTGTGGATGTTTGTGCGTGTGGAGTGTAGTGTGTTATGTGTAGGTATGTGAGTGTGTCTGTCGTGTTAGTGAGAGTCCGAGTGTGAGTTATGTTATGAGAAAGCTTTCAGATTCGTCGTATGAAAGCCCTAAGAGTCATTTCTTTACCACTTTTTTACATGCAGAGAGGGAGAGATCTTTTGACTCACAGGGCAAAGTACTGGTGACCTTGTTATATACAAAAGTGTGAAGGTAGGCGGGACATCGTCTGGCTAGGAGAGAGGTGGTTCTTTATAGCGGAATGTGGAAGACGCGTTTGGAAGTTAATGAGTGATAGTCTGGTCTGATTTATATTTTTTTGTGAGTGTGTAGACATGCGTTAAGGATAAACAGTTGGCGGACACGGAGAACTTGAAACTCTTAGTATAGAGAGTCAGTGGAGTAGAAAAAAGGCTTTTTTAAAAGTACTTTAATAACAGCTCTCTGGGCTCTTTCGAGCTCAGTCCTCCAGCTCCACCCCAAATTGATATGCCATATTGTTTGATGGACTGGCATATTGTGAAATAAACCGTTCGCAGGATGTCTTTTGGAATACGGTCTCTTAATTTCTTAACTATATGTATTAGTTTCCTTACTCGGCCAGAAAGAAATTGAATGTGCGCTTTCAAAGTTAGGTTTTCATCAATGAGTAGGCCTAAATAACGAATTGAAGATGTCCGGTTAATACATTCGCATGAGCAGGCTTCACGTGAGGTTTTCAGATGGTTCTGACATGTGTGGAATTTTAATGTTAGGTTGCGAGGAGGGCTAGATGAATGTGTTTTACAAAATGTGATTAGTTTGGTCTTCTTTAAATTGAGAGTAGGTAGGTTGTGGTTGAGTGTTTTCGTTACTGCTGCTAAACCTTCTTCTGCAAGACAGTAGACCTGTTCCCAGGTTCTGGCATGAAACGAGATGACTGTGTCGTCTGCGTAGGAAATTATTTCCGCATTTGGGAGAGTGAGGTTCAATATGTCATTCATGTATATTATAAATAGTGTTGGGCCTAGTAAGCTGCCCTGCGGAACTCCAAAATTGATAGAGAGTTGACCACTTGAGTGTTCGCCTGATTTCACGTACTGTCGACGATTGGTGAGATAGCTGTGAAACCACTCAAGCGGTTTTCCCTTTACCCCTAATGCATCTAGTTTTTAAGAAAAAGATCTGTTGAGATTGTGTCGAAGGCTTTAGCTAAATCTAAGAAGACCGCCAAGCATCGATCACCTTTTTCTATATTTGCTGATATTCAGTTTGTAAGCAGTGAAAATGCGTCTTCAGTTGATTTGCCTTTTCTAAAACCAAATTGTGTCTCAGAAATGAGATTATGTTTATCAAGATTTATTAGTCGGGTGTTTACTACTTTTTCCAGGATTTTTGATAAGATATTGAGAAGTGCTATTGGTCTGTAATTTTCAGGTTTATCTTTGGGACCACTTTTATGTATCGGGCTTACTGCTGCAACCTTCCACTGTTCGGGAAATACGCCTGTTTCCAGGCTGAGGTTAATCAGGTGGGTTAAAGGTGTTATAATCAAGTTTTGTGTTTTTTTATGAGTTTTACACTGATTTTTTATCAGGACTTGGGGAGCTGTCATTTTTTAATTGATTGATGAAGTTTGAGATTTCCATTTCGTCAGTGGGGTGTAGAAAGAAGGAGAAGGGTGAAGTTGTTGGTGGTGTGTACTTGCTAGAGAGGGATGTCTGAGTTTCTGATAGTCATGTCAGTGTAGTAGCAGCCAGGTTTTTGCCTACAGATGTGAAGTAGGAGTTGCACTTGATGAGAGGCTCGACAGGATCGGGAGAGCTTATGACTAAATTAGATGTATTGTTCCTATGGCCGCTGGGGTCGTATATTGATTTTAGAACTTTCCATAGTTTCTGGGAGGTTTTGTGATTTTCCTGGATTTGTTGACTGTCGTACTTAATTCTGAGTTTGCGTAATAAATTGTTACAGAAGTTTTTATAACGGTGAATGATTAGTTTTTTTGTCTCGTTTTCGGGGTCGGCTCTTAATTATAGATGTAGCCGTCGCGGTGGGTTCTGCATCTCATAAGACCAGGTGTGATCCATGGCTGAATGTTACGTTTGCTACGGGGAATTTTAACTTTGTGTGTGTGTTTCTATTAAGTTTGCAAGGATTCCAGTAAAAGATGAAGTGGCAGAGGCCAAACAGTGCTGGTTAACGGTGTCAGTCCAATCTACTTTGGCTAAGTCCGTGACTAGATCGTCCTCGTTTAATTTAAGTACCCACCGATTTTTATTGAGTCTAGTGTAACTCTGTTTGAGAGGGATGTGAGCCATTACTATGTCGTGATCTGTGATGGAGCTTTTGTATACTATGCCTTCGGGTTTGGTATTGCTTTTGGCAAATAAATCAAGACAAGATTTTTGTCTAGTGAGTTTGGTTATAACTGGTAGTAGACTATATGAAGCCATAAGGCATAAATAATCGTGGTGTTTATTATTTGTGGTGCAACATATGTCTATGTTTACGAGTATGTCTCCGGTGATAATAAGAGTTGGAAACCTATTTATGGTTTTAAGGAAAGTGTCTAATGCAGCGATAAAGTTTGTAAGATTGATAAAAGATGGTGATCGATAAAGCCCCAGTATAGCTAGTTTATTGTTGAAAATTAAGAGGAGGCTATCTGTATCCTGTATTGTAGTTCGATTAAAGTTACGTCATGGTTAATTTTGGTGTATATGACTATACCACCATTTTTGTTACTTTGCGAATTTGTTCGAAATACTTTGTAGCCTGGTAGATTTTCCAGTATCGAGCCTTCGCTTAGCCAGCATTATGTAAGTACGATAGCGCCTATATCTACATTAAGTCGGTGCTACTGAGAAGTCGTCAAAATTACGTTGATAGCTTCTGATGTTAAAAGTAAGTAGTTTAAAACTGGACTCGGAATCATTTATGTGTTTCCTGCATTCGTCTAAATTTTCGAAGTTGTGACAATCTAATGTGGTGATATCCTCTATATTTTGGATTATATCAAATAACGCCATAGGTATGATAATTGAGAAAATTTGAAGTAAGACTAGGTATAAGAGGTTTAGTCACATGATGTAGTGCGAATGTATGCAGGCAGACACATTTGGGTGAGATTTTGGAAGTGTGCGTGTGATGGGTACGGGATATATTATAATATGTGAAAGCGAATATGTGGAGTAAATTGTGTGGGTGAGTTTGTCGAGTTACTAAGTGATAACTTGAGATAGGTAGTGAATTGTTTTGTGCTTGAGTTGAAATATGGAGTAAATTAGTAAAAATTGAAAAAAGAGTTGTAACATAAAGAAATGTGGTACAAAAACTACTACAACTAGTAAGATTAAAAAAGTACAGATGGTTGACCAGGTGACTTTTGGACACATAGTTGTGCTGATGGAGAGGTCTGACTGAATTGAACAAGACCTTGTAAGTACAACTGCACGCGTAGCATGAGCACCATAGAAACGGGTTTTGTCGACAGAGGAATAGACAAAATAACAGATTGTAGAAAGATTTCTAACGTCTAAGCATGGCGATCTGTCATTTTGTCTATTCTTCCGTCAACAAAACCCGTTTCTATAGTGCTCATGCTACGCGTACTGGACAGGTAAAGTGGAAAGCCGAAAGGGATGCAATGGCAGATGACTAACAATATGGCAGATGATTAAACTATTGGTATACTAATGAATAGTAATATAATTTGTTTCGTAGATATACAGACCTGGCGAAGATTCACCGCCAGTCATCGCGAAATATAACCTGTGTAGAGAGGGCGAGCATGGTAAGACTGCTACCTACCTTAATTATTTTCATAGGTCCTTAGAAAATGTTGATGAACAGATACATTGTACCTTAAATCGGAATGGCAGTCAGCCCCCCAATCGATTGCAGTTTGAGGAAAGGCTAAGCGTGGATGGCAACAAGAAACTAATGAAAGATGGTTACCACCGGCCACCACCTAAAGACGAACAAGAATTGGGTTTTTATCAGTCGCGTCTCGCGGTGGGTTATCATAATGGTTTGCTTCGAATTTCTTGCAGGGTTACGCCTCACCCACTTACTAATGAAACCGATACTAACCGAGGATCTGGTGCCGAAGCTACAAGCCGCCATTTTTAGCTTCGTCAACACTTCGGCAATTTTTGGCAACGCGCTTCAGGAATATCGGTAAGTAGTGTTTAGGACCTCATATTGCTGTACAACATGTGTATAGTATATGAGCAATTGCTGGTCTTATGTAGATCTGTGGCAACCCCACGAAAGGGAGTTGGGTTCGATCACCAAGGAGTTTGAATAATTTGATTAACATGTATATTATGGAATATCTTCATACTCTCTTTGTTTTACTATCGTTCTACGCTGACAAATCTTTTTGCTCATTTCAAGAATTGATTTGAACTATTTTTGTTAAAATTATAGAGAAAACCAGGAAATAGTGTTTCAGGCAACTGCACAACGTTTTACAAAATTGGTCAGGGACCTGAACAAGGTTACAGTTCAAAAGAACCACGGAGCTATTGAGATGGAAGACTACGTCCTACACTGGAATGATGGACGGGTAAGCATGGCGAGGTTCTAGGATCCACATCTATTATGGGTATGTTACGAAAAACAACTTTTTTAGGAACTTGTTGATGAAAGCACTTCAAAAATACGTTAAAAACCTGTGGGAAACCGTCACACCGGACAAGTAAGAACCAAAATCAGCGACGTCTTCCGCACTAGAAGCTGTAGTGTCAGCTAACATCATCAACACTAACCTGATTGTCAAAAATAATTAAATATTTTTAGATTTAATTTTTTGGTGAAGTGTTACAATGGATTAGATAGTGCTTAGATAGTGTTAGGTAAAGTCAGGTAATTAATTGTTTACCAAATTTACTAGTAAATTAAACTGTAATTCTTTGGCAGTTGAGTGAAATGGCTATAACACGGCAAATTGCTTATCTATTTGTTTAACAATTAATTTCCCTGACTGTACCTATTAAAATATTGCACGTTTGCTACGTCATAGCAAATACAAGGTGTAACAGGACGATTGACATTCCTTTAAACCACGTAAAGAGAGTCATGTTCTTTACCCGTATACAAAAAATCAATCAAATCCAATGAATACTTTAGCCACAGGAAATTATTTTTCATTTTCTTATTTTTCAACATGATGTAGATCTGAAGTCTGTAATAATAGGTAAACATTGCCACCGCCGCGCCCCGCACCCCGCACCATACCATTGGTCAGTGACTTTTCGTAGATAAAGCGTGTTTACTTTTTATGCAGTTGATTCTGCTATTTATTTTGTTTGAAAACTGCAATTTTCAAATTTTCCATTAACTACTAATCTTCGTGTTTTAACATGTTTCGATGGATTAGTACTGTCCTCATTTTCATTTAATGTCCATTCAGATCCACGTTGTATATCTGGCACGGTCGATGATGTCACGGCTACGCAGGTACCGCTACGCGAGGTGTGTTCAAAATATTATGCTACGTCAATGTCCTAGGCACATGTTCTTTTCTGAATAAGCCTCTTTTAGATCGCTATAATAATCTGTAATATCCATAGCATAATCAGCCTATAATGTTCCCACTGCTGGGACACAGGCCTCCTCTCAGTAGTGATAATTTATACAAATATATTTTCCCCCAACTTCTTTTTTGTGTTTGTGTTCTTTCTTTGCGTCATGTTTACCGCAAATAAACGTGTTTTCTTTCTTTCTTTTTTCTTACAAAGTAAAGCGCCTGTCTGGATGAACCTACGTCCTACAACTCGTAAGTTACGGTCGTCACCACTGGACCACCACTGCTCTCGTAATATCCGTTTGTGATAAATTGTTGTTAGCTTGTAGAAGAAAGTTATTAGAAAAAAAGAACATAATTCGAGCCTTTTCAGGAAAAACATCGTAAGCGCCAAAATCACAAAACTATTTTACTTTTAAATTTTATTTTTAATTTATACGACTTTATTGTTGTATGAAATTATCATCGTAAATGAAAACATCGTTAATTAGGAAAGAAAAAACCCTTTTCTGTAAAGAGTGCAAATTGTCGCTTACGATGTTTTTCCTGAAAAGGCTCGATATAATAATTACTCTATTATATTACACAGACCAAAGGGCACACAACATATTCCGCAAAATAAAACAAAAAAGTATATTACCTATTCGGCTTGTTTGAAACCTACAACAGAAAACTGTTTTCCGGGAAACAGTTAGCCAAGTTTTGCCTTATTATTAAGGACACAACTAATGAAGAAAATTTAAATCTCATTTTAAAAGTACACTTTGTAAACACGCATATTACAAATTAGAGGAATATAAAAGATAAGAATGCTTGGAAACATGCTGGTCCTGCTCCATAGGACAATCTAGAGTCTAGACAAAATCAAACTGGTTGCTAATTCAATTGTATAATTTATTACTTTTATGACATTTATTTTACATTCTGTGATTACTTTAACTCAGACACTGACTTATTGCTTGTTAATATTTTAGGAAAATCGTCTACATTTACAATGTTTGTAAATATGTGAGCACCATATACCTACTACGTAATTAATTTATCTGGCATTGCTTCATTTTTCATTATTTGTGGTATAGTAATTAATTTATTCTAGGTGAATCGTTTTCACTTTTAATGATATAATTGATGTAGTTATACAAAATATTGTAAAACATTTTAAAAGAGTAACGGTGGAGTTTGTTGCCCATTCTTCTCCAAACGAAACTACATCGGAAGGGGCAACTAGAATCAATTCTCTTTTCTTCTTAATTTTTGACGTTCTAGTGCCTTTTATGTGCTTTTTTTGAAATATACAATTTGACTTTGCCTTTGAAGGTTTTCTTTTATAATTTTAGATAAAACCTAGAGACAAAAATCAGAACAGCTCTGGTGAGTCGGTCAGGTTAAAGGATATGGTACTGACTGGCTTGGACACGCTGTATTCAGCACACTGCGGTGGGCCCTTCAAGATCGAAACTATCAAGGTGGTGGATGAGTTACGGTTTAGCTCTCTCCAGGTAAACCATATTGCCAGCAGTCGTCACTCAATATCACCTTCCTTTTTGGCTTCGCCGCAGATGGGTAGAATAGGCTTACAGTAGCGAAGTTTTTAACTCTTTCACCATAAAATGACCCTAGCTAGCAGGACACCTAATTTTACATCCATTCTAGTTTCACAAATTAGGATCAGATATTGACTGTGGTCTAGTGGCACGGAGTTATCATACAGTGAAAATAGCGTACAGTGTTATGTGTGGGGACTTTTAGAACATTTTGAATTGCTAGATATGTCGATTAATAATTGCTAATTCCATGGTCGGCCGTCGTTGCGACGTCGCCTCTATAGCATTTTATTCCTTTGTGAATACATGACAATGTAGTTATATATGGGGAGCATTTTAAGGAATCATCGCATTTTAAAACGAAAAGAATGAAAGAGAATTTTTACTCTTTTCTCTTGAAGAGAGTCCTTTAATTCTAGAGGAGCCCCTAAATTCTAATCTATTTTAGGTCCGAGGCAAGTTAGAAGTACAATCAACATGGTCAGACACATTTTTATTCGAGGCCGAAATAAGTGACATGGTCGTGGAACTTCAGATGGGACAGCCACAGGGGGACAATGGAAATGGCAAAGAGTCTAAGAAAGATGACACGCTTAAGAGGATCGAGATTACAGGGTTGAGGTAATTTGCTTATCACCATTGTTTCCTTTATTATGACGTGAGTCTGTGTGTCTTTAGGTTAGTTTTCATGTTTCATTACTATACACCAATAATGATAACATTTTGCACTTAGAAAGAGAGATGTGGACTATGTAGGTCACATCAGTCTAATTGTACAGCCACTACTCAAAATTCGGTTGAGTTAAATACACTTCTGTAGTTTTAATGACAATAATAAGGCATGCGACCCGCCCCTCGTCAAAACATCTAGATGTCTGTGTTTTAACCAAGTTCTGCATTACAAAACCATCCGGAATAAATGCTCTAGCTAATGGTAAAAACCGCATCTAAATCCATCGTGAAGTTTAGAAGATCTACGTTGTACGAAAAGCTACTTTATTTTATACACACATCAAGTGTCTAGGGGATCAAGGTATTAAAAAACATATTTTATTGCCCTATTGTAATTAAATAAAAATTAATGTCATTTAGACTGGTTAAATGACATTTTTTCGTATGTAGATCGACGAAGTACATTTTAAGTTAACGCGTATAACACAATCGCAACGATTCGGCCATACTCAATATGAGTTCATCCAAATCACGTTGCGGAATGGTCGCCTACTTCCGTTGTAACAGGTGAAAAATATAATCTGGTGTGTGTACGGTACATTCATATTTGGCAGAGCTCTTCTTTGAAGCATATCCCGTGCGTGCTCAATGGGATTCAAGTCTGGCGATTGAGCAGGCCATGGTAGGACGTTGATATTAGCTCCGGCAAGTGTGTTAGCAAGGACTCTGGCAGTGTGTGGACGTGCGTTATCATGTATAAGCACAAATGAAGCACCAATTTGGGTCCGTAAAGGAATGACAACATCTGATACAATCGTTTCAGCGTAAACCTGTGCATTGAGATTGCCTCTGATCCAAATCAGTTCGATCCAAATCCCGCCCATATCATGATTGTTCCATTGTGTTGTGTTGTTGTTGTTGTTGTTATGTGTGTTGTTTGCTTTGATCGCTTATTAACATCCTTGAAGAGCTATGAAGCTCGTAACCAACGTCGTCGCCGTCTTTGTACGATTTCGTCGGTCAGTTATTTGTATGTAACGATCTTGTCTGCGTGTGGTGATGCGAGCTCGTTCTCCATGTCGCTCTGCCACGCTACCAGTGATGCAGCTACCTATCCAAAGTCGAGTAATAACACTCTGCATAGTGCTTAGAGCGATTGCCACACCAGCTTCCAACATTCCCACGGCTCTGATCATTTCTTCTCGGCTCAAATGACGTCTTCTCTCCATAATAACGTTCTTTGTATTGATTCCACTCAGAAGTATGACCGAAAATCAAAAACTATTCCCTTTTCAAATTAGGAAATTTACTAAAAAGTATCCATATGAGTTACAAAAAATATAATTAAAAACCAGATTTTTAGTACATTAATAGTAAAAACGTACTTGATCAACACTTTTGATGTATGCACTATGAATTGATATAAAAAAGATGAGATATGTGTCATAAAGCTGATCTGATGATGGAGACAGAAGGAGATCCATTATTGGGGAAATATTTAGTAAAAAAAATAAATTATAAATAATGCTGTTGGTTAGAGCAAGACTAGACGGAAATATTTGTTTATTGACTTACTAGCTGCTTACTAGTAATTGTAATGTTTCAGACGTATGGTATTCATGGTTTCCACACTAATATTTGGATCGGCAGAGAGTTTGGTGCGTGGTTACTTGATGAACGAAGTACCGAAGGTGTTAAAGTCACACTTGTTATCCATTTTCTCTGAAGCGATACTAAAGGGTCCTATGACACCTCCTCCTGATAATACAACCCCGGAGCCTGACGTCAGCGGTGAGACTTTTATTATCACTATACTAGCGACCCGCCCCTGCTTCTCACGGTTTTTACGATTTCTTTATTTTAATGTATTAAACACATAATAAACCTTCCCGAATAAATTTTCTAAATGATGATTAAACCTGCATCAAAATGTGTTGTGTTGTTTAGAAGAACACCGCGGTCACACAGACAAACACGAAAAGCGACTTAATATTATAATATGTATAGCTAAATGTATCCTTGAAAATACTTAATGAGCTTAGATGCTGTCACAGCTTTTGGTTTCTGGTAATCAACAAAATAAATATGATTTCAGAAATTATTTCTGATGATGGAAATGATGATGGAAATGACGATGGCAATGATTCTGTCGAGACAGAGAAGAGTGAACCAACGCCTCTCACTGACCCAGAAGATCGAGACTATTATGAAATAAAAGGAAAACGAGAAAGGGATATTTTCAAGAAAACTAAAAAACGCTTCAAGAGTGCCAACGGGCCGCGCCGCCTGCGCCGCTACGGGAGCCGCAAGCGTGTGGTCGACAATCAAATAAGGAAGAAATAATTAACTAACTGGACTAGTATTAAAAGAAAATATCTTACTGATAACTTATCTAGATAAGTCTTTGTTTAATTGATTTTTTTAAAATTATGATGTTGTTAATTACTAGGGAAATATTTTTTGTAGTAAATGCTACGCAACATCGCGGCAGACTAAGACGAAGATA
This sequence comes from Fissipunctia ypsillon, assembly GCA_947568875.1. Lineage (NCBI taxonomy): Eukaryota > Metazoa > Arthropoda > Insecta > Lepidoptera > Noctuidae > Fissipunctia > Fissipunctia ypsillon. The sequence continues at coordinate 7,114,122 of OX387657.1, forward strand.
GAGGAACAAACTTGACTCCTACCGGAGGGACTGGCCCGCAGTGGCAGAGGACAGATGTGTGGGAACAAGAGACTCCCAGGAGCTAGACCACCACCTCTTAAAGCAGTGTTATTGTAATCTTACTTGAGTATGGGAAAGAGATGGAGCTAGACGTCCTGTATAGCTCCGTCTCTTTCTCACACTGAAGTAACATTAAAATAATACTGCTTTAAGAGGTTGGCCCCCTGGCGTTGCTCAGTACTCGAACATTACGGGCTAAATAGATAAACAACGTGTTCCTTTTGCTATCCCATAACTCTAGGGGGTCATTGTACTCATCATTATGAACAACTTTTATTATGAGACAAAACCCGAAATCGCGGAAAAAAAATCAAGTGTTCCCAACATTTTGACGAGTTACGCGAACATAAATGTAGGGAACAGCTGTTTTCTTTTCGCGATTACTATTCGCAGATAATCAGTTTTAAAATATAAAATAAAAGAGTTCTACAGCTAAATAGCCGATCCTCAATGGACTGCGATTACAATGAAGTAATACCCTACTACCATAATTATATTGATACAAGGTATTGCAGGAAAGGCTTGTTGTGTCCGTCTTGTGTGTTTAGGATCGCTTACACCGCGCGCTCATGCAATTACCCGCGATAGATATACCGCTATTAACGAGCCATTTTGCCTGCTATTGTGCAAACGTGAGAGCATTTTATAGCAGAGTACATGTGGTGTGCAGAGCAGTGTGGCCCAGTGGTATCGGCCACGACATACGAGTGGTCGTGAGTTTGAACCCAGGCTTTACTTTGTGAATTGAATTTCATCACCACTGCTCTCAATACGGTGAAGGAAAATATCGTGAGGAAACCGGCATATCCTAGAACCAAAAAGTTCGAAGACGTCTGACAGCTACCAATCCGCAGTGGGCCCGCGTGGTGGATTATGGCCCACTCCCTCTACCACTGCCTCTTACAGGAGGAGGCCTTTGTAACAGCAGTGGGAATTCACATTATAGGCTGATTATGTACCATGTGAGAAACGAACATCGATACACCGTAAGGATTATTCTTGTTGCGGGATGTTCGAAAGAGTTACCGTGGCCCAGGCACAGGCAACAGAAGGAACACGGGTGGGTTTTAGTCAGTAAAAGTCTGACACGCCCTCCCGCTCCGCCCAGAGCGGGAGAAGTCATTTGATGATTTCCCATCCACAAAAAAAAAAAAGGATTATTCTTGCTTGCAGCGTTCAGCCGTTATTGTAACGCTTGCTAACAAATGTGGTCATCGTGTGCACGGGATTTTGTTTTCAAATTAGTCAGATGTAAGTTTCCTCGATAGTACATGTAGTGTAGTAGGGCCCTTGCTGTCGGAGTTGTCGGTGTAATAAAATTCTTAAATTCATTCACTGACAGAGACAATGCACCACCTAAACCGCTGGGTCTAGAAGCATGGAATTTTGCACAAGAGTTCCTTTGATAACGAAGGTAAGCAATAAAAAGAATTTTTGATACTTCATTCGCTGAAGCGGTTAAATAGGAGATAAAAGTTCGCAATTTTTGCTGATGGAAAGCCTCATCGGGCGCATGGCTTGTTGTTGTAATAATAAGGTATTTGCTCATATGGAATGCTCATATTCTTTCCCTTTTGAATAATGTGCTCTTTTCCCCTTCCACCCCTCTCTATCTCAAGAAACGCTTTCAGTTTCATTGCGACTCCCACACGAAATTTTTAAGGTCATCAGATAGCTTGAAGCTTAAAATGCCAGTGCATTCCACAACTTTCCTTGACAAATCCTTTACTGTCCAGGCCGCTCGTTTGTGGAATGCATTACCAGTTCCAATAAAGCGCGCGCAATCGCTGCCTGTGTTTAAACGACTCGTGAAGGAACATTACTTGTCGTTGTGATTTTGTTCTCGTTGCTGGCTGACAGTCGTCTTTTGTTTTCGTTGCTTACATATTTAGTATGTATGTATCTATGTATATATTACAATAGCATATTTATCTACTATATAGCATATGCATGTATCTGTGTATCTATTATAGTATGTTGTACTTATTTACTTTTTATTTGCACCAAGAACAACCCTATTTAATGTCCAGAAAATCACTGTCCATTCCAAGGTTGCCTGGAAGAGATCGCAGTATGCGATAAGGCCGCCAATTATATATTTTGTAGTTTAAAATGTATCTTTATGTAATATATAATCTGGTGTACAATAAAGTGTATAAAAATAAATAAATAAAAGTATTTTGACCCTTTAACACTGCTGGGCTTAGTGGCATGATTCGAAACTTAAAACAATTCATTGGCTTCAGGAACGTACCCAGGGTCTTGCTTATGGCATGGCTCTAGTGACCTCATTGTGTATGAAGCTGACAAATAAAATTATGATTAGTTTTATTTAATTTAAGCGTGTCACAAGAAGAATATTCCAAGTGTATGGAACACTATCACACTGTATAAGATTAGAACCGTCCTCTACTATCTAATCGTGGGTGGACTATACAGGCTTGTACACAATGTTGTCCTCATCTACATCGCCTGGCTCGTCGGGGATAACCACGCGCGCAGTCGTCCCCCACACTCGCATCGGCACGTAACTGGAAGAACAATACAAGAATATTAATCATGAAATAAATCTTTCATCCATATGTCTTTTTTTCATTCTTAGAAAGTTATGTGGCCTTATAAAGTTTCAGTGAGTTTTTAAGATACTGATGCGGCGGCATATCTACATCGCCACATGCGAACGCGTCACACTGACGTCACGCAAAATCCTGCATCGCGCAATAAGAGTTTACCGCGCGATTAGTATACAGGGTGGAAAAAATCAATGGGCCCTGAAGGGAAAGGAAATAAAATAGCGAGTATTTATTTTTTAAATTTTTAGCTGGTTCGATTCCCGATTTAGGTAAGCTTGTCGAGAAATCTGCGAATACAGTTTTGTTTCTTTTTAAAAATAAAGGAATGTTCCCTTTGAGTAAAATAATCTATCTTAAGGATTTAAAGTGGTTACCCTTCAAGGTTTTTGATTCCATGCCGGCCCATTGATTTTTTCCACCCTAAACTTATATATACAACATCCCGACATCAACCGTCGGGCAGTAGCCCACCAGTCACAACACCCGTCTGGTCGGAGGATCCTCTCTTTTCTATAGAGAATGAGTGAACTTTACACCCTGTTCCTCATACCTCTCTTCGAACATTGTATTTTTCTTAATTTTTATAGAGGGATTAAAACTATTTGAAACACGAGTTTGACTTATGCTCGTTTTCACTAACACTAGGCGATTACTTAACTGAATGCCTAAATATTTTGAATATATGTAGACTTTCAACTTTCGGCTCTGAGCCGAGCGTTGAAAATCCGACGGCGCTTTTATTCAGGCATTCATTTATGTAGGTGTCTTGTAGTGTAGCTCTATTTTACGTTCATAGATTTAATAATAATCTCTACTCAAATCTTGTTTTAAATTGAGGTTCACCACTGAGTATTTTCTAGACTCTAGGAATCTAGACGTACACTTTTTAGAATCTACCCTTACTCTTCATGGATGTCATCACGTATATCCCCGTTCGCCTGTTCCTTAGGACTGATGATTGATATCGACTGTGGTCCCGTATTCCGAGTGGGATACAAAGTTTCCGGCCTCCCAATGTGTTTGTATCGTATCGTATGGTCTTGCAAAGGTTGGAAGTTCCTCATCATGATTTTTGATGAACCGCTTCGCCAGGACACAGTGGGCAATAGAGGGTTGGGCATTATTGATATGATTGGAGCATTCGGTGTAGGCTTTAAAAGAAATTCTCTTGATGGCTCCTGAAATGTATCAAGAAAAAGTTTCAATTAAAAAGTACAAGTAAAGATAATGCAAGCGTATTGTAAATGTAGAGGAAATTGCTATAGCGTTCGCCGTAAGTTATGATAGAAATTGCTATAGCGTTCGCCGTAAGTTATGATAGAAATTGCTATAGCGTTCGCCGTAAGTTATGATAGAAATTGCTCTAGCGTCCGCCGTAAGTTATGATAGAAATGACCCTAACAAATAAGTATTTACAGAATTATATAATCACTAGCTTTTGCCTGCGGCTTCGCCCGCGTGGATGTCAGAAAATATCCCAAGGGAACGTGCTACTGGCATTAAAAGTACCCTATAGTAAACTAAAGTAAACTATATTTTCGGCAGTATATAATGATATATGTATAGATTTAGAATAAAATGAAATATAAATGAGATATAATGAAATGGTAACGAAGTCAAAACTGTATATTGAATATTTGTGAAAACAGCGTGTTAAAGTAATTGCTACGAGGCGTGGGAACGAGTTTGATGCTGAAAATATAGTTTTTAGAATTTTGGTCCGTTTGTCTGTTTGTCTGGATGTATGTTCCGGATTGGTGCAAAAACGGCTAAACGGATTCGAATGAAATTTGGCACACAGTATAACACAAAGGGTACGTTTAATCCCGCTAGTACGTTCCTGTGGGATATTTATCGACATCCACGCGCGCGAAGCCGCGGGCAAAAGCTAAACAGAAATACAACTCCTTAAGTTAGAACTGGCCTCACAAGCCATGATTTTATGACATAGTCATTCAATAGAACTTGATAGTTTTTTAGATGATTTTAATCGTTATAAACCCATAAATACATATTTTGTTACGGTCGCGAATCATATTTAGATCAACATACAACCCGCACCCTAATTGCGTAACACACTATCAATCGGAATCTGAATCATTTTGAAGCAAATTGCTAATCCATTGCTTCATAAGTTCGAAAAATTTATCTGCTCAACATGTAATTAACGCATTGAATGTTCTTGAACTGTCAAAATGAAACCGATTCCGATTGATAATGTGTTACGCAATTGCCCCGCTGATATTGACCTGAAAATTGCAAAAAACGTTGAATTTCGTGGGCTAGCCTGGCGCTTTCGCCTAAAAGATATAAACATAAGCAGAAGCTGACCTGAACAGGCGATGCGCGATCAGCGCTGGGTTCTTGCACCTCAGACTCTCGACCCTCCGCGTTTTTGGGTGGATTGTACCTGGTCAGGATCTCTGCATACTTCCTCGTGTCCTGTGTCTTCAACCACGTGTCAGCCAGTGGCTTGCCCTCCACTGGTGGCCCCTGGTCTTCGTAGTCAGTCGAGGTGTTTGTAGCGAACACTAGAAGAGACAATTAGGGTTAAAATTCAATGGCAAAGGTATAAAAAAGTTACATATTCGGAAACATGAGTGGATTAAACTTCAAGGATATTGATCTATTTAGCTCCCGATTTCTGCAGTACCTTTCCGCATATTTACTTATATTGGGATGTTTTTATATTTGCAATGGAATGTTTTTAAAAACATTCCATCGGAGCTAGCAGCCGAGGTAGTCCTTGGCTGCTGATGAGCAATGGTGCAGTCGACGATGGTGCGTGCTTACCCCAAAACGTTAGTGGGTGGTTCTGAGTAGGTAAGTACTGTTTTAAGAAAGTGTACAAACATCACTAAAAATGCAGGGATTCAAGGTGCTATTTTTACCAGAGCATTGCACAGTTGCACACTGGAAGAAGTTAATGAAAGGAACTTTTGTTTACATTCATATTAGTGCAGCTGTGGTGAGATACTTAAATACTTACAATCATCCGCGTCACCACTTCTCCTCATGTTCGGTTTTTCGTAGAACTGTCCGCGTCGCATGAATACTGTCACATCAGACCCTGAGAGGAGGAAGAATGCTGTAGTTTTCGGTTAAACCTTACTTGGCTACATAAAATCCGCCAATTCTGTTCCCACTACTGCGACTCAAGCCTCCTCTCTGCTGGAAGGTTTGAGCCGTAATCCACGCGTAGGAACTATTTTAAGTGTGTAAAAAAGACTATAAGTAAAATCTAATTAGGGCAATAAGTATAAAGGTTAAAGTGATTGGTCAAATGTAAAGTAAACAGAGTGGCAACCCGAAAAGTTATTAAACAGAAACGTACTCGTGAAAATAGAATGCAGAGTTGTTGCAGATACACCTACAGCTATTTGCATTAAATTTGCAATTTCAACGCGCGGCTCGTCTGTCCCTAAATAGTAATGGTATGGAAATACAAGCTATTTCGATACGTATTTTAGAGCTTAATCTTTCTCTCAAAGATATAAATATGTCTAGATAGACAGTCAAAGCTGTGAACTCGTCGAAAAAAATAGCGTCTAACTGTTCGCCGCAATTTGCGCACACACTATAAGAGCACAACGCAAGCATAATGACTGGCGCGAGTGTAAGACGCAGCTGTCACGCACACCAGCATAACAAAGTGGACCTGTTTTTGTAGTGCTTTTGCAGCGCGATACTCTATCTGGACATATATATAATCAAAGCTTTTTTAAATATTTTTCCGTGGCAGGTAAAGTTTGGCATCTTAAAACATCTCCGAACGAAGCAAGCTAATATAAAGATTGTAAATATGACGCCAAACTATAATTTAAAATAACATTGATCTCATAGTATAACTATTAAATATAGTATTAAATAGGGAACATACGTGTAAACGTGATAAACTCAGCCATGGAGTAGTTGTACCCATAGGCAATGCCGACTATGGTGGCGAGGGTCAGGCCGAAGCAGATGGCGAAGCAGAGGATGCACGCTAACCCGAAGGTGATTAACCTGGCGACAATAAATTAACTGTTCAACATCACGGTTCTGTTTTACAAAGGTTAGGTATGTAGGTAGTGAACGGTGGGTCTAGCACGAACGCGCGAAGTAAACGGAACGTAAGTCGAAGTTCGCACGGACGTAAAAATAACGCGGCGGGATTTTATCGCGCACTGGATTTTCAACGCCCTGCTTAGCGCCGAGAGTTGAAAATCCAACAGTGTGTTATTTTCAAGGGTTTGGAATGCACTCTGTTGGATTCTCAATGCTCAGCTCAATACCGAGAGTTGAAAATCTCCTCGTGATCTCATGTAAATTTCGTCACTCACACGAGAAGAAAAATAATTAAAAACAGTTTTCTTGAAACACCGAGACGCACTCGTAATGGAACGAAAACATCCACCGCTAATGCCACGGACTCTTAGTGTCCTCTTAAAATCAAATGACCAATTCGTACGATGCATGGTCACAAAGAAAATGACTCTAGTTAAGGTGATAATAATATGCAAAGACTGGGAAAACCGAACTGGGTATCACTCAGTTCGGTTCAGAAACTGCCAGAGTCAATTACTATCCACATGCGAAAAAAGAGAGCGCAACAATGCGCTGTAACCAAAATAATAAAAACGTGAGCGCCAAACCAAATAAAAATGTATCTATCTATACAAATAAATAAAATTGAAGTGTCTGTAATGTCAAAATAACAACTTTTTACTAAATGCATAGGAAAGTATAAACGATTCTTATAACAAAAAAGCAATTTTAACGTTTTTGTCTGTCTGTCTGTTTGTTCCGGTTAATCTCCGAAACGGCTCGACCAATTTTGACGGGACTTTCACTGTCAGATAGCTGATGTAACGTCGGGTAACTTAGGCTACTTTTATTTTAGAAAAATAATTAGGGTTCCGTGCAAAATAACTAAAACCCATGAAATTATGAACAAAAGGTCGGATTTGAAAAATTCTTTTTGCATTTGGTAGCCCAATTCTCGAAGACAGTTATAGGCTATTTAACATCACACTTAGACCTTTAGGAGCCGAGCAAAAAGAAAAAAACTCAGAAAGAACACTAAGCGAAAACGAAGTAATAGCGGGGGCGGGCGATTCAACGCGACGGTGGTCGCGGGACGAGGGGGAAGTTTTATTAAAATGTGTTATTTTAGTATATTGTGTATTTTACAACATCCACGCGAACGAAGTCGCGGGGCACAGCTTATTTAAAATACGCGCAAAAGGTCCAAATTATATTTTCAGGTGAATGTCCATAATCATTATTCCTACCACGAGGGGTTTCGGTCCACGAACGGAGGGTAGGTAGGTAAAGTTATGGTCCCAATCCGTCAAAGTGCTACAAGACTATTCATTTAAATCCCGAGGGTAGTCGGGTGGTTATATTTTCATAGGTTTTAGTATTCTAGTCTTACTGCGGTCGGTCCAGATTTGTGTCGGTATCAATTTGTGTTTTCCTCGTCTGGTTGTTCAGTTAAGGTCGTAAGAGACGATGCTGCAAAAAAAACGAGTTTTCGGGTGTTAGGCAGACGGTTCAACAAATAAAAATGGCGGATCCGTGGGGCCGCCTGCTACGTGTTAAGGCCCAATAACAAGACCTAGGCCACATGGATTTTTATAATGACTTTAAAAAAAAAATATTCGAAAATATCGTTGCTCAAACTTAAAACGTCAATAACTTCATTAAAGTACTACAAAACTGGCCATATTTATTTTTTATTTTTATCTAGAATTATTGTAGAATTTTATAAAATTCATATTTGACACAAATGATAGCTATAAAATTAAATACGAGCCCTTAAACTACAAACAAAAAAATAATAATACCGAAAGCCTGACTTAAAACTGCGTTCCTTGAAAAAAGGCCTGGGAAGTTAAAATTGTCGAATTACTCTAGTTGTTTAAAACAAATTGTGCATATTGCATACCGTTAGAACGGACATGAACCAAAGATATTTCCCTAGAAATAGAACTGCTTTAATAAGTAGTAAAACTGTCAAAATGGTTTAAGGCGAATGCTTTAGGGTGGCCCGCGAAATTCAAATTTTCATACGTTTTTTGCAATTTGCAGGTCACATTAGTGCCTTTTATGTGCCTATTTGAAATAATTGATTTGACTTTGATTTTGACAATTTTGCATGTAATTAATTTCAATTTTTGCAAATGTAGAGTTCCTTGAAAAAAGGCCCGGGGAGTTAAAATTGGCAAATTAAACAAATTATGCATATTGCATACCGTCAGAACGGGCATGAACCAAAGATATTTTCCTTGAATTAAAACAGCTCTATCATTCTTAATTTTTTTAAACGCAGTTCAAAATCGGGTTTTCCGTATTATTTAATTTTTTTTGTAGATTAAGGGCTCATATTTCATTTTTTAGCAACCATCTGCGTCAAATACGAATTTTATAAGATTCTACAATTATTCTAGAAGAAAAAAAAAGCTGTTGCCAATTTTGCTGTTTTTGAATGAAATTTTTAACGTTTGAAGTTTGAGCAACGACGGATTTCAAATAAAATTAAAAAAAAGTCATTAAAAAATCCGTGTGTCTGGGTCTTGTTATTAGGCCTACGCAGCAGACGGTCTGATCCGCCTTTTACATATGTTCAACCGACTGCCTAACACCCTGTATTTACAGCAGCGCTACCTGCGCTACTCTTCAGTTGTTGAGACACGCCAACAAATTGCTCGACTACTTTCCTACAAATGGTTCCGTCTTAATCAAAATCAAAAGTCATTTATTCAAACGTTTATGTCTGATCTGGTTACTGGAGATGAATCATGGATTCTTTACGAGAATGATACACGTCGTGCTTTTTGGCTGTTTCGAGAAGAAATGCCACCAACTCAACCAAAGCTGAGTCAAAAGAACCGCTTAAAAGTTCTGCTTTTCTGTTTCTGGGACGTGCAAGGCATGCTGTTTTATGAACTATTACACAATGAAACTATAAACGCTGACAAATATTCAACCCAGCTCACCAAACTATCTGCTGCTATCAAGAAAAAACGACGAAGACGAGTCAATGTAGTTTTACTACACGATAACGCTCGAACTCACGTCGCATCTGCCGTTCGCCAACAGTTGGAGAACTTGGGCTGGGAGACGATACCCCGCCCACCTTATTCCCCAGACCTCGCCCCATCAGACTATCATTTGTTTAGAGCCCTGAAACAACATTTACGGGGTAAACAATTTAATGATTTCTCGGATGTAGAGGCGGAGTTGAACAACTTTTTCCAGGCACAGCCATCAGAGTTCTGGGCGAAAGGCATCCAAACTTTGCCGGATCGTTAGCAAGAAGTCTTAGATGCTAATGATGATTACATCATTGACTAAGCTTTTTGTATTGTAATACGAGTAATAATAAAAAATATAAAACGTAAACCAAGTGTCTCATTACTTTTGTGCCAACCTGATATTTAGTTTCAGCCACACTAAAAAGATTATCCAGCCGCTCGCAAAAGCTCATTTAATGCACCCGAAAACCGTAAAATAACTCAGATGGAATTAGGCGAAGATAAGAGAGGACGTGGACTTGACATTTAACACGACATGGTCAAAGAAACGGGTAGAGAAGACATGACGTGGTGTGGACGTAGTAAATGCGGCGGCACTTTCGTGTAATCCTCAAAGACCACTCTGGAGTACGAAAGAGATGTAAGACAGCTCGGCAACATGTTTAAGGGGCAATTTGAGGAAAAGTTACTAGGTACAACGCAGTGCTACAATGCTACTAATGATTATAGGTTCCGTGCCTATGCTTATAGTCTAGGACTTAACGACTAATTAGAATTTGTAAGTGAAAAAGTAATACCTAATTTGTTTCTACACAAAATTACCGAAGATACATGAATGACAAGTGTTTTATTTCTTGAAGCATCCTCACATAAATTGTTTCATTACAACATTTATAACCATAAACTTAACTAAGGAAAAACGATTAAGTTTCCCTGCTTAACAGTTTCTTAGCGGTTTTCTACAAATTAATGAAACTTTTATATTCATTTAGAAGAATTTAAATTGCAACCAGCGTCCCGACGCCGGAGACAACATTATTTGCACTGCGTTAAGGAATCTTTAGCTAAGAGGAAAAATACTCTTTAGAAAACCCGTTCCTTTAGAAATGAGATTGTTTTTTTTAACTACTGTTGGTCGGTTGAGGAAAAACTCTCGGGAAAACAGGGACTTAGTTGTTAAGGCGTTTCCAGGCACTTAAATTGCACAATGAGCATTTTCATAATGGAGTGTAAGTAATTAGACAACTATTTTGTAGCTCTAATTTTATTTTGAACACGTTTCATAAAAAAATATTCATGAATAGGTATCATTTAATTTATAACATACTTTCGTAGCCTAATTAACTTTTAATTTTTCGCAGTAATATGTCATTAGCGAGTTAATATTTTAGATAATTTCTTAAATATTAACACGCTCATTAGAAAAACAATCAGCTTTTATTCCGATTACCCACAACACACATTGCCAGACAATAAAATTTCATTTAAAGTATTCAGTAGGTATCACACAATTCGATGAAGTTAATAATTTACTGGCTTACAGCTGCCGTACGGATCTTGGTAGCACGCAATTTTACTTAGCTCGCGCGGTTGAATTTACTTATTTTAACTTCATACGTCTTGGTTTGCCCAACGGTTACGTAATCGTCGTATTTTACGTTTGCGTTTCATGGCCATGTTTAGACGCTGAAACCCCAGAGGGTGGAGTTACATAAATTGAGTACTAGTGACATACGTAGCTCGTACCTAAGATTTGTGTGCCCAAAAGTTTCTTTAGCACAACACCAGTGACAGTGTCGGCATGAAGAAGCATTTGTAAACACGTCTAAGTACAAACAGAACGCATTTCCTTCTTTCCCTCAATACAGCTCATGTGTTGTGTTAAAGAAACATACATAGCTTACGAGTTAACTTTTGGGCAGACAAACGTTCGTCTGCCCAAAACCTTCTTTAGCTCTTGACCCCGTAGTGTTGGCATGAAGAAACATTAGTAAATACGTGGCAGAGAAAGGACAGCAAATAATGCATGAAAGCCGTCTCAATCATTACCAACCAACAACGAATTGCCGACTGTTGACTGACACAGGCCTTTTGTGTATGGATGGATTATGCCTATAGATGCTGAGCAAGAGTATTGGCAAACGCAGTCCGGCGTCAGACGAGCGTCATGCACCGCTGATGACGTATAGGCTAGTTAGTAGTTCACTACTAACTGTGCTGTGTGGCTGTTGCAGCCTTTGTCGATACTGTTCGATTATCTCCTCCGGGTTCTAAAAGCCAATTCAATGGCTACTACTACATACATACTAGGGATGTTGCGGATGCAGATTTTTAATATTCCTGGACGCGGATGCGAATTTTTGGAGACTCACATCCGCGGTTTCGGATACGGATCTCAGGTATTTTAAGGAATCCGTCAAGGCGACAAGGCGAAATTCAAAATTTCTTACGTTTTTTGCAAATTGCAGCGCTGTTTTGTTGTATGTTGATCATAATTCAATTCGCGGCGATTATAATAAAATAATTACAAAATTATAATCATTTAAAAATCAATATAGCTCTCGAAATTATGTGTTTGATGGCTATAAGACTATTACGTGAAAGCGTGACGATTTAGAGCTAAAAATTGATGGTTTAAGGGGAAGCGCCAAGGTAGCCCGCGAAATTCAAAGTTTCTTACGATTTTTGCAATTTGCAGCTCAGTGTCTGGGTGTATGTTGATTAAAGTATGATTCGCGACCGTAACAAATATGTATTTACAGAATTATAATCATTAAAATCAGTAATACAATTCCTTAAGTTAGTATAATCTTGAAATGTTAATATTTCATTAAATAGTCATTCAATAGAATTACTTGGTCTTAGAGAGTTGTATTGATGCCTTTAATGATTACAGTTTTGTAAATACATATTTGTTACGGTCGCGAATCATATTTTAATCAACATAGAACTTAATACTGACCTGAAAATTGCAAAAAACGTAAGAAAATTTGAATTTCGCGCGCTACACTGGCGCTTCCACCTTAAATGATTATAATTTCCATTTTGTTTATGATTTTACTTATATTCACTCTTTTCCACCCACAACTGGATCTGCAGGAGTTCCGCATTGATTAATGCGGATGCGGAGGTCTAAATAAATGCGGGAGCTCCGCAATAGCAGATGCGGATGGGAATATCCGCGACATCCCTGTAAATACATACATAAACTCACTCCTTCTTCCCATGGGGGTAGGCAGAAACTACAGAACGGCTACTATAAACGTCAGTGACTACTACTACTACCTATTAATAATTACATACGCACATCCGTGGTAACAATGGCAGCGCCTTTATGTCGTAGCAATAAGGGCGATTTTCATAGTGCAAGTGTTACCACTGATGTGCAGTCAACAAATGAGAATATACAGTCAATAAATGAGAATGGATAGTCATGAAGAGCAGATTTACTAATTTGAGACTTGGTTAGTACCTACCCACACGGCTTCTTTCTTTTTTTTATCGGGAGCTTGGATACAGCATTTTAAACAACAGGTAACAAATTCCATTTTAATCAGATGAATTTTATTCAGATGTTTTTTTTTCCTCACAAATGTCAAATACTACCACAGACAGGCGCGCCGCGACAGTGCGACGCGATTCTGGTAGAACAATTTCCATGAAGTTTTCATAGAATCTATTCTAGTAGTCACGTCGCCCTGTCACGTCGCGCCTGTCTGCTCAGCCTTTATTTTCATTTGTTTTTTTTTCTGTCCCGTTACCTTTCAAAACGTCAAAAAGATTATACTGGGCTTATCTTTGCCATTCCGTTTGTGCTGGATCTTTGGAAGTAGTTTATGAGTATTTTTTCACAGCTCTAATGGCAATTTAATACGAGTACTTAGATACCTTAGATGATCTTAAGAAGGTTGTCACAAATCCCGAGAGATAATAGCGTGATGCTCGTGAAGATTGTGATAAAATTAGCTGATGTTAGATATTGAAAGGAAGGCATAATAAACAGCTATTGTAAATCATTGTGGAATACCAACGATGCAGAGTGTAGTAGGGCGTCCATTAACTTAAGTAACAACAAACGATATACATAATGAAGGTCACAGTAGAGTCAATGACGGAACGGACGAAAAAATGCTGAAATATGACCATCATCAGATGCTGCGAAGTAACGTTACAGTAAAAAATACATGATAGCATAAGTTTAACCATATTCAGCATAATGTTCCTATTAGTGGGACACAGACCTCTTCTCTATGAGAGAGAGTGGGCTGTAATCCACCACGCGAGCCCAGTGCGGATTGGTAGATGTCACTGTCTTTGAATTTTTCATTCCAGGACATGCCGCTTTCCTCGCGATGTTTTTCGTCGCCGTTTTGAGAGCAATGGTAATGAAATGAATTACACAAAATAAAGTGCCTGCCTGCCTGCTGGTGGTGCTGCGGGTTCGAACTTTTGACCTTACAACTCGTAAGTCGGGACCGTTACCACTGGGCCATCAATGCCCGTCAAAATACAAGTATTAGGTAATGCATTTAACCAAAGAAGACAGAAATTCATCAACCTAAAGTAGGGACGTCAAAATAAACACAACGGAACATAGATAATAATATCATAGTTTACCCCCCAACTTCACAACATTTGCTTATACATGAATAAAATTGGCAAACTTTCTCCGAAGTCAATTTCTTATGTGGCGGACGTGCCGAAAGTCATCCGACTTTCGGCAACTTCCCCGGTGGGATTGAGACAACGGCCTCTTGAAATACGTGAAAAGGGTCCTTTAGGGTCCGTCCCAATTCCGGCTAGGGACCCCCAGGGACTCGGTAATTATACTAATATTAAGACCGCTAACTACCTGAGAAGGACCTTTGGGCTTATTTGTCTTTCCGTGATTTTGCGCCTTCATTTTATGGCTTTTATTTAGCCAGTTCAAGTTCCTTTGGTTACCTACAGATACGTGTTTTATTGGTTCCTATGAATGTTTTTGTATGTAAACATATAGACAAACCTTTTACATTTTTATTTTTTTATTTGAGATGGTTTTGCTCTTGACTCTAGTGTAGGTCTGAGGTGACAAAGTCGACGATGGAGCGAGCTTACCCAGAAGAAGCCTGTTCACTCTCACTTTGAAGAGACCGGGGTTGCATGCGTTCGGAAACACAGACGGAGAGTTCCATTTTTCGGAACAAAAACTTTTTTTTGGTTTTTGTTCCTAAAAATGATAACATAAAGGAAATAGGGAAAAACTGAGTTTTGAAAGAACTTATTGAGTTGTGTTCAAAAATATTGCTGTAGAGTGTAGACACGAATAGTGATCCGCTTACTTGTAAAATATGTAGTTGAGTTTGTTAATTTTAATTTCTTGTGCACGGTCAAAATAATTACTTTCCCCGTCTTTAATGAAAGGTTAAAAAATGTTAAATTTTTCCATCTTATTATACGGCAATGTGGAGTTCTAAAGTTCAGTCTCACAAATAAATCGGTTTATTTAGGTTTTTCTATTAGACAATATCCGTCTTATTACAAACGAGTTCTAGCTTTAGTCCAAGCCCAAACCTTTGACCCAGTTACTGAATTTTGAACTTTATCTAGAACAAGATAAAGTTCTTAATACAAAATTGATAACTTAGACTCAGGTTTGACGGATTTTTTTGTAAATAGAACTTTTAACCGTGTTGGAACAAAGTTTGAAATTAAAAAATGGCTCGATGATTGAAAACTGGGTCTAAAGATAAACCTTATTTTGTAATAAGACGGTATCTGTTTTATAGCGTGTGATATCAAACCTTTGTATAAGGTCTAAACCCCATGCGAAACAACTGCATATGTAGCACATAACACCTTTTCAATCAGCTCAGTTGGTATGTCGTCACCATCACCATCACTCGAGTTATGTACTCTTGTCTCCCGGTATCTGAAAAAAAGAAGGAAGGAAGGAAAGAAAGAAAGAAAGAAAGAAAGAAAGAAAGAAAGAAAGAAAGAAAGAAAGAAAGAAAGAAAAGTAAATGTTTATTTCGCATAGTAGGATGCAAGGAACACATCATCATTATCATGCCCTTGCAAGGGCCGCGCGCCGACCCCAAATCATAATAAATCGGGATAAGGGTCCTAACCTATTTGGGGTCGGCGCAACATGTCCTTTTCTCCCATACTTCTCTATTAGTCGTCATCTCGGTAGACACCCCGTTTCTATCCATATCATCTTTCACACAGTACATCCACAGTTTCTTTGGTCTTCCCCTACTCTTATAGTCATCAACATTCATACTCTAAACGTAACCAAGGAACACATTTGCACACAATTCAAAACTAAAAATATAGGGTTACACAAACATTTGTACACCTTTATTTTGTAAGCGTTCTTTAATGTAATTATGGTGATTACATAAGCCGTGAGTATCGCACTCCTTAGTGTGTATGATGTTGATGTCTGTAGGTGTAGTACGCGGTCGTGAGGGAATAATTTGCCTTTTAAGATATGCAAATATAACAATCTCAATTACTTCTACAATGTTTACGTACGATGATCCATTTGAATTTCTGCTTTCTCAACAAGATGTAACATAAATAACGCACAACCTCTTAAGGGATCATTGTACTCATCATTATGAACAACTTTTACTATGGGACCAAACCTGAAATCGCGAAAAAAAATCAGCTGTTCCCTACATTTTGACGAGTTATGCGAACATAAATGTAGGGAGCAGTTGATTTTTTTTTGCGATTTCAGGTTTGGTCCCATAGTAAAAGTTGTTCATAATGATGAGTACAATGACCCCTTAAGAGGTTGTGCGTTAATTATGTTACACCTTGTATATTTTCGATCCCAACATTTATGTTCCTTACGTACATTTTGTGAGATCCTATTTACTTAAACAGTTTAACATGACATAACGAAGTGACTCACTAGCTTAACTAAAATCACAATAAAGTTGTTTATGTCCTTAAATCCAGCAATTATTCTAAGTGAATCTTAAAACGTATAAACGTAGTCAAAAATACGTAATGGTCCATAAAATAAACAAATACGCCAATAAAATCGACTCAGACGCTTAGTCGTTTACGAAATTACCAAGGCGACTTCGTACAATTTACCAAGTAGGTACGGTTTTAGGTGAAGCTTTAGAAGAATGTTAAGTTCAAAACATCAGCAATGTGTTACTTTACAACACTGGCATGTGCCTCGCGGCTCACCGCTTTGTTGATGACAACAATTTAAATAAATCATGCATGGAGACCCTGACCGTTGTTTGCTTGTAAAATAACTCATTTGGTATGCTCCTGCGGCCTAAACGGTTACTTTTGTTTGTGCCCCACCCTATTTGAATAACAACTTGGAACAAATTTTTGAAGGAAAGTTAAAAAATGTACCGCATCCCAACTCTTTACCAAGTTATCTCACGCTTATCACAGGCGCTTGTTAAAGCTAATTAACCACGAGGACACATTATTCATCAAGTTTCTTCTCCCGTACAATTTGTCGCAAAAAATGCAAATTTATTTTCTCGTTACACTTTTTTACAAGACGTCGTGACTGCGTCGTTTCTTCGTGATATATTTTAATGATGCTTACCAAACTCATGGAAATAATATTCATTTATAAATAAAATTATAGTATCACACAAAACTTGCGAAAATAACGCTTATTAAAAATTTAATAAGACGCTCGGATTACTTCAAAAATGTTGCGGGATGTCATCAAGACGTTACAAGAAAGAAGCTAAAAATATGCGTTCAAAAAATAGAAATTTATTTCTAGACAAAAAAGGTTAAAAGCCCGAATTCAGTAGTCCAAAGTTAAGAAAAAAATTACAGGGCGAGGACAGAGCCATTCGATATTATTGTGAGATGAAACTTTAATTATTTTATAATGATCGATTGAAGAGGGGCTTGTGGCTAAGAAATAACAGCCGCACGGGTCGATTGATCAGGTTAAGCTACGCATGCCGCGGTTGGTCCGTGGATGGGTGACCATCTTTACATACCAAGACCCCTCCGTGCCTCGGAAAGCACGCTAAGCCGTTGGTTCAGGCTGTTATTCGTCGATCTTTGACAGTCGTTACGGGTCGTCAGAAGCCTGAAAGTCTGACAACAAGTCTTACCAAGGGGTATCGTATTACCCAGTAACTGGGTTGTGGAGGTCAGACAGGCAGTCGCTCCATGTAGAATACTGGTATTCAGCTGCATCCGGTTCGACTGGAAGCCGACCCCAATATAGTTGGGAAAAGGCTGGGCAGATGATGATCGAACAATCAATTTGATTTTCAAAGAAAAGTACATTCCTTTCTTTCTTTTAAAGGTTATCTAATTTATACAGTTTATACCGAATTTCATCTCAGGGGTAGTCAGATAGGAAATGTCGACTTGATCTGAATGTTTTTTTTTAAATACGACATGTAAAAGTGATTCCGATATCCTATTCACAAAATAAACAATTTAATTTAATTTCAATGGAGCTGAAATAAATCGTTCACTAGCATTTCAGTACAATATAAAAGTATCTTGGTACATATTACATTAAAATATTTACGTTCAATTCTAACTAAATATTTGAAATACTCTGCAAACAAAAACATGAATTTAAAAAATGCGATATTTAGTTTTGTAGAGCTATAGTCTCCCCTGTAGTGTTTCTGTCCAGTAGTAGCACCCGGCGATCCACAGTGGGCGGACGTGCCGCCCGCCCAGCTCCGCGCCACACTTTCGCGGGAATATGACGCTGCCGTAAAATTAAATAAAAAAGTTAAACCTTACTCTTTAAAAAAGTGAACTAAACTGTGTGAAGTGTTACTTAGTGTGTAGAAAACTAAAAGTTTGGAGTTTGCCGGATCGTCTCAGTTTTCCTTCTTAAGGTAATTTTTTATTCCTGGCTCGTTAAGTTCCCCCTCATTTTCAGCCGTCAAACAGTCGACACTGCGTTATGGTCTTATTATGGAGACCAGTAAATTATGAAATTGGCTGCTGAAATGGAAGACAACTTTATCAATTACATGTAATGGGTATTAAAAATTATCGGAGAAACGGCAACATCAGAAGGATTTTTAGGGAACTTGTGAAAGTTCGAGCACCTAATTTATTGTTTCTGCCAAGATATTTTTTAGTAAAGTATAAAATATTTTTTCATGAAACTCGGAAATATTCTTGGCGCAAAAAACATGTGCTTTTCGGTTGATTAAACGGAATGATCGTAACAAATACTATTTGATTCTGAGGATCGTCGTGTTGCTGAAAATGGCGGTGAATAAAACATCCGACATCACTAAATTAATCCACTTTTTTCTCGACTTTTCATACTTAGTTAGGGGCATATAATATACATATCTTATCGCTAAGTTTTCTGCTGCCTAGCCTAGTAAACATCGGAAAATATGTTGTTTTTCATCAGACATTTTTAATTTCCATAGATTTCAGACGTGAACGATGGCAATGTGCATGCCACGAATCGGCTCGTTAACTAAGTAAACTTAAATGGTAATGCTTTCAAACGAAAAACTTATTAGTTTGTTCCTAAAACTAAAAATAAGCGGAGTATGCATGTACACAAAAAATTATAGTAAAAAATAAATATAGATCAGAATGTAGGTACAGATTGAAACTCAAAATTATAATATTTTATTAAAAATGTACAACTTGGCTAAGACTAGCTGTTTCTTGTTGTTGTTTCAGCCATTTTTCTCTGCCCCTCATTATTTTTGGTCGTGTTCTAAGACAATTTGTTATTCTCCATGTTTCCCGGACACTAGGTTTAATTGGACAATTTAGCAGAAACGAGATATTCTATGTACCTAGCAGGCTTATTGTAAAAGTACATAATAAAGTTCGCGATTCCTAGATATTATCATTATAAATGATAATATCATAATTTTTGTTTAATGACTTTTAGAAAATTTTAAAAGAGAAATCAACTAAACTAAAGGATAATAATTAATTTTGTAGAGGACGATGACAGCTTTATATTCTTATTTCCATAAGGTTTAAGTTCCATTAATATCGTAGCTTATGAGGTTTTGTTAAAGTAAGAGGATTCTTGACTTGGTTATGACGCAAAACTTAGATTTTTACATATTTTGAACAGGTTGTGTGTTGTTTTAATGGTTTGAAAAAGATTACCTTTAATTTTAATATTACGAGTATTAATAATACTCGTTTAACCTACTGCTTACTTAACCCAAATAGTTCGGGATGAGTCTATTAATTTCCACCAAAACCTCATCTGTTTCACCACAACATTGCGAGTCATAAATACCTATAGAAATAAGCTACTTCAAACGTCTCTAGCGCAGTTATACGATATCTAATAAAATCAAACGAACGTACTACCGTATTAATCACTGGTATTAATCACGTCATCTAAATAATTTGTGGGCTACCAGGTTACGGATTTATTGGCTACAAATGTGGGTAGTTCTAAGTTTCGGTTGCTCGGCGTAGGAACAATAGTTTGATACGGGTATGGTAGGATAGACTCTTCAGCTTTTGTTGGGTTGATTTTCTTTAGAAATGGAAAATTGATATTGTTGGTAATAGAGGAGTATCAGTTTAGCATTGTGACATAGGTGTCGCAGCCAACTAGCTTAATTAGCTGTTTAGTTAACCGCCTAGCCTTTGGAAGCAGTGTTCGCCGGCTGCTGCCGCGGCACCGCTCGCTTCGCTCGCTCGGCTCGCGCGCGGTTTGTTACAGTTTTCACCAAACCTGCCGACCTATTCTGTAAAATCTTACCGTGAAAACGTAGGTGAAATGAGCTTGCAGGGAGCTGTCAATAATGTCAATTAATCCCTAGCAAGACAAGACAACAAAAACACAATACAATGACAAACAAACAGAATGACAGCTCACTTGAAGCTCACTTCACGTATGTTTTCATGGTGAGATTTTTACAGAATAGACCGGCTGGCTTAAATATTGCGACCAACTCGGCTCGCGTGTGGTTGGTCACAGTTCCAACCTAACCTATAATTGAATATCATTGGATATCAGACCGCAAGTTGAACGGCGCCATTTAGTTAAAAGGCTAAACGTCTTATTAAGCTAGTTGGATGTGACATAGGTATGATTGTAAGAGAAGTTACTAATTATTTGGCTACTAATAAGTAATTGACGGCGGGATAATCTGGGGGTCGCAAATGTGACACACTTGTATTTATTCGAATCATTTTCGAATCTTAATCATAATTATTCCACTTGCTTTGGGATTTTTTAAAATACTTCAATGAAACGGGGGTTTTCATTTTGTTGAAAACTTTTATTTTCCCGGTTTTGGCATACGGCAGTCTTGGTATAGACGAAAGGGGGGATAAAGGACGACTATTGAGAATAGCTTCCACTTGTGCAAATGATGTAGTTCAAAAGTTAAATGGCTGTCACCAATGACACGCCTTAAAAAATATTTTGCCGATTTAACCCCGGCTTCTCAAATGCCACCGAAATGAAGAGTGTAAGCCGGAATGAATGTGAATTTAATTGATTGCCGACTTGCAAAATCAGACAAAGGCTCGCGATTATCCTTCATGAAGGATCCGATGTCCTTAGCGGCGGCAACATATATGTATAAATAATCATAGGCTTAACGAAAATATCAAAGAAAGATAATATTATCTAACATATTGACAAAAGGTTTTGGTATTATAGAATAGCTGCGGGCCGCCAGCGATTTCATTAACTATATTAGGCATAGCCAAGAATTTCTATTTATAATATTTAATAATATGTAAGGGTATTGGTGCAATATTTACTAGCGGGAAACATGTTGACTTTTTAGGTTTCCCTATGTCCGAATGAAAAAACGGAATCCTTATAGGATCATTTTTGTGTATCTGTAGACAGATACACAAACACACACACACACACACACACACAGACAACAGACACATACGAGACACACAGAGAGAGAGAGAGAGAGTGAGAGAGTCGACAGACAGATAGATCTGTCTGTCGACTGTCACAGACAATTTTATTATGTTTATAGCAAATATCGACCTACT
This sequence comes from Fissipunctia ypsillon, assembly GCA_947568875.1. Lineage (NCBI taxonomy): Eukaryota > Metazoa > Arthropoda > Insecta > Lepidoptera > Noctuidae > Fissipunctia > Fissipunctia ypsillon. Next base: position 7,135,753 of record OX387657.1, read on the forward strand.
TTATTTTGTACTCTAATTTTATTCAATTTTTTTTCTGTGTTTTTATATGTATTATGTTTTCTTAGATAATTATGTCGTTGTCTTTATTGTGAATACTACGTATCCCTGTAATAGGGATACATACCAGCACTTTTATTTTGTCTTGTTTTCTATTAATTCCTTGTATGTATTGCTGTTGGTGTACCAAATAAACTAATAAATAAATTTGCTCCGAATCTAATGGACCGCTTAAGTTGAAATTTGGTATGCATATCAATTTCTGTAACCCAAACACGGACGGGTTACGTAAATAAATGAATTTTGAATATGGGGTCCGGGTCACTGAGAGGGAAATAAGAAAAAACAAAGTTTTGCGAACTGTATCATGTGACTTATCAAATGAAAGGCCTTACTGTGAGGGTCTTAAGAATATTTTTTTTTAATAATTTTAATATAAATAGTTTTAAAGTTATTTAAGAAAATATGTAGATGAAAATTGAAAGAAATTAAATTGTATGAAAATTGACCTCAATCTCCGAAACTACTGAGCCTAAAATTTGAGAAAAAATACAGAAAATAGTTGTATACGTAGAGATTACAGGAAAAACTGTAAGAAGTCTATGGTCTTAAAATAACAAGGGGGAAAAAAAAAAAGTTTATTTCATACATCTCATTTGGCTTACACTGCATATCGAGGAGTCTCCATTTAAGCATAAAAAATGCCTGTAGTTGAAGGCTCCGCTTTTCCCTTACATTATAAACGTACGAGCTAAACAGGTATAAAAAAAGAAAAGCAGAGAGGAAAAACTAAAAATACAAATACAAGGGAAATCTCCCAATATAGTGCGTGCAATCTTACATCTCAGTTGGAATGTATGGGAGAACATGTATCTCAACTACAATGTTAAGTTTGTTCTTGGGATAAACCCAACAACCCAACTACGGAACCCTTCGTTGTGCGTGGTGCTTCGGTGCACGCACTTGGCAAGTTTTTGTAGTTTAAGGACTGTAAAACACCTTGTTTCCCCGAAAGGTTGGGCAGAGGTGTAAATACACCCACATTTCGCCAGTTATGTTTAAGTCCCATGTAACAGGGGGCGAGCCTATTGTCATCAAACGGGCACAAATCCAGACTCCGGGCTGCTAGTCTGCTACTGAGAAATTCCGGATGCAAAAGCTAATAACACTTTGCCCAACCTGGGAACCCAGGACCGTAGGCTCAGCAGTAGTGCTTGCGACCACTAGACTAGCTAGAACAACGAGGCAGCCAAACAGATACCTGCGAAGTTAGCCTGAAAAAGATGTACCTATATGTCGCAGCTGGATTGTAGAATCCGCTGTTTTACAAAACTGCTCCGTTATGTAAAACAACTGTCATATAGTTGTTTTACGTAATTACTGAACTTTAACATGCAGGATCCTATAAATCTTTGAGTTTATCAATGCAGCGGGTCAACGATTAGAGGTTATGTAAAACAGCGTGAAATGAAACGTCAGATTGTATATAGTTCTAAGTGGCTCTGTGTGTCATGACACAAAAAATAATAGCGTCCGAAACAGAAATAAATAAAACGAGTAATATGAGTGAAAATGACCCTCGAGTGAAAACAGTGATTGGATAATGTTAATATAAAGTTTTCAGATTTTTATGAAAGTCAGTCCTAAAAATATTAAATAGTGAAGTAATTGCGACCAACTTGGAAGTAGCGCTCACCGCGGCACTGCTCGCTTCACTCGCTCGGCTCGCGCGTGGTTGGTCACAGTTCTAGCCTAACCTAAACCAAGAGGTCAGGCTGCCCTAGCTTAGTTATTGCGACAGATTCGGCATTAGAAGCCATAAACAACGCTGTTATGACTGCAGATAAGCAATTCTGCAATTCCTCTAAACATGGGTAGCAGTATTGTAAAACGTCATCGCAATGACAATCCAACTGAACGTTGTTCAGCTGTTTTACATAATGGCGCTGTTATGTAAAACAACAGCGGATTCTACATCGACATATACAACGTGTTTCTGGATGTACGACATTAAATGAAAACGAGCACAGTACTAATCCATTGAAACATTTTAAAACACGAAGATTAGTAGTTAATGGAAAATTAAAAAATTGCAGTTTTCAAACAAAATAAATAGCAGAATCAACTACATAAAAAGTAAACACGCTTTATCTACGCAAAGTCACTGACGAACGGTGCGGTGCGGGGTGCGGGGCGCGGCGGCGGCAATGTTTACCTATTATTACGGACTCAGATCTACATCATGTTGAAAAATAAGAAAATGAAAAATAATTTTCTGTGGCTAAAGTATTCATTGGATTTGATTGATTTTTTGTATACGGCCAAAGAACATGATTCTCTTTACGTGGTTTAAAGGAATGTCAATCCTCCTGTTACTCGTGGTATACAAATACATCAACAATTATTCATTTGAATGTCAACAATTTGTGTTCCCTAATACTGTATCAATGTGGAGCTCCAATTAGGTAAGTATCTAATGTCTAATATGTTTTGTTGTACACATTGATAAAACATTATGGAACAGATAGTAGACTATTCAATTAATTCTTATCGATGTATACATATTTTTGAGGAGGAGCTCGTGGCTAAGTAATAACAGCCGCACGGGTCGATCCATCAGGTTAAGCTACGCTTGCCGGGGTTGTCCGTGGATGAGTGACCATCTTTACATACCGAGACTCCTCCGTGCCTCGGAAAGCACGTTAAGCCGTTGGTCCCGGCTGTCATTCGTAGATCTTTGACAGTCGTTACGGGTCGTCACAAGCCCGAAAGTCTGACAACCAGTCTTACCAAGGGGTATCGTGTTACCCAGTTACTGGGTTGTGGAGGTCAGATAGGCAGTCGCTCCATGTAAAATACTGGTATTCAGCTGCATCCGGTTAGACTGGAAGCCGACCCCAACATAGTTGGGAAAAGGCTAGGCAGATTGCAGATTGATTGTATACATATTTTTGAGGCAGACTGTACCGACCTATGTTCTATTATTGTGTTGTAGAAGATTATTATGTTCATGTATTAATAGAAGTTATTTAAAGAGTAAATAATGATATCTGCATATGAAATGTAACATTACGTGGCGTGTATTCCATGTAGCGTGCATGATTAACGATAGTGTTGCTTGGATTATGTATTTAATTCAGTACAGGGTAACACAACAGCTTCCATAACAAATAGTCGTAGTTATTATTATTTGTACTGGAGCTTTACGGCAGACACTTTTCATAATCCCATTAATCTCCCATTAACCTATTTTGTAAGCCTTTGCTTTAGTAGATAGATATGTAGTAGGATTTTCTTTATGAGCTCTTTCTACAATAGGTATTCGAATAATAAACTACATAGTTTACGAAGTTGTCAAATTAAAGCCCTCTTCCCCTCTCCTACTTTGCCGTGTCCGACAAGGTCCGCAGTGATCATGTCTTTGTTAATTTGCACATAGTTCACTTGCGGAATGCAATAAATTTATTGAGTGGGTATAAGCTTTGCCCGTTTCGCTCACGTGACTGTATTCTTTTGGCGCTAGAAATCAATGGTGAAGACGGTGAAGTCATAGCGTATTCCATATTCAAAATTAATCTACATGGTCCTCGCATGGTCTGTCCAAGATTATGTTTTGACGTGTAAGTAAATGTGTTTGTACAAATATACTTACAGAAATAAAATCATTATTCATAGTCCACTGATAGTGATTTTTGTACCTTGATTATCTATACATAATATAATTACTTGCTGAGTATAAAGGCATACATTTAAGTTTGTGAAATCTGTTGGCATACCAAAACGTAGTAGTCCGAAAGGGGGCGGAGCCTCGCCAAGGTCGTCGCCATTATAGTGAATTTTTTTGATTCCAAATGCCAGTTGAGGTATAATTTCTATCCTAAGTAAACATAGCAACGCAACGGTAACTTTGTATAAGCTATCGCTGCAAAGTTAGTGGGCTTACATCCACTGTCACTTGTTCGCTGACCAGGCCCATTTAACATGCCTCAAATTCTGTTTACAGTACAAAATGAAATATTCTAAATTCCTGCATACTTTATTACATAGGAGTGTACAAACGTTTGCTTGTAAATGTGACTTATGTATTCACAAAAGGGTGCTCTCAGATGTTCTGTGGTTTCATATTTAACCGGCAAATAATCCTTCGTCACGCCAAATGCTAATCTTTAAAATAAAAGATTCGCAGCTTGTCACAGAAATAGAATTCGTAGCAGCGAAAGTGTTTGCATTTACGAATTATGTAAGCGACGACGTCTAAGCTATCTGTATCTACTACCTATACACGTTCATTTAGACGTTCAGTATCATTGTCCGATATTCATAGTTTAAATACCAGGAATGAACACAATCTTGCTGTACATCGCACTCGCCTCCAGAGAGTAGGCAACTCGTTCATGGGTCAATGTATACGCTTTTACAACAAACTTCCCATTGACATTCGAAACTTACCCCTTAAACGATTTAAAAGCTGTATTAAAAACCAAACTTTGTAAAAAAGGGTAGGTACTATAAAATTTCTGATTATTTAAAAGACAAAAAGCTTGGGATTGAGCTGCTCGCTCTGCTAAACCTTGTGATAAAACCGTACAAGTTGACATTTTAACGATTATGCAAAATCATCATTTTAATGGTACCATTTTATATACATATTGACATAGTTGAATATTATATACAAAATTACATGAATATTTACTTTGAAAAGTATTATATTACCTTAATTATTGTGCATGTAAGCACTATGTGGGTCATCTATTTTTTTTTCAATTTTGTTTTTTTTTTCTTGCTCAGTTAGTTTTGATTACTTTATGCGGCCTACCCAAATGTCCTTTGGTATTGTTCGTCGAGTCGTTGAGCTCCTTAAGTCCTGAATTGAGCTATACGATTAGTGACAAATATTTGCACTGACTGGACAGGTTCACTCAAATTTGTGTGGTACTTTCATCAAAATACCATTTCCGACACGGATCTACATGGTCCTCACATAATTTGACCAAGATTATGTCTGACTTTAAAAGAGACTTTGACCTCTGAGTTTGTTTCGCCATTTCTTCTCAGGGGTAGTCAGATAAGAACTCGACTCGACTCGTGTCGACTCTATCTAGCTTATTTTTTTTTAATATGACGTGTAAAAAGGATTCCGATATCCTATTTACAGAATAAGGGGGTATTCAGGGGTAGTCAGATGGTTGCGGGATGTTCGAAAGAGTTACCGTGGCCCCAGTACAGGCAACTGAAGAAACACGGGTGGGTTTTAGTAAAAGTCTGACACGCCCTCCCGCTCCGCCCAGAGCGGGGGAAGTTATTTGATGATTTCCCATCCAAAAGAAAAAGGGGTAGTCAGATAGGAAATGTCGAATCCATCTAGCTTATTTTTTTTAATAAGACGTATAAAATCCTTCCGATATCGTATTTACAGAATAAACAATTTAATTTAATTTCTCACTTAATCTACAAAAATAAAATACAAAAATATTTGTTTCATCTCAAACATTGTGAACAAACATAAATTGAGGCAGTCCCAGAGTATGTTACAACAGAACCTACTTGTGTTGGAGCTGTCTCAGTTAAGGCCACGGTAGCCAACTTTTAATGATATTAAACTGAAGATCACGTTTACACGAGTAGTGTTAAATTAGAGCATTTTCTTTAAGAGGATACCGTGTGCGCAGTGGCGCCCTCATCGTTTGTTTGGTTTTTAATTTAATTTTAGAATGAAAATGTAGAAAGTAAGCACGCTATGTTGTGCTCCACAAGACTATACGTTATTATTATTACAAACAGTAGTTATACATTGTTAAGTTTTGTTATAATCCTTAAAACGGAAAATAGTGGCCACTAAGCTCCGTTTTATAGATTATAATAAATCTTAAGAATGTAAAACTACTGTTTGTAATAATAATAACGTATAGTCTTGTGGAGCGCAACATAACGTGCTTATTTTCTGCATTTTCATTCTAAAATAAAAGAAATAATCAAACAAACGACGAGGGCGCCACTGTGCGCGCGATATCCTCTTAACTTAATATGTGAATATTATAGATTGTGTTTATATTACATAGTGAAATTAATTTGTAAAGTTATGTCTAACGCGGATAAAAAACTGACAATCACGGAAAAACTATCAAGCGTATTTTTATGAACCCTTCACAATTTTAAAGATAATTTAATTATTTATCGTTTAGCTTACGTGTATAAATGTAATTTGCATTTGCATTTGTTTTATGTATAATAAAATAATAATGCGTCTAATTTGGGACAGCGCTCCTTGATGGCCGCACAGAACACGCAAGCTATGTACTCAAGGCCGTTGGCAAATATCTGCGTCTTAAGTGGTAGCTGAACAATGATGAGGCTAATAAGTAGGACATTAACGCTTTGAAGGACAATATACCGTCATAGCAGTAATATCAATAAAACTAAACTTCTATTGCGTCTCGTTTTTGTCCTTCAAAACGTTAAAGAGAACATAAAGTAAAATAAAATTGATTTAGCACCTCTTTATGTGTGGGGTGTGCTCGTGGGGGTGTGTGTGTCTGTGTGTCGGCCTTTCAAGTATAACGTAATTTTTTTTTTTTTTTGTAGATGATTGAAATAATATCTGTTTTTATTCACTATAACTGAACAAAATATTTACATAATATATAAGTTAACAGACTTAAAATAATAATTATAATATGTACAAATGTAAAAAAATATATATATATATATCATAGGGCATCAAAAAATTGGCATTTTTTTTACATTTGTACATATTATAATTATTATTTTAAGTCTGATAACGTAATTAGAATTTTATTAATTTTTCATCCCCTCCCTCCTCCTAGTCAGCAAAAGTAAGCAAAGCTCTTGTGCTTATGTAAACATTGGTATATATTTTTTTTAAATAACGCACGCGGTAAGTTCCCTGCTTCGGTTATTTCTAACTTGACCATAAAACCTGTGTGAGAGCGAGTAAGCTGTTCGCATTCGAGCATAGACAAAATTTAGTACTTTTGATTTGAACAAATATGTTGAACATATTTGTTCAAATCAGAATCTACTAAATTTTGCAGAAAAATCAGATAAAGTAAATACATAAATGTTGCTGACGAAATCACTATTCAAGAACCCCCCGTCCTCCATGGCATCAGAAATAAGCAAAGCAAACCCCCCCCCCCACTCCCCTTGGTGCTTACGTAATACTTGAATGGCCCGTCCCTTTAACACCCGTAACTTCACTGTGAGCCTAACGGCCTACGGTTATACGGCGGACGGACCGATCACTGCATGCAATCGTTCTTACTGATGACGGGTCTACTCCCTAAGTCCGTCAACGAAGATACGGGCCCGTCCGAAAGTAATTAATCCGTCAAAACACGTGTAAAATTAAAATTTTCGGACGGGCCAAAACACCTCGGGCATAGGGACAACTGTAAAATCGTGTTGTCACTTCGTCCGAAACTACGGACTTCGTGCTAAGGGAGTAGATCTCCTCGTTACTTCGTTCGTGTACAATGTGTACATGCACGCATCCGGTCAGGCCCAACTGACGTAGGTTAACTCGTTCAGATTGGCCTCTCCATGTATGATGGAATTTATGGCAGCTATTTGTCTAACATAATATATAGTAAGTACGAGTATGTAACTGTGGTATACAAATGTCCTAAATCCAGGACAACGCTACCGAATACTAATTCATCGACTTTCTATAATCTCAAGAGTGCTTTTAAAATGACGCAAGTAATTCATGTTTCAAACATTGATGCGGTCTGTTGGCTTATTAACCATTTTATTAATGTCCAGTTGGAAATTGGAAAGTACTTAAATTTCCGGGTTGATTAAACTATTAATTTTATTGTGTATTTATAATTGTAAATCGTTAATATTGAAACACAGATTTAAGTGCTATCAAATATTACTGAACATTAATTTATAATGGTGAAAGGTAATTTTAATGCTGATGTAACATATAACATAAGATCACACCTGTCTTCCCCGAAGGGTTAGGCAGAGGTGTACAGTGTCAATAACACAATGCAACAATAATGATAATGATAAATGTTATTTGATAAATGATTTTATTTCTGTAAGTAAGTTTCCCTGCCTGGTTGGACTGCCTCGTTGGTCTAGTGGTCGCAAGCGCTACTGCTGTGCATGAGGTCCTGGGTGCAATTCCTAGGTCGGGCAGTGTTATTGGGTTTTTCTATCTGGAATTTCTCAGTAGCAGCCCGGAGTCTAGATTTGTGCCCGGTAGATGGCAATAGGCTCGCCCCCTGTTACATGAGACTTAAACATAATCATGCCGCCTGTGATACTTAGGTACTATACACGACCTACATTATTTCTGAGATTTTTTTTTGGAATATTGTTTTTATAATTTTGAAGCCGACCCCAACATAGTTGGGGAAAGGCTTTGCAGATTGATATATTGTTTTTATATATTTTTTTAAATCTTATTTATTTAATATTTAAGTGCACTACTGAGCGACATATTATTGGAATATTTGACAGCTCCATGCGCCGTTGCCAACTTTCTGAATGCACCGTCTTAAATAGCCAAGTGTTGATCTGGTAATTCAAAACCACGCAAATTGCATTGTTGCCTTTTTATTGATAGACCCGAATTAGAATTGGAAATGCATATCTATCTCCCTAAGGGCTCGTGGCTACATAATAACAGCCGCACGGGTCGATCCTACGCTTTCCGCGGTCGGTTCGTGGATGGGTGACCATTCGTTACTTATCGAGACCTCTCCGTGCCTCGGAAGGCACGTTAAGCCGTTGGTCCTAGCCGGCTGTTATTCGTAGATATTTGACAGTCGTTAGTCAGATGCCCAAAAGTCTAACAACAAGTCTTACCAAGGGGTATCGTATTACCCAGTAATTAGGTTGTAGAGGTCAGATAGACAGTCACTCCATGTAAAATACTGGTATTCAGCTGCATCTAGAGACTGGAAACTGACCCTAACACAGTTGGAAAAAGGCTAGGCAGATTGATTTCCCTCCAGATATAGCATTATCAATTTTAATAATGAAATAATATTTCAGTTGCCATCTCTGTTTTCTTGTCTGCTTTCAACACATACCTATTTCCCAGATGTACAGCAACAAATCTATGTTAAGACAGTTATAAAGTTGCAAGCATCAGCAGAGAATTCTTAATAAGATATAGCGAAGACAACATAAATATTAGCTCTTTTCGGGAGGCTATAAAATAAATACTCTTTTGCAGGAATTCTAAACGAAATACTAATATAAAACAGTTTGCCATTCTGCTGCTACTTCGTTATTTTTAAATAGATAGGATACATTTTAAATAACTGATCTGCAACAACAACTGACGAAATTTTTCGTTGTGATGAAATGGCATAGTTGCCCGACTTAATCTGACAGATCTATACGTTCTCCGCCTTCAATAGTTTGGTTTAGCTTTTGGTTTTGTTATTTGCACTATAAGCGACGGTTTCCTAGAAGAGCGGTGACCGTCACAATGCGTCTGCAATTCACTGGCGTATGACGTCACTGAAAGGTAATTTATGAAAATTAATTGGAGTATTTTGGAGAATATGGAGAATATTGGAGAATTGGAGTATTTTCCTAAAGAGCGTTTTGTGACAACGTATAGTCAAACACTGCCGCCATAATTTTCATGACAGCCGTCACTGCGGCCGTTAGTGGCGGCCACCGCTCTTCTAGAAACCATAGTTTTAGTGTTTTTACACACGAGCGACAGACGCCGACGGCAGAGGCAGCTGCCCGTGTCGCTACAACTGCAAGCGTCGCTTTAGGTCGGCGGCTGTCGCCGACATGGTAACGTCACCAGCCGTCGATGCGACGGACACGACACGCTAGAACTGCAAGCGTCGCTTTAGGTCGGCGGCTGTCGCCGACATGGTAACGTCACCAGCCGTCGATGCGACGGACACGACACGCTACAACTGCAAGCGTCGCTTTAGGTCGGCGGCTGTCGCCGACATGGTAACGTCACCAGCCGTCGATGCGACGGACACGACACGCTACAACTGCAAGCGTCGCTTTAGGTCGGCGGCTGTCGCCGACATGGTAACGTCACCAGCCGTCGATGCGACGGACACGACACGCTAGAACTGCAAGCGTCGTTTTAGGTCGGCGGCTGTCGCCGACATGGTAACGTCACCAGCCGTCGATGCGACGGACACGACACGCTAGAACTGCAAGCGTCGTTTTAGGTCGACGGCTGTCGCCGACATGGCAACGTCATCAGTCGTCGACGCGACGGACGCGACACGCTACAACTGCAAGCGTCGCTTTAGGTCGGCGGCTGTCGCCGACATGGTAACGTCACCAGCCGTCGATGCGACGGACACGACACGCTACAACTGCAAGCGTCGCTTTAGGTCGGCGGCTGTCGCCGACATGGTAACGTCACCAGCCGTCGATGCGACGGACACGACACGCTACAACTGCAAGCGTCGCTTTAGGTCGGCGGCTGTCGCCGACATGGTAACGTCACCAGCCGTCGATGCGACGGACACGACACGCTACAACTGCAAGCTTTGCTTTAGGTCGACGGCTGTCGCCGACATGGCAACGTCATCAGCCGTCGACGCGACGGACGCGAAACGCTACAACTGCAAGCGTTGCTTTAGGTCGGCGGCTGTCGCCAACATGGCAACGTCATCAGCCGTCGACGCGACGGACGCGAAACGCTACAACTGCAAGCGTTGCTTTAGGTCGGCGGCTGTCGCCAACATGGCAACGTCATCAGCCGTCGACGCGACGGACGCGACACGCTACAACTGCAAGCTTTGCTTTAGGTCGGCGGCTGTCGCCGACATGGTAACGTCATCAGCCGTCGACGCGACGGACGCGAAACGCTACAACTGCAAGCGTTGCTTTAGGTCGGCGGCTGTCGCCAACATGGCAACGTCATCAGTCGTCGACGCGACGGACGCGAAACGCTACAACTGCAAGCGTTGCTTTAGGTCGGCGGCTGTCGCCAACATGGCAACGTCATCAGCCGTCGACGCGACGGACGCGACACGCTACAACTGCAAGCTTTGCTTTAGGTCGGCGGCTGTCGCCGACATGGTAACGTCACCAGCCGTCGATGCGACGGACACGACACGCTACAACTGCAAGCTTTGCTTTAGGTCGGCGGCTGTCGCCGACATGGTAACGTCACCAGCCGTCGATGCGACGGACACGACACGCTAGAACTGCAAGCGTCGTTTTAGGTCGACGGCTGTCGCCGACATGGCAACGTCACCAGCCGTCGACGCGACGGACGCGACACGCTAGAACTGCAAGCCTCGCTTTAGGTCGGCGTCTGTCGCCGACATGGCAACGTCGCCAGCCGTCGACGCGACGGACGCGACACGCTACAACTGCAAGCGTCGCTTTAGGTCGGCGGCTGTCGCCGACATGGCAACGTCGCCAGCCGTTGACGCGACGGACGCGACATGCTACAACTGCAAGCGTTGCTTTAGGTCGGCGGCTGTCGCCAACATGGCAACGTCATCAGTCGTCGACGCGACGGACGCGACATGCTACAACTGCAAGCGTTGCTTTAGGTCGGCGGCTGTCGCCAACATGGCAACGTCATCAGTCGTCGACGCGACGGACGCGACATGCTACAACTGCAAGCGTTGCTTTAGGTCGGCGGCTGTCGCCAACATGGCAACGTCATCAGTCGTCGACGCGACGGACGCGACACGCTACAACTGCAAGCGTTGCTTTAGGTCGGCGGCTGTCGCCGACATGGTAACGTCACCAGCCGTCGATGCGACGGACACGACACGCTAGAACTGCAAGCCTCGCTTTAGGTCGGCAGCTGTCGCCAACATGGCAACGTCATCAGCCGTCGATGCGACGGACGCGACACGCTAGAACTGCAAGCCTCGCTTTAGGTCGGCGGCTGTCGCCAACATGGCAACGTCATCAGCCGTCGATGCGACGGACGCGACACGCTAGAACTGCAAGCCTCGCTTTAGGTCGGCGGCTGTCGCCAACATGGCAACGTCATCAGCCGTCGATGCGACGGACGCGACACGCTAGAACTGCAAGCCTCGCTTTAGGTCGGCGGCTGTCACCAACATGGCAACGTCATCAGCCGTCGATGCGACGGATACGACACGCTACAACTGCAAGCGTCGCTTTAGGTCGGCGGCTGTCACCAACATGGCAACGTCATCAGCCGTCGATGCGACGGATACGACACGCTACAACTGCAAGCGTCGCTTTAGGTCGGCGGCTGTCGCCAACATGGCAACGTCATCAGCCGTCGATGCGACGGACGCGACACGCTAGAACTGCAAGCCTCGCTTTAGGTCGGCGGCTGTCGCCAGCATGGCAACGTCATCAGGCGTCGATGCGACGGACGCGACACGCTAGAACTGCAAGTGTCGCTTTAGGTCGGCGGCTGTCGCCAACATGGCAACGTCATCAGCCGTCGATGCGACGGACGCGACACGCTAGAACTGCAAGCCTCGCTTTAGGTCGGCGGCTGTCACCAACATGGCAACGTCATCAGCCGTCGATGCGACGGACGCGACATGCTAGAACTGCAAGCATCGCTTTAGGTCAGCGGCTGTCGCCAACATGGCAACGTCATCAGCCGTCGATGCGACGGACGCGACACGCTAGAACTGCAAGCCTCGCTTTAGGTCGGCGGCTGTCGCCAACATGGCAACGTCATCAGCCGTCGATGCGACGGATACGACACGCTACAACTGCAAGCGTTGCTTTAGGTCGGCAGCTGTCGCCAACATGGCAACGTCATCAGCCGTCGATGCGACGGACACGACACGCTAGAACTGCAAGCCTCGCTTTAGGTCGGCGGCTGTCACCAACATGGCAACGTCATCAGCCGTCGATGCGACGGACGCGACATGCTAGAACTGCAAGCATCGCTTTTGATCGGCGGCTGTCGGCGACATGGCAACGTCACCAGGCGTTGACGCGACGGACGCGACATGCTAGAACTGCAAGCGTCGCTTTAGATCGGCGGCTGTCGCCGACATGGCAACGTCACCAGCCGTCGACGCGACGGACGCGACACGCTAGAACTGCAAGCCTCGCTTTAGATCGGCGGCTGTCGCCAACATGGCAACGTCATCAGCCGTCGATGCGACGGACACGACACGCTAGAACTGCAAGCCTCGCTTTAGGTCGGCGGCTGTCACCAACATGGCAACGTCATCAGCCGTCGATGCGACGGACGCGACATGCTAGAACTGCAAGCATCGCTTTTGATCGGCGGCTGTCGGCGACATGGCAACGTCACCAGGCGTTGACGCGACGGACGCGACATGCTAGAACTGCAAGCGTCGCTTTAGATCGGCGGCTGTCGCCGACATGGCAACGTCACCAGCCGTCGACGCGACGGACGCGACACGCTAGAACTGCAAGCCTCGCTTTAGATCGGCGGCTGTCGCCGACATGGCAACGTCATCAGCCGTCGACGCGTCGGCGACCGCCGTCGACGCGTGCAGTTGCCTCTGCCGTTGGTGCGTGTCGCTCGTGTGTAAGAACACTAACACGCAATCACTAAATGTTCCTATAAACTATAAGTAATGAAAGCGTAATAAAGCTACTAATAGATTATTAAACTAGGTCTTTGTATAAAATGAATTCTGAAAACTTTTGGTTACATTTTTCTCTGGAATGTTACAAAATGAGGCACGTTACCGCCTCTGAATATTTATTGATGCCAAATCTTTCTTCTCGTAATAATCGAGTCGTATATCATTATTGTTTTTTTGAAGTATTACCATGTATGGGGAATTGAGGCGTCCAACATTCGAGTACAAGTTCTGAAACTGCTGTAACGCTGTTGAAAAATATCTTTCTGGCAAAGAGTTGGACACCAGAGTGTCGTAAAAGGAGATTAACATACATTTTTAGCAAAATGAGCTCGAATTGTCCTTTTCAAGCTATAAACTGAAACAGTTTTTTTTTTTTTTGTTAATTGGTTCGAAAAAATACTTTACACGTCAAAAATAAATTAAAATATATAACTAGTTGAGGTCAATGGTTCCTATCCGACTACTCTGAGAAGAAACACCGAAAAAAACTCAAAGGTCACAGTCTCTTTTAAAGTCCAGAGGTGAGGTCATATGTGGAGATGCAGATGTAGTGTACTGCTTCCTACAAAGCCTCTAATCTGTGTGCCAACAGTTGTGATACACCTTATTGATTTATCTTATGCGGAACTTACTGCCAACGTCTGTGTTCCTTTCTACCTAAGATCCCCAAAGTAGGAGTGAATATGCCAAAGATTTAAATAACTAAATTTGCCCTCACCGTAGTTTATAGTTCTCAAAAAAGTGTCCATACTGAGAAGAGGGAGCTCACACATTATTAACAGGTTCACGCACGGTAAACGAGACAATATACGTTTTATTGTTATGACCACTATAGTGCCCTTGAAAGTGTTAAATAGCGTTTCCATGACAATCAAGTCATTGTGTGTTAGAGATGCCAAAATGAAACAGAAACGCGACTATCTTTTGATGCGGTAGGGCCAATCTAACGATTTAAATCTTTGGAATACACTCTACAACTTGTGAGTACACTCGTTCCATCGTAGACCTCATGCATCGTTTTCACCAGCCGAGATCGAGGTTAAAAGCGGACTCATTAATTTTAAAATATAAGCGTGTATTTGGAACGCTTTAACTAAGCTCATTATAAATTTCTAACGTGTACGATACAGTAAATACATACCAGCTCAATTTAATTGTCATAAAATTACATAATACCCTAACATAACTAAAACTTTTAAAATAAAAACTAAAATATGGCGTCGAAAAATAATTGTTACCTAAGTTTTTGTTTCATTCTGCATTTATGGCATTCTGTTGAAAAGATAGTCCAAATTATGCTGCTTGAGAAATCGTAGTACGAACAAATTATATTGATTTTCTTCCTCAACTGGTGTTTATCAATGATCTGAGTCTATGAGAAAAACAAACAATGATTTTTGTTGTTTGTTATGATGCAAAAGATAGCCGGGGTAAAATGGAGTAGGTTCATTTTAAAAGCAGTCAACAACAACATTTTTCATGCAATCTTCGACTCTATTTAAAAGAGCAGTAATCAATTGAATCTTTTCAGTCATTCAGCAGTTAGTAGGTACCTGTATCGGTTTACTTTCTTATTTATGTTTAGATCGATTTTGTCTCAAATCTTGGAAAACGAAGTCTTATTTGCCTTTAATAGTTATATAAGTTTAATTAATCAAAAACCAATCAGGTTGAGTCAACGAATGGTGAAAAAGATCCTAATATATCTCGGGCCTAATTGAATGGCTAAAGTAGATACATAGAAATAAATACAGGCTAGCCAGAAGTATTTAAACACTCGTCTTGTTCCATTTCATATAAATTCGACCTTTTAGAAAATAGAACCGGCGACAGATCGGCGAATGGTGAAGGGTACCCGCGGGTAAAGCCGTGCGTCCAAAATAAACGTGCGTTGCAACAAGAGCGATCGGCATTTGTTACGATATAGTCTGTTCTAAAAGTATCTGATGAAAATGTAAACAAATGGATCAAAAACCGTATCTGTGTATGCCAATTTGTATTGTAACTTACAAATTGAATGTTTTATTTTAATTACTAGCTGGTCCCGCGACTTTGGTTACGAGGATGTCGGAAAACAAAAAGCAGCCTAAGTTACTCCTTATAACATCAGCTATCTGCCAGTAAAAGTCTCGACAAAATTGGTCCAGCTGTTTCAGAAATTAGCCTGATCAAACAGACAGACAAAAAATTATATATATATATATATATATATAATTTTTTGTCGTATACTTTCTTAAACATTTGGTAAAAAGCTGTTGACATTACCTAAAAACAGACACTTCAATTTGAATACATTCTAATTTTAAATCACCTAATGTTTTTCATTTGACAATAGAGGTTTAATTTAATAACCTCAATTTTCGTTGACAATTTTTCAGTTACAATTTAATAATGTAATTAAAACAATAAGTGTTGACAAACGCGTGAGATGTTGTTATAAAGTTGAAATCTTTTAAAAATACAGATGAATGTGTTACTTATTAGTCCCTTTAGTGAGTGACTACGTAAGAATTTAACCCTAAGACTACTTTGATCTTCGTTCCAGGGCAAAAGGAAATGCCTTTGGTACGGTATAGAACAATCCATTCACAACCTTCATATTCACCTTGGATTGATAAATCGACCTCTCAATAAATTCGGCTTTATGATGAAAAAGTTAACATCACCTATTTGCAGTACGTGTAACGAAGATGAGGACACGTATCATATTTTGATGAGATGTGTCCGGAATCAATCGCTTAGAACACAAATTAGTGCGCATAACAGAAACGTATCAAACCCATTATCGGATAATTTAATTCCTATAATAAATAAGGTTAAGTTCGCCTTGAAGAACAGACCCAGAACCTAGCTGTAAAATGCACTAATGTAAATTAATGTTAACCTTTTGTACCTATACCTATAGAGTGTCATATTCGCATTTAGCGAAAAAGCTCTTTAAATAAAGATTAAAAAAAAAAAACCTGAATAGGGTTTGTTTTGCACTTTCATCAAATACTTTTGGTGTTCCAAAAGTACAGTTGATTGGTTGGTTCATATGGTATAATTGGTATACGATGGCAGATGATGGATATTTTAACATCCATCGTAACTGACGAATTCCGAATAATCGAATAAGATAAACAGACTGATAAGCGACATAATTAATTTTTATTGAAGTGATTCCAGAAAAAAAATTAAGTCGCTTATCATTAAATTAACTACACAACACCTTGATCATTCGAATAACCATCTTATAAATGGTCGTAATAGCCGCTTCAAATCTTTCTCAACAACTTCACGGTTACCGTTGGTAACTTTTAACTTAGTTATCATCAAAAACCTGACAACCCAAGGCATATAGGTACGCGACATATTTGTTTATTGATATTCCCCATCGGTTAGTGGATAACTTGATATCTTGTGATACTGATGAGTTGGCTTGTTACTTGTTAGGTAAAAGTTTCCCGAAGGGTTTGTTTATAGAGGTAGGATGTAAAGTGACGACTAGAGATGTCGCGAATACTCGCTATTATTCGGTATTCGGCATTACTCGACATTTTTTTGTTGTTCGTCGAATACCGATTAATAGTGTCTATCATTCGACATTCGTCAAATAGTTTTCTAAATAAAAATAAACTATTAATGAACAGTAAAACTGTAGACTTAAAAATAATTAAACTTTTATTAATCTTTAAAAACAAAGCACACTTATTATTTATTATCATTAATATAAAAAGTTAGCCAAAAACTTTTTTTCATAAATCGAACCTGCCTCAGAAAATAGTCTCTGACTAAACAAAGCTTGCTAGTGTGGTAAAGTATAGTTTAGCAAGCTTACTTAAAATGGGGAATTGATTCTTATTGGTTGCCCACCATTCATATGGGTTTATACTTCTGCATTCCAGCATTTAAAATCAGTAAAATGTGAGACTGGTTTCTTTAACTTCATTGTTTTCTTTTCTCATAATCTTAGAATTTTTTTAGATTACAGTAATGATTGATACGTTCAAGAGACTACTACAAGTGCAATATTATTGTTTGAATATAAACTATTTTTTTATATTCCTTCTTTATGTCGTGTAATAATGGCGAGTATTCGACTATTTGCCATAGGGAATGGCGATTAATCGGTATTCGACTATTCGCTATAACAACTATTCGCGGCATCTCTAGTGACGACTCTTACGATCTAATTACTTGTACATACGTACGTTGAGATAACAAAATCAACTAATGCAAGAGAGTTTCTTCATCTATTTATAACTGGTAGAGCTTTTCTGAACTTGGTTCAAGATTTGCTAAACAGAGCAATTTCCAATGTTACCTATTATGTCTCATCTTTTTAGGTAAATCGAAAGTTTCACTGTTACATACACTTCAAAAAATAATTTTGAGGCGATTTCTCTGTAAGCAGACGTAGTCACAAATGTTTTCTTTCTGTTTAAGAAGTGGCCTTTCCCCGACACTGGTTCAATTATAAGATTATGTTAAGTAAGATAATTTTGGTTCATTTTTCAGGCTCCCAAAAGACTGAGATGAATATTAAATACTCTAATCTTAGGTTATAAAAGTAATAAAAGAAACATCTTGCTGTACCACGGCGCGCTGTGAGGAACCATTTATAAAAAGGATCATTAAGTTTTCGAGGTCGATAAATCCAGGTTCAAGTACCATTAGTTATCATCTAGAAAGCCACCATTCTAGTGAATTATGGTTAAAAGTATCGACGTCTTTCACGCTGATTGCTTACTTTGAGGTTAAAAAGTTCAGCTATTTGTATATCGTTTCTTGCGCAGAACAAAAAGTAAGTAGGCCGGCTGTTAATTTTAATCTTTTGTGGCTAAACTAATGAATTGATTTTGTTACGTTGGTAGCGTTAGAAGATTATTATAGCTATTATTTACGTTTTATCCCGAGAAAATTAATTTAATTTGCTACTTTCCCTGGGTTTTTCTATCTGGGATTTCTCAGTAGGACCCCGGGGTCTGGATTTGTGCCCGGTTGATCGCAATAGTCTCACTGCCTATTACATGGGACTTAAATATCACTGGAAAATGTGGATGTACTATAGGTACCTAACAACCTAACCTACGCCTCTGCCTAACCCTTCCGGGAAAACAAAGGAGATGTTATGTCATGTTTGTTATACCAAGAAACTATAATGAAAACTAGTTCTGATTCGTGGTCAAAACTAGTCTTATAAGTCGACTGGTATTCTTAAAAACTAAAAAAAACAAAACTTTTCATTTGCCTAAAATTTCACATTTACAATAGAAACGTTCATATTGTCATGGGCCTCGACCCTTTTTCGTAGATAACCAAATTGGGGTGAAACGACGGAGTCATGCTCCTGTAATAGAATGTTTCCGATTCGTGACTTTGGCAATCAACTTAGGAAACATTCGTTTTGTCATAGTTGCAGGTAGTTGTAATAAATATTGTAGGCTTTGTGTTGCAATGAAACTTGAGGAAAGTTTTTAGTACCTATTAATGTAGATGGCTTTAAGCATAGAAGAAGAGCCAAGAAACGATGTGTTGTGTAAGATGATGTGGCTAAAAAGCGGTTAATTCTGAGATGAAGGCAGATGTATGGAAGAAGATGTGACCCCAAATAAATTAGGATGAGGACAGGAGGATAGTATTGCAATGTATTATATTACCAATATCAGCACGCGTAGCATGACCACCATATAAACGGGTTTTGTCAACGGAAGAATAGACAAAACGACACATCGCCATTCTTACACGTTAGAAATCTATCTACAATCTGTCATTTTGTCCATTCTTTCGTCGACAAAACCCGATTCTATGGTGGTCATGCTAGGCGTGCTGTTGTAGTAAAGAGAGAAGAAGAAAGTCTCAAAACAAAATATAAAATAAAACACTCAGTAGCCGTTTGCTAAAATAACACAGAAGAAAACGGTTATTTTTGAGCAAATAATTTTATGGCTTTCCTCAATTTTACAAATAAAACGACCACTACAAAGAAACTCCTTGTAAAGGAGATATTTCACAAAACAAGAATTCAAAACTTTTCTCGTTTCAAGTGCGTACAATAAACTTTGTTTTAAATCAAGATGAAGCCGAAAATAACCGCTTCAAAGGAAGTTTTGGCAACCGTTATGAGATGTAAAATGTCTATGATTTAGAAGTTTTTCAAGTCCATGAAGAAAGGTAAATAAACTAGTTGTTCGCTAGGGAGCGTTAGCAACATGTGGCCACAACTATAAACTACTTTATTATCAACAAACATTGTCTCGGAGATGTGCACACACTGTGCGGTACATTACAATTTTACGCCAAGTTTTTTAGGGGTGTCAACTGGACTTAAGAACGGTTTGAAGGTCCAAAAGCAGTAAAAGAAAATTATACATATATATAGATAGATAGGTAGATATTATAGCTGATGACGGAAAAGTAACGCCGATTATTATAAGACCTACGCCATGTTGGAGTAGATAAATAGATATATAGAATACTCTTTATAATGTACACCATAAATATTACAGATTAGCTGTTGCCCGCGGCTTCGCCCGCGTGGATACATATTGACATACATGCCTATTTGAATCGGATTTTGTTCTCAATTTCATGGGTTTTCATTTTTTTGCGCGGAACCCTATTTTTTTTCTAAAATAAAAGTACCGTTAGTCACTCCTTATAACATCAGCTATTTGCCAGTGAAAGTCCCATCAAAATCGGTCCAGCCGTTTCGGAGATTAGCCGGACAGACACCGACTAAAATTTTAAAAATTGCTTTTTCGTTATAAATCACTGTCTTATGCATTTAGTATAAAGCTGTTATTTTGACATTACAAACAGATACTTATATACTTAATTTTATTTATTTGTTTACATATAAAAGTAGAAATTTCACAATAGGTGACATAATGGGCGGTCTTATCGCTAAGAGCGATCTTTTAAATACAGCCTTTGAATGGATTTAGGGAGAAAGGAGAGACAGTACAGTAGTCTGGTGGGTACCATTTACATATATACAATAAATACTTAATATATACATGAAACATTTACCAGGAGGAGTAGGTGGTAAACATTGGTTACTTAATGTGCCTGCTTTATTTATGGGTAATTGGGTTTAATCCACTCAATATGATCTATAAAGTTCTGAACTCATAATGTGGGGGCAAGGTTTTAAAAGAGCTAAGTACTTTATCGAAAATCGAACGACTTAACTCAGTAATAATTGATCAGACGTTTATGATCAGAATTCACCTGTAACTAGCTATTGCCCCAACTTCGACTACGTGTAGGTACTTTGTTTTTGGTACAAAAAAAAAGTAACCTATGTCTTTCTTCAGATCATAGGCTACTTGTCTGTCTTTCATAACAATAGTTTCGATGGTGTAGGCGTAAAAGGGTAACAGACAAACGGCGTTAATTTAATCTTTATTATGGAAGTATGGATATTGTGTCTATTTATATGCACACACATACCTCAGACAGTGTTGTGTACCCTCAAGATATTAGGGCACGTTATGAACCATATTTCACACGTCTTTTCATATCAAGGTTAGTTCCTACATTCTGTAGGTCCTTTCATAAATTTTGGCAGTCTAACAATAAATAACCTTTGTTGTAAAGAAGCATGTTTATTGTCTAAATACTGCCAACTTTGTAAAACTAATTCATTTCAGTTTGTGTTACGGAGTTTTCAGGCTATTATAGGATATAAATTATTTAATATATTTAGTATAATAATGTATTATTGTTAGTAAGTTTGTAAGATTTCAAGAAATAATTAATAAAAATAAGACACGTTTTTCTCTCACTCATGCATCTGGCATGGACGTAAACGAAGCAAAAGGAGTATGTAAAGATTTTAGCAGTTGGCGTTCTGTAGTTTCTGCCTACCCCCATGGAAAAAGGGCGTGGGTTTATATATGTACGTTTTTAAAACTAGGCTTTCACTTACAAGCACGATTTTCTTTTGGCTGTTGATAATTTTCCGTTGGGATTTAATTCTGGGTTGTAGTTAGCAGCTTCTGATTTCTGATTCTGAACTTCTGATTCTTTCAAATGTCTGCTGGGAGCGTCATGTCACGTTCAGTGTTGGTTGTTAGTTGTTCCCTACTTACGTTACTTTATGGAAAGCTGAGTTTCCTAATGATTAGAGTTCTAAGAAAATCTCTAACGGTAAATTAATAGAAGGCCTTATAGTACAACCTTTGTTTGTTTTGCTATTTCTTTTGTGATGGTTTATCTATCTAAGTGTTGTACGAGAAAAAATCTAGTCGGAATAACCTATTTCTGTTGCCAAACAGTATTGCTGTGTTCCAGTTGAAAGGGTAAATACCGGTAAACTTAAGCACTGTTAAATGGTGCAGTCCTTTTTACCTGACTGCTCATGTAGACGGTAGTGTTTTTTATTTCGTGTGCATTGTTACACGTGATTTTTCCACTACCGGCTACCGTCCTTCTCTAGGTCGTTTGAGAGCTTTTTAGCGTCTTATTATACTGCAACCCCGTAATTTAACCGCCAGGTTAACTGCCCCGTTGGTCTCGTGGCCACAAGCACGATTGCTGAGCGTGGGGTCCTGGGTTCGATTCCCAGATCGGGCAAAGTGTTATTGGGTTTTCCATTAGGAAAAATCTCTGTGTGGTACCCCCGTGTCTCTGGTCCTGCGCCTGATCTCTCTCCGGTCGTGACGAATTGCCGTCCCATCAGACTATGAGAGTGACGGAAGAAAGAGTGCACCTGTGTCTGCGCACACGTCACTTCTGCACTATAATATCTCCCGATGTCTATAGTCTCCGCTAAGATTGGCTGTCATGGCCGAAATTCGGTCTGGAGAACTATTAACCGCTACAATAACTTGCCCAGTTAACATAATATGCATAGTGACACTCGTGAATTCTCGTGCCACGGAAACTAAAATACTTTGTCTCCTCTATTAATGAATGGGAACAGTGCATCTACTGTTTGACAGATCGCTCTGGCGTGATGCCAAAGTGGCAGTTTGGACGTCCTAACTCAGGGATGTTGAACATTTTTGCATCTGCGTGCCATTTTGAATAAAACATTGGCCAAGGCGTGACAACGATATCCGAGAAAATTAGGTAAAGCAAAAAAAAAAATGATCACATAAAAATCCTTTATTAAGGTCAATTTCGAACACTTAAACATTTGATCACTGTACATAGACCAGTACTTATTATAAGAAAGAAAATTGTATTGTACTTATTTTGATTTCATATAACTATCAATACCCATCACGTCCATAAGAGCGAAAATACACATCCCTGTAGCTGGTACAAATCTTTACTGTGCAAGTAGCTGGTATGCCGTGTGCCATAACCACTTCTGATTGGTCAATGTCACAATGACAAGCCAGCTACTTGCATAGTTATGTACCAGCTACAGGCATGTGTATTTTCCCCCTCAGTTTCGCCAGTAATAAATACATACTTTGCACTAGTCCTTAGATGTATGTAGGTGAGACCTTTGGGAACTTGGTTAGGCTTTCACTGATAAGCACAATTTTCTTTTGGCCGATGATTTTCTATGGGGACCCAATTCTCGGGAGAAAGAGTTAGCAACTTCCTATAAGAAATTTTCTCTTATATGTCTGTTGGTTCTCAAGGGTCTATTGTATTTTGATTTCACACAACTATCAATGTCCAGAATTCTCCGACACGTGGCATCCATGCACGGGACCCTTAGGTTCATCATCTCTGACATAGCTATATCCCGTGAAATCTCGCTGCATTAGAGGCTCAATCTTGGGATCTCCAGCGGCGCACGTCCAAGTAGGTCAAACGACGTATTAGGGAAAAAAGATATGATCTTTGATTGCCGTTATTAACAGGGGGATGTTGGCAGTAAACCACATGTGGCCAGTCCGCAATAAGTTTGTAATCATTGTATTATGTTTATTTTGATTGTTGTCACAGAGTACGGAATCGCCGGGCCGACCGCTTCTAGAGACGGCAGTACTAATAAATTATGCGTGGCGTCGAAACTGCTTTGAGCGCACAACTTCTGTCACGACTGCCATTCAAAGCCATCACTTTCTATACCTACGTCATTTGTGTCGTTGTGCGGGTAAACGGTGATGCGCTTGATTTATATGCAAAGTGTTGACCGCGCCACCTCTAGCAGCAGCCACCGAAGCGTCTTCGTGCTCTGTAGTTCTTATACTTATTTTCTATTTTGACTCTGCGAAAATATTTCTATAACACGGTCAAAATATCTGTGCACCTCGCTGGAATGCAATACCCTCGCGCTTCCCCTTCACCTCCGCCCTGTCGCCATACATACCATCCCAGAGCGCCGATATGACGTCATCGACACCAGGTGCACAGATATTTTGACTGGGTTATATTTTAGAAGTCATTATCATTTATTTTCTGAACATGTGTGTTTTAAATGGGCTTGTGGTTTATGTGCGGTAATAACAGCTGCACGGGTCGATCGATCAGGTTGAGCTACGCTTGCCGAAGTTAGTCCGTGGATGGGTCACCATCTTTACATACCAACACAGCTCCGTGCCTCGGAAAGCACGTTAAGCCGTTGGTCCCGGCTGTCGCTCGTGGATCATTGACAGTCGTTACGGGTCGTCAGAAGCCTGACAACCAGTCTCATCAAGGGATATCGATCACCGAGTAACTGGATTGAGGAAGTCAGATAGGCAGTCGCTCCATACGGTCCAGCTGCATCCGGTTAGACCGGAAGCCGACCACAACATAGTTGAGAAAAGGCAGGCTGATGGTGATATGCGTTTTAATTACCAATAGTACCTATATTGTCATCACCACCCGGCTTGGCA
Source organism: Fissipunctia ypsillon (assembly GCA_947568875.1). Taxonomy (NCBI): domain Eukaryota; kingdom Metazoa; phylum Arthropoda; class Insecta; order Lepidoptera; family Noctuidae; genus Fissipunctia; species Fissipunctia ypsillon. The sequence goes on from OX387657.1 coordinate 7,160,063, forward strand.
AATGGATTGATGATCGCACTCATTCAAGTCGTTAGCAGACAGGAGAACACTTCTGCCCATCTTTTTGACTTATAATCATAGCACTATTACACAGAGTGCTCTTCGACATTATTTCAAAGCGATATCGATTTGCAATTCTGACTCGATATCAATGCCAAGCTGATATTATATGGCAGCGGTGAAGGTTTATTATCAACGACTCTTATAGAACATACTGAGAATTCCTGGAAGAAAGGTACAGGACTTAGTTCATTCTGGACTTTATGTGCGGTGCCATATGGCTCATTTTCGCAAGCATAGCAAAATTGGAAGGAGTGTCTTAGCGACAAGGTATTGAGTATAAAAGTTGCATGCCTATAAGTGCAAACACTATCTCCCTGAATATGGGTTTGAGAAGAAGCGAGTGGCTTACTCAGATACATCTGTTTGCCTTTCATTTCCAAACAAGATGCGAGACACTGTGGTTCAGCGAAATTCAAAGTTTCTTCTTTGGTTTGTAAACAACTTGTTACGTATGTACAGCGAGACTTCGAAAAGGAAATATTTTGATAATAACTTAAGAGTCCATAATACCTCAGCTTAAATTCACTCTCTATCTCGCTCGCACACTACTGCTCGCGGACTGAGTGAGAGCGAGACTGAGTGGGGTGCTGGGCGGCAGGGAACACCGATAGTGTAGGTAATTTCTTATTTCAACACCTTTGCTCAAATAATGCTTTTACGAAGCCTGTATACATTGTTCGAAAGTTAAAAAGTACGCACCAAACAACGGAATGTGCGGTAAAATAAGTACTCTCACCTAAGTACCTGTTTTACCACATACTCCGTAGTGCCGTGCATATCAAAAGCATTTTTCAAATGATTGCATCCCGCCATGACTGTCCTATACAGGCACACTGGGTGGGAATAGTTACGGTAAGATTGTAAAAAAATATTTTATTTCATTATTTACTTACCTACTAACATAGATCTTATGAAAACTGTTACTAACACTTATATGGATTCTGTCCAAAATAAATGACTAATAATAATAGTAATATCCTTTACGGTTGTGTTTTTTAATTTCCCTAATAAATTATAAGAATTCCACCAAGAAGTTTCACATTACAAGAATAAATAAGCTGAATGATCTAACCTTCTTGGAAACGCTTTTGCTCGATACGTTTGGTTCACTTTAATACTAAAGAGAAAATGAGACGAAAGATGTAGTTCTAATTTTCACCACGCGCACGTGGCGCCATTTGCAAATTCGCGCCATTTTCGTATTAGAAACGTCAAAGATTGTTGCGACTTTCCAACTGATATTTAAAAACGAAATAATAATATGGGTTCAAGCAAGGAATTGGATATTAATATGGAATCTACTCCATCTGATATCTTGAATGAGGCGTAAATGAAGGCAGAAAATGGTCTCTTGCCGCCAAAATCGCGAGAGCGCTATTTAATGATTTACAATCATTTTATATCATGGAAAACTCGAAGAAATACTCAACCATTCTCTGAAAATGTTTTGATGGCTTATTTCAATGAATTACGTGTGAAGTAAGTATAAGCCGTCACCAATGTGGTCAATATATTCAATGTTAAAAAGCACTCTAAAACCAATAATGACATAGATTTAACAAAATATATAATTTTACATGTATTTTTGAAACGACAGTCAGGTATACAAGCAAGAAACCAAAAGTATTCACTGCAGCTAACGTAGAAAAAATCCTTAATGACGCGCCAGATGAAAAATATTTAAGTAGTAACTAAGGTACGTTTTTAAAACTTTTCCTTAAACCTTTCTGTAGGCACTTGCATACTTATTTGCTATAATAATAGTTTATTAGGGCGATGCTTAATTTAGTAGGCAGGGTACCTATATTTGGTATTTCGTTTATCCTCAACTTTAACATATATTTATTTCAAAATGAATGCTGCAGTATTTTCGATATAACGGTGGATCATGCTAAGCAATTTGAGGTATTATGGACTCTTTAAGTAATAAGAACTCCTTATTATGTGCACTTTACAAGTTCAACCCGGTCTGTCCTATTCATCTTCTTCACGTTTTGTTCGTCCATAGATTATCTATCATACGCAATTAAATCAACAGAAATTAGGGTGCCAACCGTTACACACGCATACTCATGCATAAATTCTACGTGGAGGTGATTCTACCCATCATACTAAACAACTTTCGCTATGAAATTCATATCCGATTCGTAAAAAAAACTTTTCTTAGGTACCATCGCGGACATTTTTGGTGAACCAATTTTCAACCTTAATATCTTACCTCCTTACTAATAAACGTATTATATCAGATGAATAGTTACACGCCGATTTCTCTCTTTCAGTCGTCAGTAATTTGACTTTCGAAAAAATAAAGACAAAGTGTTATGTAACTATACAGACGCTATACAACGTTTATTAGTAAGGAGGCTAGTAGGTAATTTTTAATAATTACCTATTAAATTAATATTATTTCTAATGGCAATTGATTACATTTTAAAAAAAAAGCATTTTTTCATTTAACATTTTTCAAAATTTGGTCTCGGGTGAGGGAGAGAGGTGACAAAATGCGACAACCCTCTTAAACAGTTTTTTTAAAAAGAGCGCAAAGAAGTCTGCTTAAGATTGAGCATCGCTGTTGTGGTGTGGTTATTGTTACTTCACTCTCGCAGTCATGTCTAAATCTGATGGACAGACTTCTATAATAGAACAGATAATTATAATCTAACCTTCAGACCACATTAATGAGGTAAGTATTGATTGATTTACTACTTCCTCTCCACATTTTTAATTCCACGGAATTGGATGATCAGCTCATTGTTTATAGGGTAATATAAATTGATAATGTTGATTAAATAAATTATATGTGCGTTTTTTAAGCGACGATAAATTAAATTCTTGGGATGCGGGAATAGGTCATTTATTTGTTTGATCGCGCTATTCTTAAAATTGATAGGTATAATCTACACAGAGGGATCATTTAATACTTGATAGTATACTTATTTAGGAGCTCGTGGCTAAGTAATAACAGCCGCACGGGTCGATCCATCAGGTTAAGCTACGCTTGCCGGGGTTGGTTCGTGGATGGGTGACCATCTTTACATACTGAGATTCCTCCGTGCCTCGGAAAGCACGTTAAGCCGTTGGTCCCGGCTGTCATTCGTGGATCTTTGACAGTCGTTACGGGTCGTCAGAAGCCCGAAAGTCTGACAACCAGTCTTACCAAGGGGTATCGTATTACCCAGTCACTGGGTTGTGGAGGTCAGATAGGCAGTCGCTCCATGTAAAATACTGGTATTCAGCTGCATCCGGTTAGACTGGAAGCCGACCCTAACATAGTTGGGAAAAGGCTAGGCAGATGATGATGAGTATACTTATTTAGGGCCGTGGGGTCCGAGTACTCATCGAGTATTTCGGGACATCGCTAAGCGGTCGACTCTTCACGTGGCCAGAGGGCTGGCCAATTTTTAGGTCAAAGAATCAGCTTTGCCATCCAACGTGGCAACGCTGCCAGCTTTTTGGCCACTTTTCCCACTGACAGCGATACGGATGAATTTTTTGATGGCAAATTAGCTCTCCCTTTTTTTGTCTCATAACGTGACAGTTGCTTGTACTTAATATGTACCTACACATACAAGGTGTAATTTTAATCACTGTTAACCTCTTAAGGGGTCATTGTACTCATCATTATGACCAACTTTTACTATGGGACCAAACCCGAAATCGTGAAAAAAAAATCAGGTGTTCCCTACATTTTGACGAGCTAAGCGAACATAAATGTAGGGAAAAGCTGATTTTTTTTTCGCGATTTCAGGTTTGGTCCCATAGTAAAAGTTGTTCATAATGAAGAGTACAATGACCCATTAAGATATTAACACTGTTTAAAATTACACCTTGTATAATAGTGTTAGATTGTATATTGTTATTTTAATTTTAGGAAGTTATTATAATAATTATATGTTAAAAAAAACTTAAAATGTCTTTTTCTACTAACTAACGAACTAACTAACTATACAAATAAATATACAAAACAAAAGGAAACTTAGGCGTCGAAGTACTCGTCCGCATCGCTGTCATCCGGAAACGTGCCCAGAAGACTGGCAGCATTGCCACGTTGAATGGCAATGCTAATTCTTTGGCCAAAGAACGAGCCAGCCCTCTGGTCACGTGAAGTGTCGACCAGTCGGCGAGAAATTTCCTTAAAAAGGAGACGCGCACTCGGGCCCCATGACCCGAGCGTTTCGACCCCAAACGGCTCAAAACTGTAGTTACCGATAAGGTTACAGTATTTGCGCCGCTTAAGGGTCTCAGCAGCCGCAGCAGCGGCGCCAGCACAGCTCGCCGTGCTTGGAACATGAGATGGCGCAAGGGTGTCGACACAGGTTGCGTCCCACACCAGAGGTCTACCCACCTTCCAAGGCAACAACGTCATGCCGTCTGGTCTCTTCCCATCGTCACGTACCAAGCCGCTTGGTTCTAATATCGCTGGTACGCCGGCGGTGACAAGAGCTCGACGAATAATATCGTTAATGCTGGCGTGTCGTGCTATGCGGCCTGCACTCCTGCAGCAGGACAGGCCATGGTGTCCGAGGTTGTCGACAGCTTCACCGCAGTGACACCGATGCGGAGCAACACAAGGTGCGCCTAAGCGGAGACACGTAGCAAGCCGAAACGAAGAGTCATCCATCATAGTGCCTATGGTGGATGACGGAAGCGCTTGAAGCCACAAGCCTGACTCCCATTCTCCCACAGCCAGCAGACGGGCACGCTCAGCAGTATTAAATGACGTATTTACTAGGGTATTCCGTATAATACTGCAGAGCGGCACGTCCCACCGTTTCTGGGAGGCTGGGTTGTCAGGTAAATCCGTATTGGGACAAGCCATCTTCCACGCGTTCAACGCATCGGTCAAACACGGTACCTCAAAATCGACCAGTGAGGAAGATAAAATTTTCCTGGTTAATTTGTCGGTACCGTGGACCGAAGAGAGGAAGGCCGGTAAACTTATACTTGAAATTTTGCGGACGCCGAGACCACCCAGGCGAATGGGAAGTGTAGCTTGCTGCCACGCTCGGTCGTCCAGGGCCACATTTAGAATAGAAGTTAGTGTGTTTCTAATAATTTGGTCTACTTTTTCTAAAAGTTGTGGATGCTTCCATAGATGGGAGGAGCGAAGGCTATACGTAAAAATTGTATATTGTATTTAAGATTTGTGTTTATTATAATAAATAAATTAGTATCTTCAATACTAGAAAAAGGACTGTAGTTAAGCCAAGTTAAGTAATAAATATTGGTTCATTCATTTATGTGAGCACTTCAAAAACCTCGCCTCTCCACAACTATTAATACTTCTGAAATAGTAATAAACAACACAGTAATATTCATTTGTCGCTGCATGCGGCGGTCGATTTTCTCCCGCCTGTGAACCGCGACGGGAAACCGCGCAGTGTAGTTTGCAGTGTACAACTTTCATATTAAATTGTATCTAGTGCGGTTCAGGAGCAGATTCCCGCAGTGGGAGAACCGTCCATGTAGTATGGCCCATAGCAACAAAGATTTTTGAAAACAGAAAAGGATTCACCTCCAAAATAAAGGACTTATTTACTTCACGAAAATAAAAATAACAATCTATTCACGGAAAGTTTCACAACATAATGTTATTTATTTACCCCTGAAACTTTCAAACGTTTTGCAGGGGAGTGTCAGGAGGAGTGGCCCTTCTTCACATTTATCTTTGGAATGTATGAATGCAACAGCATGAGCCAAGGACGGCGGTTACGACTCGCTCGAGTCTCGAGCCATTAGAGCGCAGTCGTGCCCTTCGAGTCGCGGTAGCAAGTTGCACGAAGTATCTTTCTTTAGAGTTTTATTTTTGAATTTCATATTTATCATACATGAATATTTTTATTGGGAGATGAGAGATTAAAACCACTTCCATGTAAAATACTGGTAATCAGCTGCACCCGGTTAGACTGGAAGCGGTTAGAGGATATTATGTATGTTTGAGAATTGAGGGGCTCGTGGCTAAATAATAACAGCCACACGGGTTGATTGAAGGTTAAGCTTAAGGTTAACGCTTGCCGCGTTCGGTTAATGGATGGGTGACATCCATTACATATTGAGACCCCTCCGTCCACGGAAAGCACGTTAAGCCGTTGGTCCTAGCTGTCATTCGTAGATCTTCGACAGTCGTTACGGGCAGTCAGAAGCCCGAAAGTCTGACAACCAGTCTTACCAAGGGGTATCGTGCTACCCAGTAACTGGGCTGTGGAGGTCAAATAGGCAGTCGCGCCATGTGAAATACTGGTATTCAGCTGCATACGGTTAGACTGGAAGCCGAACCCCAACACAATTGGGAAGAGGCTAGGCAGATGATGATTCATAAACTTCTTATGTAGTGTTAATAAAACTTATTCTCCTCTCACTTCTATGATACGAAAATGAAAATGGTAAAGATGGGAAGTAACACATAACATAACATCACGCCTTGTTTCCCCGAAGGGTTAGGCAGAGGTGTACTTATAGTACACCCACATTTCGCCAGTTATGTTTAAGTCCCATGTAATAAGGGGCGAGCCTATTGCCATCTACCGGGCACAAATCCAGACTCCGGGCTTCTACTGAGAAATTCCAGATAGAAAAACCCAATAACACTTTTCCCGACCTGGGAATCGAACCCAGGACCTCATACTCAGCAGTAGTGCTAGCGACCACTAGACCACCGAGGCAGGCAACGAAGAAGATGGGAAGTATTTTTCAAATGGTCTATAAATAAATCTATTCTATATAAAAGGTACCAATTCACTGCTTCGTTGTAACGTAATTGAGTATAAAACCGCTAGAGTCAAAAGAATAAGAAAAGAAAACTTGAGAAAATTCTGTTTAAAAGTATCCAAATCATTTTATGAGTTTGTGAATAAATATCGTGACTTCCTCGGCCTCCTTGGGTAACATCTTCTGGCGTAGTTTTATTCAATCTAGTCACTGTGACATGACAGTTTGTTAACTTCCCGTAAAACCCATTACACGCTGTCTGCCAGTTTCTTTCAGAAATACCGCTTGTGTACTTTGGATGCTTGAGCTTAAAGTAATTTGCTTAACTTCCCTCTATAAAGTCGGTCAACTGATATTGAACCTGCCAAAGAATTATAAAATAACAGTGTTGGTTTTATTGTACATAATTATGTATAGGCCGACTGCATAACTGAGACGTTGCCTGAAGTAGCAGCGCGGTGAGGGAGGGGTGTGGTGACGTGATGCGAGAGCTCGGTGATTCGTCAACTTACGACAACTATCACCCCTCCCTCACCGCGCTGTTACCTCAGGCAACGTCTCAGTTATGCGGTCGGCCTATAGATAACATGATTATTACAAACTAGCTTTTGCCTGCGACATCGTTCGCGTGGAAGTCGTAAGACACCACAATGTACAAAAATAACAGCCACATTTTTATAAAACTACCCTGTATGCTACGTTTGTAATTTTGGTCTCAGTAGCCAAAATATACAGAGAGTCAGGACTGGTGACGCGGGAGTAAGCGACGTACAATAATTGTACACATCTCACACGGGCAATTATTGCCCGTGTGAGATGCAGCTCGTCCAGCGGGGTGAGCACGGGTGTAGGCACTCAAGACGTTTGTGACAAGACATGATAAATTATGTCATGTCTTACAATTTGTCTTACATGCTAGTACGGGTCAATCATGTGACATAATCTAGAGGCGCGACATACCTTTCTTGTTACTGACTTCATAGTGTGACATAGTAAATTAATAACATAAAAACGTCTATGACCATCTGAATATGCGACCAAATAAAATAATACGTATAAAAGAGTGCAGTTCATGTCATACAGCTAAACAACTTTTTAATTTTTTTGAAAACTTATTCATTTTTGACACACGCACGGCTTTCATTTTGTTTGTTTGGTTTGTAGATTTAGTAATATATTATTATTATTTATTAATTTCTTTCCTTTATTTCATTTTCAATAAGTATGTACATATATTATTCACATTTTAAATATTTTTATAAAAAATATTCAAAAATATAAAAAAAATTGTAGCCCATCAGCATCAGGAAAAGGGTCCAAGGTGCCGGTGGTCAGGGCTCTAGAGAGACGAACCTCCTTACTATTTAACAGTAATACTCACCTCAAAAATAATGTCATAATTGCATTTCATTTTATATTATATTATTTCACTCATTTTTAATAATGTTGCATGCCTAATATTATAAAGTAGGTTGTTTGTACAACCTTCTTTATAATTTTAGGCATAGGCTTTATAATATGGGCAATCCTTGTGGATCACCCATATTTTAACTGTCACATCTTATTACTGTACCTACAATCCAAGCAATAAATGTTTACTTTACTTTATTTTATTACGCGTGCCGTGTCCAGGAGTACTGCTTTCTGAATCAAGCCCGTGGCCGCACAATGAGAGCCTCCTGAGGTGTTGGTCGAGGCTCTCCGTTATTAGGCCATTAGTCGTAACGATTATCGGTACAATGATTGCAGAGTCCACGTCCCACATGTCGACAATCTCGTGTGCTAAGTGAAGATACTTGATTTTTTTATCGTTCTCATTTTTCACGAGATTCTCGTCATGAGGGACAGCGATATCAACAATCATTGCATGGCGCTCTCATCGATCTATCACCACAATATCAGGCTTATTGCCTACAATAGTCCTGTCAGTGATGATAGATTGATCCCAGTACAATGTAGCGTGACCATTTTCGAGAACTGGGTCGGACACATGCCTGTAAAAAAAAATCTGTTGTTCCCTACATTTATGTTCGCATAACTCGTCAAAATGAAGGGAACAGCAGATTATTTTTTCGCGATTTCAGGTATGGTCCCTTAGTAAAAATTGTTCATAATGATGAGTAGGTACAATGACCCCTTAAGAGGTTGTTCGTTAATTTCGGGGCATGTTGTATAAAGATGTATGTATATTTGGAAAAGTTTAGAAAATAATATGTTTGTTTTTAATTTTTACGAATATTTTTCTTCTATAGCCTTTACTTACCATTTTAATCCTTTTCAATCTCTATCCGTTTTACCGGTAAAGCTTGCCACAAGTTATGAGATTTAAAGAAATTTTTGCTTCTATAAGTAAATAGTTAGATACGATAGTGACAACAATGGGCTTACGACGACGTGAGAGTGTAGTGAAATGTGTCGAACCGTTACATTTACGTGCGTGGTGTGGCAGCGACGCGACGGTCCGACCTTGGTACGTTGACATCGATTCAGCTCCGGTCGCCACAGACTGAGGTTAAACGTGTTACTATACTTCCGTCTTCCCATACATAAGTAAGTATTGGATTTTTTGTACCATATATTTGTTCTAAGTAACTTAACCTTTTGTGATTTTTTTCGTTGTTCCCTTCATAAATCTTTTAACGCCACCAAAACACAGGCGTCTTTTTACCGCTAAAAGGAATCGTTCCAACCAAACTTCTACTTGTACGTCTGTTCCTGTAACTGATCGGCTCGAGCTCCTAGGCATGGAGTTGACATCATGTCTAAACTTCGGTGCCACTATCGAGTACAAAGCCCAAACTGCTGCCAAGAAACTGGGCATACTAAATAGGGTGAAGCGATACTTTACGCCTGGACAGCTTTTAACCATTTACAAAGCGCAAGTTCGATTCTACATTAGGAGTATTGCAGCCACTTTTGGGATGGCTCAGCTAAATACCAACTTGCCGAGCTTGACTCGGTAGAACGCAGAGCCAAGAGGCTCATTAGCGATGTTAAACTGGTGGATGCCAAGCTTCACAGCTTGGCTCATCGCCGCAAGGTCGCCTGCTTGTCGGTCTTCTACAGATTGTACTTCGGTGAGTGTGCTCAAGAACTCCACGGCCTCATTCCGCTGGCCCCTTTCCACCATTGGACATCTAGACGCACTGCAGGTTACCATCCCTACCTAGTTGCTATTCCACCAATTCGCACTAAGCGTTTCCAAATGTCTTTCGTGATGCGCACAGCAAAGGAGTGCAACTCTACCTGCGTCTGTGTTTCCGAACGCATACAACCCCGATCTCTTCAAAGTGAGAGTGAACAGGCTTCTTCTGGGTAAGCTCGCTCCATCGTCGACTTTGCCTCTGTCACCTCTGACCTAGACTAAAGTCAAGAGCAAACCTATCTGTAATAAAAAAAATGTAGGTCACAAACCAATAATATTGAATTTCATATATTAAGCCGTGTCGGAAAAATAAATCCCCACAAATACTTTTTATTATATTCCTGGCTAGGGTTCATGGAAACCCGACTTAATAATATTTTTATAAAGTAAATAGGAAACCGGAGATTACCCTGAATCATAAAGTCGGAAATAATGGACCATTAGTTAGTACTCCATTATCACATTACTATTTACATCAGCTACACTTTGTTTGAACAGTGTGTATACTCGTAAAGTGACAAGGCCATTCACAGTTTCATTAAAAATGTAATTCGGGTGACCTCGACCAAGGACTAACAGCTGGGGTCACCATTGTTGACTGAGTAGTATCTACTCTACTAACAGTTCAGAATCAACGGGAGGCCATAGAGGCCAGTTTTGATCGAGTGCGACGTCGCTTAACCTTCCTGTTGACAGATCGATTGAAGACGTTTTATTGCAAGGAAATAGAATAACGGCAACATTTTATGAAGTCTAGTCTCCTTACTTGAACATTTATACATAGTAAACTGAAAAAAGTTTTGCTCTACCTTGAAATGAAATTTTGAATGGACTTGAAATCAGACACATGGAAGTCGCGCCTAAAACAAATGAAGTGGTTAATTTAATTAATATTTATAACAATGGCAAAACAGATTTAGTAAAATCAAAGTCTACAACCATACCCTAACTATAATAGTGTTATAATGAAGCTTACTGACAGATTCTTTAAATTAGCGTTTTCTCTGAAACTGCTGATAAAGCCGTCGTATAACAGTCACGTTCATTTTAATCGGAGTACCAAGAATTCATAATCTAGCTTTATGAAATAGCTTCATTAGGTTTCATTTTACTTTGGCTTAGAGAGCTTTTTGATTAAAGTTGAAAAGACTATTACATTCTTCAAGTCCTGCAAAAACCTCGGCTACAGAAAAGACAAGTTTCATATTCATAAATTGTCTCAACTCTTCCAAGTTAGTTGAAAACCACATGAAAATTTTTTAGGAGTTTTATTTATGACTTGGTGGAAATAGACTTCAACAAAATGGAGTTATAATAAATTGGCTTTATTGAAGGTATTGTTTATTTTTGAACTCCTAAAATAATGATATTATTATCATTAAGATATTTCAACTGTTCGAATCAAGTTTTATACTGATTTTCCGAGTAACTCCTTTCCTAGAAGTTGACTTTAACTTCAGATGATGAGTAATTTATAAACTTTTAGTTTTGTTTATTTGTCTGAAGAGAATGAGTCTTTTTTTAACATTTTAAACAGCCAGTATAGCTCATTGCTCTTACCTAAGTTTTGGCTTGTTAAACTTAGGTAACATCTTCAAACGGCAGCTAAGGTGAGTGTATAATATGTACATTAGTCCCATGAGTCTACTGCAACCCTTATAAATGTCGAAACTTGCCTTGAGGCTCTATGCTGAAATCCGTTCATATTTACCCATAAAAATAAAATACATATTTACGGACCCATCTTGCTTTCCAACAAACGTTAAAAAACAGTTCATGTACACTCTCTTCTATATTAAACCGACTTATAAGTTAATTCATTAGCCTCAAGTAAAAGTAATGTTTTCATGAACGATCCAAGTCTAAGTAAAGTAGAAAACACAACATACGCGACCTTTAGCCACGCGTGACTACTTCAATGGTCACCCATACAAAATTCAAGTCCCCTTGTCACGCGAACACTATAAGTCTGAGATTTACATACAATGTTATGGTTTCAACTAGATACGGCATTTGACACACCCATGCAGCCCATTTTCTTTATTATTGATTAGGGAATCGTCGTATTTTGCAATAATTTATATTTTCTTTTACTTTTTTTCGTTAAGTCTTTTATGAATAGGTTCAAAGTGTTTTTAAAATAATAACTAACATTAGGGATAAATTGTTATTCCACAAGGTAGCATATTAGGTCCTCTATCTTCTTCTAGCTTTTGTGATATTGTATACGATGATATATGAATATAGCGGTGGCCTTGAGTTGATTAATTGATATAAAGTCAAACCGATACACATAAAATATTAAAGGTAAAATAGGTAATACAGTGGTTATAGAAGGTATAAGAGGTTTATCAAGAGCGCCCTTACTTATTGAAGTGACCCTTCACAGTAATTTTAGAGGCGATGTGAAGTTCAAGTTCAAGTTTAGACCGAAAACGATACATAAGTTTATAAGTGGTTTTAATAATTAAAAAGTTAGCAGCGGTGTAATAGGTATTGATTTATAGCGTTAATTACTGATTAATTTAGTAGTATTCGCAACCGGCGTGCTTGTATGCTCAGATGTAAGAACGTAAACGAAGCAAAAGGAGTATGTAATGATCGTAGCAGGCGTTCTGTAGTTTCTGCCTACCCCCATGGGAAGAAGGCGTTTATGTATGTAGCTATGAGTAGTAGTTATTTGTAAAGCACGTGAAAATTAACTATAATAAATGTATTGAACGGATAATCTACTCATATGATGTGTGTTAATTTATTATTTAAAACTAAAGTCGGTGGTTTAACTAATCAACACCGACAGAAATTGTAAAGAGCTTTATGTATTGTAATTTCCAGTTAAACATGGTTAAATTTTTTAATATATTTCGAGCTTATCTCTTTTTTATAGATTCTATTTCATTTAATTATTAATAAAATAACAAAATTATATCCTAACTTAACTAAAACTATTCACAAACTAAAATATGGCGTCGAAAAATTCCTCCGCATCGCTGTCGACTGGTAATGTACCCAAGAGACTGGCGGCATTGCCACGTTGTATGGCAATGCTTAGCCTCTGGCCAAGGTAAAAGCCGGCCCTTGGGTCACGGGAAGTGTCAACTAGCCGTTTGGAGATTTCGTTAAACAAACCATGAGCGCTCGGACCCCACGGCCCGAGGGTTTCAACCCCAAACGGCTCGAAAATATAATTACCGATAAGGTTATTATACTTTCGCCGCTTGAGGTTTTCCGCAGCCGCAGCAGCAGCGCCAGCACAGCACGCCGAGCCGGGAAGATGAGATGGCGCAAGAGTGTCGACACAAGTTGCGTCCCACACTAAAGGCCTACCCACCTTCCATGGAAATAAAGACATGCCGTCCGGTCTCTTGCCATCGTCGCGTGCCAAGCCATTGGGTTCTAATACAGCTGGGACGCCGACGGTGACAAGAGCCCGTCGGATGATGTCATTAATGTTCGCGTGCCGCGCTATGCGACCCGCACTTCGGCTGCAAGACAGGCCGTGGTGTCCGAGGCTGTTGACAACTTCGCCACAGTGACAGCGATGAGGAGAGCAACAAGGGGCTCCTAGTCGCAGGGAAGCAGCGAGGCGGAAAGTAGTGTCGTCAAACAAAGTGCCTATGCTCGACGACGGTAGTGCATGAAGCCACAGACCCGACTCCCACTTACCCACAGCCAGCAGGTGCGCACGCTCCGCAGTAGTAGCAGACGTGTCAAGTAAATTTTTCTGTACTACTCTACAAAGCGGCTCATCCCACCGTCTCTGGGAAGATGGATTGTCGGGTGGATCTGAATTCGCTTATCTCTTGGTAATTGCTCAATAAAATTAAGCTAAGTGCTTGTTCCATCCGATAGTGAAAAGATAACTGCCACCATTCATCAATTCTTATTACTATAACGTCAAATATTTATTTCACAACGCTTTCGTTTACATTCAATAAACACAGAAGAAGGTCTGGTCTTATGCAATACAAAACGCAATCCTTACTATATGCATTTACTATTAAATAACCTAATAGATTCCTCTGCGGTTAAATGACTAACAAATCTGCACCCCAAATCCTGCCCTGCTTCAGAAATAGAACTAGTGTAACCAGCAAATTGGTATCCCGTGGGGTAATTTTCATTTCGTTATTTATTCATTGCGTTATTTACGTTGACGAGCAGACGAATATTTTAAAGATAAGAAGCAATGCATAAGGAATTTAATTCATTATTGCGCGGGCAAAAAATATCGGGCTTGAGATAGAAAGTATTTTACGCAATTGGTGTGCAGGAGTACTTGTGGTTCGAAGATCACTGGTGCTCCTTTTATGATCAAAGAAACTGCATCTGAGCATGAGGTCCTGGGATCGATTCCCAGGTCAGGCAAAGTGTTACTGGGTTTTTCCATCTGGAATGTCTGTTGCAGCCTGGAGTCTAGATTTTTGCCCGGTTGATGGCAATAGGCTCGCTCCCTATTACATGGGACTTAAATATATAACTGGCGAAATGTAGGTGTACTTTAAGTACACTTCTGCCTAACCCTTTCAGGATTACAGGCATGAAGTTATGTTATGTTATGTAAATAAACTGCATCTGTTAACGGGTAAAAAGCTGGGTAGCCATACATACATATCTCCCATAGGTCATGAAGTTTTATAGCCGACGAAAATAAACTGCCAAACTGTACGGCTCACATTTAACACTCTATTTATTTTTAGAATAAAAATAGTATTAAGGACTGTTATATACACTATTTTATTGAGCTTGTGGCTTTACTTAGTAACATTTATGTTGTTACCAAGTTGTAAGGTAGAGGTTTTTATTGTAAATCAATGCGATGTTACGAAACCTGCTTATTCTAGTCAAAAACTATTGTCGGCTTGATAAATAGATTTTTGTGAAAGTATTGTAAAACTCGGTAAGGAGTACTGACTGACTTGTTTAAATATTGTGTTGGTCGGTGTTACTTGGCTATTTAGCATATTTAGTACCTCAAAATAGAATCAATAAATACGAAAGCAGTTCTAGTAAAGTATTTTTATCGTACGAAGCGACGCGCGCTATACTTGTGTTAAGCAAGTGTAGGAACACGCTGTGAATGTGTGTGTAAGCACAGAAGCTCTCGGTACACATTCACAGCGTATTTGTACACGTGGTTACCACAAGTAAAGCACGCGTCGCTTCGTAAGGTAAAAATACTGTAGTAGTCCTTGAATCCTGAAACCAAAGGCACCACAAACAGCTGTCAGGGGTCATCAATTAAAAATTAAACCAGACTCCAAATCCCTTTTAGTTTCCTTTGTATCCTCAAAGGGCCACTAAATAATGTCAGATTTAAGTTCGGTAAACTTTTGGGTGCGTTATTTATTAGGCTTGTCTATTTTTAGGCAGAAATATGATGTTACAGCTGTTATTTAATATTCTGGGGCCCAAAGGTCTTTTTGTTAAAAAACTATACGTTTATTACCGAATGATCGAGCTTTCCGTTCATCGAAATTTCGATTCTTAACATTAAGTTTCGATTTTAATTCATTTCATTTTCATTGTGAAATGAAATGAGGAGTTATCTAATGCATAGGAAAGGATGATTTATTTACGAGTGTCAATCAATCTGCCTAGCCTTTTCCCAACTATGTTGGGGTCAGCTTCCAGTCTAACCGAATGCAGCTGAATACCAGTATTTTACGTGGAGCGACTGCCTATCTGACCTCTACAACCCAGTAACTGGGTAATACGATACCCCTTGGTAAGACTGGTTGTCAGACTTTCGGGCTTCTGACACCCGTAACGACTGTCAAAGATCTACGAATGACAGCCGGGACCAACGGCTTAACGTGCTTTCCGAGGCACGGAGGAGTCTCGGTATGTAAAGATGGTCACCCATCCACGGACAACCCCGGCAAGCGTAGCTTAACCTGATGGATCGACCTGTGCGGCTGTTATTACTTAGCCACGAGCTCCTCCAGCTTTTTTATTTACGAGTGTATATAAAAAAAAAAAAATGTTAAATGTTGGAACCCACATATTGATGAACGAAACATCACTATTTTGATGAAACGATGATATGGCTAGAAAGGGGATGACTACCGAGATGACGACTAATAGAGAAAATGACAAATTTTGCCGGCCCCAAATAAATTGGGATAAGGAGAATGGCGAAACATTTAGGTTTAATTTATTATCATTCTTGTGAAATAAAATGAAGGATATAGGAGCATCTAGTGCATAGGATAGGTTGATTTTTCAATTTGGTGAGCCACATTTAAAATTGAAAAGTCAAATGAAATGAATTTTCTGTTTATTGTTTTGTAAATCGTCTCACGTGTGGATACCTAAGACTGAACGAATGGCACTATATCCCTTATGCCAGGCTTTTGGGCTTTGAATAAGCAATGAGATGGATTGGTGTATATTTGTGCGACTAAACCGTTCATTCAGAGTGAACGAATGGCAACGGTATTTGAACCGATGTCCCGCGTTTTATCGACATTCTTTCCTTTGCCTGCATTTTATCATTTTATTAACGATCTTGGAATTTTTATCGTTTAATGTTTCTGAAGGACGTTATGGGTGTAATAAATTTTCTGCTATTTCAAATTAGATGCGCTATAATCTAAGCTGATTTATTTTATAGCTTCACGGACACCACTTTTAAATCAAGTCCTTAGTCACGTCTGTCTGCCAGTTCTCGCAAATCTCAGAAACTCTTAATTTCACCCATTGCGGTTAATGATTCCTGACGTTTTTCTGCACTGTAAGTTACTGGTACTTACCTACCTTAATTTTACTTTAAACGAACTTAATGATTCTGAACGTGCAACCTGTAGTTTAGAAGCGTAAGTCTTCGCAATGGCAAAGTTCAGAGATTTTAATTAACTCCTACGTGAAGTAATAAATCTTGTTCACGCCGTATTTACAAATGGCTGAAACATTAAACGTTTTTTCCTCAATCGTGTTTCGAGTGACGAAACGAAAGATAAAACAAATAAAAAATGTAGTGTGCGATTGACCACCATTGTCTGTAATAAGTGAGGTCAAGGTATTGCCCGTTATACTGATATACATATTTCAGACTTTAATAGGAATTTCCAAGCCGAATGCAATTTTTCTCAATGTGCAATACAGTGTTAAAAGTTACCTACTTATATCTTTAAAAGTGGTTAAAAAATTGAAATCAAAACAGTTTTCCTGGAATTGCAGGCAAAATAATGAATAAAGCCTTTGTTGTTAAATGAAATAAGCTTATTAAACATACATGATACGTACAGAAACTCATATAATTATTACGTTTTCAGAGATAGTGGTTTGAGCTCGCCGCGAACGCTGCGCGCTTTTGCGGAAACAAATATATTATAAATTGTAACATTAACATAATTAAATATTTTAATGACTTAAATCCTTATGTTTTAAGATTTATTACGTTGCTACAATGAATGCTTGTTGCGTTACTAGAAGCCAATAATATCTTTAATAAATTATATATTGAGTACTTATTAAAATTACGAAAGACGAGTTTTATAAGTATCAACACACATACATAACATCACGCCTAGTTTCCTCGGAGGGTTAGGCAGAGGTGTACCAATAGTACACCCACATTTCGCCAGTTGTGTTGTGTTAGTATCAAGGTTTATGAAAAAGAGTGTTAAGCTTAAATAAAGTGTTCAACGGTAGGATATAGCTCAAATGATAAATGATTTTATTTCTGTAAGTAGGTTTATACAAACACTTTTACACGTCAAACATTTTTTTTTAAACTAGATGAGGCCGGCGTTTCCTATCTGACTACTCTGAGAAGAAAGGCCGAAACAAACTCAGAGGTCACAGTTTCTTTTAAAGTCCAGACATAATCTTAGTCAGATAAATAATCCCTGCCCCATTCAAAACACCACTGAATGAGCTTATTTATGGAAATGATGCTTTCAACAACCGCGAGAGCAATTTTATGATTTAATTAGGTGCCAATGTCATATAATAGAAAGATGAAAGCGTTTTCAAGGTATCATAAACTGCAAATAAATAATTTAAACGGTTTTATTCCGATCCACTGAATGCATTTGCAAGTCAGGCCGCTAGACAGTGGATATAATATTAGGCCAAGGTTGAGCCAAATCGTCGATACCGCTTAGAACAGTGGTTCTTAACCGGTGGTCCGCGGACCACTGATGGTCCCTGGAAGCACCCAAAGTGGTCCGCAAAGTCATCCTAAAAATCTTAAATAAGTGATGAATTTAAAATACTCTTATGCTAAAAATATTAAATAAGTGATGAATTTAAAATACTCTTATGCGTGTCTTATTTATAAATAGAACAACGCTTTATTCATTTACTTTTACTATACATTACTTCCAAACAGTTGGTAGTCCAAAGTAAGACGGAATTTTTGTCAAATGGTCCCATAACACTAAAAGGTTAAGAACCACTGGCTTAGAAGGTAGAACCTGCTTAAGGCACCTGTTCCACCGTCCGGCAATTAACGAAAAGCGAGTACAGCTAGCAACTAAAAACAAACAGCGAGTGCGCGACGGAATAATCAGCCTAATGTTCCCACTCCTGGGGCAGAGGCCTTCTCTCTTCGAGAGGAAGTGGGCTGTCATCTACCACGCGGGTCCAGTGCGGGTTGGATGTGCGCGATGGCGACAAGCGATAACTCGCTGGTATGCGTATGTACCATGCGTGAGTCTCTCAGCGAGCGTCACAGAGCGAGTATTCTCTTTGAAAGCTCTTGTCTCAAACGAGTACTTGCCAGCGGTGTAAACAGTCAGCGATCAACATGTATCTCTTTTACTTACAAGGGACCTACAATCTTTTGTACCTTTCTTGAGCGAGAAAATCGTTGATAGCTAGTCGCTTCCTCATCGGCCGTGGGACAGTTGCCTTAAGATGTAGTACGAGAGAATTGCTTGAGTTAAAAATAAACCCACTAGAGGAAATTCTTAACTTTCTTATCGGAGTATTGAGTTTTTATAGAAGAAGCTAGCAGATTTTTTGATAAGATGGAGAGCGAATAGCTGTCGGTTCAGGTCTAAGTACTTAACGAGATTTTGAGATCGTTATTCTGCAGATTGCATGAGATTGATGCCCCTGCAGTGTAATTGGATAGGTTATTTACCTTTTCTAGATTTTCCTTTTTCTTACTTTACCGTTTGTACACGTTCTTTTGTACCTAAATTAAAGAAAATTAAAACCTATTCATTTGCAGAAGTATCTAAAAATGAATACCTATTTATTGCAGAAGTATCTGGATAAAGATAATCCTTTTATTTCATCATCTGCCTAGCCTTTTCCCAACTATATTGGGGTCGGCTTCCAGTCTAACCGGATGCAGCTGAATACCAGTATTTTACATGGAGCGACTGCCTATCTGACCTCCACAACCCAGTTACTGGGTAACACGATACCCCTTGGTAAGACTGGTTGTCAGACTTTCGGGCTTCTGACGACCCGTAACGACTGTCAAAGATCCACGAATGACAGCCGGGACCAACGGCTTAACGTGCTTTCCGAGGCACGGAGGAGTCTCGGTATGTAAAGATGGTCACCCATCCACGGACCAACCCCGGCAAGCGTAGCTTAACCTGATGGATCGACCCATGCGGCTGTTATTACTTAGCCACGAGCTCCTCCTTTTATTTATTCGCACAAAAATATCTCTGCAGAGAGATTACCTGTTTACAAACATTGAATATGTATTAAAATGAGTAATGCAATATTGCCAACAGCTCTCTTGAGAAGACCCTTGCTATAAACAAAGTCTTCGTATTCACTTGCTTGAATATTTTGGGCCTGTTTACCGTCCCCAAATCGCTGCGAAGAAAATTTTGCGTAAAAATCGTACCTTTTTCGCGTATAACAACAACTTTGGGTCAGTCGCCGGTTGTTTTGGCTCTCGTGGGAATTAAAAATTCTTTTGTGTGTAATATTTTAGCATGGACGACTTATTTTTAATATGCGATGAATGTTACTTACACATATTTCAAGTTAATTTATGCCAAAAGGCATCACTTTTTTGTCAAATTAAATTAAAGAAAACATCGGCACACACATAAACTATCTATATAAATAAACATTGGCCAATTGCGTGTGACCACGCACAATGAAGGGTTCCCTAGCTGGGATGAATTTATCCCAAGAACAAACTTAACATTGCAGTTAAAAAACATAATCTCTCATACATTCCAACTGCAAATGTAAGTTGGCCGACTAACTTGTAAAGCCTACTTATCTGTGATAGTTTTCCTTGTAACTTCGATATACATATATACTACTGCCGTGATTTTTTGCACATATCCAAAAACAACCATTTAGCTGGCAGGAGGGGACACTTGACTATAACAAAAATTAGCACTTTAAAGCTTAGGTAATACTCGCAAACGGATCCCTGAATCGAAAAATGGTTTACACACCCATAATATTTATGAACGGCCTATCAAACCATACCGCACATTATGTGATAGACGAGAAAAAAATAGTAATCCCCACTTTTCGTGTAGGCACCCTAAAAAAAATGTTTTTCAAGATTTTATTTTATCACTTTGTCGGTGTGCCAAATTACAGCTTTCTAGTATTGAGAGTCTCTGAGCTAAGCCGCGGACAGACAGACGGACATGGCGAAACTATACGAGTTCCTTGTTGACTACGGTACCCTAAAAATTAACTGCTATTAATTGGTAAGCGCATCACTTGAGAACGGCTGGACCGATTTGGCAATTTTTTATTTTAAAATGTTCGTAAAAGTCCGAATTAGTTTTTTAAGGAAATAAAAATTGGAAAAGTCTTCCGGAAATTAAATTCCGAAACCAATTGAAATTTGGACTGAATATCGTCTGCCTGAACTCCTAAAGCTCAAAATGTAGGTAACAATTTTTAATTTTTTTCACATAAAAAGTGAAAAATTCCATATAAAACACGTCGAGTCTGCCCCCTGCGCCTCCGGCTCTAAAATAAATTCACGGGGTTGGGCAAACATAAGTACCACGTGGAGTCGCTATTGTCGAATTCGATTTTAGTTGTGTCAAAATTATTTTTAAATTTAGAGATATCTTTTTTGCAGATTAGCTTTAACATTCTCGTAGCCCAAAGTGAGGAAATTTAGAGATAATTTAATTATCATAGTTTAGTTCGGTGTACAAGAGAATCGGCACCAATGTCTTTGAAATAGACGACATATTCGTATGGAACTGTTAATAGTTTTTAGTTTTCACTTCTGTCGACAGTCCCCATGACTACCTATTTTTTTGTTTTGTTTTTGGGGAATGGCATTTCGCAGGTCAACCTAGGAGGTTGTTGGCTGCTTAGCCGGACTTTCCTGTGATTGCCTTAATAAATTAAAGCTTCTAGCCAGGGCATCAAACTTGAAAACTAAGCGACCACTCGCTAAGAGCACCCCCGGACCCCGCCATCCTGCCCCCCGCCCCCTGTGGGGTCCAGACCTCGGCTGAGGGAGTCGCTGGGGGACAGCAAGGGATAGGCTGGATCGGATTGATAGTGGCAGTCTCGTTAGTTGTTTATTTCATAGACAAATCGGAATCAGAAGACGCGATTACAATCCGGTATTGTAATGAAGTTAGCAGGCTGTAAGCCTGTAAAAATACTTTTAAAGATTGCCCACCCAAGGGTACACACACTTTTTTTTTTTTTTTTTTTTTTTGTGGATGGGAAATCATCAAATGACTTCTCCCGCTCTGGGCGGAGCGGGAGGGCGTGTCAGACTTTTACTGACTAAAACCCACCCGTGTTCCTTCTGTTGCCTGTGCCGGGGCCACGGTAACTCTTTCGAACATCCCGCAACCCTAGCTGGCATCGGCCCTAGCGGACCCCGTCAATAGTGCTGACATCTCTTTGAGGCGCGCGTGGAACACGACGCGCCGTCGACTCGGGCCTGGTCCTTACCGGACGGCGAGCTACCCATTGCTCGCCGTCCGCAAGCCCGCGCCTACGGTGGCCGGGAATCGGCTGCCGATTCCCGACGCCCAGGGCGTCTCCTGCGGCGACTAGGGGCGTGAGGGTGCAAAGCTTGCCTCTCCCTCACTCGTCCCGCCTCCTCCTTCACGAGCATTACTGCTTCGCAGAAGGAGGTAATGGCTTCCCATGCACTCTCGCTCCGTACCATGGCCTGGACCAGGGCCGGACGCGAGAGATCGCCGCCGCCGATCGCTTCCGCGAGGACACGGCGGTGCCCCGCCCAAGCCGGGCAGACTTCCACCGTATGCTCCACCGTGTCCTCCGGGCGATCCACACAGTGGTGACACCCGGGCGTTTCCTCCCGCCTTATCCGGAACAGGTACCTCCCGAAGCACCCGTGTCCGGTGAGGACCTGCGTCAGGCGGAAGGTGAGGACGCCGTGGCGCCTCTCCAGCCACTCCTCAAAGAGGGGACTTATCGCCGCAATTGTGGCGTGCCCAAAGGGTACACACACTTAAGGATACACGTACTTAAGTATGTACCTATAGGTACCCTTCGGCAATCTTCAAATTGCCAAAAGTATAAGTATACTTTGGGCAATTTGTAAGTCAGCTGTACTGTAACTATATATCCTCTCCAATGTAACGCGATATTGCGCCACTACGAGTCGCTGTAACGGGTGCGCCCGGCCGAAATCGCGCGATTTCTCCGCGTTCACTAAAACTACGACATCTTAGAAACTACGCATCGTAGCTCTACAAACCCTATGTCATTGAAATAGACCTTATGGCCGTTCTAAAAATAAATATACAAGTTGTAACGTAGTTAACGCACAACCTCTGAAGGGGTCATTGTATTCATCACTATGAACAACTTTTACTATAGAACCAAACCTGAAATCGCAAAAAAAAAAAAATCTGCTGCTCCCTACATTTACGTTCGCTTCTCTCGTCAAAATGTAGGGAACGGCTGTATTTTTTTCGCGATTTCAGGTCAAGGTTATACATTATTTACCGGACACTCTGTATATTACTATGCGTAAGTATATCTGTATCTTATGACACATCGAGGTTCTGTCCCAGTCTCTCAGGTATGAGTGACACAGACGACGTTACAAATCTGAACGTCCTCTAAACCTTGATGTGCCAAATTAATAGCCGGAAACTGGCGAGTTGGAAGTATATGGAAATATAGATTGCTTATACAATACCTACATAATATATTGTATATTATATAGTCTCTTCCAAAAGTATCTGATAAATGTGTAAACAAACCCTCATCACAGTCACCACTCACTAAAAAGAATTAGTAACACATTCATCTGTATTTAGATAGACAGATAGACAGAATACTCTTTATTATATACACCATAAAAATTACAGAAATAAATGTAGAAATTTTACACATAGGGTGACACAATGGGCGCTCTTATCGCTAAAAGCGATCTTTTACAGACAACCTTTGGATGAACTAAAGGGAGGAGAGACAATACTGTAGGTTAGAAGGTTTCAACTTTATATGATATCTCACCACTTTTTCCAACAATGTTATTGTCTTAATAACATTATTAAATTGTCTATTGAAAAACATCTTTAAGGTGATTTAAAATTCCGGGTTTAAGTAATCAAAGCACTCCATTTGTAAGTGGCACTACTAATTACGAATTAGCATCCATAGGTCTGTACGTTTTCTGATCCATTTGTTTACATTTATATCAGACACTTTTGGAACTGATCATACATATTTGGGAGATATTTCTGGTGTGCCATTGACGGATTGAATTGATAGTGTGCTATAGACAGTTCCATTATTGATAACTGTCCATTTGCCGATACAAACAAAGGACAATTGTAACAATTTCATGCTTTTGTGTAGATATTGTTGTTACTTAATAAATCTATTTGAATCTCATCTATTCAGTCATCGAAAACTTGAAACATAATTATATCGAACGACTTCCAAGTGATTGCTAGAATATAGAATTTTCAACCCCTGAGAGTGTCGAACGAGGGTTAAAAGTTTTATGAAAACAAAGTGCGAGTGGGTGGTTTATATAAAACTATAAAATAAGTCTTATTTTTTGTTTACCAAATAAGGGTGCAAATTGCATGATTCATATTATTATTTTTGCAATTGAAAAATAGCACGTTTCACATTCCAATTGGTAGGTACGTTTCTATGAATTTTTCTTTTCATTAAATTCAACTGAGGGAGAAAATTATGCGTATCACGCAGTGTACTATAGA
The DNA here is from genome assembly GCA_947568875.1 of Fissipunctia ypsillon. Lineage (NCBI taxonomy): Eukaryota > Metazoa > Arthropoda > Insecta > Lepidoptera > Noctuidae > Fissipunctia > Fissipunctia ypsillon. The sequence goes on from OX387657.1 coordinate 7,184,111, forward strand.
GGCAATATTTTATTCAAGTAGCTAGTAATAGTGAATAGCCATTAGTTTCTATAGGTAGCTATTTTTATTAAGAGTACATTAGAGGTGATGATGTACTTACTTGAAACTACGTCGTTATTGTGGAGGAAAAGCTTAGCAGAAATCAGTTTTCAATAGCTCAAGATTTCTTTTAAACTTCCACTAAAGCTTTCAGTTTTTCTGCTTCGGCCAATTTGTGGTTATAAAACGTTATAGTTTTAAACTTTTATTTGGTAAATTGTCTCAAGTTCTGATAAAAAAAAATTGATTGTCTATCGGTTTCATCTTAATATACTTAGAAATTTGTAACTCTGAGTTGAAATTAACCGATCTCAAAATCATTATGGGACGCAATCAGGGAACTGATTTAACAGCAGAACTTTTCCTTTGCAGAGCGAACTCTATTTCCTTCAGTAGTAATGGGTTTCCTTAATCGACTGTAGCTACCTTAACAAGCTACCTTTACCACTCATGCATAGCTTAGGAAGTTAAGGCTAAAGGAACATGAATTGGGCGGTGCTTAGGGTCATTTTAATTTTGTGGTTTAAAATTTTCAGTTAGTTTTGGCTTTTAGAATTTATAGCCTCACGAGTCTCAGCGAGAATCAGCCTATAATGTTCCCACTGCTGGGACACAGGTCTTCTCTCTGTGAGAGGGAGTGGGCCATAATTAGGCTTACCAGATAAGAAAATTAAAATTCCGGAGTAAATACCGGACGTTTCAAAAAATTCCTGACTGACTGACTGACTGTATAGAAACTTGTGAAATGTTTTACAAAACTATTATTACACAACCGGAAGTCTTAAACGGTATTTCTGGGAGTAATAAATGTAAGTAAAGAGATTATAATGAATAATAAAGATCATGTAACGTTGATTTTTAATAAAAATATTGAATGAATATAATTTTTTATTATATTTTTACATAAATTGTAGAAATTCCTGACGGCTTATATATGCCCCCGCATACATACACTTATATTACCGGACATGTCTGGAAAATTCCGGACGTATGGCAACCCTAGCCGAAATCCACCACGCGGGCTCAATGCGGGTTGGTCCTCACGAGTGGCGACACTTTAAATATGCGTCTGGCTCACCCCTGACAGTCAGCCTCAAACCTTGCTGATTGGCTAATATGGCGACGACAGGAGCTATTGTCCATATTAACTTGGTCACGCGGATACGAAAAGAGTCGTTTATACGATATCTTCTTGTTACAAAGGAAAACCCAAAATGTTAATGTGACCCAGTAAGCATCACCTTCACATGTCATTGGCATAAAAACCGACAACTTGTCAAAATAAATAAATAATAGTAGATTATACAACAAGTGCAAACAAAAGGAATTTAATTCGAGAGACTAAGTTGGATCCCGAGATCAGCGAAGGATTCTAGATCAGAATCCAGGGGGCCAACCACCACCTCTTAAAGCAGTATTAGTTTAATGTTACTTCAGTGTGAGAAAGAGATGGAGCTATACATGACGTCTAGCTCTTTCCCACACTCAAGTAAGATTACAATAATACTGCTTTAAGAGGTGGTGGTCTAGCTCCTGAGTGGAGCGAGGGATACAAGGACCGAGATGATTTTTTTTCACGAATTATGTACTCTTCTTTTTACCACTGACTGCGAGAAAATAAATAGTAGTATATCTAAACGGTGTCTCAGTAAGAGTGCACTTTTTAAAATTGGAATTTTTTTTTTCATGCAAGTGGCAACTCTGAAATTTGACAGCTGTCACCTCTGTTTATTCCAATTATTAAAAATGGAGCGCTTTTCGAAAGAACAACGCGTTATAATTGTGAAAACTTATTACAGAAATGGGGAAAGTTACGCTGAAACCGCTCGCAAACTTCGCCAAATTTTCAGCCGAGAAAGTGCACCTAATGTGTCAACCATTCGAAGAGTGGTCAAAAAATTTGAAGAAACTGGGTCGATTATGGATAATAAGAATCCTTTGCGTCAACGGACCGGTCGGTCTCTTGAAAACATTGCTGCTGTAAACGAGAGTGTCGCCGAAAACCCGAAAACATCAATTCGGCATCGTTCTCAACAACTTCAAATTTCACGAAGCACTACGCAGCAAATTTTGACTAAAGACCTCCACCTTCATGCGTACAATATTCAGCTAACTCAGGAGCTCAAACCAGCAGACCACGGAAAACGCCGGCAATTTTTCGAAAAAAGTCATTTTCTCCGATGACGCGCATTTCCATATGAATGGCTTCGTGAATACACAAAATTGTCGAATTTGGGACTCGGAAAATCCTCATGCAATCCATGAGAAACAAACGCACCCACAACGAGTAACTGTCTGGTGCGGATTTTGGTCAGGCGGCGTGATTGGACCTTACTTTTTTGAAAATGAGGCCGAAATTGCAGTGACTGTGAATGGCATTCGTTACAGGAATATGATAACGGACTTCTTGTGGCCTCAACTGGACGGCATGAATCTGGACAACATGTGGTTTTAGCAAGACGGCGCAACCTGCCACACCGCGCATGAAACAATCGACTTATTGCAGCAACGATTTCCAGAACACATTATCTCACGAAATTCTGATGTCAACTGGCCACCAAGATCGTGCGATTTAACGCCATGCGATTTTTTTCTTTGGGGTTTTGTGAAATCTCGGGTTTATGCGAATAAACCCGAAACAATTCCTGAGCTCAAATCGGAAATCCAACGCGTCATCGGTGAGATACAGCCACATCTCTGTGCAAAAGTCATGGAAAATTTCATAAAAAGAGTAATGGCCTGTCATCGGAGCCGTAGGGGTCATTTGCCAGATATTTTATTCCATACTTAATCGGAACATGTCTTCTTTACAATACAATAAAAATATCACAACTCTGTCATAAAATACTTGTTTTTATTTTAAAATGAAAAAGTGCACTCTTACTGAGACACCCTTTACTATAATTGCTTCTTTAGAACAAAATGATTCCGGAGTCAGTGTCTCATTTTCGTCACTCGAAGAGCTCATTTTATTATAATTATGTTAATAGATTTTCCAATGACATAAAACAACCACGATAACAGATAGAAAAGAACATAACTAAAACTGCTGGGATATTTTGTTTTAAATTAATTGTATAGCTCTATGGAATATCCAGCCAGTAGGTACTTTCAGCACGTTTTATTTATTTTTTGTACATAATTCGTGCTTGTTCCAAATTCAAAATGTTTTTATTCACTTATCGATGATTCAAATGATCTTTTTTCGAGTGGCAATGATGAAAAATAAATTACATACACTGGACCTCATTGAATGACACAATATAGGTAGTTGTTAAATCAATACAAAAACCTCATTTTTGTAGACTTTCCGTCCAGCCGGTTCTTTATTTGAAAAGGCTTCAGAGTTGTATTAAAACGGGACGCTCTTTTTAAAAAAGAATTCCAGCCTTCCTTTTTCGTTTCCAGATACAATTTTGGCAGAAACTAGTAGCTTTAAAGTTAGGAGGTCGGGTCCACATGGCATACTGCCAACGGAGTTGACTGGAATCTCTGCTGCGCAGCATTGCTTATTATTTACGTTACGAAGGCTCCTCGTGTTTGAAACATGGGAAAGAGGTCTTGAATAATCTTGATTTTATCTTGGGTGGATTATAATATCTGTGATTGTTAATGGCTTCTTGCATGAACCTATTGTCTACGAGCAAAAATTAATGATGGAGTTATTTCTACCTTGTACCTACTTAATTATCTAACTGGCGAATCCAACCCTTTGGGAAATACGGGAGTGATGTTATGTTATGTTATGTTGTTTTTAACAAAATACATGAATACTTCCCTTATTTTATTTGCTAAGTTTTTTCTGCGTGATTCTAAATTATTAACAACTTCCCTGTCCCATACAACGCATTTTTCACAGTTTTTTCTTCTGATGAGTTATATATAACATTCTTATATACCATAAAATATAATTTTCATAATTACATGTAGATTTATCCTATTTTGGTTATTTTATGACTCATATGTGACTCATGTCATGACGTAGGGCGAAAACTTCTCTCGTGAGTCATATATGACTCATTGGACAGGGAAGTTGTTAAGGACCTTCAATGATACTCTCCGTTTTTCAATAGCTAGGAAAGTGTATATCGGAGTTCTTTATACTTGAATTACCTAAACGACAGACGGCGATCTTGTTGGATTATGTCAAAAATCAAGAGCGGCACACCGTCACGTACAGGGATTCGTTGAGGAAGTCGACTTTCATTAAAGAGGCCGTAGGGAAATCGGTACCGAATCCGATCGGGCGATCCACCTGCTTTTATCCTTTAATCCTCTCTTGGCTGCGCTCACGTGGCGGTGAATTATCCTTAATTTTCTTGTCCGAATTCTTAATCTAATTTTATTGCTACGATTTTAATTTTTCATTTTCTTATCTATTTTTAGAGCTAGCAAATTATTACAATAATTTCTTGAGGGTATACTGTTGATGATCCTTTGGACGAGTTCGTCAACGGTGAAAGCTTTATTGACTCTGTTCTAAGTTTGATATCCGGGTCAGGGTGTGGGTTTTGTTAGCCGCTCCCCATGCAGGGTAAAAGGAATGATCAGGGGGCCAACCACCACCTCTTAAGCAGTATTATTTTAATGTTACTTCAGTGTGAGAAAGAGATGAAGCTATACAGGACGTCTAGATCCATCTCTTTCCCACACTCAAGTAAGATTACAATAATACTGCTTTAAGAGGTGGTGGTCTAGCTCCTGTACACAATATAATCTCTTTCCTGCGGACGCAAACAGAAAGTACCATAGTACTTACGCAACGTTTGTATTAACATTCAAGCCTTTTCATAAACGCTCGCCATTGTAGCCTGCTACGCACAATTTCAAATCACCATTTTCCTAACAAACTCTTATAAATAAATTTTTCTTTTAACCCTTGAGTTTTTTCCACTGATTTTCTGAAAGTTTGCGGTAACAAGCAGGTCTAATGATTTGATTTACGTCTTCCTTTCAGCACGTCTAGAATATCTCAACGAAGTTAGGGAGTACTTTGGCAATGGCTCTGGGCTAACACTCGGGCTTACACCCAGCCCTTGCTTTGACCGAATTGGGCCGAGGTCTCTTCGTAGATGGAAACGTATCTGCTCATAATGTCAACTTCTCAAAATGACAACCGGACGGAAAATGTCCACGTCTCACACAGTGGCGGTACCTTCATAGAAGCCAAAAAGCCGGGCTTGCTCTAATAAAATCATAATTTACGACAACTAACAAGCATAACTATAAAAAATATATTAAAAAAAAACCGATTCAATGAACTCGAACTCAAACTATCACAATGTCAACTTCTTAAACAAGAACTGAACACCGACAAGACTTTACTTCGACGGGACTCTTTGCCGACAGGACACTTCGCCGACAGGGCATAATACATACATAATCTAGGTACATTAATACCTACCTTATGTCCGATAGCAGGTCAACGGAGGCCCGCTGCACGGGGCTCGTATTTCTGTGTGCAGGGTTTAATGGAACCTAACCAAACCGAACCTCGGGGTGCACTCGGGGTGCCTGTCGGCGAAGTGTCCTGTCGGCAAAGAGAAAGTCAAAGTAAAAAAAGTAGTAGTGTCGAAGTAAAGTCTTGTCGGTGTTCAGTTCCTGTTTAAGAAGTTGACATTGTGAGAAGTTGATGTTATGCGAGTTTGTCATTATGAGAAATGGACATTTTGAGAAATTGACATTATGCAAATTTGACATTTTAAGAAGTTGTCATTGTGAGAAGTGGACAATTTACGTCCGGTTGTCATTTTGAGAAGTTGACATTATGAGCTGATACTGATGGAAACAGTGGCTTTTGTAAGTAAGTAAGTTCATTGAGATTTATGTTGAGGGTAAGCAATTAGAGCAGATTAGACCAGACTTTAGTGTCACTTATATTCAGCTGCAACCGGTTAGACTGGAAGCCGATCCCAACATAGTTGGGAAAAGGCTCGGCAGATGATGAGACCTGAGTGTCAATGGACAAGAGAAGCTTTTATTTAAGGTATGAGTAGGAACAAACTATTTGACAATAGGTCATGTCTAAGTAAAATATTATACAGTCAGCGAGGGAGTGGGGCTGATTGCCCGAGTGCCCCAGACGTCCGTTTAAGTATCGCCACAGGTGGAGACCATCTTAAGAGCGTTCATCGCGCGCGGGCTCGCAACGTCGCGTTTCTAGAGGTTTTTCGTAATTATTTTATTAAATTTAAATTAAAGGACAATTTCCTTTGACAAATACTTAGATCGTTAGTATTTATAAGTATGTATGCTATTTTTTGACAGTTATTTTGGTGTTTACCTACTCTTAGAAAATAACATATTATCAATTATTTTCTATTTTCCAAGAGTAAATACCAAAATAACTGACAAAAATTAGCATACATACTTATAAATACCAACGATCTAAGTATTTGTAAAAAGAAATTGTCCATTGATTTAAATTTAATAAAATAATCACGAAAAACCTCTAGAAATGTGACGTTGCCAGCCCGCGCGTGATGAACGCTTTTATTACCTACACTTTACAATAGGACGGTAATTATAAATCACCTCAAGACCTCCTTGTGTTTTAAACTATATATTGTAATTCAAGATTCCTTGTCTTTTAAAGTTATTTCAACCTTCTATACCTCTTGCAATTCCAGCCTCGAAATTTCGCAAATATTCAAATATGGAATCCAAGCAAGTATGAAATTAGCAGCAAAGAGATTCCTTTTAATCTTGCACCAAAGAGTAATATTCTCAAAGAAAACTGGCTATATTTGTTATAAATAAACCCAAAGGCTGTACCAGATACGTTTTCATTAGCCCTTAGCTCGTGTGTGTAGGTTCCTCGCACAGTGGGCGACATTCTTGGCATAACTTAAACTTTACTGTTCATTTTCTGTCGCCCACAATTCGTACACAACTGGATCCCGTTTTTCCAAGTTGTAATTCAGTTATGTAAATATGATATTGTAATAGTCTTGTCATGTCTTGTAGACCTTAGGACTTCAGAAGATCGTGGCGTGGGATTTACTGTGGGTGTGTCGGAGAAGAAGTTTAGTACCTTAGGAGCTCATAAGTCCTGAGGTATCGAACATCCACAGAGTCAAAACAAGCTTTTCTTTGAGTGGACCTCGCGCAGACGTCACGTAGATGGCCACAAAAGTGAAAGAACGTGGCACTTACTTTACTCATCTGCCTAGCCTTTTTTCAACTATGTTGGGGTCAGCTTCCAGTCTAACCGCATGCAGCTGAATACCAGTATTTTACATGGAGCGACTACCTATCTGACCGCCACAACCCTTACTAATGTATAATACGATACCCCTTGGTAAGACTTGTTGTCAGACTTTCGGGATTCTGACAACGACCCGTAACGACCGTCAAAGATCCACGGATGACAGCCGGGACCAACCGGGACCAACTCAACGTGCTTTCCGAGGCACGAAGGGGTCTTGATACTCGTATGTAAAGATGTTCACCCACCCACGGACCAACAGCGGCAAGCATAGCTGAACCTGATGGGTCGACCTGTGCGGCTGTTATTACTTAGCCACAAGCCCTCATATACATAGATATGAAATATCTATATCTATAATATTACATAATATAAAACAAACTGCAACTGCCTCGTCGGTCTAGTAGTCGCAAGCGCTACTGCTGAGCATGAGGTCTTGGGTTCGATTCCCAGGTCTGGCAAAGTGTTATTGGGTTTTTCTATATGGAAATTCTCAGTAGCAGCCCAGAGTCAGGATTTGTGCCCGGTAGATGGCAATAGGCTCGCCCCCTATTACATTGGACTTAAACATAACTGGCGAAATGTGGTTGTGCTATAGGTACCTACACCTCTGCCCAACCCTTCGGGGAAACAAGGCGTGATGTTATGTTATGTTATAAAACAAATTCGCTTTTCGTGCCTGACTGTGTGACCGCTGTTCTTCTGAATTACACAATGAATTTTGATGCGGTTATCACCTTCATTTACGGCCGAACTCAATAACTTATTTTCAGTAAAAGACAGATCGCTATTGATGGTAGACAGTATAATTCTATCTGTCCTTATGTCAGGCCAGTAAGGGTGCTTACACAGAGAAATAGGTTTCCGGTACAGGCGAGCCTGTGCGGGTCGGTACCGATCGGTATGGCTCGGTCCAGGTAGTCGGTACCGACAAGTATAAACCTGTTTCTTTATAAGTGAGCGCATAACATAACATGGGAATATTATACCTACACCGCAGTGGTGCAGCTACAATTATCATTAGAAGGAAGCCGAAGAAAAAATTGTTCAGTTCTCATAAACTCGGAAAAAAATAGGTTTTTAATCTTATGATGTATGAAACTGATATTAACTATAATTATGTAATGTGATGTGATACACAGTTACATACATAGGTTTACCATATTATTTGACATTAGTAGACATTAAGAAGAGCGGTTGTTCCGAAGGGAAGCCGATAGGAATCGGGTTGTATGAAAGCTACACCCCTGCTGCACCGATCGGTACCGACCCGTACGGGTTTATCTGCACCGGAAACCTGTTTCTTTATGTAAGCACCCTAAGATTTCATAATCTCTTATAGATTATTGGGACGTTAAAACCATAGATAGATAGGTTTTTCTATCTCCAGGATGCTATCATAAAACAGATGATAGATAGGTTATTGGGTTCGACCGTTAGAGAATTTGTTCCAGAAGTATGTGCATTAACATTTAATTTAGTTATAGCATTGAAATCTCGATGTTTTGACACGTAGCCATATTACCACCATAGCCATAAATATTAGCCATAGTAGACTGCACCTGTTCGATGTAAGGTCGGGTCGGATTGACTGTGTGTGCGGGCTCTCTTCCTATTACATGGGATGGTACTTATAATGTACTAGCTGTGCCCGCGACTTCATTCGCGTGGATGTCGGAAAACCACTTCCCTATTTGAATCGGATTTTGTTCGCAATTTCATGGGTTTTAATTTTATTGCGCGGAACCCTAATTCTTTTTCTAAAATAAAAGTCGCCTATGTTACTCCTTATAACATCAGATATCTGCCAGTGGAAGTCTTGTCAAAATCGGTCCGGCCGTTTCGGAGATTAGCCGGAACAAACAAACAGACAGACATCCAAACATTTTAAACATTGATTTTTTGTTATAAACAGGTACTGTATATATGCAGGTTGTAAAAACCATGAGCAGTGGTGGCCCAGCGGTAACGGCCGCGAATTAGGAGTTGTAGGTTGTGGGTTCGAACCCAAGCAGGCGCTTTACTTTGTGACATGATCACTACTCTCAAAACGGCGAAGGAAAACATCGTGAGGAAACCGGTATTTACTAGAACCAAAAATTCAAAGACATGTGACATCTACCAACCCACACTGTGCCCGTGTGGTGGATAACGGGCCAGTCCCTCTCATAGAAAGAGGAAGCCTATGTCCCAGCAGTGGGAACATTATAGGCTGATGACGATTATGAAAAAGCTATTATTTTGACATTACAAACAGACTCTTCAATTTTATTTATTTGTATGGATTGTATTTATTCTACTTTCCTATACTGGCGTAATGAAATGTTAACTATTTAAAAAACCGGCCAAGTGCGTGTCGGACCACGCACAATGAAGGGTTCCGTAGTTGAGATGATTTTATCCCAAGAACAAACTTAATATTGTTATTGAAAAACATATATTCCAACTGCAAATGTAAGTTGGTCGACTATTACGCGTTATCGTGTAAAGCCTACTTAGCTGTGATAGTTTACCTTTTAATTTTGTTGTATATACTACTACCATGAATTTTTTCACATATCCAAAACTAGCCGTTTAGCTGGCGGGACACACACACACACTTGACTCTAACAAAAGTAAGCACTTTAAAACTTAATATTTCAGAAATGGATTCCTTATTCGAATAATTGTTTTCACAAACCCGCAATATTTTTAAAACACCTATCTAACAACACCACACACCATGGGGCAGACGAGAAAAAAAAACATCCCCACTTTACGTGTACAAGAGGTACCCTAAATAAAATTGTTTTTCATGATTTTATTCTACCACTTTATCGACGTGATTAATATGTATATCCATGCCAAATTAAAGCTTTCTAGTACTAAGAGTCTCTGAGCTAAGCTGCGGACGGACGGACATGGCGAAACTATTGGGCTCCTTGTTGACCGTAGTCAACAAGAAACCCTTATAGATTCGTTTTCCTTGTAGTTTCGTTTGGTTCGTTTCGGGTTCCGTAGAACCCTAAAAACAAAAAACCCAACTGCAAAAACATAACTGAAAAGAGAAAGCATTATAATTTATAATGCTTGTTTTTCTCTTTTCAAATAGGTAAGTGTTTTCGCAGTCGGGTTTTTGTTTTTTAAATAATTTATTTTATTTCAAGCTTTTTAGTTTTATTAATTTATAATATTTGGAATTGACTCATCATTCATCAGCCTTTATTTGAAACCAATATTGTTGTAATTTATTTTTTTTAAACTTTCACTCCCGTTTTTGCATTTCCAGATGCATTTTATAAATAATATATAGCATATATTACTCCCACGATTAAGACGAATCTAACGACACCTCATATGTTAAGGTGAAAGCTCCAGGGTAGCCCGCGAAATTCAAATTTTCTTACGTTTTTTGCAATTTGCAGGGCAGTATTAGGTTGTATGTTGATTAAAATATCATTCGCGACCATAACAAATATGTATTTACAGATTTGTAATCATTAACGTCATCAATACAACTCTCTAAGACCAAGTAATTCTATTGAATGACTATTTCATGAAATATTAACACATTTCAGGATTATACAACTTAAGGAATTGTATTACTGATTCTAATGATTATAATTCTATAAATACATATTTGTTATGCTCGCGAATTATACGTTAATTAACATACACCCAGACACTGAGCTGCAAATTGCAAAAATCGTAAGAAAATTTGAATTTCGCGGGCTACCTTGGCGCTTCCCCCTTAAAATCCATCAAGCCGTTTATACTACAGACCGTACCAAAGAAATAGACATAATATGTACATAGTTACACACATACTTACCTACATACATACCTACTCTCGAAAAACTTTACCCTCCTTCTTAGGGCAGTCGGGTAAAAAGGGGCAAACAGTAAACTTACATCCGCGCAACATCTACATCTCGTACTGTATACAAACAATGACTAATAAAGTTTCACATTGTGATGTTAATTTTATGAAGTTTATGAAGTTTATTCTCAGCCCGTTTTCCGCACACACTAAGGACGCGAGTAGGCGTTTAATATTGGTGCTAGTCATGGTCAAAGGAAAGTAATAAAATATGCCGTGTATGTAATATACCGTAACACCGTGCCGTAAAGATGGCTGATCGATCGATGGCCGAAATTTTAATGATCGTCTAACCTTGGCTGTGGTTCTATTTCGATTCATAGGAACCTGTATTGTACCTACTACTTTAATATTCCAATCACAGAAAAATCGAAACAGTTTCCATAATCCATTAGGTATTAGGTATAGACTGTCTACTCTATGGCCTGACAGCTAAAAGGTTGACCTTGAGGTCGGACCCCGAATGGGTTCACAAACTAACATTATTAACAATTCAAATATTTATTTGGCTTAGTAGATGTAGGCAAAGAACACCTTTAGATAAAGGATCAAGGGTGCGTCTCATATCATATAAAGTTATTTGGTATATTTTCATTTCAATAACGTTCACAAGATATAATAAACTGTTGATATAATTTCTTTAGATATAACATTTTTAAGCTCTAAAACTTATTTCGTATAACGTTATTGGATACTCGTATAACGTTTATTTAATCGAAAATCTAAAATATATATTGATACTATGGTTCCCCGATTCAGAGCAATCCGACTCGGGTAGGTTAGTTTAGAAGGCTAAGGCGGGAGCGGAGCGGAGCCCCGTTGTTTTTATTTTAGTGGTTTGTGGTTATTGGTTTTTTTTTCGGGTTAGGTTCGGAATAAAAGGATTATTCCGAACCTGACCCGAAAATCCTAACCATAGACGGTCGACGTTACGGGCACCCCGAGGTTCGGTTTGGTTAGGTTCCTTATGTTTGCATGCTTATAATTAGACAATGTTATAAAGTCAAAGTCATTTATTTTTGCAGAAAACACTGTTACAATGGTGTTATAGAAATTTACAGGTTTCAAGTGATTCTACCGTAAGGCATGCAAAATGTATAGAATCATAGAATTAAAGAATAAACAAAATTATAAAATTAAATCAACAAATAAATAAAAAAAAAACAATCATAAAATAATATAAGATATTAGTGCAATGTCATACAAGTTAATTATTTATTTAGTAATAGTAATATTTAGATTATTTCAATGTCATTCCTAGAATTATTACAATATTTAGAGATTTATTTGATGTCACTGTGACAACTGTGACTGTGTATAATGTGTATATCTGAAATGTTGCTTTGTGTTTTTTTTTTAATTTAAGATAGGTTTGCTCTTGACTCTAGTCTAGGTATTGAATGCATGAATAAGTACCAGAAAAGTGATACGGGATTTCCAAGATCCTTTTAATTATTACAGTTCGGATGAATTTAGACGACGCTACAGATTTTCCAAAGATGTTGTACTTTTTATACTCTTGCCACTGATAAATGAAGATCTGGAGAAATTAACTGCAAGAGGTCTTCCAGTACCACCTATTTATCAGTTGCTAGTGGCCTTAAGGTTTTATTCTTCTGGCAGTTTCCAGGTACTTACCCTATTTACTTAATTCATTTAAAATAACTGGTACTTTTGAAACCTAGCATTAGAATGTGTAGGCCTTATATATGAAAGGGCTGAACTTTGATATCTAGTACAATAAGTATTACCTATAAGTACAATATTTTGTTTACAGATGATTACAGGAGACCTTATAAGTGAGAGTCAACCAACTGTTTCAAGAATAGTGAATAGGGTGTGTCATCTGTTTTGTTTGAAAATACGGCAATTTATCAAATTTCCAAACAACCTAGAAAGGATTAAAGAAGACTTTTACACAGTAGTCCGTTTTCCTGGAATAGTAGGAGCTGTCGAGGGTACCCACATCCCAATTCAAAATCCTGGCGGATCGTATGCTGAAGTGTTCAGGAATCGAAAAAAAATATTTTCTATTAATACTCAGATTATGTGTGGACCTGATCTACAGATTTATGATATTGTTGCCGATAGACCTAGATCTGTACATGACAGCAGAATATTCCAAGCTTCTGTTCTTAAGGTGAAAGCGACAGGGTAGCCCGCGAAATTCAAATTTTCTTACGTTTTTTGCAATTTGCAGATCAGTATTAGGTTGTATGTTCATTGAAATATGATTCGCGACCGTAACAAATATGAGTTTACAGAACTATAATTATTTAAGTCATCAATACAACTATCTAAGACCAAGTAAGTCTATTGAATGACTATTTCATGAAATATTAACATTTCAGGATTATACTAACTTAAGGAATTGTATTACTAATTCTAATATTATAATTCTGTAAATACATATTTGTTACGGTCGCGTATCATACTTTGATCAATATACACCCAGACACCGAAATGCAAATCGCAAAAATCGTAAGAAAATTTGAATTTTGCGGGCTATCTTAGCACTTCCCCTTAAGAGAAAAGTGGAACAAGGTGTAATAGACCGTTCTTGTGGTGGTTCTTTTAGGGGATAGTGGGTATGGCTGTCATAGGTATTTATTGACACCAGTAGCACGACCGGAGAACAGTTCCGAATAAAACTATAATAAGGCACACATCAAAACCTGACACACTGTGGAAAGGACCATAGGTGTCTGGAAGAGGATGTTCCCTTGCCTATCTACAGTCCTACCAACTAATCTGTGAACTGAAAGAGGACGGCACCGTCGATTCGGTGTTGCTAATTAATATAAGGTGCCCAAAATTGAGTAAGTTTTCAAGACGGAAATTTCACATTAGACATAATCGTTTAATAAGAATTACAGTTTTTACAAATTAAAAACAATGATACCTATATAAAAATAATAAAATAAATAAAAAGAATTTGATAATTTACAGTTACGTAGGTCTAACAGTTTAGTCTCTCAGCAATAAACAATGGCTTTATCTAAAAAAATAAAAAATAATCCAATGAAGTGGAAATTCAGCAAATAAAATGTTCCACGGGGGGGGATACAACTTTCATTTAATGCGAAGTTAAGTAGGTACCTAACTTGCAAGAGTGCAAGAGGTACCTGGATGTCTAGCATTTAGTTATGACCGTACCTAACCTCTAACACCAGATTTGACTAATTATAATTAGCAGTGGTACCTAGTGGTAGTGTAATGTAATAAAAAAAAAACAAATTGCTTTACAATGATTTATTGAAAACCAGGTTTACAGTAATTGTGATCTTTAGATGAACCTGCATCCACAACTTCATCCTGGTTGTGAGGCCATACTCCGCTTATTTCCGTACCACTATCATCATTATCACTATCGCTTTCGGTTTCAGTGTCACTAACCACTTCTATAATAAAAGGTTTATCTAAATACAAATCATGTTTTAAGTAGGTATTTTCATTCTAACCTGCGAACGTGTTTACAATGCTGTGCCCACTCATGAACATCAATCATCCCCTAAGGGGTGAAAATAGGGGATGAAAGTTTGTAAGGAAAAAAATGGTATTAAGTAAGCCTTTTGTTTAGAAATTACGAATGACGATGATGTGTTTGGCGTTTTTGGAAAATCATCGTCTAGGGGGCTTAAAATCCTTACTAAATCATGATCGCTCAGCCCGACTTTCGCCATCGCAAAAAACACTTTAGTAATTCAGAGAACAATAACTTTACTAAGTTCCGTACCTGTAATAATTTAGGTAACTTATATTTTATTCGAAATTTCCATGGGATAGGGAATAAAGAGGATTTATATTTTCACTTCAGTTGCCTTCAAGTTTGGCATGCAAGTAGGTAATTTTCCGTTCTGTTATATATTCCATTAATATTTTTAGGTTTTAGGATTTTGTATCCTCCAGCAATCATATTTCAATTCGCGCGCCGCTCCTCGGATACTATATAAGCAGTGCGAGCAGACATTGTTTACCTGGATAGGGTACTTTTAATCCCGGTAGTACGTTCCCGTGGGATATTTTCCGACATCCACGCGGACGAAGCCACATGCAAAACCTTCATTTTTGATTTTATCCATCAAAGAAACTCCAAGCATAGCCCGCTCCATAGTGCGCTGAGCGACCTTGAATTTGTGGACCTGCCCAACTGTCAGTATCCACGTTTGAGCACCGTATGTCATAATGGGCAGGACGCACTGATTGAAGACTTAGTCTTCAAACATTATTGCGGGATAGGTGACGAGAAGAATTGACGAAGTTTTCAAAACGCCGTCCCACCCAACTGGATCCTTCTGTCGGCTTCTTTACGTATCAATAAAAAAAGTAAAATTGTTATATTAATAGCTAGTTGATCGCTGACTGTTCACACTGCCGGCGACTTGCGGGATGTTCGAAAGAGTTACCGTGGCCCCGGCACAGGCAACAGAAGCAACACGGGTGGGTTTTAGTCAGTAAAAGTCTGACACGCCCTCCCGCTCCGCCCAGAGCGGGAAAAGTCATTTGATGATTTCCCATCAAAAAAAAAAAAAAACTGCCGGCGACAGCTCTCCTTCCCTATTGTACGTATCTTGAGCGAGAAAATAGTCGATAGCTAGTCGCTTCCTGAACAAACATTGCACCCCTTTTATTAACGAGCATTGAACGTCGAACAAGCAATGAAGACGTTCATTTTATTCCTTCGCGTGTTGAGGACCCATGCACTTCATTTGCCACCATTAGGGGTATTAAATGCATAAATAAGCTAAGATTAGATTTCTATTAGGAGTTTATGTTATTTGATTTTACATGGCGGTCAGATTTAATGTTTTGAAGCATATTTTTATAAACCATTTACATAGCTACGAAAGGGAGGGGCTCGTGGCTAAGCCACAGCCAGCCGCACAGGGCGATCGATCAGGTTAAGGTATGCGACACGGTTGGTCCGTGGAAGGGTGACCATCTTTACATATCAAGACCCGTCCGTGCCTCAAATAGCACGTTAAGCTGTTGGCCCAGGCTGTCATTCGTTCGTAGGCCCCCTCCTGTGGAACATCGGGTACGACTGGTGCTGAGGGGTGAACTCCAGCCGGGCGTGGACCTGACGTGCTATGCGGACGACACGCTGGTCACGGCCCGGGGGAGTTCGCACAGGGAGGCAGCGTTGCTTGCGACGGCTGCGGTCTCACAGGTGGTGGGCCGCATACGGCGCCTCGACCTGGACGTGACCCTCAACAAGTCGGAGGCCATGGTGTTCCATGGTCCCCGGCGGGCGCCGCCGCCCGGATCACACATAGTGGTCGGGGGGGTCCGGATCGCTGTCGAGTCTACCATGAAGTACCTGGGATTGGTGCTCGACAGCCGGTGGGACTTCGGACCCCACTTCCGGCGGCTGGTGCCCAAGTTGATGGGCGCGGCTGGGGCGCTGTCAACGCTGCTTCCCAATCTGGTGGGCCCGAGCGCCGCCTGTAGGCGACTCTACGTGGGGATCGTGCGATCGATGGCCCTGTACGGGGCCCCGATCTGGGCGGCTGACCTGACGGCCGGTAGCATTGCTGTTCTGCGGAGGCCACAGAGAGCGATGGCCGTCAGAGTCATCAGGGGGTATCGCACGATCTCCTACGAGGCGGCTTGTGCACTGGCCGGATCCCCGCCCTGGGACCTGGAGGCGAAATTACTCGCGTCATTGTATCGGTGGCGCGAGGAAATGCAGGCGCGAGGTGAGCGACCGATGCAGCGACTAATGGAGCAGCGTCGGTTGCTGCTTCGCGAGGTCCTGGTGGCGGAATGGCGGGACAGGCTCTCACGCCCTACCGCCGGCCTCGGCACCATCGAGGCGGTTCGGCCGGTGCTCGACCTTTGGCTCGGAAGGAGGCACGGCTCCTTGTCGTTTCGGGTGACGCAGGTGCTCTCGGGGCATGGTTGCTTCGGGAAGTACCTGTGTCGCATAACCAGGGAGCCAGACGCCCGGTGTCACCACTGCGTCGACTGTCGGGAGGACACGGCGCGGCATACGCTGGCAGAGTGTGCTGCTTGGGAGGAGCCGCGCCGTGCCCTCATCTCTAGAGTAGGCAGTGACCTGTCGCTGCCGGCTGTCGTTAATTCGATGGTCGGCAGCGAGGAGTCCTGGGACGCGGTGGTTTCCTTCTGCGAGACAGTCATCTCGCAGAAGGAGGCTGCGGAACGGGAGAGGGAGATCTCATCCTCTCACCCAGCCCGCAGCAGGTGCACTGGGCGTCAGCGGAGGGCGGACAACGCCCTCTTCCAGCCCCCCTAAATGGGTCCAGGGGCGACGGACTCGGGGACGTCCGTCGCCCCCGCTACATCGGACCTGAGGTGACGGCGCGTAGTGTTCCACGCGCGCCCCTCTTAGACGTCGCGGGGGGAGTCAAACACCTCACTCCCCCCCTCGCTCGACACGAGGAGAGGCCTGCCGTGGCGGGCCGGCACCAGCCGGGGGTTGCGGAAGGATCGCAAGTTCCCGCGACCCTCGGCGTAGGTGTGAGATGGAACACCGGGGTGGTTTTTAGTCAGTAAGAGTCTGACAGACCCCTCCGCCCGCCCCAGGGCGGAGGACATCCATGAGGATTTTCCACCCTGAAACAAAAAAAAAAAAAAAGGCTGTCATTCGTAGATCTTCGACAGTCGTTACGGGTCGTCAGAAGCCCAAAAGTCTGATAACCAGTCTTACCAAGGGGTATCGTATTACCCAGTAACTGGGTTGTGGAGGTCAGATAGGCAGTCACTCCATGTAAAATACTGCTATTCAGCTGCATCCGGTTAGACTGAAAGCTGACCCCAACATAGTTGGGAAAAGGCTAGGCAGATGATGACAGAGCTACGAGAGAGAGGGGATGTCCGTATTAGACACCCCGGGGGCCTGCAATGGCCCGGCTTCCCCCACTAAATTATTCTTAAAATATGCTACGATTTTTATTCTCCCACAAATTAGATGTTTGTGTAATATCAGGAGCGTCAAAGCTAAGACTTTTTTATATTTTTTTCATTAAAATAAAAGAGAAACATAAATAAGTCTGCACAAGGGTTATCATGTGAATCAACATGTCATGTTCATGTTTCCATGCCCAACTCATTTATTTAATGTAATGCTACGACTACTGATGCGTTTCCAGATTCTGCTAACACTTTATAGCTGTTTCATGGTTTTTAAATTAGAATAGTCTGGTAAAAGTTTAATTTTTTTGGCTTACTTTCGTAATAAAGCGGTCATTGGGATGCCCACGGTTATAAATTTCCTTTGGGCTGATTAAATGATCATGTATTAGACTAATATTTAATTTCCATTTGACTGTCACACAGAGTCACTGGCTCCTGAAATACAGGTAAATAGATACACTTACTTAACTTTGTAGTCAGGGTTTCATATTTTTTCAGTAACCTGTGTTGATGCATTGATTGTATGTTAATCTGTGTCTGTACCTACTGATACTGGATGTTAAGTAAATTTGTTACTAACCCTATGGACTTGGTCTGAAAATAAAAGTGTTCTATTCTATGCCAATAAAGAATGTATTAATTATTAATTTTCGCTTTAAGGCATCTTATTCTACTTAATAATTAAATACCACGCTTGGTATCCTATTGGCATTTAATTCTACTAACTTTACTTAAGGGTCGGTACTAGGAAATCGTGTTATGGATTTTGGATAAGTTTTATACATACAGAAAACATAAAGTAGTAGCCACGAAAAAAATAACGCCTGGGTCAAGAGTTTCACTAGTCAGTGAAAAAATCGGATTGAGGATAAACTTTGTAGATGATATCTTTAAAACTAAATTGTTCCAATTTCTTATGGAAGTGTTATTACTCTGTAGATGAATTTTCATCGACTAGAACTTTTTAAATGTTTCATGTCCGCTTGAAGATAATTTATTGTTGTTGATTGTCTTGTGTCTGTCATGCATGACTCACAGTAATAATACAATTTATATTTAATCTGAAATGGAATTAGAATTTTAGAGTCATATTTTCATTATGTTATTTTATAATTTGTATGCCCAAGTGGCTGATCATGGAATGAACATTATTAGTATGTAATTATGTAATGAACACCTGCATGTAACCCATGTATCACAAATAAACGATTTGATTGATTGATTGATGATTATTAAAAAAAAATGAATATCACTAAAAACGTACAAAAAGCACTGCTATATTTTGATGAATTTGGCGTAAATAAGAAGTCTATAAAATGTTAAGTTTCGGTCCCTTAAACGCACACTTGATATCCTACAGGCAATGCATTTTGTTTTGTTTTGTATGTATAAATTCATTCATGTCATACATTTTTTTATGGTAAATACGGCACACCTTATTTTCAATACCTGACCTGTTACTGCTTGTTATACGTAAATTATTACGATGTGATAGTGCAGGATGATTTTATTGAAGCCACAGACTCTCACTTGTAGCCAATTAGACAACAAAAGCAAATCTATCTGAAAAGATGTTCTATTCAACTCATACCTATCTCACTAAACGAACGAACAAAGGGAACTAAAGGATAATACCCATCTATGTTCATAACCTCATACAAACGTCGGTTAGATTCCTCTCACATGGTGTCGGGTCCTCGAACTTATGTTATAATTCAATCTCTGAAGGTTCAAGTAATTGGAATCACCCTCTGTAATGGTGATGAGTGTTCGGGTAAGATCGGGTCTTGTCGGGTCGTGAGGGCTTGATGGGTTTTTCTTCGTGCTTTGAATACGTTCTTTTTTGTGTTTTTGATAATGAATTGCACCTTGTGCGAGGAACATGTGTTTGTTAGAGCGTTTCTCCACCGCAGCCGTCACCGGGACGAAAAACAAGATTATTCGAACCGAACAACGTGACATCCCGGGCCGAGTTATTGCAGTCGCGCCGAACTACTCGAAACTTCGGCGGCCGGGATGACTGTATTCGGGTGACTGACGTGCGGTGAACACGCGGCCTTAGTAAACGTATGTGTTGCTACTTCGTCGTCTCGTTCTCGGGGATAGCTGCGGTGAACAAACGCACTTATTTGTGTATTTGTATCATCGATCAATTAATAATTAATTCAATTAATTTAATTAATTTTAATTCAAGCGTAGATGTTCGAAAGTGTTATTTTGTAGGTACTTTGTACCTTTGTGTTGTAGTGACTCTGCAAAAATGTAGGTAAGTACTCTTTTTTGGGTGACCAAAAGACTTAGCGTTTCAAAGAAGAATGGTATTAGGCACTAGTTTCCAAGTTTCTGTTGAAATTACTACTATTAGTGTTCGATGTCTGCATCAGAATTCAGAATTAAAGGAGGTGACGATACCGACTTTTGATTTTTGACTTCGGCTGTGTTCAGGCGTCCCTTGAATTCCATATAGCTATAACGATTTAAATTCTAATATTTTTCTTTTCTTTTCAGGTAAGTGAGGTCTACCATCATTTGCGGTAAGGAGCGAGTACTGGGAGCTCGAAAGGTAGCTGAAACTCGATAGTACATTAGAAAAGAGTCTAACCCTAAATTGTGGCTGGACATTAGACCGTCGTAGATTGTGGTAGTGGTCAGTGAGTTAGGAGCTGTTGTGGTAAGTAACGTAAACCTATAACTATAAACTAGCTATGCCCCGCGACTTCGTTCGATCGTTCGAGTCGTAAGATACACAATATACTAAAATAACAGCCATATTTTAATAAAACTCCCTCGTCCCCCGACCCGCCGCGTGGCATCGCCCGCCCGCGCTATTACCTACGTCGTTTTGCTTAGCGTTCTTTCTGACTTTTTTTTGCTCGGTTCCTAAGGGTTGTTACGTGAAGTAGTTAAATAGCCTATAATCGTCATCGAGAATTGGGCTACCAAATGCAAAAAGAATTTTTCAAATACGACTTTTTGTTTACAATTTCATGGATTTTTTATTGCGCAGAACCCTAATTATTTTTCTAAAATAAAAGTAGCCTTAGTTATTTCCCGTGACATGAGCTATCTGCCAGTAAAAGTCTCGTCAAAATCGGTCGAGCCACTTCGGAGATTTGCCGGAACAATCAGACAGACAGACAGACAAAAATTTTAAATATTGCTTTTTTGTTATAAGTACCGTATATACATATATTACGTTAATATGCATTTAGTAAAAAGTTGTTATTTTGACATTTCAAACAGCCACACTTCAATTTTATTTATTTGTATGTATAGATGTGGTACATTCACCAACAGAATATGCTAAAACCGAGAAAAAAACTGTACAATAGTGTCATCATTTTTGGTCGGCTACTTAAAATGAAAGCAACCAGCCAAATCATTAATTTTCTAATGATCTAACGAACTCTATTATTTAGCTAAGTATTTTCGCTAATCAGATAACAGAGGGGCAATTCCCGTAATTTTAAGAACGTTCACAGTCTCATTTGTCATTCTTCCCCTACATTTTTGACAACTGTTTGACATTTGACTGTCGCTGAGATGAGATTGCGACTAGATTTTGAACGTTTTTAATTACGGGAATTGGGTTTCTGATTAGCGAAAATACATAACACACACACAACATCGACATTTTGTGACGAAGAGTTATATACGATAACGTTTTCAACTCTCCGTCACAAAATGTCTAAGGCAAAAAAAAAATATACAGGGTTATTTTTAATTGGCCAGCTAAAATCCGCAGACGCGATGGGTATCGATTGCTAAACGTAATAAAACAAAAAAAAAAAATTAAGTTGATGACTTTTTTTGTAGAGTCATCGACCGCAGTTTATTGTAGTCACTTGAAATATCAGTTTAAAAAAATCAATTTTTTTTGTGTAAACTTCACAGACGTGATGGGTATCAATATCTAAACACGACAAAATATAAGACAACAGTTTTTCTCAACTCATACTTCAAGTAACAATACTAACAGCGGCCGTTGACCCCCCAAGAAAAACATCAAATCTTTTTATTTTGTATTTCATCGTGTTAAGATATCGATACCCATGCGTCTGCGGAGTTTAGCTAGCCAATTAAAAATAGCCCTGTATATAAATTCCTGTAAAGGTTACCGATACTACATTAGGTATTTTGCGAGGCGTTTAGGATCGCATCCGTACAGGACCTAATTGAGACGAAGCTTCTATGGTGCACTATATTTTGGACGAGCTGAGATTCTTTTGTAACCGACTGTACCTACTTAGTATTGAGTTTTAGAAACTAAGAACTGAAGAAGAAAGACATTACAATTTATAGTCGGTACATTAAAAAGTTGAAAGCTAGAGAGCTTTCAAAGAGTTTATCGACTCTAAACCCACATTTATTTTGAATGCGGTTGTAATCGTGCAATAATATTATATGAAACTATTTGATACTACTTTTGAATTCTTTATTAAGTACATATATTATAATGTGAATTAAGTTCCCCGATGGCCTATACACAACGAGGGAAGTTAAAACATTTTAATTTTTCCATGAAGCAGCAGGTTACAGTAGTAGTAGTACATTTTAGGTAAAAATAAAGTTGTTACGTAAAGAATCCCACTAATCATTCCGTAATTACGATTTAATTTTCTTAATATTTTCTTATTTTTTTTCTATCTGTATATCTATACAAATAAATAAAATTAAAGGGTCTGTTTGTAATGTCAAAATAACAGCTTTTTACTAAATGTTTATGAAAGCATATAAGTACATACGGTACTTATAAAAAAAAACCACAATTTTTAAAATTTTTGTCTGTCTGTCTATTTGTTCGGGCTAATCTCCGAAACGGTTGCACCGATTTTGGCGGGACTTTCACTTGCAGATAGCTGATGATATAAGGAGTAACTAAGGCTACTTTTACTTTAGAAAAAGAATTAGGGTCCACGCGGGCGAAGCCGCTGGCAGTAGCTAGTCTAACATAATAATATTATTATATCATATTATGGCATTTGGTACACTTGAACTTTATGGAAGTATGATTGATAAAGAGTAGATAACTTTCATAACCGCCACACATAAAATCTTAAGAGCCTTTACGACGTACGGCATTTCATACAAACTTTCAAGTCCTTGTTTTCCGAAATGAATGAACTGATTTTAATGAAACTTCATACGCATAAGCAGGACACATAAGTCTAAAAAGTTAGTTAAGAACATTTTCGAAATGTGCCGGATTAACCGTATGTCATACGGTTAATCCGGCTTTTGCAGTTAATTCAAGAGCCAAGGCTGACGGCCCACTGAGCCACACAAACATTGTTCACTGAAGCTACACAGAACACATTGAAACTGACACTCGAAAGCACTCATGTATGTTAGACTCACTATTATTTCAATTAAGGAAGGAATTTTATAGAGCAGCCGTGCTAATTGACTGAAACTAAGACTAAAGCCAAGCGCACATTACAGCCGCAACGGGCCGCAGCGCAACGCATTTTCATACAAAAAAGTGCAGTACGGCCCGCGTGTATTAGTGTGCGTCGCGTTGGTTCTTAGAATAGTGTACTTCTAAAAATAGTGTTAAGTACAGCTAAATTCGATCGATTTTAAATTTTCCATAGAAACACAGATTTCCAATTAACTTTTTTTAAATCAGACATTTCAAAAATGTGCTAAACTAACTTTTTAGACCTATGTATCCTGCTTATGCGTATGAATTAATTAAAATCGCTGCTTTCTATTCGAAAAACAAGGACTTAAAAGTTTGTATGAAATGCCGTACGTCGTAAACGCTTTTAAGAAGGAGGTTTAAACCATGGAGCCATTTTTAAAAGTCGAACTCTATTTTGACAGCGTTATAGCTCTAATTACAAAAACTGACGTCAAACCCGAGTCCTATGTTGTCAATTTTGTATTAGGTACTAATATGATACCCGGCTCGAAGGTTTAGGTTTGGATTAAAGTTAGAACTCACGATAAAACATAAGAAAACAGCTATTCTCAACTTATACTTCAAGTAATAACACTAAGATCGGTCGTTGACCTCCCAAAAAAAACATAACATCTTTTTATTTATTATTTTACTAGCAACGCCCCGCGGTTTCACCCGCATAAGTCTCGATCCCGTGGGGATATCGGGATAAAAAGTATCCTATATGTTAATCCAGGTTGTAAACTATCTGTGTGCCAAATTTAATTCAAATCCGTTCAGTAGTTTTTGCGTGAAAGAGTAACAAACATCCATCCATCCATCCATCCTCACAAACTTTCGCGTTTATAAGTAGAATAGTAGGAAGGATTATCGTGTTTAGATACCGATACACATCGCGTCTGCGGAGTTTAGCTAGCCAATTTAAAATAACCCTGTATAGGTATTTTGATGCCCAGCTGTGTCGAATTGTCCTCGGACAGGTGTGTAGCACGCCTAAGTAAACGAAATAACCTCCTTCTTTAGGAAGTCGGTTATATGTAAATACACAGGAAGTCATGATTTTGTAGTGATTGTCATTACGTATAATAATCGCTCGTAAGGTATTCGTGGAGTGGAAATAGCAAGTAGTATCGACGCGCAGCTGCCAACGATCACGATATAATTAGACATTTAATAGCGCTTTTTTACGCACAATACGTGTAATGTGTCGCTGGTGGCACTCCCTAATGAATAACATAACATCACGCTTGTGTTACCCGAACGGGTAGGCAAAGTAATGCTACCCCATTTCGCTAGGTCTGTATCATGTCACATTGGGCAAGCCTATTGCCATTATTGTATTAGCACTTAGACCTGCCATCAAACCCAGGACTCCATGCTCAGCTGTCACGTTAGCGACACTAGAATATCGAGGCAGTCAAAGTTTCTAATTTAAATTTAATAAAGTTAAATTTAATAGTTTAAAAACCCGCGACACAAACAAAATTCTTTAAAAAGTGATAAAATTAGACGTCCCCCGATGAGATGACGCGCGAAGCTAGGATCAAAATATTACCTACAACTTATATAGGGTGACTGGTAATTAGTGACCGATACTTAACCACATGATTTTACACATGATAATAAGCAACTTTTACTATGGCACCAATCCTGAAATCGCGAAAAAAAAATCAGCTCTTCCTTACATTTATGTTCGCATAACTCGTCAAAATGTAGGGACCAGCTGATTTTTATTTTCGCGATTTCAGGATTGGTGCCATAGTAAAAGTTGCTTGTTATCATGTGTAAAATCATGTGGTTAAGTATCGGTCACTAATTACCAGTCATCCTATATAAACATTAAAATTAAATGGTCAATACATTTTATTTTATTACTTTTTATAGGAGTTTTTATGTCGGGAGTTTTTAAATTTTTTAAATTTAACTTTTATTTCCTGCTTTTTAAACTTTATATACTTAGTAGCTGGGGTACCCGGCTTCGCTCAAGGAGTTGTTCCAGAATATTCCACAATATTCGAGAATGTTGTGGAATGCTCTCGAAAACTCTCGAATGTTCTGGACTGTTCTAGAAATTTCTAGAGGGCGAAACTTCCAGCCCTTATATCTTCAAAAGCATACTCTTCACGAAAAAACGGGAACTTCAGTGGTACGGGAGTTTTAGCGGCACGCACATTGTACACTTTCTTTTATAATATGTTGTACGAATTTTTTCCACAGTAATGTTAGTTACTAATTTACCCTCATTTCTTTTTGCTACTTCATCATCAGATCCTTATTACCATTTATCTATAACCTATTCATTGAGACCCTTCCAATGAGCCCAAACACGATACGTTGGTCAGGGAGTTGGGTATCCTGCAAATTCTAGGTAATGCTGCAGCATCAGTTCAAAGTTACTATCATCATCATCATTCATTATATTATTATTATTTGTCTTCAGTTGATTTTCTCGGCTTAGCCGGGTAGAACTGATGGCACGGGCCTAAGCCAAGTGTTCATCAGTGGGGTTAAGTGTGGGAGTAATATTGGATACTGCTTGGTTCTCCGCAGTAGACTGTATAGTAACAGAAACTATATTTGAGGGGGAGTAATGGTGCAAGTTGTCCGACTCACACTGTAGGAATTTTCTTACTAGCCTGCATGTATTGAGAATCACTGCCTTCTGCAGCAGGTGGTAGGTGTTAGGTGGTAGGTTGAGGGACCTAAGGGACTGATGAAGCTATTTGGGTATTACTCCTGTTGCAGATAGCACTATAGGGACTATTGTGACTCTTTGGAGATGCCAAAGTCGGGTTATTTCGTCTTTTAATTCGGTGTATTTGGATAGTTTTTCGGCTATTGTAGTTTGTAAGTTATGTGTATTTGGCACGGCGATGTCTATTAGAAACCCAGTTTTATTTACTTTGTTAATTAATGTGATGTCTGGTCTATTAAAGTGAATTGTGCGGTCTGTGAGTATGGCTCGATCGAAGTACAATTTTGTTGTAGAGTTCTCCAATACCGTTTCAGGGTTGTATTTATAGTATGGTCCTACGGTGTCTATGAGTTTGTATTGATGTGCTAACTTCTGGTGTATGACGTTGGCTACTTGGTCGTGTCGATGTTTATAATCTGTCTGGGCTATTGATTTGCAGGCGCCGGTGATATGTTGGATTGTCTCTGGAGAACTATTACATTTTCTACAATTGTCGGTTGCTAAATTCTTTACAATATATTTTCTGTAGTTTTTGGTCTCAATAACTTGGTCTTGTATTGCAAGCATGAACCCTTCAGTCTCCGGAAATAGTTCGCCTCGATTCAACCACGCGTTCGACGCATCTTTGTCGACATTTAATTGGCATAAATCTTGGCGATGTCTCCCGTGTAGAGACTTCTGGGTCCACTCTTGACATTTCGTTCTGTCATCTATAACCTTTTCGTTTTTTTGTTCTGTAGTGTCTTTTAAATTAAGAGGTGTAAAATGTTGGTCGTTGTGTGCTATTAGTTTGTGAAGTAGGGAAGATTCAGTTTTAGCGAAGAAATATTTTCGAAGAGCTGTGATTTGCCTGTTGTGTAAATTTAAGATATCTATAAGTCCTCTGCCTCCTTCTTTTCTCGGTAATGTTAATCTTTGTAGACAAGATCTTGGGTGGTGCTTGCGAAATTTAGTCATTGTAGTGTTGATTTTCCGTTGTAAGTTTAGCAGATCCGTCCTGGTCCAGTTTATTATCCCGAATGAATAGGTGAGCACAGGTATAGCATAGGTGTTGATGGCTTTAATAGTGTTTCGTGAATAAAGCTGTGTTTTTAGTATTGTATTAAGTCGGTGTTGAAATTGTTGCTTAAGTTTTTGTTTAGTGTCTTTGTAGTGTATCTGAAGGGATTGACTGTAACCTAAGTATTTATAAGTATCTAGTTCATCCAATGGCTCTATTCGTTCTCCTGTTCCTAAGGTGTATTGGTGTTGGTAATTCTGTCCTGCTCTAACTGAATTTATTTTGCATTTATCTATGCCGAATTCCATTTTAATGTCATTTGTGAATTTTTCTGTTAGGTTAGCTAGCTCATAAAGTTGACTCTCGTTTTCTGCGTATAGCTTAATATCATCCATATACATTAAATGATTTAAAACGCCTTTCTGTGCCTCAGTCTGTCGGTCGGTAATTGTAGAATTTAAAGGGACTCCTAACGAGGTAGCATTTAATATCTTAGATAGGGGATTTAGAGCCAGGCAGAACCATAATGGGCTGAGCGCATCTCCCTGGAAGATTCCTCTCTGTATTTTAATTGGGCTGGTATCTATTGTTTCGGTTGGAGTTGCAAGTCTAAGTACTGTACACCAAGTTGTCATCATTTTCTTCAAAAAAGTAATTATTGTTGGGTGTATTTTGTAAATTTCTAATACTAGCACTAGCCACGAGTGGGGAACAGAATCATATGCTTTTTTGTAATCAATATACATGGAAAATAAATCAGTTTTGGATTTCTGTACTTTTCTTAAAATAACGGAATCTATAATTAATTGCTCTTTGCAGCCTTGACTGTATTTCCGGCATCCTTTTTGCTGTTCGGCTAAGATGTTATTGGCGTCAATGTGTTCGTATATCATTTCAGATATACAGGATGTGATGATCTTATACAGAGTCTGTAAGCATGTTATAGGTCTATATTTAGATGGGTTAGATAAATCATTGCGATCTTTCGGTATCATGTAAGTTGTACCTGACGTTATGTAAGAAGGTATCTTTTCGGGATCTTGAATAAAGCTATTTATAAAATTATATAGATAGCAATGAACTGCTGTAAATTTTTTGTACCAATAACTATGGATGTGGTCAGATCCGGGTGCTTTCCAATTATGGAGGCGGGATAGAACTTTATGAAACATTTGTGGGGAGATGTGCTCAGATACCATTGTCTGAATGTTTGTGCTATTTGATATTTCTGAATGTATCCAATCTGCTTGGGTGTTATGATGTATAGGTTGTTCCCATATCCCTGCCCAGAAGTTTTGTAATGCTTCTGGGTCAGGAGTGTTAAGCTCATCCTCATTTGGGTTGTTGTTCTGAACATTTGTTGTTGCCTGCCTGATTTTGCGATAAAAAAGTTTTTCGTTTTGGGTGAATTGGGTATTTTGTTGTTTTCTCAAAGTGCATGCCTTATATCTTTCGAGTCGGCCTGTTGCAACTGAGAGTTTTTGTTTAACTGTGTCTAGTGTGTGTGCTACTTGTGTATTTGGTTCTTCGTGTATGCTATGCATTCTATATAGTTTTATAATTTTGTTTACATGTTTCCTTAATTTTCTACTACTACTGCCGTTAATAAATTGTGTCATTCTACCTATTTTTGAACGTAAATCGTTTACTTTTCTTTCTAGTCGTCTTTGCCATTTTGGTTTGTATTCGGTTTTTTTACCTCGTGTTATTTCTCTTGGTTCGAGTGCTACTTTTGCTCCGTTGACCTTAGCAATAGTCCATGCCGCACAGTATATAATGGTTTGGAATGTGTGAAAGTCTGTGCCGTTGTTAATATTTTCAGGGAAAATGATTTTGTTTAGGTAGCTAATTATTCTTGCAAGGTTTTTAGATGGTTTTTGTTTTGGAATATAAGTTCTATTTGTAGGGCTAGTGTCTTTATAAAATTGGTATGCTTGTTGGAAAGTATCATCTATTGTTGGGTCCCTTTCTAAATTTATTTGTGGGTTAGGTAGAATTTCTGTACTATTTAGTTCATTATTATCCGAAGTTTGTATAATGGGTATAGGTTCTTCTATATAGTTTATGTCAATGTTGCTTGTTAGCTGGGTATTGGTATTATTGATATTAGTAATACCTGCTAAACTATTGTAATTGCGTGTGTTTATGTTTTGTATATCTAGTTCTTTCGATACCTCTGACATTAAAGAATTTAATTTATCATCGCTTATATATTTATTGTTTATTATTGCTCTCCTCTGATCAGCTATTCGTTGTTCACTTAGGTGGGCAAGTGAAGGAAATTGTTTAATGAAGTCTTCATGCATAGGTTTTCGGTATGTAGTTTCATTAGTGCCCAAAGCTGTAACTCTATAATAGGACCGCATTAAAGCTTCGTTTTGTTCACTGGTCCACCTCATTCGAGCCTGTGTTACATTTTGTGTACTGTGTGTCTCTAGGGTTGTAGGTTGCATTTGTGCAGATTGTGTTTGTGTACGTATTTCTTGTCTAAGGTCGATGGAGTTTTGTGACTGAAGGGTAAAATGGTTTAGCTGTAGTTGATCTAACTCGTGTTTTACTTCGTTTCGTATCTCATCTATTGTTTTTTGTGGTAGTAATTTGTTATTTATTATAGCTCTACGTTGGTCTCCTATTCTCTGACGACTAACCTGCATATTAGGGTATTTTTCAGTGAATTTTAAGTGGAGCGGTTCAAGATAAGTTCTTCTGTCTGTATCAAGTGACGTTAATTGAAGATAAGTGCGCAGTATGAACTTATTCATATCAGGTGTCCATCGTCTGCGCTTACTAGGTACACTTGTAGTGGGTGCAAGCTCAGAGTCAAGGTTGGCTTCCTGCACAACACTATCAAGCGTGCTGGTGGTGGACAAGCTAGCTGTTCTTCTTGTCATGTAGGAGGGGCGAGTCGAAGGGATGGATGAAAATAATGAAATAGTATCATCGCCCGTGGAATCGGCTGTGGCTTCTACGTAGTGAGCCCGCCTGGTCAACTCACTGCGACCAGCTGTAACAATTTTGTCGGTGGGAGCCCGCTTGCTCAACTCCTCACCGCCGATGGTTCGCATGCTGTGGCACCTAGCATCGGCTCCAGATGCGCCCCGGCGCTCCCCGGGAAGCGGCCGTAAATTATATATTCTCTTATTGCTCATCTCCATAAAGGGTTACCTTTCCTTGTTAGCCGCATAAGTTTTTTGTACAGTTGTACAGTACGCGTGTCCGCCCCCCACGTAGCTAGGTGTTCAGCTCGGACGTAAGGTTGGATTTTAGGGGGCATATTATTATTATTTCGTTTATTAATTTTTGTTTCTTATATAATTACATTTTTAAATATTTCTTAAAATACAAATATAAAAAAAAACATTTAAAAATATAAAAAATAGAATTCCACCGGTATCGGGAGCAGGGTCCAAGCTACCGGTGGTTAGGGCTGCAGAGACAGGAACCTCCTCACAATACGAGCCGTATCGAGGAGTACTGCCTTCTGGATCAGGCTCTTGATCCAACCGCCTAACGACAGCCTCGAGAGATGTTGGTCGAGGCTTTCGGCCATCAGGCCATTGGCCGTTACGACAATCGGCACAATGACAGCCGAGGTCACATTCCACATGTCAACAACCTCGTGTGCTAAGTCGAGATATTTTATTTGTTTCTCTTTCTCAGCTTTCACGAGGTTCTCGTCATGCGGAATGGTAACATCGATTATCATTGCGCGGCGCGCTAATCGATCTATCACCACTATATCAGGCTTATTGGCGACAATAGTCCTGTCAGTGATGATAGACCGATCCCAGTACAACGTGGCATGGTCATTTTCAAGAACTGGGTCGGGCACATACTTGTAATACGGTACCTCAGAGTCCACAAGTTTGTATTTCAAAGCAAGTTGCTGGTGAATAATCCTGGCCACTTGGTTATGCCTGTGCAAGTACTCGCCGTTAGCCAGACGAGAACAACCAGAGATAATATGTCTGATGGACTCACCCGGACGGTGGCATGCCCGACACACGTCAACCGTCCCGTCCTTCATAATATGTCTCCGGTAGTTATTCGTCAAAATAACTTCGTCCATAATTGCACAAACAAAACCTTCAGTTTCCCCAAAGAGGTCACCGAAACGTAGCCAGGATACGGACGCTAAGAAATCTACACCGGGCTCGTGTAGAGCCCGATAGAAGCGTCCGTGAAGCTGCTTGCTTTGCCATACCGCCTTGCGGTCATCTGTAGTAAGTACTACAGGTTTGCGCCAGTTCTCTTTAGCCATGGAGAGCGGGGTGAACCCGTTGTCCACTGCGACCACATCACGGTGCATACCCACGTCGGCGTTTAGAAAATATTCCCTGAGGTTGCACACCTCGCGGTTGTGGAGGGTCTTCGCATTTAAAAAACCTCGACCCCCGCACTTCCGCGGGATGTACAGTCTCATCACCGATGATCGTGGGTGATGCATCCGGTTTGCGGTCAGTAGTGTACGGACCCTCCTATCCAGGGCGTCTAGTTCGGTCTGAGTCCATTTGAGTATACCGAAAGAGTACACCAAAACCGGCATGACCCAACCGTTGAAGGCGCGCACCTTGTTTCCGCCCGAAAGAAGACTAATTAATACCTTCTTCAGGCGACCAAAGAAGCGCTCCTTCAACGATTGCTTCATGTCAGCAGCATTAATGCCCAACGCTTCCGACATACCCAAATACTTATAGGTTTCGGTTGCGGAGAGGGCTCTAAGGTTTATGGAATCCGAGAGTTGAATCCCCTCGGATTCCATAATCTCGCCTCGCTTTACATGCATGACTGCACATTTGTCCACACCAAATTCCATCCTGATGGCGTTACTGAAAGTTTCAGTTACCTTCAGTAGTTCCACCAGTCGCAATTTGTTGGGGGCAAAGAGTTTCAAGTCGTCCATGTAGAGGAGGTGAGATATGACCTGACCACCTCTCTTCAACCGATAGCCTAGACCTGAATCCTCCAGCAGTGTGCTTAGAGGATTCAGGGCTAAGCAGAACCAAAGTGGACTCAAACTGTCGCCCTGAAATATTCCCCGTTTAATCCATACAGGTTCATCATTCCCCTGGATCTGTCGACACCCTGGATAGCGAAGGACCGTCCTCCATTGCCCCATACATGACTCAAGGAAGGTGCGTAGAATTGCATCTATCTTGTACAACTCAAGCACCCTCATGAGCCATGTATGTGGCACCGAGTCGTAGGCCTTCTTATAATCTATCCAGCATGTCGACAGATCTTTGCGGGATCGACGAACCTGTTGGCTAATGGCCATGTCGATGAGGAGTAGCTCCTTAGTACCGCGGGACCCGTTCCTACATCCATTTTGAGAGGAAGACATAATTGAGTTACTCTCAATGTGCGTATTTATTTTCACTCTCAAAATGGATGTTAGAAGTTTATAGATCGTCGGCAAACACGTGATCGGTCTATAATTCTTGGGTTCCGCGGGACTTCCTGACTTATGGAGCAGGTGGGTAACGCCTGTTGTTAGAAACTGCGGTAGCGACCCAGACTCTAAGGATGACTGGAATTGAGATGCCAGGCGAGTGTGTGAACTAATTAGCCATTTTAGCCAAAAGTTGTGCAGTCCGTCCGGTCCCGGTGATT
The DNA here is from genome assembly GCA_947568875.1 of Fissipunctia ypsillon. Lineage (NCBI taxonomy): Eukaryota > Metazoa > Arthropoda > Insecta > Lepidoptera > Noctuidae > Fissipunctia > Fissipunctia ypsillon. Next base: position 7,216,804 of record OX387657.1, read on the forward strand.
TCCAATTTGGCAACGGGCGGACTGCTTTGGCTACGTCTAATGGCGTTATTAAGATCTTTTCCATTTCTGGTATAGTTCCACACACTCGCTCGACATCCTGCATCCAGCCAGCCTCAGCGTGACAGACGGGCACCGACCAGATGCTGCGCCAGAATGTACTCGTGGTGGCATCATCTGGGCGGCGCACGTCCGCCACACTTTTTTCAGGTCGCTCCCAAGCTCTATATACCCGCCTCTCATCGCTCTGGAACATGCGATTCTGCGTGTATCGATCGACCCGCCGCTTATACCGCCGAATACGGCTCGCCCATGCACAAACTTTCTGCTTCAGGAAGTCGATGCGCTCTGTGACACAGGACATGTATTCTCGAGGGCTGATTCCAGTCCCCGAGAATGCCCGCCTTACAAAGCGCATCACTCGTGGTCGTGTATTGCCCTCCCTGAAGCAGTATAGTTTGCCGATGAGTACCCTGGTCCCATCGATACGACGTTCGATCCTGCACTGCCAGGCTGGTACGGCTGGTTTTGGTCGAGTAGCTCCGTCACAGTTTGGAAACTTGACGTTAGCTAAACGACATGCCGCAACAGCCGCGCAATACAGGATCGAATGTGTATCAATGAGATCCTCGCTGCTCTCGAAAAAATTCTTGAGGTGCGAGTCCAAAGCACACACCAGCGCCCTATTTTTCTTGTGCATAGGCAAGTGTGGTAATCGGGGCCTAAGTTCGGTCGGAGTGGACCTATACTCGAGAAACGCATCCTCCAGTGCGCTCCTCAATCGGGCGTTGCACTGGCTACTTACTGTGGCAACCCTATCATCCTCCTCTACAACACCATGATTAGACCGCGGCGGGATTGAATCAATAGTTGAGACTTGTACCGCGGTTTGTGCCGGAGTTGAGACGATATGGTTGCTCAATACTTCTGAGCGCAGCCTATCAAGTGCGGCATCGCCCAGCCTATGATTGCGTTGGATGACCCGCACCTGATCCGACAGTCGTTGGGCCGAGACGTTGACGGTTGGCTCTAGTTCCTGAAACAGAGACAGCATTCTAACACGGTACGCAGTGAGGTTAGTTCCCCCCTCTGTAGACCCGTAATATGCGCGCATGACGTTCTCGTTTATAGACTGAGTCCATCTCATGCGCTGCACACAACCACCGGCAGCGGGGACCCGGCTCGGGGCCGGTTGGCCCCTAAGTCCCAAGCTCCTCGGTGGCCGGCCTCTCCCCTGTCGACGTACAGGTGTTGGCGACGTCGGCGGGGAAAAATACTCGTCGCTCGAGCTCGACGCAACTACCGCAGCTGGTGTCATCACAGCGCTCACGGTGGGGCTGGATACCGGCGGCGGCGAGGCGGAGCTGAGCGAAGAGTCCGGAGGTGGTGGGCGTGCTCGTGCAGCTGATCTCGTCAACATTATTATTTATTCATTGATTATGTTTATCTGGTTTTATCAGAGGTGACATGACAGATGTCACCTCCGATTCGGTATTTTATATTGTAGTCTTCATTTTCTTCTATTGTAGTTTAAAATTGATATAAAATGGTTGCCTTTAAAATGGTTGGTTTAGGTTGCCTTTGGGTTTCTTTTGAGTTTCTGGTATAATACAAAACTGCGTCTAAAATGAATAAAACTATGAAAATTATTGAGAATAAATTTCGTGACGTGTTGACGTTAGTGTTGCCGCGTTATTATTATTATTATTTTCGGGAGTGTTCTTTTTCTCAGCTCTAGGCTGGTTTTAGCTACATTTACGGGTCAAAGCCAAGTAAATGCAGCTTGTGGTGTGTATTTAAGATGAGGGTGTGTTTTCTTCATCTAACTGCATGAATTTCCTAACTATTCTGCAGGTGTTTAATATGGCAGCTTTCTGTAGGTTGATATAATCGAATTCTTCTAAATCTATTAATTTAAGGCTACGGGGAAGATGGTTGGGGATAACGCCTGTCGTGGAGAGAACTATAGGGACAACGTATACTTTATCTTGTCTCCAGATTCTTGCGATTTCTTCTTTAAGATCGGCATATTTACTTATTTTTTCTGATATGGTTTTTTGTAGGTTATGGGTATTAGGAACTGCAATGTCTATAAGGTAGGTAATTTTTCTTATTTTATCCTGTAGGGTTATGTCTGGTCTATTATAGTGGATAGTCCTATCTGTAAGTATGGCGCGATCGTAGTACATTTTGTGCGTATCATTTTCTAGAATAGTTTGTGGTGTGTACTTGTAGTAAGGAGTGTTAGAGTTTTGTATGAGATTGTGTTTGAGTGCTAGTTTTTGGTGAATGATGTTTGCAACCTGGTTGTGTCTGTGAGTGTAGTCTGTCTGTGTGAGGGTTGTGCATGCTCCAGTTATGTGTTGTATGGTTTCTGATTGAATGTGGCATCTTCGGCATTTATCGTTTGTGGTGGTAGGGTCTTTAATGATAAATTTCCTGTAGTTTTTGGTGTTGATGATTTGATCTTGTATAGCTATGATGAAGCCTTCTGTTTCAGGGAACAGATTGCCTATTTTAAGCCACTTATTAGACGCCACTATGTTAATATGGGATTGTTCTAAATCACGAGGGTGCCTACCGTGAAGGACTTTCTTCTTCCATTTTTCAATTTTTTGGTTCTGTGGGTCAGTGTTATTTGTGTCTTGTATATTTTGTTCATTTAAGTTAAGTGGGGTGTAGTTAAAATCATTTAGAGAGATATATTTGTGTATGTCACTAGTGCGAGATTTGGAATAAAAGAATGTTTTTAGCCTAGTGATTTGTTTCTGCCAAAGGTGATGGATGTCGATTAGGCCTCTCCCTCCATTCTGTCTTTTGATGGTGAGTCGTTCGATCGCAGATTTAGGGTGCAGGTTGTTGTGTTTTGAGAGTATTGTGCGCGTGGTCCTCTCTAACTGTTCTATGTCAGTTTTTGACCACTTTATTACTCCGAATGAGTAGGTCAATATTGGTATGGCAAAAGTATTCAAGGCTTTAATAAGATGCTTTCCTGATAGTTGTGTTTTGCAAACTGCGTTAATTCTCCTTCGATATTCTGTATTTAGTGTCTGTTTAATTGCTGTGTGGTCGAGTCCCTTAAGTTGTTTGTATCCTAAATATTTGTATAGATCTGTTGGGTCCATTGCTGCAATTGTGTCCGTGTCGTTAACTGTATAGCTGCCAGGTTTGATTTTACCTCTTATGATATGTAATGTTTTGCACTTATCCAACCCAAATTTCATATTTATATCTTGGCTAAATTCTGTCGTGACTTCTATAAGCTTTTTCATTTCTTTTTCGGTTTTTGCGTATAACTTAATGTCATCCATATATATCAGGTGAGAGATAACTGTTTCTTCAGTATTATGTTTAAGGTTGTACCCGGCCTGACTGTGGCGCAACAAGTGAGATAAGGGGTTAAGGGCGAGACAAAACCACAGAGGGCTCAGGGAATCTCCCTGATAGATACCCTTTCTAATAGATATCTGTCGTGTTATAAGAGAGATGTGGCGGTTGTTTAGCTGTAGTGTCGTTTTCCAATGTGGCATTATGAAACGCAAAAAATCTATTATTTTTGAATTGATTTTGTAAATCTCTAAAATTTTTATCAACCAGGAGTGTGGTATACTATCAAAAGCTTTTTGGTAATCTATATAGGTACAATGAAGGTTTCGATTTTTTGTGGTAGCATGTTTATGAATAGTGGAGTCGATAATCAACTGTTCTTTACATCCCATGTGGCCCCGTCTGCAACCCTTCTGTTCCTCAGCTATTATATTGTGATGTTCGATGTGTGCGTTGATTTTTGTTGTGATTGCTGATGTTAATATTTTGTAAATAGTAGGTAGGCATGTGATTGGTCTATATTGGGAAGGTTGTGTTGTGTGTGTAGTTTTAGGTAGCATGTATGTTATTCCCGTAGCAATGAATTCGGGTATGTTCTGTTGTCCTAATATAATAGCTGTCAAATTTTTTGCTATAGACTTGTGTAGTGTCGTTAGTTTTTTGTACCAAAAATTTTGTATTTTGTCTATACCTGGTGACTTCCAGTTATGTAATCTAGCTGTTATATTTGTAATATCAGTTTCTGTTATCTCTTTAAATTCCATTTCAACTATTGATCGCCATTTTGTTTCTTCTTCTGTAATCCAGATTGCTTTATCATTGTGTTGCACTTGTTCTTCCCATATACTGGACCAGAATGTTTCTAGATGTTCTTTCGATGGTGCGTCTGTGTTGTTTTCTATTGTTGTGTCGGTGTGAGATTTCTGTATGTTTCTGTAAAATACTTTTTCATTCATTGCAAATGTTGCATTATCATTTTTGCGCTTTTGTGCCTTCATATATCTCCTAAGCCTATGAACTTTAAGAGCTAGTTTCTGTTTTAATGTATCCAAAAACTCCTCAGGTTTCCTATTATTACTTTCGTGTCTAGTGTGATTAGAATAATTTTTAAATATTGTTTCAACTCTCCTAACTACTTTATTTGATCTGATGCCGTTAATATAATGTGTGAGTCTACCACAGTCCGCTCTTAATTTTTCAATCTCTTTTTCTAATCTCTGTTGCCATGCTGGTTTGACATTACGACTTGTTCTGGAGATTCCAGTGTGGTCCGTAATTTTAAAGTTGAGTTCTTCAGATATAACTATCGCTGTGCAATAAATAAGTAAATGTATGTCTATAAGTTGTGTGTCATCCGACATAAATTGTATGAGTAAAGTTTCGTTAAATAAATTAACTAAACGAAATAGGTTAGGGGTGTATTTAAGTTTAGGTAGTTTTGGTCGGACTGCTGGATCCATCCCAGAGTATAGTGTTATTGTTGTTCTAAATTTGTCATGTATTTCTTGGATGTAGGTATCTGTGGCTAGGTTTTGATCAGCGACAACTAAGGTCTCAATATCATTTTCGAGCGTTAGGGTTAAGGAATCGGTTTGTGTGGATGTGTGTGCAGTTTGCGTGTAAGCTTGCGATTGGTTGTATGTTAGAGATTGACTATTAGGATGTGTTTGAGTGAGCGATTGTGGTTGTTCTTGCAGAATATTTTCGTTTGTGTTTTGTGTTAGTATGATAGTGTCAGTGTAGTTTTCTGACCCCTGTCGTAATTGTGTGCGTACTTCTTCTTTTAACTGATCTAATTCGACTTGTGATAAGAGTTTATTCCTAATTATAGTTCTTCGTTGATCTGAAATCCGTTGTTCTGAAACGGAAATCTCAGGATATTGACGTGTAAAAAGTTCATGTAATTGTTTTCTGTACGTGGTCAAGTCGGTCTCTAATTTAGTGATGTGTAGGTAAGTTCGCATGATGAATAGGTTAACTTCTTTGCTCCATCTCATGCGAACTCTTGCTTTTCCAGCCTTGGTGGACGCGGGTAAAAAGGTAGATACCTCCCGCGCAACATTCAAGGTCGGAGTGGGTGGGACTGTATTTAAACTAATAATGGCAGGTGATGATGGTATGGGTGACGATGGTATGGATGGTGATGATGGTCTAGAAGGTGTGTAAGATACTGTACTTGGACTATACGGTTCTACGGGGGTGTTTGTCCTGTCCGTCAGTCTGTCACCATCGTCAATGATTTCGGCTGTAACATCTTTGTCGGTGGGAGCCCGCCTGTTCAGCTCTTCACCGCTGACGGTTCGCATGCTGAGACACCCAGCGTCAGCTCCAGGTGCGCCCCGGCGATCGCCCCCGGGCAGCGGTCCTATACGTTTTCTTTTTGAACGAGTCTCCATTTTGAGTGGGTTTCCAGAGCCACGTTAGCCACGCCAGTAATTTCTCATTTGTGTATCCGCCCCCCACGTGATTAGATGGTCAATCAGGACGTGTGGTTGTTTAGGGGGCTTATTATTATTATTATTATTATATTATTATATTATTATTATTATTATTATTCATTTCATCATTTATCGTTCATTGAAGTAACAGAATACCAAATTTTGACTCGATCAGACCTGTAGAAGATGCGCACATCCATTCATCAACTAGAAAAGAGCTGATAATCTTCAAATGGCTGAATAGATTTTCTTGAGTCACGGCTAAGAACACTCTCGATCAAGGCATTTTACAAAACAAAACCAAAAAACATCAAAATCGGTTCAGAAGTTTGGGAGTTACGATGCCACAGGCTGATCCATAGATACACAGGCTTAACTTATAATACCTCTCTGTTTCCGTCGAGGTTTAAAAATAGTAAACAGAGTACGTAACAATAAGGTAGAATTATATTAACTTATCGATGGAGATCCTTTCAATGGTATGTCGGATAGTTGTTGTCATTATGGAGTTTTAAATATGCTATTATTATGTGTGGCGCAGCTACATTTATCGTTAGAGAGAAGCCGAAGTAAAAATGGTTCAGTTCTTATAAACTCTAGATAACCTCAAAAATTAAAGCCCTGATAACTCGCTGTAGTCCGGCTTCCTTAGTTACATCCGAAGCGGTGCTGCGGACTGCTGTGAGGGCTGGCTTATTTTGACACTGAGGTTATATCGGAATTCTTAGTTTACTCAAAAAATTGTAGGCATTTTTGTAATGTTTTTAGTCTTATGGTGTATTAAAACTGGTATTAAATATCTGTAATGTGATATGATTCACAGTTACACACACAGGTGTACCATTATTATTTGGTAATAGTAGATAGAAGAGTGGTTATTCCGAAGTGAAGCCGATAGGAATCGGGTTGTATAAAGGCTGCGCCCCTGGTGGGAACGGTAACAATTAAAAGTATATCTATTGTATATTATAAATATATTTCGATGCCCCGTGATTTGAAACCATTACGTTCAGTAAAAATTAAATACATAAGTATGTTACGTTGCGTGCTAGCACCAACTTTTTGTCAAATATTAAATATGCAAAAATAGATCTTATTTGGATGCTCCTACTCAATAGTCTTCCATAATGATAAATTGACAAATTGGTATAATAGATGTTCCAAATAATATTTTGATTGATGATGACACTATAACACACACTAGGTACATATATTTTTACATTAACACTGATGTTTTATTTTGGCAAACAAAGTTGACAGCTACACACAGTAATGTAATATTATTATTTGACAAATTGGATATTAAATAGTCCCTATGATTTATGAGCGAATATCGCTCAGCAATAAATATGTCATCACTGACGGTATGAAAGAACTGTTACGGTTCAAAATGGGAGAATGCACTTTACTCTTTTAATTTTAGTGGTAATCTGATTAATTATAGAGGTATTAATGATATAAATAAATAAATAAAATTTTATTGTAACATGCTTGGAGCCTGTGACCTAAGCATGCATTTTTCATTCGATTTATTTAATTTGTTGCTAAAAATACTAACCCACTCACTACAAAAGAAAACAGGATGCGCCCTCAGATTATGTTTAGCCTAATAAAATAAAATATGGGCAAAGCTAAATAGGTGGAATCAAGGGATTCTAATAAGATTCGAAGAGAAAAAAGAAGAAAAGGGAGAGGAGGGATTCTAGTGGTAATAAGGATTACCGCTCTAATGTGTGAAAACCTCACTAATTATAATTAGGAAGGAATAATGGAGGCTGTCTTCTTGATATTGGTCAATTAAAGGGAAAACTATTGGCATCTGTAGTTATCTCACGTATTGTGGTTGGCACGTTATTTGTTACCTTAATGACCTACGAAAAGTATCGTTAAACTAATGCCCGGGACAGATTGGTGAAACTTAACACGAATGTAACATAAATGAGCCGTCCAAACTTATGCAATGCAACATGAAATGTAACACAATAACTATGCGAATTTGTTTCAACGTGTGTTACATTTCATGTTACGTTTCACCAATCTGTACCGGGCATATTAAGAAGTAAGAAAGTTCCTTTATTAGGGACCGGTCTTACAGCCGACGAGGAAGCCACTTCTATCAACGACTTTCTCGCTCAAGAAACGTACAAAGGATTGTAGGTCTCGTGTAACTAAAAGAAATACAAAATATATTAATTACCGCCGGCGAGTACTTGTCTGTTGAAGCGACAAGAGCTATCAAAAAGAGTACTCGCTCAGAGACTCACGGTTGGTACAATTATATGCATACCAGGCAGTAATCGCTCGTCGAAGCCGCGCCGTCGCGCACTCGCTGCTCGCTGCTCGCCAGCTCGTTTTTAGTTGCTAGCTCTATTCGCTTCTCGTTAATCGCCGGCGGTGCTGGGACAGGTGCCTTAGCCCCAATTTTTCTCTTTATTAGACACACAAATTCCACAGTTTTATTATACCAATGGCATTGACAAGGTCTAGCAAGCTTCTGATTAAAAATGAGTCTCAAGCCAACTCAAGATTGGACAGTTTCAACACCGGACATAGGTATTTCAGTAGAAAATAAGTGCACATTTTAATACTCCGTATTTACTACATAAACAATATTGTATCTAAGATTGAAAGTGCTGCTTTTTTATTACTTTCAAGAAGTACCACGTCAGACAATGGGAACGAGATAACCTAGTAATAAACACAGGAAATATAAATAGAATATTACGTTAAACATTGCTGAAAAACAAAAAAAAAAAAAAACAAGAGTGACGTAACTTGAGTTGATCGAATTGTGTGACGATAATTTGGAGATTAAATTGTTTTGATCGATCAAATTTCATTCAAATATAAACGTATTTGGAGCACCTTGGTAGCCTTGTTTTTTACAAGGTAGGGACAATAACAAAATATACGCTTTATAAGTACATATATTAACTTTATTCCAGACCTGTATCCATTACAGAACATCCATACTTGTTACTAAGTACTTAAGAACTATGTTAGTAAACCACAAAAAAAAAACAAACGAAAGCAAATAGACACGTGTAGTGCGATCCAGTGTCTAAGAAATAGACCATCTAACCAGTCCGCTATAAATTGCAGAATGGTGTTAGAGCTTGCTCGGATACGGTGCAAAAGGGAGGCCGCTCTCTTTCTCATGATGACATGACAACCATCAATCTGAGCCTCCATAAATATGTTACACGCACTACAGCATCTCGGCAGCCCCAACAGCATCCTAAAATTGTTATTATATCGTAAATATAGGGAATTGGGCGTCCGTTGGGTACAGTACAACTGGAGTGTACGACTAAACGCCGACAGACTGAACACCGACAATACTTTACTACGACGGGACTCTTCGCCGACAGGATACTTTGCCGACAGACTGACAGCAGATCGACGGAGTCTCGCTACGCGGGGCTCCTATTTCTGTCTGCAGGCTGTGCTGCAGGGTTAAAAGAAACCTAACCAAACCGAACCTCGAGGTGCCCCTGATGTCGACCGTCTAGGGTTAGGATTTTCGGGTCAGGTTCGGAATAATCAGAAATAAGGATGTCCTGTCGGCGAAGAGTCCCGTCGAAGTAGTCTTGTCGGTGTTCAGTCTGTCGGCGTTTAGTCGTATCGTGCTACAGCTGCCCCCGCTGCTTTAATAATTGTTGAAACATGTTTTTTGCCGTTTCCTAACGTAAACGGAAAATATGGCAGAAGTAAATTCTAGGAAATTTTTATATCGCTCATTAACAGGCAGTAACAGATTGAAAAAAAACTAAAACAAAGTTTCGTAATCTATATTTACCTGTATGGAATTCGTTTAAAGAACACTTTTAACGAGGGCAATAACATAATATCTGCAAAAAATAGACTGTGTTAGTACAGACCGTTTATTTTTGGCACAATCGGTCCGTTGACATAGATCCGATGCACACTTGTTTTATTTAAATATATCTTTATTATTCAACGGCTTTTACTGGAAGCTATGCATGAGCCGTATGTTGCTATTATGAGATTGTTTACGAAGGTACTTATCGTAAAGTGATGCTTAGGACATTCATTATTTTTGGTACCTGTAAAAAAAAAATGAGGCGAAATCTATCTGCCTAGCTTTTTTCCAACTATGTTGGGTTCAGCTTCCAGTCTAACCGGATGCAGCTGAATACCAGTATGTTTTATGGAGCAACTGCTCATTTGAGCTCCACAACCTAAAATTTTATAATTCTCAAATGGACTTGCTTAGACTGAAATTAAACTTTTCCTCTAGAATTAAAACTCAAAATTCAAAATAATATAAATGAGTAATTGTTTTCAGGAAATACAAATGTTGGAAATTAATCTCTAAAGTTTACATAGAGGCGCTGAAAAATAGGCCTATAAAATATTTTTAGTTCATAATATGCCAACACTAGCACATGTAGCTCACAATTACATAAAGAATTATGTAATGTTTATCTGGATTCTTGCCAAGCGCCAAGCATAATATCACTGCCGGGTTAATAAATAATCAGATTTTGGAAGTGAAAACTTCTTCAAGCGCGTTGAGCGCTTTTTGGTAAGGGAAAATCTTACGGGCTCGTGACATGCGACATGCTCGTGACGTGTTGCACCAGACTGGCGACGGCAGCGGCCTGTGTACCAGGGGCGAAGCCTTCATACAACCGGATTCCTATCGGCTTCCCTTCGGAAGAACCACTCTTCTTAATGTGTACTATTGCCAAATAATATGGTACACCTGTGTGAGTAACCGTGTATCACATCACATTGCATAATTATATTTAATACCAGTTTAATACATCGTAAGATTAAAAACCTACAGTTTTTTAGTCTGAGTTTATGAGAACTGAACAATTTTTTCTTCGGCTTCCCTCTAATCATGATTGTATCTCCGCCACTGTTGTGTACATATTAATTTTTTATGTTTTCACTTCTTTCTGTCGATAGTCCCCATAACTGCCCATTTTTTTAAAGTTATTTTTGCATAAGCCAGTATCGTATCTGTCGTATTTTACTTAAACTCTGAAATATTTTCTAAATGTTTACATACACACTTACGATACTTTACATCTCTTCTAATGGCCGATTCCTATAATTTAAGGACCGTTATTGGTTAAAATTAAGACTCTTGTATCCTTACTTATAATGAAGCAAATACCTCATAGCTTTGCATAGTAGACCCTCCCATATGGAAGTAGCTATCACAGGTCAAATTAGCTTACGAATCTATTTATATGCCCAGTTTGGTAATAAAAAATGCTACCATTGGTACGCAAAACGATTTGTTTTTGTTTAAAGGAACCAAGCATTACTCATCCAGTTGTAGCTTTTTAACCGACCTCAAAAAAGGAGGAGGTTCGCAGTTCGTCGGAATCTTTTTTTATGTATGTTCCCCGATTAATCGAAAACGGCTGGACCGATTTGAACAATTCTTTTTTTGTTTAAAAGGGTATATTCATAAGAACTCCCATTTAAATTTTATTAAGTTTGCTTGAGTAGTTTTTAAGTAAGCTTCAATATTACGTATTTTTCCCACTTAGTATGTGGATGATGTTTAATAACTTCCTGTCACTCTAATTTACATAGGTAGTGGTATTCGAATTTGTGTGGGGTAGGTACTGTAATGACCAGCCACGATACACAGGCAGGTCACTACGTAGATTGTCTGTCCAGTCTCGACTTCGAGGTGTGTTCGGGGGTTTGTAGGTAGAAATATGAACGCAGCAGGACTCTTCTTGTTATTTATTTGCTTATATGAACGCAACAATACATTATCTTAGTAGGGCTAGTATATCACTTGACTCGACATAAAACAATATGACTATACGTCATAATTTTCACCTATTCTAAATTCCAATTAAAACCAGTGTTTGTCTTATCAGCCAATGTCATAATCCAAAGAGGATTCATGCGGAAGGCAGGCTCAACTAAGGCCTCTACATCAGCTACGCCCCCACTGGATAAATTGGGCTACCAGGGTGCCCCATTTTATCCATAGAAAGAAAGAAAGAAAGAAAGAAAGAAAGAAAAAACGTTTATTGGCACATGCCACAAGTGCACACAGTATCATGAAAGGAAACAAAGAAAAAGAACTTAAAACTAACAATATTTAAAAAGTACAATTACCTACATCAAAGCCAAAAAAAAAAAAAAAGCATGTAGGTAAATACTGTGCGACTCACGGCTGCGCCAAATAGGCCCATTTCAGCATAATGTCGGACAACAATGGTGCCCGACGCTGGTTTTCAAATGAACCTAAATGGTGAGTGTACGAATGTCAATGTTAGTTTAAAATAAAAGTAGTATATGAGAGAAAATATATATATAAATAAGAATAATGTTACGGAAAAATTATGATAATATAGTAAACAGTACATGCGGTACAACTACAATACAAGAACTAAAAAAATTTAAAAATACTGGTATCAACCGGTTTCCGGTAAATCATAAAGTCCGAGGCAATCACAAATCACAGTGCGCTGCATGCAGCCTCCTGTGACGCACGAACTACCGGTCTAGCTTGCACATTTAAAAATAATATGGATTATACTATATTTCGTGTGCGGGTATTTTAATAAATATAAATATGAGCACGATAAGAGATATTATTAGACACAAACACGAGCACAGTAGTTATTCCAAAAGTTATGTTTATGTTTACAACGCCAAAAAGAGTGATAAAAAGTAATAATAAGCATAGGAAGGTAAGTTTACTAGTTTAAAATATACGTAACAAGATTTGACTATGTTATTTTCTGTAGGGTTGGACTGTCATAATAAGTAAATTATTATTTTATTTTCCTTTTGTAAAATGCACGAATCAATGTCCACCTACACTTAACGTTGAAAAGAGGCAGCATTGTTCCGTGATCTTACATCTTGATTACATTTGGTGAGTTTAAGTAATATATAACACTTGTCACTGTAATATAGACTACATTATATGAGTGACACATTTATATTTACCATGTCCAATTTCCGTTGTTCGTCAGTTAGGTACTGTCGCAAGCGGCCTCTGAACGCATTAATCGAGTTAGAAGATCGAATGGGTGGTGGTAGATTATTCCAAATCTTCGATGCCGCGTATCGAAAACTACCCCTGAAAGCCGCCGTACGGTGAGACCGAGACGCAAGTTGTTGTGAGCATTGCCTTCTATTACATTCGCGTGTACTCCCGATCCAACTAAGTTTATTGTACAGGTAGTCTGGTTTTTTATATTTTATAACACCGAACAGAAGGCACGCCAAGTGCAACTTGCGTCTCGATTTCATTTTGAGAGTGTAGTGCTTATTTAAGAAAGGGGTTACATGAGTCCTGGGTGGAATCCTATAACAGAAACGGGCACAAGCGTTTTGTACACGTTGGATGAGCCGCTTGGTTCAGGCCAACAAGCGTGGGCCGTAAACTGTATCCGCATAGTTTAGCCTAGACAACACCAGAGTCTCAACAAGCTGTTCACGCAACGTTTCTGTTAAGTAAGGTCTCATTTTATAAAGAACTTTTAGGCGGTAAAAACAGTTTCGAACCGAATCGGCTACATGTTTTTCAAAGCGAAGATCTTTGTCCATAATGAGTCCAAGATTCCGTGCCTCACAAACTCTGTCAATTTGTACACCCATTAGTTCTAGACCAAACTTTGCGGGTAATTTAAGAAGTTGTTGTCTTGTGCCAATTACCAGATATTTAGTTTTTGATGGGTTTAGTGACAAACAATTTTCCTCAGACCAAGCAGCGATTCTGTGAAGGTCCTCATTTAGATCCCTAATAGCACTATCATATTCATCCGGTCTAAAAGACAGATATAGTTGCACGTCGTCAGCGTAAATATGATATTTGCACTTCCGGACGCATTTGACGATGTCTGCACAGTATAAAATAAAAAGAATTGGTCCTAATATGGACCCTTGCGGAACGCCTCTTACTATCGTAGTGCAAGTAGACGTAAGAACTGTTCCATCGCCCAGCTGTAGATCAACACGCTGTTTTCTATCACTAAGGTAGCTACGGAACCACTGTATAGCGCTAGGATCAAAACCATAGTAACTCAATTTAGACAACAAAAGCGAAATATTGATTGCGTCAAAAGCTCGGGAAAAATCTAACAAGACCAACACAGAGCACATTCCTTTGTCTTGGGCTGATAAGAGATTGTCGGTTACATCCAGTAAGGCAGTGGCGGTACTGCGCTGCTTCCTGAAACCAGACTGTAAGTCAGGCAATATGTTATTGTGTTCCAGGTTCCATAGGAAACGAATATTAAGACAAACACTGCTTTAATCCTACCTATGCCTGACCAAGGAGGGACCTACGCACCGGCTGAAATATACAATGTGGGATCTATCCCTTACAGAAGAAAGCTGGGCTCAGCAATAACGATCCGCGAAGCTCCGGCCCTCTGCCGAGCGTCCGTCACACTAATCCTTAACATGTGCCCCAAAGCACCCACACAAGCTAACGTTTTGCTGTCCCAACTTCGTTGTCCAAAAACCGGTGCGGCAAAAAGGATCCAACGTGCCCCCTAAGTGTTAACACGAAGATGTGACAAATTCACATCTGCCCAGACGGGGCTTAAGGAAGAAAATTTAAACTAATCAACCTAAACTTACACCACCGGAAGGGTATGAACCTGAGGGAGGTAAAAGTTCAAGAATCAATAGTTCATGTGAAGTCCTAACTCATGGCCACACTCCAGAGGGAAAAATCTCAAAATATCGCGAAGTCACTAAGCTCCATTGACTGTCAGACAATTCTGACCAAACTGTGGGTCCACAATCGTCAGTTGGACCAGTTGTGTCAACCTGACACACCTCGCAAGGACTATGTCCCGTCAGCAAGGTTGGTTTCAACTTGACTGCTTATCCCCACCGTTCAAGGCTGGAACCACAGTTTCAATTAACTATTTCCCTCTTCTAATACGCCTTAATAAATCTGGAGGATGACCATCCTATTTTGGGCCGCGCGCATATTAAATATTGGAGATGGTGCGCGTAGATGGCGCACTGAAGAGGCTCAGATGAGGCTCTCTGGCGCGCTGATGAGGCCCGAATGAAACTCCCTCAAGCTCTGATTAAAGCTGAGAGGCGTGGCCTCTCAAGAGCTCTCCCTGCCGCATCTGATGTGTCTCGTACATATGAAACACACACAAACAATGCATTAGTATAACATTACATTTACCAAACTAAAATAATGCGCTAATATAAATGATGTTTACATCTAAATTACATTGACATGATAATAACAGTTAAATGACATAAAAAGAAAATATTTACATGGCATTACAAGACAATCGAAAAGGTTAGACGATTCTTAAAAGAAAAAGTTTCCATTCATTGTTATTAATAAAAGTATCTATGAATAATATTTACAAGGCGGCTTATTTAATTTTACAAACTTATACTTTATAATAGAAAACGTCTTTATAAAATTTTTATCTATATTCCTAGGCCTTCTTTTAAAATAATTTTGTTTAAGAACCCAGTTTTTCTTTTTGACGTTTTTAACAAATAAATTCTTTTTCTTCGTTGACGTTTTGGATGAACTGCGCCTAGCACGCATGCGACGTATGGGGAAATTAAGAATAATACTATTTTTTCCGTGGCTATGAGTGAAATTAATTTCTATTTTACCCGTATCCGGTACGCATGTCACGATGTCATCCCCATCTATTTCACTATAAATATTAAATGCATTAAATCCATCCCTGGACAATGACGAAGGCTCTGAGGTTTTTTCCTCTGAACTAAACTCGAAACATTGAATCTCGGCATCGTTATTATTTATGGATTGGACGTCGTGATCAACATACTTGCTTTGCTGTTCTAAAAAATGGTCATTAGGCTTAAGGCGACCTATACCTAATATTGCATCACTTTGATTCAATAATAAGCAAACAAATAGTGATTCTTTAAAGCCAAAAAAAAATATATATTGTAGTTTACTATATGTACTTTGACTTTTTGTGGTTCAAAACATGATATCGAAAACTTCGCTCGATCAAAAAAAAAAACCGGAAGAGGAGTCTAATCGATGATTTTTTTTATGTTTTTCTAATTTTGCTTGAAGCTTATGAAAGCAATACTTCCAAAAAATATATCTGTAAAAAGTTCATAACAAATAGAAGAACAATTTGTAGTTACATTTTGCAAAATAGTTAAATTCATTTAATAATAAAATATTATATAATACAGCGGCTTACGCACTGCGATTCAGTCGCCCGGGCCTTGATGAGGTAGGACCTATGTCCGTTTTGCTAGCGCACGGCTGTTCCGCTAATTTATTGAACAATTCATTCGTAGGACATAGTGTAAATAAGTCAGTATGTTTTTTTTTTTGGTTTCGTAAGTTCGAATGAAAAACGGAACCCTTATTTAGGAACGAAGTTCTGTAACGCGGCTTGCGGTAGGAGTTAAATGGTAGAAATCGTCACGAGTCGACTTTCAAATTGTAAATTTGGTCAAAATGAAAATCCAAGATGGCGGCCGTGAAAATTTTCAAATTTTCCTTCATGGGTGTCGTTTTCAAGGTTTTCGAGGGTGCTGAAACCGATAGTAAAGTCAAAATGAAAATTCAAGATGGCGGCTGTGAAAATTTTCAAGTTTTTCATCATGGGTGTCGTTTTCATGGTTTTCGCGGGTGCTAAAGCCGATAGTAAAGTCAAAATGAGAATCCAAGATGGCGGCCGCGAAAATTTTCAAATTTTCCTTGATGGGTGTTGTTTTCATGGTTTTCGAGGGTGCTGAAACCGATAGTAAAGTCAAAATGAAAATTCAAGATGGCGGCTATCCTACTTTCTCTTAATATTATAAATGCGAAAGTTTGTGAGGATGGATGGATGTTCGTTACTTTTTCACGCAAAAACTACTGAACCGATTTTGATAAAAATTTGGCACACATATAGTTTATAACCTGGATTAACACATGGGGTATTTTTTATCCCGCTATCCTACGGAATCGAGACTTATGCGGGTGAAACCGCGGGACGCTGCTAGTGTTACATATAATAAAAATTGCTTGAATAAAACTACTTACATAACAATAAAACTATTTACCGTCTCCATAACAACCGTTCCTATCTAATAACCATTCCTCAGTCACAATCTTCACACAACAATGTCGGTAAAATAATAAACGCATTTTTATCACTTCCATTCCAATCTACAGACATGAAATTACGAATAATCCAGTGGCATATTCACATAACGCTAAGGAATTTACATTGAAGTGTCTTCGGTACTTTTTATTAGTTTCCCGTCAGTTAAAGGGGCAAATGGAATGTTTATTGGGCAGTTTAGCGAGATTCAATAAGGAATATTGGCTCTATTTTATTAACGGCACTCTCTGCTGTCTATTTTCTGCGTCTTGGAATGTCGGGTTCAATATTAAGTAAGTGAATATCCGTTATCATTTGCATTCTTTAAAGTGATTTTGTGATGGAGAAATCGTTTTTGTGGAAAATTCAGAGCTTGTCTTGCGGTTTTTGGCAATCAATAAGACATTACTTGCGTATAGTATCAAGACCACAAAACAGTCAACTGTAGATTAGATTCGCGGGGCAATTGCGTTACACACAGTCGGTTTCATTTTGACAGAACATTCATTGCGTTATTTACGTTGCCGAGCAGACAATTTTTTCGAATATATGAAGCAATGGATTAGCAATTTGCTTCAAAATCATTCAGATTGTGAGTGATGGTGTGTTACGCAATAAGGGTGCCGATCAGATCCGTTTGCCAGGGGTAGGTTATCATACCTCCTTCTGCGAAGCAGTAATGCTCGTGAAGGAGGAGGCGGGACGCGTGAGGGAGAGGCAAGCTTTGCGCCCTCACGCCCCTAGTCGCCGCAGGAGACGCCCTGGGCGCACGTCGGGAATTGGCAGCCGATTCCCGGCCACCGTAGGCGCGGGCTTGCGGACGGCGAGCAATGGGTAGCTCGCCGACCGGTAAGGACCAAGCCCGAGTCGACGGCGCGTCGTGTTCCACGCGCGCCTCAAAGGGATGTCAGCACTATTGACGGGGTCCGCTAGGGCCGATGCCAGCTAGGGTTGCGGGATGTTCGAAAGAGTTACCGTGGCCCCGGCACTGGCAACAGAAGGAACACGGGTGAGTTTTAGTCAGTAAAAGTCTGACACGCCCTCCCGCTCCGCCCAGAGCGGGAGAAGTCATTTGATGATTTCCCATCCACAAAAAAGAAAAAAAAAAAAGGGGTAGGTTATCATAATGGCAATGACAACGGTAGTCATTTGCTGTGGTCAATTTGAATTAAGTACTTAATTAATTACACCTGGCTATTGCCAACATAATAATTTTATCTACCTACTATAATTTTGTATGGTTATATTTTTGCTTTTGACATTGTTTTGGACATGGTGTACGGCAGTCAGCCAAGAGACGTTTGGTCTTGATGCCAAAAACTATCGCAGCACAAGTGCTATCTGCATGAACAGATAGTAAAACGGCTTCCTCCTTCATGAAGTTTGGAAAGAATGAAGGCATTGGTGAAAATGAAAAATTTCACGAGTCGGAAATGGAGAAAATTGAAACAAAAACATTTTATGTTTCTAGGCTGTTTAGAAACTGCTGGTAGATAAATACTGTCATTTTTATTATCATGTTCCTAAGTAAACTGTAGAATTGCTTTTATTAAATTAATGTTTTCTAACACTAAAATACAGCTTTAAAAGAAAAGTTCTAGATAGATAAAACTTCAGGAAAATACAACTAACTATAATAGAACTAAACAATTATTATAATGAAAGTGAGAATTTAATTTGTGTGTCACGTCGTCTAATAGCGCTGCTCAGTGTTGCCAGCTTAAACTAAAATTGTGTAAGGCACTTTAATACTTAACAACAAAGTTTTGTTATTATCGTATCGTAGCAACTAAAGCATCAACTTGTTGATAGATCGGATAGCAACAAGTGGCTCATATATTTAAACACAATGACGATCACTTTGCTATTTTTCCATTTAATTTGGTCCTTTTCACACTAAACGTGAAGTAAGTGGGCAAAACCTGACACGGTACAACTCAGAAATCCTGTAGGCTTGTACGCTAGACACACAGGTTTTTCCGATGCCTGAAATCGACAGCTACTCTTTGTTTTATAAGTTCTTCGGTACCGTAACACGGGTTAAAAAGGGACGAAACTTTTAATGGATTAATCAAAAGCAAAAACTTTAATGTCTTAAAAAGAACTCTAATGTGTTTACTGTATTTTAATTAACGATTAAATGTCCTTGTTTGCAACCAACTATATTATTTCAAAGTTAAAATCCATTTTAAAGTTTCGTCCCGATTCACCCCTGCATCCGTATTATTGACCCCGTTTAACGGTACTGTTTTTAAATAAGATAATATTATCTATAAAACATATCTATGCAAAACGCGGGTACATAAACACTAAATACAAACATGTTAAATATTAACGGGCTATTTACAAACAAAATTCTCATACACTGTCGCTTTAATAAACACAATATCATACACAACTTCACATGTTCCAGATCTTCTATATGAAACATTAATTTGCTGACAAGAAAAGGATTTTCGGTTAGGTTGGTAAGCTGAAAGGGCTCCACCCGACCACACAATAATTCAGAAATCAAGGATGTGAGTTAGGTGTGTGTGTGTGTGTGTGTTAGTTGGCTGCAAGATTAAAAATATACTTACCTACTTAAAAGATAAAACATCCAGGAAATCAAATATACAAGATGTAACAAAAATAACGCACTACCTTTTAAGGGATCATTGTACTCATAATTATGAACAACTTTTACTATGGGACCAAACCTGAAATCGCGAAAAAAAATCAGCTGTTCCCTACATTATGACGAGTTCATCATCTGCCTAGCCTTTTCCCAACTATATTGGGGTCGGCTTCGGCTTCCAGTCTAACCGGATGCAGCTGAATGCCAGTATTTTACATGGAGCGACTGCCTATCTGACCTCCACAACCTAGTTACTGGGTAATACGATACCCCTTGGTAAGACTGGTTGTCAGACTTTCGGGCTTCTGACGACCCGTAACGACTGTCAAAGATCCACGAATGACAGCCGGGACCAACGGCTTAACGTGCTTTCCGAGGCACGGAGGAGTCTCAGTATGTAAAGATGGTCACCCATCCACGGACCAACCCCGGCAAGCGTAGCTTAACCTGATGGATCGACCCGTGCGGCTGTTATTACTTAGCCACGAGCTCCTCCTACATTATGACGAGTTATGCGAACATAAATGTAAGGAGCAGCTGATTTTTTCCCATCCCCATAGTAAAAGTTGTTCACAATGATGAGTACAATGACCCCTTAAGAGGTTGTGCGTTATTTATGTTACACCTTGTAGAGGTAGCAGCTGGGTGTGTCATTTAGTTGTCAAATACAAGAGTTTTCAAAGATGCAAACTCTCTAGATGAAAATTATGCAAATTCAAGTTACTTATGATTTGGCAGAGCGCAGATTTGCATACCATTATTGCTCTGCTAAAAATAACTTTGCTTAGTAAGCTAAAAATAAAAAAAAAATGACGGTATTCTAAAGATGTCTAATATTCTACTATGTGTCAGAACTGCGGGGTAATTACGATGTTTCGTAATTACCCCGCAGTTCTGACACAAAGTTTGTTAACTTACAGTACGAATCGGTTTCATTTTGACAGTTCAACAACATTCATTGCGGTATTTACATTGTTGAGCAGGCAAATTTTTCAAACATATGAAGCAATGGATTATCAATTTGCTTCAAAATCATTCAAATTGTGATTGATAGTGTGTTACGCAATCAGGGTGCTGGATTATCAAGGGAATATGAATTAATCAAAAACTAATTTGACCCGTAGTTTGGCAAGCTCTCTAGCTAAACCCAAGCGAATCCCGCGCAGGATCCGCTCGCGTAATCCGTTCGCACTGATTGTGTTAACTAACATGTATGGAGGTGTTAACCTGACGCAAATAGTCGCGTGACTAGGCGATGATAACCGACTTTTAATTATTTTAAACTGAAGATCACATCTAAACGAGTAGTGTTAATAATTTGAAAAAAAAATATGTTAAATTAGAGCATTTTCCTAATAACTTAATATAAAATGTGAAATTTAGATTAAGTTTATATTACATAGTATAATTAATTTGTAAAGATACGTCTAAGGCGGATAAAAAACTGTGAATCACGTAAAAACTAAGCGTATTTTTACGAAACCTTCACTATTTTAGAGATAATTTAATTATTTATCTTTAATTTTAATTATGTATTTAAGTCTTTTAGTACGTGTTTTAATATAATACCTTTTGTTTTATGTCTGCCTAATAAATTAATAATACGTCTAATTTGGGACAGCGCTTCTGAAGAATAGGCGAGTCCTATTACTGGGTGGACGTACGACGCGTTGCGTGAGCTCAGCACAGAACATGTAAGCTATGCACTCATGGCCGTTGGCATATAATACATCTGCGTCTTAATGCAGACGCGAGCAGTCGCGTCTCGCGCGGGATTCGCCTCAGTGTGGATAAGCCATCATTGGTGTGTGTGTGAGTGTACCACAAGGAAGTTGGTTATGAAAGTCGACTTATGAAACCTTTTCATAAAAAAGTAAAGTACATACTTACCACGGCCGAGAGACCCATCTTCTACCTACTTAATGTTTTGTTGTTGTCATATGCGACATCTTGTCCGGTACCTTCTGGTTTACCTAGAGAAAAAACAAATTGGAAGCTTCTGTTGTCATCATTTTCAATCGTCAACAAGGTTTAACACAAGAATACTATTCTACCATCATCGTGTCTTTATAATAATTATTGTCCTATAATACAGATTGGTGCAATGTAACACAAATTGGCCGTCCTAATTTATGCAATGCAACATTAAATGTAACACAACACTAATATGCGAGTTTGTTCCAACGTGACATTTACAGTCTTGTTTCTAAACGACTCTTAAATTTTAATCAATTGCAAAGCAACTGATTAAAATTAGCATAATTCTTATTTATAAACGCTATTTAGCGCTAAGAGGATGCTGAGCAATTGATTAGTAGCTGTCAAAATTAAACGCCACCGGTGCACTGTTTAAAGCTTGCTAAGAGGATGCTAAGAGGCAAGATGGCGAATTTTATTAGAATCAGCTGACCGGTTCAATAGGATTATTGTGTGCTTCGAGTAATAAAGAAACCGTGCCATCAAGGAAATCCGTAAATTCGCAGAGAAACAAATGGGAACTTCCGATGTTCGTGTGGACACTCGCCGAAACAAATTCCTTTGGTCAAAGGGAGTCAGAAATGCTCCCTTCCGCGTCCGTGTGAGGCTGTCCCGCAGGCGTTATGATGATGAGGACTCTGCGCACAAACTGTTCACGCTTGTAACCTATGTACCAGTAGCCTCCATCAAGGGCTTGCAGACAGAGAATGTGGACGCTAGCCAAGAATAAACATTAATATCGAGTTGTGCCTTAGTAAATATGGATTTCGACAATCTTTTACGGGATTTCAGAACGACGTGGAAGAATTAAATTATTTTGAAACGCCGGCGAGGAGTAGACGGACGAAGACTTACAATGCTCATTTAAATCTGCTACGAGGATGATTAACTATTAGATAATATTTGTAGGAGCCAATAGTTGTGGGCACCGTACACTATCACAATGTCGATGTTGGTTTAGTTGTGGAGTACACAGAAAGAACCACAAGTAGAGTTTAAAGTTATATTAAAAAGTTGAACGTTTAACAAGTTAGAGTGGTAGTGATTCTTTCTCTTGACAAGTGGTTAGTTCCACAGTTGTTGTCTGACTCGCTCTGCCTCGCGTGAAAAGTTACAATTATAGCGTAATATTTGTGACGCACGACATCTAAGTAGGTTGCTGCGTTCTCAAAGTAAATGTACGGTTGATGAGACCGTACAATATTCTTTATTCGAAGTACACATGATTAAAGGATTTATAGGGAAAGCTCAATTAGGGGGAGGCTTATTAGGCGCGCAGGAGATTTGAAGAGAATGAGTTCGTGAGGAAGTTCATCTGTGATAGTGATGTTATCCCATGTGCCCCTCATCTTAAGACACCAGCTCTAAGACCCAGAACTAACGAAAAGCCAGTCACATTATAAAGACAACAATCATAATAAATAAATCACGTTTCAGCAATCTGTACCTCTACCCGGCATTAAATAGACAGTTTTCACTGAACACGATTGAAAAATCAGTAAAAATCCCTTAGCTTTAAATACGTCTGGTAAATAAGAACGTAAGTTGTGCAACATCTTCCAAAGTTGTAGTAACCTATTGTATCTAAGCGATACAATAAGAGCAAACTTCACAGATTTTGACATGACCTTATTACTTGATAGATTATACTATTCCATTTTCCTGGAGCCCTCGTTCTTTTCATATCAGAATCAGATAATACGTTGTCATTGTTGTTCTAATTTTGTCCCATTTCAGCGTGGTCTTTGTTTATATTTCTGACTTTGATTTAATGATCAGTAGTCGAAGATTTTAATAGTGTTTCCGGTATAAATAATTCTGTATTTCATTCTTGTTCGAAATCAATAAATTTCAAAGTTTACCCGCGGCTGTACCGAACGGAAAAGAATTTCCCGACCGAATTTCTCATATACATATATTTCACATTAAAAAAAAATCATTTTTAATAATCAATTAACTAATATTCAAGACCACATTTCATTCATTCTAATATAAGTAGGTAACTTCTGTCTAAGAATAAGACATCAGACAAGAATCTTCGATACGAATGATAACAAAACATCACTGGCTGTCTCACTAGAGGTGCACCTGTTACAATAAGTTGTCAGTAAACAATACTCGATTACCCAACCGATTCCTCGAATTACTCGTTTGGGTTTTTTCAGATTGTTGAATGAATGACGGGAAAATACACGGATGGACGGAAATGTTTGCAGCTGTTACTTATATCTGAGATGGAATCTTTATGCAAATATATCGGTCGTTATGAAAATCATGATAATAGGATTCAGTTTATTCTTCCTTTTCTTTTGTTGAATAATGAACCTTGTGACGTCTTACATACGCACGTTAGTAATTGCCTGGAGTCTCTGTGTCTAGCTAGCCATGTGCATCGGGGATTGTTATCGGCCCTTACAAGACTGAAGAATTGTACTTTATATCTAAGTATACTGAGAAACAAGCCTTCGGGCCTTCGACAACTGTGCTGCTGGGGATTTGGTTGCGCCACTTTTTCTCAGCTAAAGCACTAGTAAGCGGTGACGGGCGGGCGTTTTGGGGGACTGTCTTATGTAATTTTGACTTCAAAAAGTGCTGATTCTCGGCCTAATTTGAATAAATGACTTGTGATTTTAATTCATTTTCATCAGTAAAAGTTTGCGGTCGCGAGTTAATAATAAATAATGATCTCGCCGCGTTGGGAAGAACAAAACCGCGGGATTACTGCCCCCTTACACCGTTAAATAAAACATATGATATTATAAATTAGCTGTCCCAATAAACGTCTTACTTATTTCGTAGTTAGCAGCAAATAAACCCAAGTAACGAGGCAACAGAGCAGTCCGCGGTGGAAGCAATATAGTAAACTACCATTATGTTTGTTCTTTATATCTCTGGGAGAAGTTTGTTATTATGCAACTTTACGAGTATGTAATAAGACTTCTAGTTTATAAGCTTTTCATTAAAACCTCGAAGCTGGGAACTGTGCTCATGCATGGAGTTCGGAAAAACGGGAATATTGGCGATTTATAAGTATTAGTGTATTAGATATGTCTTATACAACCACAGTGTAATATGGAATCGGATAATGTTCATATGTGATGTTTTATGAAAGTACTTTAAATAATTTAATTTTTAGTAGATTAAACATCTAAACTAAATTTAAATTTTAAAGTAGCACTTAGAAATTAATGTTTGCGAAATGTGGGTGTACTGTAGGTACATCGCTGCATAAGAGCGTTTACGACGTACGGCATTTCATACAAACTTTCAAGTCCTTGTTTTTCGAAATGAATGAATAGATTTTAATGAAACTTCATACGCGTAAGCAGGAGACATAGTTCTAAAAAGTTAGTTAAGAACATTTTCGAAATTTCTTATTTAAAAAAAAGATAATTGGAAATCTTTGTTTCTATGGAAAATTTAAAATCGGTTGAATTCTGCTGTAACACTATTTTTCGAAAATATTAAGTAAAGTAAGTAAAGTAAGTATTAAGTATATTGTGTGGGTGCCCTAAGGGTTCCTTAGGGCACCCGCACAAAACTGCGATGCAATGCGAATTCGCAGTTTTGTATAGGACTTTTTAAACTGCTAAATTCTGCTGACGCCTCAAGGCGTCACGCGATTCAACAGGTTACTATTTGCATGCCAAAATATAGCGAAATATGTCATCGCACAAGAATATTTTTTTTTGCCACCTTCTGTATTACCTACCACATTTAAAGCAAATAAATGACTTTGACTTTGTTCAAGTATGTATTATCATATCAAACATTTTACAGCTACATTTGGGGTGAATGATGGTATGTATAGTCATGTACCTTGCAACATTTGAAATGTGAACCATTCCGGTTGCTTAGCTTCTGTCGTTTATGTTCAACAGGGTGTCATGGCCTTGATCTCAGCGGTCGGGAAAGCAGCCAGTTACGCAGTTACGCTGGTGCAGACACTTTATAATCGATACGCATAGAGACAAGTAGTCTGACTGGGCTCTGAAAACAACCATGGCAGAGCTTACCTATGTACCATTCGCGAGAGCTTACTTACAGAAGTTTTTAATGAGAGTAGGTCACATTTTTTTTTGTTGATAGGTGCGTGACTAATAAAAATTGTTCATGTGATCTATGTACGAAATTATGAATGTTTCAATTTCTTTTGGCTCTTCGTGAACGGCGATTCAAACTCAAACTCAAAGCATTTATTTCAATTAAACCAATTACAGGCACTTTTGAATTGTTAAAGAGTCAGTCAGTTAGTCAGAAAATTGAAGCTACTCGCAGTAGTCGCCCATTCCAAAACGTAGATCTCTATGGAGAAGAATGGGCAAGAAACTCCATGGACACTCTTTTAAATCAAAATTATTATAAAATCCTGGGTACATTGTTCTTGTTGCTTCTATATGTGAGAACAATGTAAAAATAAATAATTAAAAACAATTCAAAATATAAGATTAAAAATAAGCTCTGGCAGTTAAGAGATGACCAGTCTCCACTGACGGCGCCCGTTCACGAACATGACGAATCCGAAAAGATTCAGTGATGTTTTTTATAGAAGTGGGCTAGACTTTAATCCTACAAATACATCTGCTTATAGACCAAAAGAGTCTGACATAGAACATGACGATTAGCAGAATATTTTAATTCTGACATAATGACGGTGACTCATAGTTATGTACACTGTGTATCTGAAACGTGTGGTCATGTTTAAGGGTGTGGTACAGACCATCAAACTGAACAACTTTCTCCATGGGAAAAAATAATCGGCCGTCCCATACATTTGGATCGAGTAGGTATTGAAGTTTTGTATGGGACGGCTGATTATTTTTTCGCGATTACGATGTTGGTCCTATGAAGAAAGTTGTTCAGTTTGTTGGTCTGTACCACAATATGACAACACATTTCCAATACACGCTGTGTTGAAGTAATGAGCGCAATTTACTGAGCGACAATATTGTGGCCGTACATCGCGTGATATGATTCGTGTTGCTGTAATCGCCTAGGGTGCAATCCGTATCGATTTGTATGACCAAATCGAGGTCTCGTTTTGTAAAAATTATGTCTAGGCTGGTACAGTTTTCACCCGACTATACGGCAAACCCAAAGGAGGATTATTTTGGTTTTCGTATAGCTGGAATCACACGTCATTACTAAGTCATGTAATTGGATAGATAGATAGATAGATAAAACATTTATTCAGTGCACACAAAAGACATAGCACAACACACAAAAGCACAATTAAAAAGATGATAACAAATTACATGAATATACAAAACATACAGTGTGCCAACATCCAAAAAAGTAAGTATATACTTAGTAAAAACATAAGTATTTAAAGAAATAGAGTGACACGATAACAAATTTCAAATTGAATAACGAGACAAGGTGCGGTGTGCGTCTCAAGGTTGCACCAAATGGGAGTCCAGCTCACCATGTGTCAAGCAAATATACCTGAGGTATATACAGGGCATTTATTTAATGACTATCCAAATTTTCGCAGGGTGTTCTACCCATGAATATGAACAACTTTTACTATGGGACCAACTCTGAAATCACGAAGAAAAAATCAGCTGATTCATACAAAAGTTCAATACCTACTCGACCAAAATGTATGAAACAGCTGATTTTTTTTCGTGATTTCAGAGTTGGTCCCATAGTGAAAGTTGTTCGTATTCATGGGTAGAACACCCTGCGAAAATTTGGATAGTGATAAAAAAAGGCCCTGTATAATTAAGGTCCTTACGTGTGACTCCGGCCATAAAAAACCGAAAAAAAAATCGACATTTATGTCTTGTTTATAGGTAGGTCCTTTTTAGTTGCCATTTTTGTCGAAGCTATGTTTTGGTTTTTTAGCCGAATTAAATCTAGCAAATATGCGTCAAATTGTTACACGCAAGTACAAATGTTTTTTGTATGCACGAATGTATTGTTTTTATACATACATACGTCATCCAGATTCTTTTCATTGAGTTTTTTCAAATGTTTTTCTTCATTCAAATTATAATTAATTTTCTTTTATTCAAATAGTTTGACGTCAACTAGGTGTTCAGTTCACCAATTAGGTACACATCAATGCTTTTAGACAGACTAAACTAATAATTTTAGTGTTGATGTCCGTACATAAACTGAATTCGCGACAGGTGGTGATTCTAATACAGACACAATGTAAATTATGATAAGATAATATGTAGGTGAATAGAACAAATTATATGTTACGAATATAGCTAATAGGTATTTGGACGCGACCCAAGAGACTAACGAGTGGTATTTGAATGAAGTACCAGGATTATTTGCATAAAGTAGATTTAGAAGGGAAAATGGAAACAATTTCATGGTTCTGGAAATCGTAACCGTTAAGATTATTTCGTAGGTACTTATTTGAAGAAAAATATAGTGTACTAGCTACCCGGCCCGGCTTCGCACGGGTAGCCCGATCGCTAAAAAACTACTTCTCTAGATCACCCGCTGGGCTAATCTGAAGATTGCCTGAAAATTTCATCACAATCGCTCCAGCCGTTTTGGAGACCGTAAGGAACATAATACATACATAAATACCATATCGATTTTTATATATAGGGTGACTGATACTTAGTTCCCGATACTTAAACACATGATTGTATTCATGATAACAAACAACTTTTACTATGGGACCAAACCTGAAATCGTGAAAAAAAAAATCTGCTGTTCCCTACATTTATGTTTGCATAACTAGTCATAATATAGGGGCCAGCTGATTTTTTTTCGCGATTTTTGGTTTGGTTCTATAGTAAAAGTTGTTTGTTATCATGAGTGTCATGTGTTTAATATCGGTCACTAATTATCAGTCACCCTATATTTTATAGAAAATATATAGATAGATTTTCTGTCCTGTTTGTTGCCGGGATATTTGGCAGCTGAGCAAGTACTAACTAGAATTGAATCATATATTTATGGGTGAATAATATTTTTGTGGAATCCGAAATTTGACATTCAACGGTTGTTCTGAAAAACACTTTATTATAAACAACATTCAACGGGGTTTTCAGATTCGATAGAGTGAAAAAACAGATAAGAAATAGAATTGATTGCCACGATCTAATCTGCCTAGCTTTTTCCTATGTTAGGGTTGGATGCACCTGAATACCAATATTTTAGGTTCATGGGGTGACTGCCTATCTGAACTCTACAACCCAGTTACTGTTATAGACTGACTGTCAGACTTTTGGGCTTCTGACTACCCGTACCGACTGTCAAAGATCTACGAATGACATGACATGAATGGTCCCGGCGGACCAACGGTTTAACGTGCTTTCCGAGGCATGGAGGGGTCTCGATAATGTAATGGATGATAGTCAGCCATCCATGAACCGGCCGCGGTGAGCGTAGCTTAACCTTTGACCGACCCGTGCGGATGTTATCATTTAGCCACCAGGAATTGATAGCCGTTAAGGCATTTAGTAGTACATAAAACAACTTATAAGTTTTTTTCAAATCGATAATAAGTCAATCGCTGAAAAGACTAGCTAAGTAGGTATTGAAGTAATTTCGCGTCTCACTGAACTTTGCAATTCCGAATAAAGTTAAAAGCAAAATGGAGTAATTGTTTTTGGAACGGAAGTTCTTTTACGCGGCAAGCGGTAGGAGTAAACTGGCAGAAATTGTCACGCAAAAAGCGTACGCAATTGTATGGCCCCCTCCATGCGACTTTCTTCTTATATTTGGTCAAAATGAAAATCTAAGATGGTGGCTGTGAAAAATTTCAAATTTTTGGTCATGGGTGTCGTTTTTATAGTTTTCGAGGGTGCTAAAGCCGATAGTTACGTCACAAAGTACATCCAAGATGGCGGCTGCAAAAATTTTCAAATTTTTCGTCATGGGTGTCGTTTTCATAGTTTTCGAGGGGGCTAAAGCCGATAGAGCATAGGCGTGAGGGCAAAATGTAAATCCAAGATGGCGATTGCGAAAATTTTGTTTTTGTTTTAAATCATACGTGAAAAGGAACTTCGTTCCTGACGGGGGTGCCCCGACTGCACACGTTTTTTTTTTATCAAAAACGTTTTGTAGCAAAATTGTACAGCACCCGGGCATAAATATGACAAATTTTCTACATCGTTCTCATGTGTATCATTTCAACAATATTTTGTAACAATATTTTGGTTTCAAGTATTGTCCGTGGAGTATCTTGCACGTTCTTTTCCATAGGAACCTACTACGCTTATATGGAATGGGCAGCTCAGCTTTTTTCTCAAACTCGAAAAGAAATTATGTTAGGATAGAGTAGTAATACCATTACACATGTGCTCTTAGTGTTGTCATGGTGGCTGCACGTCATGGCAATTCATTGAGTACAAAATAATGTGTCACACGGGATCTTTGGTGTAAGAGAAGCTATAAAAACTTTACTAACCACCTACATTACACTTGTGACTACCTCAGTTTGTCCTGACTCCTGAATTTCAGCGAAAACTCTCAAGAGTATCACGTCAATTAATTTCTATCAAACTATTTAGTGTAATTTTAACTTTGATCTCCGTTCACCAGCTGTGTACAGGACCGGATCACTATCTGCTAGGTAAACTTTGAAAATGGAATGCATGGAGCTCTATCTCCTGTTTGGATTGAAGAGCAATCGCCTTTTGTTACGGATTTAATCTGTCAAATCAAAATGTGCATAAATATACGACGCTTGGTGGTTAAAACTTTTGTAAAAATGAATGAATATATTATTTAAAATAGTCACAGAAATAGGTCAAAATATTCCAGCGAAAGTAAAGAGGGGAATTATAAAAATATTTATGACCGGCTTATCCATTCCATGGATATTTTTATGAGATTTCACATTCAGTCTACGGTGTTATAATAATTTTATGGGAAAATATTTAAATAACGTATTGCAGACTACAGGCAGGTGGAGTTAGCGATTTGAAAGGCAGAAATAGCTTTTATTATGTACTTATTGTTCTGAAATGAAAATGGGAGTAGACCAAATCCGGCCCTGTCCTAGCTATTTTATGAGATAGTGGAAAGTTAGTCCAAGTGAAATGACTTTGGTTGGCTATTTGTCGCCACGCTGAACAAATTGGCGGCTTTTCAGTAAATTCAAGTTTATTATGATTAGTTTTTCTGAAGAAGTTTCTTAATGAAAAATAATTTGAACAAGTTGTTTATTCCGTATATATGTCGCAGCCAACTAGCTTAATTAGCCTTTCAGTTACCAGCCTAGCCTTTTAACAAAGCGGCTCTGTTCAAATAGCAGCCTGATCAATTCAATTATAGGTTAGGTTGGAACTGTGACCAGCCACGCGCAAGCTGAGTTGGTCGCAGCAACTCAGCTAGGGCACCCCGACCAAATGGGTCAGGTTAGGCTAGAACAAACCGCTGTAGAATAAACCGTGCGCGTGCCAAGCGAGCGCTACTTTCAAAAGGCTGTTAACTAAATGGCTGCGACATCTAGCCTATCTATGTGAGATCAGAAAACATAAGAGGATATCGCGCGCGATTTCTTTTTGTATTTGTGTTCTTTTTTTTGCGTCATGTTTACCGCAAATAAACGTATTTTCTTTCTTTTTTTTTTCTTTTATATCCTCTTAATATGTTCTGAAAAACTGTCGGGAAATTGGGTATGTTTTTTATTTTTTTTTATTTGAAATAGGTTTGCTCTTGACTCTAGTCTAGGTCAGAGATGACAGAGACAAAGTCGACGATGGAGTGAGCTTACCCAGAAGAAGCCTGTTAACTCTCACTTTGAAGAGATCGGGGTTGTATGCGTTCGGTATGTATGTACCTAATACTTTTTCATATAAGTCACGTATGTTTATGGTAATGTTAGGTTTAATTTCCAAGATAATATTTACATCATTTAAAATCTAACAGTCTTAAAATAATAATAATAAGTTGTATAAGTATTTAAAAAAAAAAGGGAAAGAATATCATGGGGCATAAAAAAATTCGTCCGTATCGCTGTCAACAGGAAAAGTGACCTTGAGGCTGGCAGCATTGCCAAATTGTATGGCAATAAACATAATCCAAACTAAGCAAAAATAAAAACGTATCATCACGCCCTGTTTCCCCGAAGGGTTGTGCAGAGGTGTACAACACCCACAAAAAAGCATAAAATAAATCTATGTACAAAACAAAAATATAAATTTCCAACGTTTCGAATCGAATGTATCGAATCAAATCGAAACCACGATGGCTCGGTTATTATAGAAAGTAATTGGGTAGCTTGTTTTTTCTTTTCCGCACACATTGATACTGTCAGAATCATATATTGTATGTGGCCTCTCCACATGAGAATTTATTCGGGAATTAATATACCTACCTACAGGTTGGATTTTTGAGATGGGGTGGCAGGGTAACGGTTATAGCCACAGGAAAACGATCTTAGGAGACTGTCTTTAACTTTTTGAGAAATTTTGATCAGCATTCACAGATTTTGCACAGGGGCTTGTGGCTAAGAAATAACAGCCGCACAGGTCAATCGATCAGGTTAAGCTACGCTTGCCGCGGTTGGTCCGTGGATGGGTGACCATCTTTACATATCAAGACCCCTCCGTGCCTCGGAAAGCACGTTAAGCCGTTGGTCCCGGCTGTCATTCGTGTATCTTTGACAGTCGTTACGGGTCGTCAGAAGCCCGAAAGTCTGACAACCAGTCTTACCAAGGGGTATCGTATTATCCAGTAACTGGGTTGTGGAGGTCAGATAGGCAGTCGCTCCATGTAAAATACTGGTATTCAGCTGCATCCGGTTTGACTGGAAGCCGACCCCAATATAGTTGGGAAAAGGCTAGGCAGATGATGATTCACAGATTTTGCAAAAATAGTACAGTCAGCAAGAAAATGGTTTTTCACAATAACTTTGATGCCAACCGATCCTGTTTCTTATATAAGGATAAAAAAAATCTATGAGACCATCCCAGGTTTGAATACTAGAAAAGTCAGAAATCGCAAAAAACTTTTCCCATACATTTCGTAGGAAATGAGACTTCAAATAACTTTTTTATGATGGACAGATGGACAGACTGGCCGACCCTTACTGCCCCGCCTCAAAAATCCATCCTGTATATCGTATAATAGTACTTTTGTGAAGTGAAGTGAAGTGAAGTGAAATAGTTAACTATTGTGTACCTCAGTGTTTTTCATTCTTATTGAACACGCGACCTCTTTACAATAAAATAAAAAAAATCTAGCGACCCCCTTGGTTCTAGGGACATAAACAAACAAAATATTAGTGGTTTGAAAGACTATGTTTATAATTTTATTTCTTTTGGAACCTATACAAGGTGTAACATAATTAACGCACAACCTCTTAAGGGTTCATTGTAGGCACTCATAATTATGAACAACTTTTACTATGGGACCAATCCTGAAATCGCGAAAAAAAATCAGCTGTTCCATACATTTGTTCGCTTAACTCGTCAAAATGTAGAGAACAGCAGATTTTTTTTCTGTGATTTAGAGGCCATTGACCCATTTAGCGGGTGTGCGTTATTTAAGTTACACCTTGTACGAGTATATATTAAAATTAAAAATCGCTTTAAAATTTTTAGTGCCGTTCGCCACTACTTACATATTTGAACTGACGTTCTCTTCAGTGATGGACAAGTAAAAAGAGAAATAGGCTTCAACTGCAAATGATTTGATTATTAACATTTCAAAAATAGAACCACGTTATGACGATTTCTTGAAGAATAATAAAGCCCATCCTATTCACTGAAGTTGTATTTTTTTATTGTAGTCTGTGACCTAGAAACTTTTGCCTTTTTTCTTTTGCCCACGCCCCCGGAGTAAGGCTTCGCGACCCCCCTAGGCGTCGCGGCCCACAGTTTGAAAAACACTGGTGTACCTTGTCCGCTGGCCGTAGAATTATGAGAAGTAACGGACAATACGGGCAAGCGAAACAGATTATTTTTTCTATTAATGGCTGAATTGCTTCAATCACTATCTATGTAGTATAAGTTAATACCTACATCCTGCATCGAATACCTCGTGGATATCTAAAATATGTTTGTACATTAATATAATTTATACCTAATTATGGTAGGTATAGTAGGCCGCACGGCAGTGGTAACAAAACCAGTACAAGCTGGCCTCATAATCTGTTCTTCTTCGTCGTCTAATGATTCCACTACATCTACACAAATAAATAAAAATAAATTTCTGTTTGTAATGTCAAAATAACAGCTTTTTACTAATTGCATATGAAAGTATATAAGTGGTACTTATAACAAAAAAAAAACAAAAACAATTTTTAACATTTTTGTCTGTCTGTCTGTCTGTTTGTCGGTCTGTCTCTCTGTCTGTCTGTTTGTTCCGGCTAATCTTCGAAACGGCCGGATCGATTTTAACGGGACTTTCACTTGCAGATAGCTGATGTTATAAGGAGTAAGTTATAAAACCCATGAAATTGTGAACAAAATCCGATTCAAATAGGGAAGTATTGACATGGACATGGAGAAGCCGCAGGCGGCAACATCTAGTTTTAAATAAGTTTCGACCAAAATTTCGCCACTGCGAGAGCGTTAGCTCGAGGTAGTTGAGAGCAGTGACTGTGGTGGCCCAGAGGTCGTAGGTTCGCACCCAGGCAGGATTTCCCA
The DNA here is from genome assembly GCA_947568875.1 of Fissipunctia ypsillon. Lineage (NCBI taxonomy): Eukaryota > Metazoa > Arthropoda > Insecta > Lepidoptera > Noctuidae > Fissipunctia > Fissipunctia ypsillon. The sequence goes on from OX387657.1 coordinate 7,250,810, forward strand.
TAAAAAAAACATGTGCTTTTATCACCACTGCTCTGAAAGCGGTGAAGAAAACATCGTGAGGAAACCGGCAAGTATTCGAACCAAACATTCGAAGACACGTGACATCTACCAACCTGCACTGGGCCCGCGTGGTGGATTACAGCCCACTCCCTCTCACAGGGAGAAGGCCTGTGCCCCAGCAGTGGGAACATTATAGGTTGACTATGAGAGCATTAGGGTCAGCGCGCACTTGTGATTTTTAATCGGGCGATAATTCCATCGTTCTGGACCACTAATCCACTGATCACTGATCACGTGATCAGTTTGATCACGATCGTCATATGATAGCGACTAAACTATCGATTGACAAAAATCACAAGTGCGCGCTGTCCCTTAGCGTTGGCCTTGCAAAGATCTTTCATAGTGCAGGTGTTATTGCACAAAGAGCACGACAATAGGTCAGGCATCGTCTGTGATGAGGGTCCACAGTCGCACTGTGGCTCATCGGAGTGCCCCCACCTGCCTAACGGCCAAACCCAATAACCTATCTATCACCAGTTTTGGCATACCGGAGATAGAAAAACTTATCTGTCTATGGTTTTAACATCTCAATAATGTATAAGAGATTATGGAATCTTACCAGCCTGACATAAAAAGACAGATAGAATTATACTGTCTACCATCAATAGCGATCTGTCTTTTACTGAAAATAGGTTATTGGGTTCGTCCGTAAGTTGTAACTATTGAAACTACGGAAAACGCTTGGCCAGCTCAAGGTCAAAGAGTAGGGATGATACCTGGGTAAAAAAAAAAATATTTAGTCTGTCAGTCAGATAATAAAAAAAATATTAGACATTTATTCTTTGCTTTATCATATTAATAAAAAATACTTGGTTAAAACGCATTAAAGTTGGGGAGTGGGAGCTCGCTACGTCACAACTAAGTATAAAATCTAGCAAGGCGTGACGTCATGCCACATTTTAACTCAATGTGTCGCAATAATCTTTTGATTACCTACGTAAAAAAATAAAAAATACGTATCCAATATTTTTTAATAATCTACGGACAAAAAATTTTAGTCATCATCCCTGTTACCAAAGACGTGCGGCCAACTGTACTTACTTTATGAAATTTCTGAAAATAAACCAAGTTTGAATAATTTAATTATCTCTTCATACTTTCATTACTTGCGCTATTAACAAAACTCTTACAGTAAAATTATCTCGTAAATATTATTATGCATATTGGTTCATTTTGAAAGCATTCGTGATAGCTGTCACACGATAAAATTTAATTCTTCAATGCGTTGTCAGTGAAATGGATTAAACTATTTCACACTTAATGTCTGTCAATGTAATTTACGATGGGGTATAATTTAAATGTGATCATAATTTTGCGAACTGAACATCTGGCCAATACCTAATATGTTAATATGACAGGTAGGTAGGTAAAGCTACGGTTTCTAGAAGAGCGGTGGTCGCCACATAACGGTCACAGTGACGGCCGTCATGAAGCGGGGATTGAATATACCGTGTCAAAAATCGCTCTCTAGGAATACTCACCATTAACTTACTTTTATAAATAACGTTTCAGTGACGTCATTGCAGAGGCCATGTGGCACTCACCGCTCATCTAAGAAACAGTAGCTTAAGACCTAGTTTCACCATACTATGTTAGTTACTTTAATCTACTGATAAAATGTTAACGGGACATTAAGAGTAGCGAGTGTTTCACCAAGCGCTAATCTGTCTTAATCAGGCGTTAAATTTAATTGCTGCCCTAGAGGTCCGTTAACTTACTAACCGACATTTAGTCAGAGGGGCCATTCCCATAATTTTAAGAACGTTAACAGTCTGAACTTAGTCTCAATATGTCAAAAATAACTTTGAGTTCCCTACATTTTTGACAAGTTTTTGACATTTGATTGTCGCTGAGATGAGATTGCGACTAGATTTTGAACGTTTTTAGTTACGGGAATCGGACTTCAGTTGTCAAAATCATCGAAATAAAACACGCGAGTTTATACTATACGGCTAGTTAAAATGATGCATTGTCAGTGAACATTGACTTGTGACATTGCAACTTTTTATTTTGGGTGCTTTGACAACTGACCGATATAAGAGTGAATGATACATCGTAACGCCAGGTTTGTTATTTTTTTCTGGTGGAACGTAAATATCATTAACATCGATGTTTATTTTAATGGCTGATTTACTAATGTCCGATTATGAACAGTTTGGTGAAACTGGGTCTAAGCCTACATAACCTTACTAAATAGTAGTAGTAAATAGGTTTGCTACATTGCTTCTTAACATTATACAAAAAGTTTTATTTATAAAAAAGGTTAAATGCAAGTTCATCGTCTGCCTAACCTTTTCCCAACTATGTTGAAGTCGGCTTCCGAATTTTACATGGAGCGACTGCCTATCGGACTTCCACAACCCAGTTACTGTGTAATACGATACCCCTTGGTAAGACTGGTTGTCAGACTGTCGGGCTTCTGACGACTCGTAACGACGTTGAATGCAAGTTATTAGCCTATAAAATACTTCCTATACGGAAGAATACCAAGTCTTTATGACTTTGTATCTTGCAGACCGCGCAACTTTTATAAGAATTCTTCTCCACATTTTCTTCACAGCATTATGAATTTTCCTTCATGCTCCACCCGTGTATTGAATAATTAACTTCATAATAAATCGAATAGCTCGAATAAGCAAACGTTAGGTATATGTATATACTTTGAATAACTCAGTATCGCTTACAGAATAATAATGAATTCCTATTTCAAAAGGTTTTCTTTCGTATCCGTTTTATGTTGGCCAGAGTCCAGAAAAAAAGGAAAAAATAACATTGTCAACTTTCAATGCTAATTTTCTTGGTTCGAAATTCAAAGGGGTCCGTAACGGAGTACCATTTTGTGCCGCGCGAAAATCGCCGGTAATGGCCGCCCTCGCTTTTAAAACGTAGAAATATCTCCGCGTTTTATTGCGCCTTATCAAGAATTGAGTATTCTTATTTGAATATTTAATGTCTGTCTTTAAGGAAGTATTTTTACGAGGTAATACGTTGATGATTAGATTATAGAAACTTATCATTGCTCGCGCTGATTGGAAGTTTGTTGGAATTGGTGAATTCAGTCGAATTTTATGCAATTCATAGACGCAATTTCTTAATTTTTGTTTAGAGACCATAGAGGGGAAGTGAGAGACTTCCCCACGCCAAGTGTAATGTGAAAATAGTGTTGCTATTCACATAACCACCGAATGACATTCGTGTATATTTATTCTAAGTACCTATGTGTTTGTTCATAGGTCCTTTTAGACCTTACCATGGTGAACATTGTTGTGTTTATGACGATGATGTCAAAATTGTCTTCAGCTGTGCTCCACTCAACAACTAAAAACAAAAAACTAGCAATTACTTTCTTCACAAATTATTCAAAATTTTCCTCCGTACTTCTCCACAAGGAATTTATGTTTCTCGCCACTAACGTCATTATTCGTTTATTATACAAACAGGCACCTGTCTTAATAGAGAGGCACTCAAAGTTGCCCCTCATATTAATGTGTATATTGGACGTGCACTATATTTAACTGGCAAGTAAATGAATTAGCAGCCGTCGCGGTGGCGCACCTCTAATCTTGTTAGAACAACATACTTTCGTGATGGCTGTGAACTAAGTTGTAGTGGTGGACTAGAAACTTGTGAGGTAAGGTTTCTTACGCAATGAGCAGTGTTATTCTGTATAAATCTCATCATGAAAACTTAGGTAAATTGAGCTTGGTAGGGTGGCAACCCTACCAAACTCATTTTTCCTAAGTTTTGGATGTATGGCAATACGTCCGGTATTTTCCGGACATGTCCGGTAACATAAGTCTATGTCCGGCATGCGGAGGAATTCTAAGCCGTCCGGAATTTCTACAATTTATGTAAAAATAAAGTAAAAAAATATATTAAGTAATTCAATATTTTTATTAAATTTCAACGCTACATAATGACCTTTATTATTCATTATGATTACTTTACTCACATTTATTACTCCCAAAAATACCGTTTATAACTTCCGGTTATATAGTAATAGTTTTGTAAAACATTTCACAAGTCGTATTTTTTAAATTATACTGAGTTAAAAGAATAGACTTGACAGACTACAGAGTCTGTCTCTTTCTTTAGACCATTGGATTCCCATCAGGGAAAAGGCCCTTTCAACATTGGCATTTTGTGCCTGCATTGCAAGTATAATATAAGAGCCTATCTTGTTTAATTCCGTGAATTTTCCTGGTCCCGCTGCCTTCAGAAAATGGCCTAAAGAAACAACTCGACGTTTTAACTTATTATACTCGAACTTAATTACAAGTCAGGAATTTTTTTGAAACGTCCGGAATTTACTCCGAGATTTTAATTTTTTTATCTGGTAAGCCCCTAGCTTGAAGTGAGTTGTCAATAGTGTCAATCCCTAGTAACAGGAGTAATAACAGTTCACTTCACTTGTTTCCACGGTGACATTTTTGCAGAATAGACCCGGCAGTTGTTTGTGTGGTTGTTATGGCAACACATTGGCTTAGGTACTTGATGGAATGTGGTTCCGTCTATGAGTGCACTAGCAACACCGAAAGAATGATGACCATGATGATGATAATGCCGATGTTGACAAAGAGATGAAATGCTAACCTCTTTTGTTACTGTAGTTTCATAGTATTCAGAGCCTAGACCACCACCTCTCAAAACAGTATTATTTTAATCTTACTTGAGTGTGGGAAAAAGATGGAGCTAGACGTCCTGTATAGCTCCATCTCTTTCTCACACTGGTGGTGGTTGGCCCCCTGAACTTTATGCCAAGAAACAGTAATGTTAGTTACGACAAAAACATACCTTCTCTTTTTTACACTAAAATGCGTCTTAATCTAAGGAAAAGTCAGATATTCTTGTTTCATGAACCTTTTTACGGTTCCGTACCTCAACAGGATTAAACGGAACCCTTATAGGATCACTTTGTTGTCCGTCCGTCTGTCTGTCTATCAAAACCCTTTTTTTCAGGAACGGGTGGAGGTATCAAGTTGAAATTAATATCAAATATGTAGGTCTACAGTCCCTTGGAGCTCTAAAAATCAAGCTTCTAAGTCAACGCAATAAAAATATACCTACAGCCATTTATGCGAAATATTTTGATACTTGCAAATAAATCTTGACCTATATGGTACTTCCCGTTGACCTAGAATCATGAAATTTGGCAAGAAGCAAGGTCTCACAGCACAAGTAAAGGAAAAAGTCAGAAAATTATTAATTTTTAGTTATATCACATAAATTTTGCGATTACAAACTAGTAGACATTTGCAATTGGAGATTTGACCGTGACATATTATACGAGTATATTGATGCATGGGAGAACATATTTTCAACAACAATGTTAAGTTTGTTTTTGGGATAAATTCATCCCCACTACGAAACCCTTCATTGTGCGTGGTCCGACACGAACTTGGCTAGTTTTTTTTTCTTATAAGGAGTCGCCGTAGCGTAAGTTGTATGAATGAATGAATTTATTTGCAAGAATATAGGTAGCTAACATAATTTCTTACGTTATATGGGTTTCACTATATTCGGCATTTCCGCCGTACAAATATTTAGATTTTACATCTTGGTTATATTATACTTATAGCGATCAATAATAATGATGTCATGTCAATAAAAATAGCAAGAATAATCAAAGTGTTTCAATATTATTTAAGTAGTGTCAATATGTAGATGCCATAATAATTATAGTAAATAAGTTTTACATTTTACACTCAAAATATTCATTGATGGAATAAAAACATCTGTCACACAACAAAAATATAGTTTTTTTTTATTAAATTCTAAATCTGTAGCATTTCTAAATTCTTTGGCTAAGTGGTATATATTTTCACCGCCATGGTATAACAAGTTTTGTTTCATAATTTTAGTCTATTACGTGGAAAATATGCGTGTGCATTACGCCTAAAAGATACTTGCTAAGTTATTTCAAGTTTGTTGGAAACTCACATTGCGCAAGTTTTCCCAGGAATGTGACAGCTGCCACCTGAAGAGTTAGGGTAGGCAGTCATTATTTTAGGAGAATATGCAACTTGAGTATTACCTATGGGTATGGTATGAAGAAAATTTGTTTTGTTAAATAAAACAGTAAGGAGAAGTGCGAAAATCTGGAAAAAGTGATTGTAACATAATAAATGCCCCAGCCCCAGCTCCCACGCTGCCCCAGCCCCAGCGCTGGGGCTCTGTCTCGCAAAGGGTCGCAGCATTATGCTGAGCGATGGCCGTTTTGCGTGGATGTGACGCATATTTTCCCCCAACTTGTTTCCTTTTGTGTTTGTGTTCTTTTTTTGCGTCATGTTTACCGCAAATAAACGTATTTTCTTTCTTTCTTTTCTTTCAAATAGATATTTAACAAATTAATGGGTATCGTGCTACCCAGTAACTGGGTTGTGGATGTCAGATAGGCAGCCACTCCATGTAAAATACTGGTATTAAGCTGCATCCGGTTAGACTGGAAGCCAAAACCATTTGAGGACTAAAAGGCTTGGGACTGAGCTGCTCCAATTATTACACACGGAATGCAGTTTTTTTTTGGCATTTTTGTACATATATCACCGTATAATTATGAACTTCGTTAGTTTATAATCTATCGTAGTTTATAATAAATATTTCCGTTAGATTATAAACTGTTGAAAAATTGTGAACTGCAACAAACCATTTACAATTTAGCGCATTTTTTTTCGATATTTTATAATCTATATCCATGGGAAACTGACAAATTGTGAACTGGTATCAAACTTGCTTGTGACGTAACGCAACTTGCGCTAAAACTAAAAAATGCCTGCCTTGGCCGCGCAACTTCGAAGTAGGGCTCGCCAGCCGCTGTCGCGGCACCGCACGGGTATTAAAAAGTAAAAGCAATAAAATAAAAAAGAGGTTCTAGGTAAACGAGGTAAAAGGAGTATGTAAGGATCGTAACAGGTGGCGTTCTGTAGTTTCTGCCTACCCCCATGGGAAGAAGGCGTGAGTTTATGTATGTGTAGGTACTAGGTATATACGTTCACCTCTGCCTAACCCTTTGTGGCCTTCGGGTAAAACAGGCGTAATGTTATGTTATGTCAAAATAATACAAAAATAAAGAAAAACCATAGAGCTTAAAATATAAAATATACAATAAATAAAGAGCTTAAACGGTTAACCATAAATTAAGAGGGTTGTCACATTTTGCACCTCTCTCGCTCACACGGGACCAAATTTTGAATAATGTTAAATGAAAAGATGCATTTTTGAAAAATGTAACCAATGGGCCGTCTACAAAATAATATTAATTTAAGAAATAATTATTAAAAACACATTTTTGTTATGGCATTTATTTACATCATCTCAAAAACAGATCATAATACTTAATTACATTAGTTTATTAGATAACACAATAGAAATGTGTTTTTAATAACTACCTATTAAATTAATATTGTTTTGTAGACCGCCCATTGATTACATTTTTCAAAAAAGCATTTTTTCATTTAACATTCTTAAAAATTTGGTTCTGTGTGAGCGAGAGAGGTGCAAAATGTGACAACGCTCTTAATACAGGTACCATTAAAGCTTCATCTATTGCTCTTTGTACTAAAACCACAGATAACCAAATATAATTCAACAACTCAGGATAGTCAGCACTACTCAACTAGTTCCGACACAGAATGCAGTTCTGCTTTTGCTGTTTGGTACACAAAGCCGCGGGAAAACCTATTGTGATAGCTGTTGGCGGGAAAACTTTTGTGGGTCAAGTGAAGTTGAATTGCTACAACATGTCAGAACTTAACCACCTTCCAGTGACTGCAGTAATGAAGGAAGGAAATTGTGTACCAATGAGTTTTATTATTAGGTCAAATATGGATTATACGTGTCTGGCTAAGACAATGCTTCAGCTAGGGTTGCGGGATGTTTGAAAGAGTTACCGTGGCCCCGGCACAGGCAACTGAAGGAACACAGGTGGGTTTTAGTCAGTAAAAGTCTGACACGCCCTCCCACTACGCCCAGAGCGGGAGAAGTCATGTGATGATTTCCCATCCAAAAAAAAAGGCCCGGAATCCAACAAAGCGGAGACAAGACGAGACGAGAGGAGATACCTCTGTGTTTTAAACAACCAATAGAATTTCGTTACTCACACAACTCGTCTCCACACAGCTGTGCGGAGATGTATCATATTTGTATGGTGCCTCGACGAGATTGAACTGGGCGGCGGTACAAAGCGGAGATGTGAGCTGTGCTTCGCAAGCTAGCGACGGCGCGCAGCGGAGACGAGAAGAGATGTGAGCTAGGCGTGTGTAACTCTTTACGGAGCCGACTCACTGATCCGGATCATTGAAATTATTCAAAAGATTGGTTCAGTAGCAACGTTTCAAACGCATCATTTGGATCTGAAACATTACTTTGCTCTGTGCTCTTTCCGCGCGACGCGTCGCTTGCGAGGCTACTGAGCAGTGAGCGAGAGAGGGAGACTGACTGAGACACTGAGTTACTTTACTACTGACTCGCGACTCGTGACTTGTGACTTTACTAGTCAGCGGGTGACATATTACAATCTATACAAGTCAAAAAAAAAAAAACCAAATGAGATGTGTATCACTCATCCTCTCATAGTGTTTCTTTGTCGTTATCCATGCACTTAAAAATGACCACTAAGGCGCTTACATATCAAATACTATAAAGTCGTTTTTTGCATAAAATGTTTGCACCAACAAGTATGTACATATTTTATATCCTTTGAGCCGATGATACAAATGATCCAAATGAAACATATCAGTGTTTCGGATCATTTTAGTGAGCCAGATGCAAATGTTCCAATTGCAAAAATGATACACTTTGCCCACGCCTAATGTGAGCGGCATGTAGTGAGCGGCGCCGCTAGTTCCCCCCGCGTCGCACAACCCGCCAGCCGCGACCGCCAGCACACATCTCTGCTCCAGTCTAGCCAGTACGCATCTCCGCACAGCTCCGGTGGATATACCCAACCTGAAAAACATCTCTTCTCGTCTCCGCTTTGGACATCTCCGCGCATCTTCGCTTTGGTAGAGTCCGGGCCTAATTGTTTACAGAACTTTCTACGACGGTACAGTACCCAAGCGGAAAAGAGACTTTCTTACCGGTAGGTTAGTGATAGAAGTGCCATACAAAACTGAACTTTTTCAAAACTAATTGTGTAACTTTAGTTGTCAGGTAAAACGCCTTACTAACGGCCGAACGCAATAACCTAGCTATCACTAGTTTTAGCATACTGGAGACAGAAAAACCTATCTATCTATGGTTTTATCGTCCCATTAACCTATAAGAGATTATGGAATCTTACCGGCCTGACATAAGGATAGATAGAATTATACTGTATACCAACAATAGCGATCTGTATTCTACTGAAAATAGGTGTTGAAAATGGATTCGGCCGTAAGACAACTGTCCCACCATCGGCGATTAACTAGTTAGTTCAGATAGTTTTGTCTATTTTGGGCTATGAGCGAGTGCGTGAGTACGACGAGTAGAATGGCTGCTCAGTCACTTGCTGGTATGCGTATGTATCATAAGTTCCAAACGGGAGTCTCTCAGCCTGCTAAACGAGCGTCAATAAGCGAGAATTTTCTATGATAGCTCTTGTCGCTGCGACAAACGAGTACTCGCCTGGCGGCGGTGTAAATAATTAGCGATCAACTATTAATGTATCTCTTTTAGTTACACGGGTCCTACAATCTTTTATACGTTTCTTGAGCGAGAAAATCGTTGACAGAAAGTCGCTTCCTCGTCGGCAGTGGGACAGGTGCCTTATTTGGACATTCAAGCTTCGTGATACGTGAGTTAATAGTTATCAAAGATAAAAACCATAATTAGTTGTATTGAAATACAGTAATAACGGGGAAAATGAACTTTACGTATGACACTATAAAATTCAACATGGTCAATGCCATTTCTACCTGTCCAATTACAATCCAAAACGTTGACCCTACTGTTTTCTCGGCAAATACATTTATCTAGCCAATACCACAACGTACATACACGTCGTAGAATAGTTACAAAGACAATACGGCACAAAGAGTAAGGCGGACAGAGGTCTCAGTAGCCGCGGGCATCAGGTTTCAGTGTACAAAGCCGTCACGGGTCGCTGCCAGCCGCTGCGTGTCGCCGTGTCCCCGCTGCGGCGCGTATTGTGTCAGGTTGATGCACTCGGTGGTCTTAGTGCAACAGACTGCACGTATTATGTACTACATAAAGTATACTGTACATAACTTCAGAATAATTCATGTGAGACGACAGTTACGAGTTCGTGTTGTTTATTCAACAGGTCGCTGAATAAGACCCGTCTAGTAGGGTTGATAAACATAAATGTCTTGTTTATTACTTTAAGTTGGTATAAAGAATTCATTTTGTCTAGTTGGAAATAAACTGTATTAAATTAGTTAAATGTATGGAGCAGCTGATTTATTTTTCGCGATTTTAGGTTTGGTCCCGTAGTAAAAGTTGTTCATAATGACGAGTACAATGATCCCTTAAGAGGTTGTGCGTTATTTATGTCACATCTTGTGTAGATATTCATCACGCGAGTATGAATGTCAGTGATATTGCTTGGCTGACAGGTGCGCTTTGTTTAGCATACGATGCATACTGATTACTGACGTATTCAGACAAGAATTTGCACGATTCTATAGCTTGAGAATAAAAAGTACAGCTGTATCTCAAAACATAATCTAAAATATCCTACGTTTGGTAAAGGTTTCGTGCAATTGGCACTGCTTTCCATAGATTTTCCTTTCAGAAAAACCGACAGGGAAATCTGCAGCAGTAGCTCTGGGGCAGGAAGGTAATGGGAACTACTGCTCCGTTGCCTTTCTGGCCAGACAGCCATCAAGAATACAAGACATCCAGGACTTGGACAGTTGTCGCGGGATGTTCGGATGAGTTACCGTGGCCCCGGCACAGGCAACTGACGGAACACGGGTGGGTTTTAGTCAGTAAAAGTCTGACACCCCCTCCCGCTCCGCCCAGAGCGGGAGAAGTCATTTGATGATTTCCCATCCAAAAACAAGGACTTGGACAGTAAAACTTGGAAAAAAAAACGAATTTGGCAAAATATTGCGTGAGAAACTATAATATATGTTGGCCAAATGCTGCAATAATCCGCGACTAATTTAAAAATGTATTGTGTATTGTGTTGTATGTGTAAATAACAGGCACAATGAAATAAATTAACAATCTTTTAGATAAATAAATGAAAAAAATATACAGCTGACGCGCATCCCGCACGTCTACCTACACTGCAATAATATACCTACATAGATATACGCTTGTAAAACACAAACACTTACTATATAATAGCAACGTGAAGGACAAAATGTAATACTTTTTCGGTCTAGCTCTCATTCGACAAGTGTGAGTACAACGTGCGATGAGGAACTTCATTTAAAAAAAAACATTTCTTGTTAAGACACATATAAATGCTAACGGCCTTGAGTGCATAGCTTGGCGTGTTCTGTGCTGAACTCGTCGTACGTCCACCCAGTAATAGGGCTCGCCCATCGAGGAGCGCTGTCCCAAATTAGACGTATTATTAATTTATCACTACATAAAACAAAAGGTATTTTAATAAAATACGTATACTAAAAGATAAATAATTAAATTGTCTTTAAAATAGTGAAGATTTTTTAAAAATACACTTGATAGTTTTTACGTTATTCTCGGTCTTTTATCCCCGTTACATATAACTTTTACAAATTAATTACACTATATAATGTAAACATAAACAAAAATATTCACATATTTATCTATTTATTATTTATTTATTTCATATAAGGTAGCTTCACAGCTGACAGTAAGTATACATAATTATTATTCCAAACATTACGCCAATTATGAAGTACACAGAAAAATAAGAAATACCGAGAGTGACATAATTATTCATATTTATAGTGTGTGCGTGTGTGTGTGTATATTAAGTTAAAAAATCAAGCGAGAGTTTACGCCAAATGAACGGTTAAAGAAAATGCTCTAATTTTACATATACAAGGTGTAACATAATTAACACACACCCTCTTAAGGGGTCATTGTACTCATCATTATGAACAACTGTTACTATGGGGCCTAACCTGAAATCGCGGAAAAAAAAATCTGCTGCTCCCTACATTTATGTTCGCATAACTCGTCAAAATGTAGGGAACAGCTGATTTTTTTTATTACTTTAAGTTGGTATAAAGAATACATTTTGTCTAGTTGGAAATAAACTGTATTAGTTAAATGTACGGAGCAGCTGATTTATTTTTCGCGATTTCAGGTTTGGTCCCGTAGTAAAAGTTGTTCATAATGTTGAGTACAATGACCCCTTAAGAGGTTGTGCGTTATTTATGTTACATCTTGTATATTTTTCCATATCATTAACACTACTCGTTTAGACGTGATATTCAGTTTAAAATCATTAAAAGTCGGTTATCGTCGCCTTAACAGCGGGTACAGATATTGCCTTTTAATATAGAAGCCATCGCACATTCACTGCTGTTATTTTATCATGCTATTAATTAAAACCCTGCAACCGAGAGCAGAATGAAATATGAATCTTTAATTCTCTTGAATTTTTGACTACACAGTGAATAAGTAAGAATGTTTTGGTACCTCCTACATCATTAAAAGTGGAGAACATGATAGAGGATTTTAATGCTAATTAATTTTGTGACTCGCCTTTGATGTGATTAATTTAAATAAAGAAAACTAAAGTTTCAGTAAGATAGATGACAATCTAAGTTTTGTTAATAAATAACAATCTTCTTGGCAAAGATTGTAAAAAAAATTGTTGTATATAATATACTTAAATGTTACTGAAAACAACTATCTCGTTGGTCGTTGTATAAGTAATTAAGTTTAGGAATATGACAGGTCGCCGCGGTGCCCCCTGGACAGCCGGTACCGCAGTGTCCTTCAGGAAAAGGCTCTTTTTTATTGGACTTACCTAGTATGAAGAGGACTACAAGGTGATGATCAGAGAGCGCGAAAATTCAATAAGTACCTTTACTGCATTCCACAATATGAACTCTTTTGCTCTTATGTGTGGAGCACATACAGTATTTACAAACCTTTTAGCCAAACATAGTGATTATGCTAAAGCTTCTAATGAATTTCCACACAAGCCGTTTATAAAGCTGACCGTATTCAAAACTAACCGTTCACAGAATAATTCGATGAAATGAAGCGTTCGTTAATACGAATACAAAATACAACTCCAATGTTTTACCACAAGCCGCGTGTTAAAGTTATCAAATTGAACGTTGAGCTGAACATAACAGAATCAAGCTAAACTGCAGCTTATCCGGCACTACCCGAGGAAATTGTCGCGGTAAATGAAGCGGGTATAGCAAATGACACATAGAATAGCTGGAACGATTTTGCTATATTGAATTTGTGCGGAAAATCTCATTGGGTTTGCGTTGAGTGTCTGTTCGTATATTGATAGTGATCGCCTCTACAAAATCTGGGAATGCTGAGACCATTCTTATTTCATCATCATCTCTGCCTAGCCTTTTCCCAACTATGATGGCGTTGGCTTCCAGTTTAACACGTTGCGGGATGGTTTTGACTTTCAAATTATGCGATATTAGCTTTTGCCCGCGGCTTCGCCCGCGTGGATGTCGGAAAATATACCACCGGTATTAAAAGTATCCTATGTGTTAATTTAGGTAAACAATGTCTTCTCGCATTGCTTATAAAGTATCTGAGGAGCGGCCCGCGGATTGATATTTGATTGCTAGAGGATAAAAAACGTGTGCGGTCGGGGGACCCCGTCAGAAATGAAATTTCTTCTCACATTTATGATTTAAAACAAGAACAAAATTTTCGCAGCCGCCATCTTGGATTTTCATTTTGACCAATTCGAAAGAAATTTGAAAAAAAAATTTGAAGAATTCGAAAAATCGATCCGATCTGAGGGGGCATACAAGTATGAACGCTTTTCGTTTGTGACGATTTCTGCAAGTTTACAGTTTCCGCAAGCCGCGTAAAAGAACTTTGTTCCAAAAATCCTAAAACCTAACAATAGTAAAGGAATTTAGAACGGAACGGAAAGTTACCTACTTGCATGCCAAAAAAGGCAACTTTAAAGAGAAAATATAAATCCTCTTTATTCCCTATCCCGTGGGAATTTCGAAAAAAATAGTTACCTAAATAATTACAGCCGATCTATTCTGTAAACATCACACCGTGAACACTTAGGTGAAGAGAGTTTGAAGTGAGCTGTCAATCCCTAGTAGAGTAAGGTGGGATGACAGTTCACATTACGCTCACTTCACCTAAATTTTCACCATGGGTTCTTAGAGAATAGCACCACTGGTACGGAACTTAGTAAAGTTATTGTTATCTGAATTACTAAAGTGTCTTTGGCGGTGGCGAAAGTCGGGCAGACCGATGATGAGTTAGTAAGGATGTTTCCCCTTAGGGGATGATTTTCCTAAAATTTCTGTAATTTCTAAACAAGAAGCTCAATACCAATTTCTTCCTTACATCATTCATCCCCTATTTTCCCACCTTAGGGCATGATTTCCAAAAACGCTGATATACGTGGTTTTTAATTTTTAACCGGAATTCTAAATACCAATTGCCATGGTTAAAACTACAAAAGTGACGATATCCCATACAAACTTTCATCCCCTATTTTACTCCTTTAGGGGTTGCATTTCAACAAATCCTTCCTTATTCCTTGTCTACATTATAAAGGGAACCTCTATGTCCTCTAGGTCCAAGTGTGTTTCAGCTTTCTAGGTCCCAAGGCTGGGCGTTGATGAGTCAGTCAGTCAGTCAGTCAGGACTTTTTATTTATAAAAATATAGATAGACAGATGGCAGTAAAGTTACGACCACTGCTATATCCGTAGTGCCCTAGAGCAATACTGAAGGATCTTATATACGATGACGGTACTTTCTTAACCGTAAGTCGGAAGAATCTAATCAGATTCTCCCGACTTACGGCTTCAGCAAATGAACGATAATCGTCCATCTGCTGAATCAGATCCATACTCTTCTCCGTCGTCTTGGTCTGGGTCTTCGTTATTTTCACTGGTTTCCGGCATTGAAACCTCTTGTACAAGACGACTTATGCAATTTGAATCCATCTAAAACTATGATGATGATATTCGGATGTGTAAATGATCATTCATTTACACATCCGATAGGCGCCTTTGAAATAGATTTATCAGTCTACACAACTGTTTGCTCAGTGGCCTAACAAACTGTTGTAAATACAATTGATTTTGGGTCGGCGCAACATTCAACTATTCTCATATACCTACTTATGTAATTCAATAAACATGAACAATTAAGTCAATGTTAGTTTTAAACGCGGTTAGTTTGATAATTAATAACTCGATATAATCGCTAAACTCAATACAAAAAAAAATATGTAAACACAATCAGTTTTCGACAAGGAGAATTCTAGTCATTGGTCTTCGATAAGATTTTAATATCAATATCATAAGGAACTTTTGTTCTTAGGGCATAGAACCAGTGTCGCTTAAAGAGTATTATTTTTATTGAATTCTCGAAGGTAACTCCAATATTAGTAGTCTAAACGAGTGACCAAATCATATTGCATGGAACGGGTGAAACTGTCTCGAATAGAAATGATGTTAGAATACATAAACAGTCGTCTTTACGATTTTCAACTGGAACGAATCTTGTAAAATCGACGATTATTACTGGGATTCTTATACTAGTGAAAAATCGTAACGAAATGATTCAATATTAGGGCGCTGGTCTGTGCGGAAGCCTATTTGTACATAGGTCCTCCGACTGTCACCTGCCTACGCTTCTGCCGACCCTCGGCAACTATTCTGTTAGGGTTTTGTTCTCCCCCAAGTAGCAGTGTCCTGCTCCCATCCATTTTGCTATCAGTCCGACATCTTTGTGTGTAAAATAACAATTCAAAATAGGTACTTATCATAATCAACAACAACTTTGTTTTTCCAAGAATAAAGGCTCCTGCAAACAGCGCGACACGTAACGCGAATCGCACGCGACATAAAGGCACCGCGTGTCGCACGACGAGCGGCGCCTTTGTGTCGCGTCGCGTGTTGCGCCTGTTTGCAGGAGCCTTAAGTCACAACACGGCGCAAGGAAAGGAAGTGTGCCATGGGTATAATATTGTAGTCTTCAGAAAAACGATCATGTCAACGGACGTGATATAAAAATGCTTGTGGCGGTATTAATACTGATTAACGAGCAATTATTGCTATTTTTAAACGACTTCATTGTAACAAACCACGGCGCTATTTTATGGGAAAACTATATTTTGGTTGTTATGAAGACTATCAAAAGTGTGACGTACATGACCTTCAAAAAATTGTGAAGGTCAGTAAATACGAAACTGTGACTGTTCTGTAAAGGCTCCTGCAAACAGACGCGACACAAAGGCACCGCCTGTCGCGGGACGAGCGGTGCCTTTGTGTCGCGCCTGTTTGCAGAAGCCTTGAGAAACTTAGATGACTATAAGTCTGCGGACACGAAACCAGCGGCGGTCGAGCGGGGCGATTCGGCAGCGGGCTTGGGGTGGGCGCGAAACTGGCGGTCGATCCAGTAGGAAGTAGCGGCTGTCGAGCGGCGAAATCAAATAAGTTTGTTCCCGTCGCTTGCGCGTCGCCGCCGCGCCGCAACCGCTCGTGCATCGCTCGACCGCCCCGCGCCGCTCTCGCCCGTTTCGTGCATAATGTCTCTTCAGAATGCTATGTTTTTGTTTACGCCGCCGCCGCCGCGCCGCGCCGCCCCGCAATCGCCATCGCTCCGCCGCCGCTAATTTTGTGCCCGCAGACTTACAATCGGAATAATCATTTTTATGGTGTACATAATAAAGAGTATTCTATCTATCTAATGGTCTCTGGAGGCACGTTTTTAAACAGTTTTAAATCTGTCTTAATGCGAGTATCTCATCTCATGTCAGCTGTCGTGAATGGTCCAAATTACGATATAACAAAAATCTTTAGATTTTAAACGATAATCTTTTTGGATACCGGATAATTACATACATACATACACAAACTCACGCCTTCTTCCCATGGGGGTAGGCAGAAACTACAGAACGCCATCTGCTACGATCCTTTTGCTTCGTTTACGTTCATACATATGGTCATACCGGATACTTACTTCATAAATTAATGCTACTATTGCTTAATTAACGCGGGCCAACCAGAAGCGGTCAAACTTCGTTACCACGTCTATATCGGGACTATAATGGACGGTAGACTAGTCAAAGCGCGTTAGCCGAAGGGATACGTGGCCGTAAAGTTTGTCATATGCCCGAGATTAATAATGTATCTCTGATCCAAGGATAGAGTCAATCTAAGATTGCTGTATACTGCGCGATCGATCTCCAATCCTGATGCCAATATCAAAACTATGCAATCGTTTTTTTTTTTCGATGCAGATTGCAGGCGATCCTTTCCCTCCCGACCGTTCCGTTTCATATATAATTTTGATAATGCAATGCATTATGTTCTATGTTTTATGAAAATAAACTAGTCACTAAACTACACCAAAATATACCTTTTCTGTCAAAACAAAATAATTACGTGTCTAAAACCCCGTAAAATTTACAATCGTTAAATTATATTTACAATACTTGCAACTATTTTATCAGGAACGGAACGTGAATTTGACGTCTTGACAGTGACGCACTTTTGTTACTGTTTCATGTTTGTTCATTGTTGTGGCTTCATGGACAAGCACGTTGTCTATCATCAGCGTCGCTGTCAGTGTCCCAGTCGGATAACAGAGCAAGGACCTCCATATCACTATCGTCACTATCACTTGAAAATACTGATAATGCCATAACTTGTTCTAAATCGTAATTAGTATCAACGATAGTATTCTTACAATCCTCGAAATTTCTTGGATTGCAACCTGCGATTGTTTATACCGATCAAACCAAATGTCAAAATGGACAGATTGGTTATTGGCAAGCAAAAACTGTCATTTCCGAACAGAGGCCAATCTTTTATCTGTGATCCGCCCTCCCATAGACGGATTGACTCCGAGGATAGTAAAATCAATCTGCAGATAGGTTATTGGCAAGCATTTCCCGAAAAATGGATTGAAATATCGATCTTAGATGGCAAAAATTGGATCAGGATTGATTATTAATCTCGGGCGTTAATGTAAAACAACACAACGATACAACGCGATGATTTATCACCCGACTGTTCATTAGAAAGTCTAGGGTGCGGACTGTGGACAGAACTCATTCATTAATGCTTTTTACTTCCAGGGTTCCGTAATACAAGACAAATTACTAGTTAGATTTCATAAAACATCAAACATTAATTTATTTTTGTCAGAATTAATCCTGTGTTGTCATAGAATATACCTTGCATATTAAGCTTGCAATAATAAGGTGCTGGCCAAAAAAAAAATGCCATTTAAAAGTTAAAGAGAAAATTAAAATGTTTTTAATTTTAAAAGGCATCTTTTTAGTTTATTACGTTTTATTGACAGTTCGATGTTCTTAAAATTATTAAATACTTTTTGGATCAAATTCATAATGAAATAAAAAAATATTTTTTATTGTAAGTGTTTTTCCTTACTTTCATAAATTCAAAAAGTCAAATTCAAAGCATTTTTTTTTCAAATGACAGACAATTTTGAATCGTCAAGGAGTCGGTCGGTTAGAAATATGAAGCTAGTTGCCCATTCCAAAGCGTAGGCGTTTCCTATGGAGAAGAAGGGGCAAGCAACTCCATGGGCACTCCTTTAAATCAAAACCTTGTTACAAAATATTGGTTACATTACTCAAGGTTAAAATTATACATAAGAGAACGATAAAACGAACGTAGAAAGACGTGCAAAATCAAAAAAAAAAAAAATTGCCATGGCAGCTAAGAGATACCAGTCCCAACTGACGGCGCCCGTACACGAACATGATGCAAGGATCACCACCATTTAGCTCAACCATTTTGAAGGGAACCGAATGATCTAACACATGCGCCACCATCAGCGAGACATTTGAGTGAGCATGATATTATACCCTTCAAGTCTTAACTGCCAGGGCCATTCAAGTCAATGAAAAACGTACCCAGTAAATGGTAGTTTCATAGTACCTACATAGTATTCAAATAAGTGATATGCACTTACATTAATGTTCATAAACGCACAGATCAAATTCAGTGTTTTTACATACGTACATAATTATCATGATGGCCACGGGCTACGGAACCCTGGTCAGAACATTATGTGCAATATTAATATCTATAGCTACTTTTTCGCGACGTACCTTTGTGGCGACTGACGGTAGCGAGTGGAAAAGATTTCTCCGGAGTAAGGTCGACGTTATGAGATATTTACAAGTACTTTGTACGTCACTGTATCTCGCATGCGGCCCATCCCTTTGATTACATGTGGAGGTTTAAACCTTCGTAAAACTGAGCTTTAAAGATACTTTGTTTAGTAAGTAATAGATTTGTTTGAAAGCAGGAAATGTAAGACATAACTATGCTGTAAACAAACGCATTAACCAAATCAGCATTTACGAGCACACCTCAGAATCTTATAATGAGTAGGAACGTGGCGTATCTACTGACAAAATTACCTTGCTTTTAATTCCCTTAGTGTATTAGGTAATTACGGATTTTTTTTACCTACACATTGTTTCAGTTTTTGTAACAGGATAGTCGTTACCTACTTAATTGTAAACGGAAGTGCGCAGACAGACTGAAGCCGCACACGTGTGGACATCCACTGGAGATGATAAGATATAATATCGAGATGAAATACCTACCTAAAAATAGATAATAAAGGGTGTCTCAGTAAGAGTACACTTTTTCATTTTATAATAAAAACAAGTATTTTATGACAGAGTTGTGATATTTTTATTGTATTGTAAAGAAGACATGTTCCGATTAAGTATGGAATAAAATATCCGGCAAATGACCCCCACGGCTCCAATGACAGGCCATTACTCTTTTCATGAAATTTTCCATGACTTTTGCACAGAGATGTGGCTGTATCTCACCGATGACGCGTTGGATTTCCGGTTTGAGCTCAGGAATTGTTTCGGGTTTATTCGCATAAACCCGAGGTTTCACAAAATCCCAAAGAAAAAAATCGCACGATCTTGGTGGCCAGTTGACATCAGAATTTCGTGAGATAATGTGTTCTGGAAATCGTTGCTGCAATAAGTCGATTGTTTCATGCGCGGGGTGGCAGGTTGCGCCGTCCTGCTGAAACCACATGTTGTCCAGATTCATGCCGTCCAGTTGAGGCAACGACGATTTATATTCTCTTTGAGTTGAGGCCACAAGAAGTCTGTTATCATATTCCTGTAACGAATGCCGTTCACCGTTGTAATGAGTTTTCACAATTATAACGCGTTGTTCTTTCAAAAAGCGCTCCATTTTTAATAATCGGAATAAACAGAGGTGACAGCTGTCAAATTTCAGTTGTCACTTGCATGAAAAAAAAATATTCCAATTTTAAAAAGTGCACTCTTACTGAGACACCCTTTAGTAACTTATGATGGAAGTTCGTTTTTAAGGGTTTAGCTCTACATAATATTGATATTGTTATTTTGTCAATGACAAAATGTGGTAGCGTTGGGGGTCGGGTTGCCTCCTTCCCTCAAATATGGCGCTAATGGGTGATTTTTGCGTTATGCTCGTGAACGGGTGCCGCTTGTGGTGATTGGTTGTCTTGCTGACCATGGTTTTGTTATTGAAATTAAGTAAATAACTGCTTATTTATTTTACTTCGATGGTTCAAGTTTATCATTGTTTTTTTTTTAAACTGAAGTATTTAAAAAAATATGAAGTATTAAATATTGTACGGTGGTATGGAACCCTTTGTGTGCGAGTCTACTCGCTACTGGCCTATTTTTTTAAAATATAATGTCATTTTTATTTTGACAATGACATTTGTTTAAAGACTTGACTCATTGCTTTTTTCGGCTTTTCACGACGGAATGCATGATCTCAACAAAAACACAAACATTTCAAAAATATTTTTCTATATTTAGCAACTGTAAATTAAAATTATTTTTTATGATTTTGGTTTATCATAATAATGTATCTTTTCCACTGTTTTTTTTTTTTTTTCTGTAACACGCTGGGCCTAAGAGTGTTCCATCTCCTTTGTGTTTGTTCCTAGTATTTATAGTATGGATATCACTATAATTTGTTTGTGTATACAAAAGATTTTCATAAATATACTAGGAAAGCACAGTCATTATATTAATCTCTTTAAATTTGTCTCTGTGGGAGTGGCTGGGACTTAATTTAGAAAACGAACGGATTGCCCTTTTTGTAAAACAAAAATTGTCTGAATATCGGCGGCATTTTTCCACAATAGAATACCGTACGACATCACACTTTGAAAATACGGTTAAAGATACTTATTTTCTCAAAATAATTACAATTCACTTATAGAGAAAACATAAATAGGTTTAGAACAATGTTATTTGCCAGTAAGCGTAGATAAAAACAAAAACAAATATGTATCTTAAAACTAACATTACAAATTACATCGTTTTAGCATAACAAGCACAAAACAAAATAAACAAATCAGAAGAAGGTAGGTTACACACAAGGAACAACACAACAGTTTTGAGTGATAACTAAAGTATTCTAAACGGAATACCGTACGATATCACACTTTGAAAATAACTAAAGTGTACTAAACGGGCTATCTCTAAATTAGTCACGGAATTTTTCTAACGGCGTATGCTGCAGAACTAATCTTTTTCTACAATTATTTATATGAGAGACCCGTTGAAGCTTAGCATCCAAAGTTAGGCCTAAGAACACAGTGGTATCTTCGGGATTCAACTTCACCCTTTATGAGTACACTAGTTTTTACTTGTCTAACATGAGGTATCGTAAACTTAATACATTTAGATTTTTTCTCGTTAACAAGTAGGTTATTAACATTAAACCAGTTAACTACTTTTGCGAGGGCACTATTTACATTGTTTGACCAGCTGCTGATGTTTGAATTTAAATAAAAGTGAAGTGTCGTCTGCAAACAACACTATATCATGATTATCCTTTATGAGGTAAGGCAAGTCATTAATATAACTAAGAAACAAAAATGGGCCAAGAATCGAGCCCTCGGGGACCCGCTATTGTTACTGTAGATCCGGATGATCTTTTTCCGTTAACATCAACTCTTTGTATCCTATGATAGGATATTCCTATCACTTAAGTATGAAGCATTGTCTAGAACTCATCGAGTAGAGTACAAATATTTTTTTTAGTCTTCAAAAATTAAGAAACTTCCCGCCGCAACTTTTTCAGTTTTATACCATTTTTGTACGAGCTCTATCGCGACAACAAAGTATGTTAGGAATTTGAACCTTATGTTTAACATGTACCATTTACTCAACAAATATAATATTATATTTAATCAACAAATGCCGATTCATAAGGTATTTTTTTTAAATATGGACATGCAACTGCATACATAACTTTGTAATTCACAGTGTCATTATAAAATACAATGTTATCTTTGCGATTGTGAACAATATCCTTCGTTTAGTATTTTTATTAAATGTGTTGTGTTAAATATTGTACAGTGGTACGGAACCGGCCATGTGCGAGTCCGACTTGCACTTGGCCGGTTTTCGTTTATTAATTTGGTCCAAAAAGTATTTAATAATTTTAAGACCACCGAACTGGCAATAAAACGTAAAAAAACTGAAAAGATTCCCTTAAAAATGAAAAAAAAAAAAATTTTTTACTTTTAAGTGGCTTTAGCTCAACTTTAGCTTCTTTTCAACTATTTCGGCTAGTAGGTACTTATTATTGCAAGGCATATTTTATGACAACGAAGGTTTTATTGTAAAAAAAGATATTGTAATAAACTTGATGTTTTGTATAATTTTTAATTTGAAATGCTTTCAAATTGTAGAATTTTGTTTGTTTATTGCAATGGTAATTTTTTTAGACATCTAAAATAATAGAATAGACCACGAAAATTAATCACGTAAACAAATCACTGATGTTGGCAGCATTACGAGTACCTAGCTATTTTATTGGCACTAATTATTTTCCTGTTTTTATCTGTAGGTATACCTATAGTTTTTAGTCTTATGTCTCACTCTTGTTAGTTGACAGTTTTGACTAAATTAGTACCATCAGTTGCACAGACTAATTAGTACTATCAGTTGAGTGATACCATTAGTTTGCTCGTCACTTTTGTGTTACTACTTAAACATGGTATATATCCAATTTAAATGTCTTTGGATGTAATAAGCATCACAATGTTTCAGTGGGCATGCAAAGTGATTTTACATGTAACTTGTATAATAAACTCAAACTGCTCAGCTATATTCACAGTATCTAAACTAAACGTTAACTCTGCAGGTGTTTCATCTGTAGGTACTTTCACCTTTACACAAGAACGCCAAAAAGCCACTGTACTGGCCGCGTATTATAATACGCCAATTGCTATTGTGCTGACCGCGTGCTATTATTTATTATCTAACAAAATCAAATAAACAGTTTCCATTTTATTTTTCAAATAGAATTCAAATCGGCGGCTATCGGTTTCTTTTTATTACTCGGTTATTGTATTATTTCAAATACGGATTTAATTAAATTTGTTTTGGGCCTATTTAGTGAGGGTTACCGTTGAATTACAATCTGAAAAGTAATTGTTAAAGGACTAATTCTGTGAATAATTTTGGTATTCCATGGAAGCTTCATTTTGGTGTATTAACCTCTTTTGGTAGGATAATTTTTGAGCAGACTTTTTGCTGATGGATGTATGAATTAAAATATTTTAGGAAAAGCTAATCTAATCGCTATTCTTGGTACACAAAGAACGCTACAAGAATCTTTTGGTGCTCGAATGACAATGACAGAGGGGCGCTGACATTAATTGTGCAATGGAGACGAAAACTGTCAAATTAGTTCCGCGTAGATGGCGCTTAGTGTTTGTTACTTTCATTCAAGTACCTTGTTAAAAACTTTGCTGCGAGATGGCGCTAAGTGTTTTTTCATGTCGCCAATTGGCCGCTTTGTCTTCAAAATGACTTTTATAAGTGACAAACACACAGCGTCTCTTGCGGCGAAGCTTCTGGGAAACAACCCCATTGTGTTGTGAAATGTATTGAAAAAACGAGATGGCGGCATTATTTCCGATTTACACAAGAATTGTTGATATCCTCTTGATACCACTTAGTCGTCTTGTACAAAACGCCATGTGTTTAGGCTGCCTTAAATCGATTTAATGGAATGAAATCAAATTATGTTTACAATTGAACCCAATTGTAATCAAACGAAAAGCAATCCAGATCGTTCACACCGTGTGAGA
Organism: Fissipunctia ypsillon; assembly: GCA_947568875.1. Taxonomy (NCBI): domain Eukaryota; kingdom Metazoa; phylum Arthropoda; class Insecta; order Lepidoptera; family Noctuidae; genus Fissipunctia; species Fissipunctia ypsillon. The sequence continues at coordinate 7,275,112 of OX387657.1, forward strand.
CTCTATTTGTATTGTTCGCACAGTCCTCTCATTTTATTTTGATTGCAAGTACATAGGTACTGTTGGAAAGAGCCAACACTCACTGTACGGGCCAGATTCAATTTCAAAAGTAAACATCGGTGGACGTTGTACTAGCATCACTGTAAGGTCGTTTTCAGACTATGGCCTGCACATACGAGTTAGTAGCGCATAATTTTTTTTTTACAAAAAAATAAAACCGATTCAAAAAAAAAAAAAACACTAAAAAGTGAAAAATAACTTATTTTTTGCCACCGACTTCCGATTATCAAAGTTATTTTTCACTTAGTAGTGTTTTTTTTTTTGAAGAAACAGGAGAAGGCTATCAATTCGGTTGTTTTTTTTTTATTAATGTTTGTTACCTCAGTACCTACTCCGTCATTTATAAACCGATCCGGAAAAATCTTGTTTTATTTGAAAGGATATGCTTCCAGATTGGTCCCATTTTTATAAAAATCCAGTTCTGATAGAATCTATGAGGAATTGAGGGAACTCCTCAAATATTATAGGCATGCACATAGCGATTTTGGTATTTTCATCAACAAGTCAAGCATTTGCATTCAGAAAGTATCATTTGGTGAAGTGAAACTGACGAAGAAGACCACAGATGGCCACGGAAACTCATCAGTGATAAGTATTTCACAGGTGGCGATAAGATAATCTCGATTAAGATAGTTAAGCGACTATGACGAAATAAGCAAATAAATAATAAGCAAATTAAAAAAAATTGTTCTGATGAAAATGGTACCATCGAACAGATCTGATGATGAAGCCGGAATGTAGGCACCGGAACTCCGTAATAAAACAATGTATCTTAGCCTTGTTAGGGTTTATTGGAATTGTCATGAGATGCACTCTGGGTATAAATGATTTTAATGGTAATATGCTGCAAATCGCGCTACTTGATTTGTATGTTATGTGTGGTTGATTTAATAATTTGTTGGCGACGGCGTCTAAACCTGATAAAACTACGCCTTCCAAACTTCTGACACGACTTAGCGCGACATATGTTTGCCTTTTTGCAAAGTTTTTATTTGAAAGGGTATACTCCTGTGGTCGATATAAATTTGGTGAAATTCTGATGAGTGGTTTTTGGGTTAGCTTCAATAATACGTATTTTGTACCATTTAGTGTATAGTGTAGTGTGAATTTGGGTGGGGTAGGTTCCACAACTAAAAAGTGGATAATAAAAACTTTATTTATAAAAAAAAAACAACCGACTTCCAAAAAAACATTACAAAGTGAAAAATAACTTTAATTTCGGAAGTCGGTGGCAAAAACGAAAACACTAAACCAGACACCGACTTCCGAAATTAAAGTTATTTTTCACTTTGTAGTGTTTTGTTTTGGAAGTTGGTTGTTGTTGGTTGTTTTTGTAAAAAAGGTTTTATTTTTCACTTTTTAGTACCTACCCTAAATTACAGTGAGAGGAAGTTATTAGAGCATCATCCACGTAGACTAAGTGGGAAAAATATGTATTATTGAAGCTTACTCAAAATATACGCGTCGACTTGAGAACCTCCTCTTTTTTTTCGTCGGTTAAAAATGTACTTGATGTACTAGCGTTACTCCTAAGTAACAATGTGATCCTACTGTTATACTGCGGAGTCGTGTTAAAGACCCTCTTTTCAAGTATCTTCCTAGTTCAAAAACTCGACCGTTTATTGCATTCCACATTCAAAAATCAATCAATCAATTGTAATGTGTTTGTGGTTTTAGGGAAAATTGACCGTATATTCATATCACCCGTATATTCTTTGACAGTCATATGTAATGGCTATGCTATGGCTATTACACGATACATTGACGCAGGGTGTCAATTTTCTTAATAATTAATTTTCCTGACTGTACCTATACAACGTGGATCTGAATGTACGACATTAAATGAAAACGAGCACAGTACTAATCCATCGAAACATTCATTAATCGTTAATGGAAAATTTAAAAATTGCAGTTTTAAAACAAAATAAATACCTAGCAGAATCAACTGCATAAAAAGTAAACACGCTTTATCTACGAAAAGTCTACCGAAAGACCAACCACGCTTTATATACGAAAAGTCACGAAAGACCAACGGTGCGGTGCGGGGCGTGGCGGCGGCGGTGTGGGCGCAGGTAGGTAGGCGCAGGCACTTTATTCGGAAAACAATACAAACGCAAGGAATATAATCATATGTTTTGCACAGGTTCTTGACCTTACAATGTTTACCTATTACTATTACGGACTCCGATCTACATCATGTTGAAAAATAAGAAAATGAAAAATAATTTCCTGTGGCTAAAGTATTCATTGGATTTGATTGATTTTTTGTATACGGGCAAAGAACATGATTCTCTTTACGTGGTTTAAAGGAGTGTCAATCGTCCTGTTCCACCTTGTATTATCATCTTCATATTTCAAAAGCAATAAGCCAGATTAGGGACCAATACGGAGAGCATTAACTGTTTGAGAAGTGACCTTGACTCTGCAATGGGACAATGACAGGCTTCCGTACATAAGTATAAATATTTATCTACTGTCCTTTCGCAGGTATGCTGGAAGAGATTTCTGTAGAAATAAACATTACCTTTGTAAATAATTTTCTGTTCATTTCTTCTTGTCTGTTTTTATGTGTGTTCTTATACGATAAATAAATAATAAATAAAAATATTAAAGACCCACCCCTAATTCACACGACGTTTAAGACTTGACAAATCATCACGATTTCTTTATTACATCTAAGTTAAATATCAATGTATTATACACATAAAACTTCCGGAATAAATTATCTAAATGTTGAAAATTGCATCAAAATCGGTTGAGTATTTTAGGAGAACAACGCGGTTACACAGGCTAACACAAAACACGGCTTTGTTTTGTAATATTAAGAGAAGATAGAGAAGTAACTAATGTGAAATGACCTTAAGCTTTGTTCACGTGGTAGGTACATACATACATAATATGTATGCATACATACATATTATGTACATTGTGTCGCCCAGTGCACAACAGTCGCCGTGAAAATTGAAAATGTTACGAAAACAAGAGAGTAGGAGTTATTGCCCTTTCTCCAATTTAATCTTGATGCTTTTATTGAAACATTGCACTGTCGCTGACGGAAGCATGAGGATTGAAACAGAAATATCTTTGACAACGATTGCAGGGACAATTTGTACCTACATAAATATTTAGACCCGCTTGCAGCACAAATCACTAAATGCGTTTAGCGCTAAATGCAGTGATTTGTGCTGCAAGCGGGACTTAAACTGGGTAGATTCATTTTGCTTATAATAAGCACTAGCTCCTCCTTCTCTCCCAGACTTAGTCCGCGTGAAATTTCTTGTCCCCCGACCCACCCCGTCACATCGCATCGTCCACCCGCGCTATTACTTCGTTTTCGCTTAGCGTTCTTACCGACTTTTTTTCTTTTTGCTCGGATCTTAAGTGATTTTCATAACGAAATATAAATTATTCAATGATTTTTTTTTTCGAACGTTCATAAGCTAGATTTCCTTATTTAATTAGGCACCTACCTAATAAAAACGTAATTCTCGTATACAATTTTAAATTAAGGATATCTGATTTAAAATAACAAGATAATATTCATCGTTACAAAATTATTTACGAATTTCTAAAGGCACGTCCCTGCGCCCACGCATCATTAAATTTTCATCATCTTGTCTATGTTCTACTACATTATAAGCTCATTACTAGTTTTTCAAAGGAACAGGTAGATGCACAATACCTACACTTAATGTTATTTAGCGTCTGCAGTTTCAATAATAGATATCGAGAATTGCAGGCAAAGGAGACCGCTAAATGCCACGAGAGAGAAAAAATTACAGAAAGTTTTTAAAATAAAACGGTAATCCAATTCTTTTGTGTGCCACGACACAGACTCGTCGCAGCGAGTCGCATCACACGCATGGCTCGTCAAAAGTATGAAAAGTTGAATAAAACGTTCATTGTTTAACTTGCGTGGAACATTCGGGAACCACCAAAAGAATATTTACTTTGCACTCAACAAAGAGGTACCCCGGGGAATGTATGGGATTAAATATTAGGTACATTGTTATATCACTAAATTACGGGGCATTTTGTATGATGTTTGGTACGTACTTATTTACGAGAGCTGAAAAAGGAACAGGCCATTAAAAAAAATATCTATGTCAAAAATGTTTTCATAGATACTTATTTTATGTAAAGAATATAAAATCCATCCTTATTACTCATCTTAATGATAAGTAGAATACTCGCTACAATTTTATTTTAAATGTTACCTTTATTATTTTTTTTTTATAAAAGAGTGTAGAATTAGATAAACTAACTCTTGAATCATACTTAGATTAGTAAACCAGTCGTCTGTGTAGCATTCTATCGTAAAGCAATCAATAAATACTGTTTTATTTGTATTGTTATTAGTTTATTTCAAAGAAACGTACACTATTAAACGCCACTATTTTTCACTGCTGCTTTTTTTTTTTGTCTGCCTCGTTGGTCTAGTGGTCGCAAGCGCTACTGCTGAACATGAGGTCCTGGGTTCGATTCCCAGGTCGGGCAAAGTGTTATTGGGTTTTTCTATATGGAATTTCTCAGTAGTAGCCCGGAGTCTGGATTTGTGCCCGGTAGATGGCAATAGGCTCGCCCCCTATTATACATGGGACTTAAGGTGAAAGCTCCAGGGTAGCCCGCGAAATTCAAATTTTCTTACGTTTTTTGCAATTTGCAGGGCAGTATTAGGTTGTATGTTGATTAAAATATTATTCGCGACCATAAAAAATATGTATTTACAGATTTATAATCATTAACGTCATCAATACAACTCTCTAAGACCAAGTAATTCTATTGATTGACTATTTCATGAAATATTAACACATTTCAGGATTATACAACTTAAGGAATTGTATTACTGATTCTAATGATTATAATTCTGTAAATACATATTTGTTATGCTCGCGAATCATACGTTAATTAACATACACCCAGACACTGAGCTGCAAATTGCAAAAATCGTAAGATAATTTGAATTTCGCGGGCTACCTTGGCGCTTCCCCCTTAAACATAACTGGCGAAATGTGGGTGCACCATAATAGGTACACCTCTGCCTAACCCTTCGGGGAAACAAGGCGTGATGTTATGTTGTGTGTGTTATTTTTCACTGTCATTTCTTGAAACATAAACCAAATACTAACCTCCTTATTATCTTATTAAACGTATGATATCAGCAGAATAGTAACACACCGATTTCTCTCTTTCAGTCGTCAGCAATTTGACTTTAGAAAGAAGGTGACAAAGCGTTGTGTAACTATACAGACGCTATACAACGTTTATTAGTAAGGAGGTTAATATTTAAAAGTAATTCCATATTCGCTCGGATAGTTATTTTCCTAACAGCCTGTACGACATACGGTCGCCTTTAGCATGAAACCTTTACCATTAATTAACATTAGATTATTGACAATATTTTACTTAGTAATTTGCGGAGAAAGCTTTCCTAAGTGCATTACAACCTAACCTTTCCTATCGACCTCACTATACAATGAGTCATACGTTACATTGCAAGCAACTGATAGGTTCTTACTTTCATCACAAAATTATAGAAACATTTGAAATATTAAATTAAAAATTTGAGTCTCTATCGGAGCCGGAAAACTCTATCAACCAGTTTCAATCAACTTAAGTCATCATCTGCCTAGCCTTTTACCAACTATATTGGGGTCGGCTTCCAGTCTAACCGGATGCAGCTGAATACCAGTATTTTACATGGAGCGACTGCCTATCTGACCTCCACAACCCAGTTACTGGGTAACACGATACCCCTTGGTAAGACTGGTTGTCAGACTTTCGGGCTTCTGACGACCCGTAACGACTGTCAAAGATCCACGAATGACAGCCGGGACCAACGGCTTAACGTGCTTTCCGAGGCACGGAGGAGTCTTGGTATGTAAAGATGGTCACCCATCCACGGACCAACCCCGGCAAGCGTAGCTTTACCTGATGGATCGACCCGTGCGGCTGTTATTACTTAGCCAAGAGCTCCAATCGATTTTCAATCAACTTAATCTAACGAGGTTCAATCAACTTAAGTACTTAGTATTAATAAGTTCAATTTCACAAAACTAATAATGCCTGAAGGCTTATATTGGCCCTAACAGTACTATCAACAACATCCAATACTTACAACCAATGAACTATCAATATTTAATATAGATTTGAAAAAAAAGGCCAATTTCCTATTTGCACGAGACATTCGCCAATCTCGGGAGAATCTCGGGTTTCCGAGACGACAGTTAAACAGAATTCAGCTTAGATTGAACGATCAACACCTATGGATGGAAATAAAACGAAAATAGAAGAGGATCCAGTAAACATTATTCCAGTTCCTCTGCAAATCGGATTCGATTTTAAAATAATATTTTAGGTGGTAGGTGTACTACCATTATCTAAAAATTGAATTCCGAAACAGTTTTTATCATTATCTCAATGCTTTTTAGACAATTCAAAATATAATAAAACCTAAACAAAAATTAAAATATTCGGATAATTTGGGAAAATTCCGGGGGAAAATATTGTTCTCATGCCACCACCACCTCTACCCATCCCACCTAGCAAATATGCAATTATCAACACAACTGAACCTCTCAACTTATCAGCTCGCCAACTTTAACTTTTAAATAAATTTCATTACATGCTGATAATTTTTTCGCGAGTACCTACATGTTTTCGACTAAGATTACTACTGGACAAGGGATCATTGACCGCTACAATGACCATTCATTCATAAGGACTCGGAACATAACTAATAGTTTTACATAATGTTAGACCATTAGCTATTTAGCAGACCGAAGGACACTATACAAAGAGAAAGATAACGTCAAAATCTATCATATTTACGTTATCTTCAAGTCGCCTTTATGAAAGCCGTTCATTCTTTGATTGAAACCACCCGGGTACTTTATTCAGCTAGCCACTTATTACCCGACTGCGGCGATGCCAAAAAAGGAGGGTTATTTGTTATAAGCCCGCGTTTACACCCTAAATGTTTTATACACCATGTATCAGAAATGTGAAGTCATATTTTAGGGTGCGGTACAAACCATTAAACTGAACAACTTATTCCATGAGAATAAATCTTAATCGCGAAGAAATAATCAGCTGCTCCATACATTTGGGTTGAGTAGGTGTTGAAGTTTTGTATGGGACAGCTGATAATTTTTTCGCGATTACGATGTTGGTCCCATAGAGAAAGTTGTTCCGTTTGATGGTCTGTACCACACCCTTAAATATGACCACGCATTTCTGATACACCTTGTACAAAACATTTATCACACAATAATGTATTGACGTTCTTTCAGACAAGTATTGTTGACTATTTTGTTCACCTCTTTGACAACATTTCTACAAATTTTGTAAACAACTACCTCCTTAATAATAAACGTATTATATAAGGTAAATATTTACACACCGATTTCTCTCTTTCAGTCGTCAGTAATTTGACCTTCGAAAGAAGAAGACAAAGCGTTGTGTAACTATACAGACGCTATACAACGTTTATTAGTAAGGAGGCTAGTCTTTACAATTTGTTTTAGATGTAAACGATATTAAACGAAAACGGAGGACACAACATATACACATTATGGTAAAGCAATAAAGATATTGAGTATTGAGTACAATGTCATGTTTATACCTTGGTGAAAATGTGGGGTAAGTAAGTAGGTACCTACTCTTAACATCTTTGGTATAAAGGCTCCTTCAAAAAGGCGCGACACGAATCGCGCGCGACATATAGGCACCGTTCGTCGCGCGACACGCGGTGCATTATCGTCGCGTCGCGTGTCACGCCTGTTTGTAGGAGCCTTATGGGGTAGTAAAAAATTAATAAAAAAATAGTTTGCACTACTCCGCATAATAATTAATTAAACTAGGTCGCGAATAATGCATTAAATGCTTCTAAGAAAGTCATTAAGGACGTTTCTACCGCGTTGGTATTCATTCTAAAAAAAAAATTAGGAAGGAAAAGAATGAAAGAAAAATTGATTAATTCGGGCTCGCTCAGGAAGATGACAATGAATAATTTTCGTTTTAGGTTCATTTGTGTTACATAATTTAAGAAAAACAGCCTAGAGGTCGGTTATTAATCTCCATAATACATATTATATTATGCCGATCATTCAACAAAGTTGTTTGAAAAATTTGAGATAGGCAGACTCGGCAATTTAAAACGTCCAGTTTTCTTATTTTTTTGGTTTAAAGACAGCATATGGTAGTATCTAAACTATAGTATGTTAGTGTAGTGGGTTAACGGTTATTTTTGCTGGTGTACTGTGACTTTGATGCTAAATTAAAATTGTCTGATTCTTAAGAGCGTTGTCACATTTTGCACCTCTCTCGCTCACACAAAACCTAATTTTTAAGAATGTTAAATGAAAAAATGCTTTTTTGAAAAATGTAATCAATGAGCGGTCTACAAAATAATATTAATTTAATAGGTAGTTATTCAAAAACACATTTCTATTGTGTTATCTAATAAACTTATGTAATTAAGTGTTATGATCTGTTTTTGAGATGATGTAAATAAATGCCACAATAAAAATGTGTTTTTAATAATTACCTATTAAACTAATATTATTTTGTAGACCGCCCATTGATTACATTTTTCAAAAATGCATCTTTTCATTTAACGTTATTAAAAATTTGGTCCCGTGTGAGCGAGAGAGGTGCAAAATGTGACAACCCTCTTAAGAATATATGTATGTAAAAGTTTTGACAAAGCATTCTGGATAACGTGTAAGTAGTTGAAAAAAGTTAAAACTATGTATCAAACAAAAACATTTTCTTATATTTCTTTAAGCTGCCAGCTAAACCTCTACGCGTTTTCCAGTAATCTTCGTAGCACAGTTGCCTACGCCGCTACGGCAAAGCCTACGAAAGTTACACAATACGTAGCACATCCGTCGTAGCATTCAATGTTCCTTTGCGTTAGCTTAGTGCATCGATATAATTATGCAGTACGGCTTAGTAATAGACGGGTTTAATATTAATCATAAATACATGCACTCACGCCTTCTTCCCATAGGGGTAGGCAGAAACTGCAGAACGCCACCTGCTACGATCCTGACAAACTCCTTTTGTAGTAAATATGAGTGTTATAAAAAATACGAATAAAAAACACGTTTACTACGACACACACGACATGTTTACTACACGTTTATATGCTACATAAAAAGAAAACAAACTACGAACAAGATCACTCTCATTATTGTACGCAAATCCAGAATTTTTTACACAGAATATTATTTTAATATCAGCTTTAGCCAACATAAAAGGCAGAAGTACGAGTAAATCAAAAGGCAATAAAAGGTATTGCGAGATGTTCAGCCGTCAAATATTAAAAGCTATATCGGTAGGGTTGCCTCGTGTCTGATTGGATCACAATCTCCAATTTATTGCAATGTCAGGGGCACACGTTACCGGCGAAGACAGAAAATATGCTATAATATTAAAAAAGGAAACGCGAGAGATCTTATCTTGTATTCGTAACAAGTGTATGTGGTGATGTGCTTTTACATATATCGTATTGTCTCGCGTTTATTTTATGGAGCAGAAGGCAATTATGTGTAATGATGCCAACAAGTTAGAAGTACTATATATTCAATATTGAATAATAAATTATAATGACTAGTTGTGCCTAATCTTTTTTACCTGATATCGGTAACGGTATTCTAGCACTTAAATACTCATTAGCTTTCAATATTTCATTTTACAATATTAAAACAAAGTATTTTATTATTAAAACAACGATATTTCGGTCTTTACTCGACGTAACAAGAGTCTGAACAAGCCACTTCGGGATCTCGTAACATAATTCACGCTCTCGACAGCGCATTGTGAATGTCTGGATACTTGACTTCGACAACCCTAGCTTAATACAGGGTCATGAAATTTTATGAACACCCTGTAGAAGGGAGATGCCCTTCGCAAACTATTTGTCGACTATCTCCACATTTTTCGGTGTATTTTTAACATGGGAATATGGTCGGATTATACAGGGGTAACTGGCAATACAGAGGTGTCTGAAGCTTATTTGAATATCTAAATGAGTTTCACCGGAGAAAAGATTTAGGGAAATTATTTCTTTGCGTCTGGAAACGTTTAGTGAGTGTATCTTATTTAGGTAAGAATTGGTTTGCTTATCTCTCTTTTTGGGCTTAATTTAAGTAAAAATCGGATTTTCTCTGTTTCTAGATTTCTTCTTTCTGCTTATGGGTACTAAAATTACAATATTGTATCTAGGTTTTGCTCCACACATAGGAGCAAAAGAGTTTATATTGTGGAGTGCAAAAAATTATAATGTTAAGTTTTTGCACGGGCTCGTGGCTAAATACTAACAGCTGCACGGGTCGATCAAAGCTTAAACTACGCTTGCAAAGGTCAGTCCGTGGATGGGAGACCATTCTTAACATATCGAGACTCCTCCGTGCCTCGGAAAGCTTGTTAAGCCGTTGGTCCCGGCTATAATTCATAGATCTTTGCCTGTCGTTACGGGTAGTCAGAAGCCCAAAGTCTGACAACCAGTATTACCAAGGGGTATCGTGTTACTAACTAGGTTGTGGAGGTCAGATAGGCAGTTACTCAATGAAAAATACTGGTATTCAGTTGCATCCGGTTAGACTGGAAGCCGACCCCGACATAGTTGGGAAAAGGCTGGGCAGATTGATTGACACTGTGACCTAGACTTTCATTTAAAGATTTTGTTAACAGAGCAGGAATTTTGCTCTGTGAATTAGAATTGTAAGTAGTAAAGAATAAAAGTCTATTCAAATAAGTAGGGTAATAAAATACAGACTTACTTTTAGTGGTTCTACAAATGGTGCCTGCTTACTCTCGAGTAATATAATCTTTTAAGGTCTAGTTAAAGTTTCGCTATTTTTAGAATAATAGCCACTTCTTACGCCTTTTTGATTGGACCTAACAAAGTATTGTCGGTTTTACAACTTACTTATGCTTTATTTTTTAGTTGTTGTTTAAGTGCGATAATAGTACATTATGAGACGAGTGTGCTATGTTGGTCATTACACTCGAGTCGGTATTATTCGCGCGAGCCGGAGGCAAGCGCGATAAGGGAGCCGAATGTGTCGAAATCATCAATGCACACGCAATTCATACGACGTTTTTAAACACACTTGCGAGGCAAAGAATAAATAAAGTTTCATAAACTAATTACCTGTGTAAAAAAAGACGTGAAATATGGCCCGCGGATTCGTCAGTGTCTTGGCAGATTGAAGGAGAGGCAAAGGCACGAAGCCATATAACAGTCTAATAGGTATTAAAAGCATACAAACTGAATATTTTGTATGTTATTTGGATGTAGAACACGAAAGAATGTTATTTTTTTGACACAAATAAATAATTTGATGAAATATTGTTATCATAATGTTTTATTTATGTACATAGTAAGCATAATAAGGCATGAAGTCTCTTTGGTGAGATTAAAAAAGTGCACATCTCTGACTCGTAAATAGTTATCTGTGGCGAACATTACCGCACTAGTGCGGTAATATAAAGTAAATAGCACGTGTGTACTGCATTATAAACCTAAAAGCGGTTCAATAAGAGCCACTTTACGAGCAAGTGTGTTAAAAGTAATATTACAACCATCTTCATTTAAGGGGAAGCGCTAGGAAGCCCGCGAAATTCAAATTTTCTTACGACTTTTGCAATTTTCAGCTCAGTGTCTGGGTGTAGGTACTCGTATATTGATTAAAATTCGCGATAGCAAATATGTATTTACAGAATTATAATCATTATAATCAGTAATACGACTGCTTAAATTAGTATAAGTAATCCTCTAATGTTAAGATTTCATGAAATAGTCATTCAATAGGATTACTTGGTCTTAGAGAGAGTTGTACCTATTAATGATTTTAATTATTGTAATTCTGTAAGTGTGTTTATATATTTTAGCATTATGTATTTCAGTTTAAGACGTCACAAATCATATTTTCTTCTCTTCTTGTTCTCATACACTATGACATTTCTTTTTCATTTAACATTACATTTCATTAACTCTTTTATTTAAAATTATTCCAGCAGACCTGCGAAAGGAAATTTCTTTTTCATTTCTCCTTTCGCAGGTCTGCTGCAATATTTTTTTAAAGTAATAGGCAATACTTAATACTTATAATGTGGTATCTGTATATATTTTATTGTGTGTACATAAATAATAAAATAAATAAACAAGCTCGAATACATCACACCGTGATAAAAATATTTGCAAGTCAGTAGACTTTGCGTTTATATTAGGCCTAGCGCGCACTGCCGTGCGTTTTTTTACCGCAAAATCTGTGAAGTATGGAATGTCATAGAAGTGCGTGCATTGCGATGAAAATAACGCATGTGGTTAATTCACAGTAGACCTCCCGCTGAATTATGCGGTGAGTCCACCCCACGTATTTTGTATTGCAGAGACATTTATGAAGTACCGCGCACTGCAGTGAAAAAAACGCACCGAGACACCGAGCAAGCTGTAGACAATATTTTTTGTTTTTGGATACGCCCCTAAATCTTTATATCTTACGAAAAAGAAGACCTTAATAGGCATTAAGGCCGTCAAGGGTTGCACCCAAAACTGTTAGGGCACGAAAATCGTGCATTTTATTCACCGCTAGTGAGCGGACCCGTGACTGCATTTGTTATACCGTACGGCAGAAATAATGCATCGCATTCCACCGCACCGCAGTACACGCGTTTTCGTTCCAAAACAAGAAAAAGAGCATTTTTTTCTTGATATTCTTGACATTTTAGTACGGACAAGCCGTGTATCCGATGGGTTTTCCCATCCACAAAAATTACGAATTTCTATACAAACTTTCATCCTTTTAGCCCAGTTACGGGATGGATTTTCTAAAATCCTTCCTTAGTGCTTTCCTTCGTTATAAAAGGAACACTTAAGCAAAACTTCAAGCTTCTTGACACAGCTGTTTAGGCTGTGCGATGTCTGTCAGTGAATTTAAGAAGATAGACCAACAAAAACATGCTCGATCCCTCTAACCAGAACGATAGAATGTGCTTTCGCTCATTTGGTCTAAACTTACCTTTAGAACATTGTTTTCAAAATCAAAATATTTTATTTCACATAAGCCTACATGGGCACTTATGAAACGTCAGAAGCTAGGTGCACGGTTCCAATTGGTCGTTTCCTATGGAGAAGAACCGGCAAGAAACTCCACGGTTACTCTTGTAAAAATAATTGGCTTTTACAATGCTTTCAAATTACAGTGTTAATAGGCATGGGAGGACCTACCCTACTTAACAAAATAGAAAATGTACAGTCTATTATGCCTAGAGCGTTCTCACATTCACAAAATGTAAAAGAATCTATTTAAGAGACATATAAAATAATAAAAATAAAAACCTATTTAAACCAAATGACATGATTGCAAGTACAACTGTAACAAATCTGAATTGATATCCTGTTCACAAAAACCCCTAATGGATAGTAGAAATTAGAATTGTAGGTATATAAAAAAAAAAAAATATATATATATATTTTAAAATCAATGGGGAAGGTCGGTGAAAGCTAATTGTAGATGGCATGACCATAGGTAGGTCCCTATTTCCTACAATAAATTTGACATTTCGTTCATGTGATTTCCACACTTTAAATCAATATTTATTCGTTACGGAAAGTGTCAGAATTAAAAACCTTAAATATTGCTTATATCCCTCGTAATCACTTTGTTCAAAGTGTCTCCGACATAACCTCGAATTCTGTTTAATTCAAATAATTCCCTACGAATAGCTCAGGGTGTTCCGGAAAATGGTGGACTCCAGTTTCCGATCATATAGGAACACAACGAGTCATTGTCGCAAAAATAAAATAAAACCACCTCATGCTTTGTATTATTAGCTTGTTTTGGGAACTAGCTACGACAGCGCCATTTTGACAGTTGCCTTCCCCATTGTTTCAAATCAGTAGAAAGGACATAATACACGTGAAAGTAGAAAGCCAAAAACATGCGACTTTCAAGCAAGTTCTTCAAACACATTGAGAATTTCTAGTTTCCAACAGTTATTTTCGTTTCCTTTCACCTTTTCAGTTTCCTTCTAGGTATTAGTAGCTAGTATTATCTATTCAGTATATATTTCCAGTGCAGCTTTGATCTTGGCTTCATACGGGGATAAATTAACGCTGGCTGATTTGCGCTCAGCCACAGTGACCATAAACTTGCCGATTATTGTCACAAAACTACCGCTGTTCGCAGAATTAACGGTCTATTGGGACATTAATTTCGTACTTCTGATACAGATTTCAGTTTCGTACTTGTGTAGGCTACCAGTATCCAAATCCAAATTCTGCACCCAGTGGGTAAAACACATTTATTGCCAGAAGTAGCCTAGACCTGCTGATGCTGTGTTTAAGTCTTATGTTTAACTGCCTCGTTGGTCTAGTGGTTGCAAGCGCTACTGCTGAGCATGAGGTCCTGAGTTCGAATCCCGGTTCGGGAAAAGTGTTATTGTGTTTTTCTATCTGGAATTTCTCAGGAGCAGTCCGAAGTCTGGATTTGTGCCCGGTTTATGGCAATAGGCTCGCCTCCTATTAAGTACATTGGGCCTAAACATAACTGGCGAATTGTGAGTGTTACTATATAGGTACACCTCTGCCTAACCCTTCATACCTTTCATACATGCGTGACGTTATGTATAGAACTAGAACTATAATAATTTGTGTAAAGTACCTACCTCCGAATAATTTCCTTAAAAAAAAATTATAATCAATTCCTGGAAAAATTGCGAACATCGGGTAAGGGTTTAATTGGTTGTCAAACATTACTTGCGGAAGCTCTCCGTATTTCCGTATTTTATGTAATGTGTGCGATCGTTCGGAAATCTCTGAAAGTCACGTATTCATTCACCCTAAATGAGGAAACCAATTATTTGACATTTTTACGACGTTTGGAATCGTCTTTTGTAGTAGATGCTTACGATGCCGATGTAAAAATGATGGAAATATTAGTATGGGTAGAAAGGAATTACTAGTGCAAGGAGTTCAAGTAGATATCTAGCGAAAAATGGGTTTGATAAGGTTTACTAGGAGACTATAAGTTCTATCAAGCCATCGCTAATTATTATCCTTTAAAAGAGATCGAAATAGACTTGGCCACAATTGGAAACCCTATAGTTTTAGTAACTAATTCCGATTTAAAGGCGTGATTAATATCGATAATATTAACGAAGTAATTGCACTGCAGTCTATCAAATATGGATGGTCTGAAATGAAGTTATTATTATAATAAAAAACTCTGCCAATATCAATATAGCAGTATCATTCCACAAAAAGTTTTTAAAACGAAAATGTCCCAATATAAACTGTCATAAAACTGGAATATATGACGGAAAATATTCGTGGGTTTTAAATTTAAACATTGAATTAAAGTGAATACGAGGAGCGATGACCAAAATGTAATTTATGCGAACACTCGCTCATTAGAACGGACGGACGCGGACGAGGATGGCTGAAATAGAATATTTGATCAATTCGTGAGAAGAGCCGGCAGTAAACGGTACGTTCGGATTGCATGATATCCGTTTTAAATCCAATCCCGTAATTGTGTGGTACGGGACATGATATTACATAAATTCACGTTGTGTTCTGTTTGAAATATGAGCTAAACTTGTATTCATTTTCTATACCTAGATTTAATTATTTTAGATCATTAATAAAGCAGCCAATTAAACATCAGGATCCTTCTTACGAGGTTCTTCGCTCTGGAACCCTGACGTGATATGGCTAATTGGCTATGTTCAAGATAATATCGCATTGTGCAAACCTGACTTACGAGAGCCATCCCTAGTTATGGTGCAGGCTTTAGAATTAATATCTTTCGCTGTAACTACAACATATCAAAATGAACGTTACCGATGCTGATATTTGCCAAATATTCTACATCTCACTATACGTACAAAATAAAGTCAGAGTGTATGTACATTTATTAATTTATTAAGTACAATTAATTTCCAATATCCTTTCCTGAACAGTAACTTTACCTCAGCATAAAATTCAGGCCAAAATTTTAATCCAGCACTTAATCTCATTAGATTACTCGTACCATTCAATATCCGCTGTGAAGCGATCGGTTTTTATTAAACTACGTCAAATATGTCTAGATACATACTTTTATTACGTAATCCTATATTTATACCATTAGGATTATAAATATTCGATTACTGGTAAATATTTTCGATAGGCTGAATTTATTTATGAAAGAAATATATGTTTTGCGTGGGTTTAAACATTTTGACTAACCGTTCTATTATTCTTTGTCATTTATGTATGAATGTATACCTGAATCTTTTTACTATTTATAAGAATGTAAAACATAAAACCCCTATTTAGGTACTTATTTACTGTGACTTAAAAAGTTAAATTAGCATTTTTCTCAATTATGGAAAATCAAATAACTGCTTCATAATAGTTCTGCTGTATCGCCGTGAGTGCATTTACAAACACAAATCTCACAAAATCACATACAAATACGACCCACATTAGCCAATTGCTTAGCAACTGTGCCAACCGTGCCACCAATTCGGTCCATTCTTCACCAGAAACCACACTGCACCCTAATTGCAGGCTTTCAATCACAATCCGAAAGGATTTTTTAAATGAAGTTGCTGATCTATTGCTTCATTTGTTTGAAAAATTGGTCCGCTCAACAACGTAAATAACGCAATCAATGTTGTTGAACTGTCAAAATGTAAGGCGTTGTCATTGTTAGTGTAACGCTATTTCCCCGCTGCATACAATCCAGCGTCAAATAATATGAACAACGTTCCGTATCAAAAATTTAATTAATTAATACATAGCCTGCTTACCGCAGAAACTTGAAGAGATACGAGCAAACAAAGACCATTTCATTTCATAAACTCATTTTCACAATAAATTACGCGACTAAAACGGGTCTGCAAAAACACTGGCAAGTGAGAACAGACTTAACAGAATTATAAAACAATTTTGTAGTAATTAAATTAAAACATGGCGGCCGTCGGCGACGACTTTCTTTTGTTGACGCTGTAACTCCGTTTGTAAATGATCTATGACTTCTGTTTGAAAAGCCGTCTGACTTTAGCTAACCGTTTAAATTTTAATCATTAAATCTGGGACACTTCGTAGTGGTTTTAAAGATAATTATACTCGTAAATAGTGATTATGACAGTTTGATACGTAAGCTCATATATGTACATGAGCGGCACGTTGCCAACGACAGAGACAACTGCAGCCGTCGACACTCGCCGGCGGCAGCCGTAGACGCGTCGACGGCAGCTGCCAACAGAGGCAACTGCAGACATCGACGCGTCGGCGTCTGCCGTCAACAACGTGCCGCTCATGTATTTGAGTATGTGCTCAAATAGACGAGCGGCACGTTTGCCGCAGAGGCAACGTACCGCACACTACGTGGCAATTAGAAAATGTTTTTGTGACATTTCGACATCATTAAGTAAATACGTTTAGCCACAGAATAGATAATAGTACGTTTAGCGCTAATTATATTTAAAACATAATTCCGACTCTGTCATTTGATGATGATAGGAATAATCTTTTAAATAAAATATGTTTAGCGCTAAACGTATAAATTTAGTGATAGTGATGCAAGCGTGCAATTTCCCTACTGATATAAAGTGCATATCTCTGATTTAACCTTATAAATAATGTTTTGGTGACCTCAGATTAATACTATATACAAGGTGTAACATAATTAACGCACAACCTCTTAAGGGGTCATTGTACTCATCATTATGAACAACTTTTACTATGGGACCAAACCTGAAATCGCGAAAAAAAAATCAGCTGCTCCCTACATTTATGTTCGCATAACTCGTCAAAATGTAGGGAACAGCAGATTTTTTTTTCGCCATTTCAGGTTTGGTCCCATAGTAAAAGGTGTTCATAAGAGTACAATAACCCCTTAAGAGGTTGTGCGTTATTCATATTACATCTTGTATAGAAATCAAAAACTTTGGTCCCAAGAGAAAATGACGGAAAAATAAAACATCACAGGTGACTTTTGACTAATGTGATTAGGGAGTTAGGGAATGAGACCGACATGTTTGGAACTGTCGGTTATAATTCTGAGGTTTATTACTCTTGGCTTGAAAAGGACTGTGTGAATATTGGTATTATTACGTTTTAAACCACCGATAAAGTAAAACCACTGAATAATATTCATCACTGATTACATACTTAGGTACTTACCAGTGGCGTAGATACAATCATCATTAGAGGGAAGCCGAAGAAAAAAATATTCAGTTCTCATAAACTCAGACAAAAAACTGTAGGTTTTTAATCTTATGATGTATTAAACTGGTATTAAATATAATTATGTAATGTGATGTGATACACAGTTTCACGTACAGGTGTAACATATTATTTGGCAATAGTAGACATTAAGAAGAGTGGTTGTTCCGAAGGGAAGCCGATAGGAATCGGGTTGTATGAAGGCTTCGCCTCTGGTACCTACCTAAAGAAACCTTGAACACAGTAAGAGCAAATAAAGAATCATACTGACTGGAATCATTGCCTCTTGCCCCTTGCCTCCACATCTGATATTAAAATATAAAAAAATCTTAAATAATTACAAACTTTGAATTGCCGATAGGTACTTTTGACTGGTAATTAAGTGTCAGACATTTCAATTGGCATATTTCTGAAGCAGACGGGCACCAATCAAAAAAGGGCTTTGACCAGCGTTGAACTCCGATACGCTGGATTGATTGACTGATTGATTGGGAGAATACAATATTGTATTGTATTGTATCTTTATTGTAAATGAAATATTATTTGAAAATTTGAACCTACAGTTATAGAGGGATCTATAGTTGCAATGCCTGGTGGTAATTTTCACTACTGTATAACTGTAAAAAAAAAATATACGGAGTCAGAGTATAGAACTGAATGATATTAAGGCCCACTTGCATCAGAAATCACTAAACGCATTTAGCGCTACACGAATTTGCAACATCGTTCTATTTAAGTAAATCTTTTAAGATGACAGAGGCCGAATGATGTTTCAAATTCGTTTAGCGTTAAATGCATTTAGTGATTTGTAGTGCAAGTGGGCCTATGTACCTTAATATAGGGTGCCTTCTTGGCAGCGTGAGGTCCTCGGTTCAATACCTAGGTCAGGCAAACGTGATTTTGGGTTTTGCCGTTAAGGATTCTTTAAAAGCAGCCCGGAGTCCAGATCTGTACCCGGTTGATGGCAATAGGCTCGCCCCGTATTTGCACTGTACACCTCTGCTCAACCCTTCGGGGAATAAAAGGCGTGATATTATTTTGAGTAAATATTGATGTTGTTTGCAAAAGTTTATATTTCTTCTGTAAATGCATCTGCCATCCATAATAAAACCGGACGTTTTCAAAAATATGTTCCCTATTTGGATTCCCTGATTTTATTGCGGTTGAATGAAACTGAATACTTTCATTCCCCATTCGGGAGGCCAAACGAATGTATTTACGTATTCGTATCGAGTTCCAACCTTATTAAGTCCATGTATGTACACTTAACTTATTTAAAAGCGTTACAAGTGGGTGAATTAATTTTGAAACACTGTATTTTATTATTACAGGGAGCGAGGCTGTGGAAATGTTATTTTCGTTACGTGCAAACCTGTTATACTGGGTGTTTTTTTTACCGTCTCGAAATTTTTACAGGGTGTTCTACACATGAATACGAACAACTTTCACTATGGGACCAACTCTGAAATCACAAAAAAAAAATCAGCTGATTCATACAAAAGTTCAATACCTACTCGACTAAAATGTATGAATCAGCTGATTTTTTTTTTGTGATTTCAGAGTTGGTCCCATAGTGAAAGTTGTTCGTATTCATGGGTAGAACACCCTGTAAAAATTTCGAGACGGTAAAAAAAATCATCCAGTATACAAGGTGTAACATAATTAACGCACAACCTCTTAAGGGGTCATTGTACTCATCATTATGAATAACATTTACTATGGGACCAAACCTGAAATCACAAAAAAAAATCATCGTCTCCCTACATTTATGTTCGCATAACTGGTCAAAATGTAGGGAACAGCAGATTTTTTTCGCGATTTCAGGTTTGGTCCCACAGTAAACGTTGTTCATAATGATGAGTACAATGACCCCTTAAGAGGTTGTGCGTTAATCATGTTACACCTTGTATAAAGAGGTTTCGTTGGTTGTGTAGGTTTTCGGACTTCATTTAGTGTACTATTTTTAATGAAATACGTACTCTACTAACAGTAGCCGTGGCTTCATTTGCGTTTTAGGGAAACTACTTAATTCAGGTAGGTACACTATATCTTTACACAGGTCGTCACCAGCTGTGTGCTTTAATTTAATTCCGAAGAGTCGTTAAGCGTGATTGAGTTACAAACATCCAAACTACCACATTAAAAATTAGTGGCACAGAAGAATTCAAGACATTGTTTCTTAGTAGATCATCATCAGCCTAGCCTTTTCGTCAGTTGTTGTTGCAGATCAGTTATCTAAAATGTATCCCATCTATTTAAAAATAACGAAGTAGCAGCAGAATGGCAAACTGTTTTTTGATAGTATTTCGTTTAGAATTCCTGCAAACGTGTATTTATTTCGTAGCCTCCCGAAAAGAGCTAATATTTATGTTGTCTTCGCTATATCTTATTAAGAATTCTCTGCTGATGCTTGCAACTTTATAACTGTCTTAACAAAGATTTGTTGCTGTACATCTGGGAGATAGGTATGTGTTGAAAGCAGACAAGAAAGCAGAGATGGCAACTGAAATATTATTTCAGTATTAAAATTGATAATGCTATATCTGGAGGGAGATCAATCTGCCTAGCCTTTTCCAAACTATTTTGGGGTCGGCTTTCAGTCTAACCGGATGCAGCTGAAAACTAGTATTTCACATGGAGCGACTGCCCACTGGACCTCCACAACCCAGTTACTGGGTAATATGATACTCCTAGGTAAGACTGGTTGTCAGATTTTCGGGCTTCTGACGACGCGTAACGACTCGACTGTCAAAGATCCATGAATGACAGCCGGGACCAACGGCTTAACGTGCTTACCGAGGTCCGGAGGGGTCCTGGTATGTAAAGATGGCCACTCGTACACGGACCAACCTTGGCAAGCGTAGCTTAACCTGATAGATCGACTAGTGCGGCTGTTATTACTTAACCACAAGCTCCTCAATTTTTTCTCTGTAGATATATGTATATTTAAGACTGTCTAGAACACGGCCTAAATGTCCATTGCTGAACAATGGCCTTTATAAAGAAAGGTCGCGAGTGCTCGTTTGGCAAACAGATTGGTGACCGCAGCATGTTTTTATAGCCACACAGAAGGCAATACTCATTCTATAAATTTTTGTGACCTAGGAATATTTTTTTGTTCTCAGTATTATTAACTTTTCCATATTTTTGTGCATATTTTTAAAAGAATTAAGCGAAATGGCTTACAACTTGCTACGAGTAGTATTTTTATTACGTAAATCTTAAGGCGAGGTAGACCCTGCGAAGTAGGTATTTAACGCTTCCAACCTACCCACGGAGCGAGCCGTGCGCTTACCTCGCCAGCGTGAACTTGCATGAACCCAAAATGTGTCATAGTATAGGTAAGCGTGTCGTGAAGGCAGTAGGTCAACTCATTGGAACGAAGTTCTTTGACGCGGCTTGGCAGAAATCGTCACTAACGAAAATGCGCGTTCATACTTTCTTCTTTGAAATTCACACTTTCACTCTCTCTCTCTCTCTCTATCAAGAGAGAAAATTTTCAAATTTTCCTTCATGGGTGTCGTTTTCAAGGTTTTCGAGGGTGCTGAAACCGATAGTTAGGTCAAAATGAAAATCCAAGATGGCGGCCGTGAAAATTTTCAAATTTTCCTTCATGGGTGTCGTTTTCAAGGTTTTCGAGGGTGCTAAAGCCGATAGTAAAGTCAAAATTAAAATACAAGATGGCGGCCGTGAAAATTTTCAAATTTTCCTTCATGGGTGTCCTTTTCATGGTTTTCGCGGGTGCTAAAGCCGATAGTAAAGTCAAAATGAAAATCCAAGATGGCGGCCCAGAAAATTTTCAAATTTTCCTTCATGGGTGTCGTTTTCAAGGTTTTCGAGGGTGCTAAAGCCGATAGTAAAGTTAAAATGAAAATTCAAGATGGCGGCTGTGAAAATTTTCAAGTTTTTCATCATGGGTGTCGTTTTCATGGTTTTCGCGGGTGCTAAAACCGATAGTAAAGTCACAATGAAAATCCAAGATGGCGGCCGTGTAAATTTTCAAGTTTTTCATCATGGGTGTCGTTTTCAAGGTTTTCGAGGGTGCTAAAGCCGATAGTAAAGTCAAAATGAAAATTCAAGATGGCGGCTGTGAAAATTTTCAAGTTTTTCATCATTGGTGTCGTTTTCATGGTTTTCGCGGGTGCTAAAGCCGATAGGAAAGTAAAAATGAAAATACAAGATGGCGGCCGTGAAAATTTTCTAATTTTCCTTCATGGGTGTCCTTTTCAAGGTTTTCGAGGGTGCTGAAACCGATAGTAAAGTCAAAATGAAAATCCAAGATGGCGGCTGTGAACATTTTCAAATTTTTCATCATGGGTGTCGTTTTCGTGGTTTTCGAGGGTGCTGAAACCGATAGTAAAGTCAAAATAAAATTCTAAAAATAAAAAATAAGATTCGCCTACCTCGATAGAAGATAGTCGCATTTCTGTTTTGTTTTGAAACCTCTGACACACATTTCGTAGGAGGGAAGCCGAAGAAGAAATTGTTTAGTTATAAATAGTCATACAAATACGATTTTCACGTTGTGGCGCCGGCTTATTTAGAAAGAATTGTGTTGTTGTTGAAATATATATTACTTGGCAATCGTAGACATTACTGAATGTGCTATTTTTTATTGGTGGTAGGTGAAGTTACTCTTCCGATCCTCCAAAGGGAAGCCGGTAGGAATGGAGTTGTTAGCACGCTTCGCCTCTGTAACGCAGTGACTATTGATTAGATTGTCATGGAAACGCTATTAATAACGTGCGAGTTTACTCTTCTCAGTATGGACACTTTTTCGCATGACTAAGGGCAACACAAAACTGCGAATTCGCATCGCATCGCAGTTTTGTGTGGGAGCCCTAAGTACGGCGAGGGCAAATCATGCGATTTCAATCTTTAACTAAAACAACTTCTAAAAAGGGAAAACAATAGAAAATAACAAGGAGTCTTTAAAGAGAGCTAAAAGAAGCTTCCAACGTTTCATCGACCTCTACTTTTATGATAATTGGTTCAGCTCATTCCTTGACCTTGCAAAGTACTCACGTATCGTAAATAGCTGACATTACAACATCGATTGTTATGGGAAACCGATCGAAGGACGTTGATTTATTTTTCTATGGCTACTATAACAGTAATGGGTCTAAAAATAGGTGTATCGGTATTAAAGGCACGCTATGGGTGTGTTGTGTTGTGTACAGCTGAATAATTTATCATAATTAGTTTTTGTAAGCGCTTAATGGTAACGGGGCTGTCAATGTTGAATTTCTATAACTATTATGTGTTGGATTCCTATAAACGTTACTGATCGTAATTAGTAAATGTTACGACTCTGAAACACCAAATTATAGTCTTGACTAGCTTCGTCCCGCGACTTCGTTCGTCTGGAAGTCGTAAGATATACAATATACTAAAATAACACCAATATTTTAATAAAACTCCCTCGTCCCCCGAACCGTCGCGTTGCATCGCCCGCCCGCGCTATTACTTCGTTTTCGCTTAGTGTTCTTTCTGACTTTTTTTTTTTGCTCAGCTCCTATGGGTCGTCGCGTGATGTTAAAAAACCCATAACTATCCTTGAGAATTGGGCTACCAAAAGCAAAACGAATTTTTAAAATCTGGCTTTCTGTTCACAATTTCATGGGTTTTTTTTTTCGCGGAACTGTAATTATTTTTGTAAAATAAAAGTAGCCTAAGTTACTCCTTGTAACATCAGCTATCTGCCAGTGAAAGTCGCGTCAAAATCGGTCCAGCCGTTTCGGAGATTAGCCGGAACAAACGGACAGACAGACAAACATTTTAAAAATTGATTTTTTGTTATAAGTACCGTATATACTTTCATAGGCGTTTAGTAAAAAGCTGTTATTTTGACATTACAAACATACACTTCAATTATATTATTTGTATAGATTGCGTAGTGTCGTTGCTTGTAGCAGCATTCGTAGACAAAGCATTGTTTTAGTAACTGACTTAAAGATGAGATAAGCAATTAACTTGTCTTAAATGAATGCAAGACTTATAAAGAAAGATTTGCATTTACTTAGTAAGAACAGATCCTTAATAAAGACAACAGCCATATTCTACACAACTTGGCTTCATCTTTCCACGAAACAATGCTAAGTCAAACTTTTGATTTAAATGTAAAACAGGCTCAAACCTTCGTGTAATTCTCGTAATACATGTAGACAGAGCATTCTCCTACTGTCGTGTCTCCCGATCGTATTTTCGGATAGTCATTTGTCAATGACATTGCATTAAAGGTTGTTTCGCGTTCTCTGTGACATGCTATATTGGAAAATGTTATATGGGCTTTACACGGGTGGCTTCTTGAGCGGATTTCAAGTCGCACAGAAATCGACCTTGTAATATTATCGCTAGCATCAAAGTAATTTGATACTCCTTCCCTCCGTCCTGCGGCAGCACGGTCGTCCCGCATGCGAGGGTGACTAAAATTTAGATAGCTAGATAGATAGAATACTCTTTATTATATACACCATAAATATTACAGATATAAAAGTAGAAATATACCGTGCCAAATAGTCAGATGCTCGCCACATGAAAAAGTTAAGCAGCTGCCGCTCAAATGTTAAGGAAAGACAAGCTGAGCATTTCCCATCAGCAAAAATTAAGAAATTCCATAAAAAACTTTCATCCCCTATTTATACCCTTTAGGGGATGAATTTTCATAATTCTTCCTTAGTTATAAAAGGGCCTCTTATGCAAAATTTCATGCTTCTCAGCCGTTTAGGCTGTGCGTTGTCTGTCCGTATAAAAACTTTTCTGACTGTGTAGAAGGGAGTCGTCTAATCGTATGGCGGAAATCGACCAGGAGCTAGACCACCACCTCTTAACGCAGTATTATTTTAATCTTACTTGAGTGTGGGAAAGAGATGGAGCTACACGTCCTGTATAGCTTCATCTCTTTCTCACACTGTAGTAACATTAAAATAATACTGCTTTAAGAGGTGGTAGTTGGCCCCCTGTATTAAGATTTAGGCCCTCTGTTTTTGAGAATATTCTTTGTACTCCACGATTCTACATCAGGAATACCGCCTAGACATGTTGTATTTACAATTGTTGCGTGTTACCCGATGTCACGGAACAGAATGTAGGGTTGGCATTTGTGATTTTCACAAGGCTCTGTAGGCAAAATAGTTTTATTATAGGTAGAGGTATTAATCTCTGTGGTTGTTGGACATTGGGCCGTGTGGGTGTTTTCAAAGGTGAATTAGAGATTACGTAAAATGAATACGAAGTAACATTTAAACTATATTTTAGTTTCCTTCAATATTGTGTACCTACTGTCGTAACCAATCTGTTAGTTGTTGGCTAACGGCCAACCCAATATCTTATTTTCAGTAAAAGGTAAAAGACAGATCGCTATTGATGTTAGACAGTATAATTCTATCTGTCCTTATGTCAGACCGGTAAGATTCCATAACCTCTAATAGATTATTGGGACGTTAAAACCACAGATAGATAGGTTATTGGGTTCGGCCGTTAGCGATGTATCAGTATCAGAAGGTATTAAATTCCAATCCTCATACGTTCACGTTAGCATGGTAAAATGAACAAATGATTCTTACCATCGGCATCGTTGAAAGGAAAGACCTAATTTTAGTCATGTATTTGCTCTAGGTACACAAATTTGTTTACACCTTTTTAATAAATAATGTACCTCATATATTTGTTAGTGTAATCAAATTATAATAATAGAATACCTAGACAAATTAATGTTCAATTAGTTACAGACTTTAGTGTAAACACGTACAATGAAAGTGTAATCATCAACGCTTCTAGAACAATTTAATTAATTGTGTATATATTTGTTTCATTATTCTCTAGTATTTAGTAATAAACGTCTATATTATTTCATTTCTACTAACGTTACTAGAATACATAATTATGCCATGTATTTGGAGAAACATGGATCGCATTCAAATTAAACACAGCCTCAGGTTACATTACATTTGCTTCAAAACATTTTGGGATGTTCATATCATTACTGTAGTATTATTCTCTTAAATCATTTTTATGAGTTTTAAATGAGCATCTGTGCCCTCTCTGCCATTAAGGTGCTGCTACTGACCGTCCTTATAAAGGTTGCGAAGAGTAAGTTTGTCTAAGGTCGCATTTGGGATGCTTTTTATTTATTTATATTTATATGGTGGATACGTAGATGTTCTCCTACATAAACTATTATATAGATGCTTTACTATCTGGGGCTCAGCTTTTTTAACCCGAAAGATGACTGGCAGAGAAGGCTTAAGGCATAGTCCAGCTTATGTAGGTACTTGGGTACCATGTTTTGTACTAATTTAATTTATAGTACGTATAATTTTTTTTTTTTTTTCTTTGCCAGATCATCCCAAGTGAGATGCTATGGAACGCGGCGGCAGCAGTAAGATGACGTCGCGAAGTAGAATGGAGCAGCGCACGTTCGACGGCCCAGCATGGAACGGCTAGGGTGAACCGAGACAGAGACGGACATAGCCCTGCCTCATGGAGGTGAACGGGACGGAAGCGCGGGCCGAGGAGGCGGCAGTGGCGCTCGCGCTTAGCGTTGCCGTCACCGTCATCTCCGCCATCGGACTGTTGCTCAACGCCTACATACTGTTCATCATAGTTATAACTAAACAGGTAAGAATACTAACGATTTTTAGAGTAAGTACTTTATTCTGTACAAATTATTTTATAGTTTTTTTTTAAAGCACAAGAAACTTCGATCTAGTTTATTCCTTCAACGGACAATATTTATGCATATCCCAGTGCTTTAACGACACCATTATAAACTTAATTTTCAAGGACAGCACGAATGTATGGATGCGTGTTTTCGAGTAAACAATAAATATTTAAACATACTTCATACCCTACCATACGCGACTCCCACGTCGATATAATCTGGTAAAGAATGGAAAAATCAGAACCAAACGCTATTGTAAACGTCTGAAGCAAGGTCACCGGCACGTTGTGTGACACTTGAGGCTAGAGATAACAATAAAAAGAAAGATAAACCTTAACACAGAGAGATAGTCCCACAATACAATCATAATGACGATATGAAAGTAATATTCAACACAAACAGTTAATATTTTATCTCGAATGAATTTTACATCACCATCGTCAGTGAAGGCCGTGAAATAACTACAAAGAAACGTGTGGATCTAATTACTACCAAATTACAGTTTTATCTATATGAGAATAGTATAGTAACTACGTAATTCTGAATAGGACTTTGAGGATATGAGTACAACCAATAGAGGACGGCAATCATTAAATTATTTATTAATTTTACCTAACTACTGCACGTGTGTGACACGGAAGTAGTTCCAAAAGTTTGCAAGTACAAATGTGTTGACAGAAACATAACATCACGACTGTAATCCCCGAAGGGTTAAGCAGAGGTGTTCACCTACATTTTTATAAATTGTACCTACCCACTACACAGCACGTGTATCGTTGTGACATGAATGGAAGCAGTTCCAAAACTTTATAAGTACAAATGTGACTTAACATAAACATAATATGATGCCTGTAATCCCCGAAGGGTTAGGCTGATGTGTACACCCACATTTGGCCAGCCCCATGTGATAGGGGGCGAGCCTCTTCCCATCAACCTGCTACAAATGCAGGCACTGGACTGCTACTGAGAAATTCCACATGGGAAAACCCAATAACACTTTGCCCTACCCGGGAAGTGAACCCAGGATGCTGGACCAACTAATGTGGCTTAAATATATCATTTTTATATGTTTCCATTTCCACTGTTTGCCTTGGATACTGACTAAGGTTACGCGCACATGACAGCCGTACCGGGCCGCACCGAGCCGCAGCGCATTCCAAGGAAATAAGACAAAAATCAATTTATTTAAGCGAACGCAATAGAAAAAATATGCAAGTGCCAGTCGAACTCGTACACGAAGGGTTCCGTACACTACGTTTAATACTAAGTTTTTTACTAAACACGTTTCTTGTATGGGGACCCCTTTTAATTTTTAATCTTATTTTAGTATGTGTTTCTATCTAGCTGGCCCATCTGAGCCACAGCAACGAAACCGTTGTAGACTGTTAGCTTATTGAATGTGTTCGTCTAATCGAACGAAAATATTCAATGTGCCTCCGCCACTGAGACAGAAATGGCATTCAATTTCGGTTTCTATCCAGCGGGGCAATTTGTTATTGTATTGCTTAGAGACTTGAAAATTTTACTTACGATACTCCTTCCAATATTCTTTTCAAGTTATTCAATTGTTTTCAAAAAGCCTTGGATATTACAGCAGAAATTACGTTCGTAAGTTTTTTCTATCCAGCGGGACCCCCTTTTTATCAAATATATTTACACAAGTGAAAATCAAACGCCAAATTAAAGCATTTTCAATGTTCGTACAGGGATTAATGCGTTCTTTTTGGGTGCGATAAGTACATAATTGTATTTTTGAATAATAAACATATTGGGGAGAAAAATTTACCTTTTTTTTTGGATTGGAAATCATCAAATGAGTTCTCCCGCTCTGGGCGGAGCGGGAGGGCATGTCAAACTTTTACTAACTAAAGCCCGCCCATGTTCCTTCAGTTGCCTGTGCTGGGGCCACGGTAACACTTTCGAATATCCCGCAACCCTGGCTGGCATCGGCCCTAGCGGACCCCTTCAATGGTGCTGACATCTCTTTGAGGCGCGTGTGGAACACAACGCGACGTCGACTCGGGCCTGGTCCTTTCCGGACGGCGAGCTACCCATTGCTCGCCGTCCGCAAGCCCGCGCCTACGGTGGCCGGGAATCGGATGCCAATTCCCGACGCCCAGGGCGTCTCCTGCGGCGTCTAGGGGCGTGAGGGCGCAAAGCTTGCCTCTCCCTCACACGTTCCGCCTCCTTCTTCGCGAGCATTACTGCTTCGCAGAAGGAGGTTATGGCTTCCCATGTACTCTCGCTCAGTACTATGGTCTGGACCAAGGCCGGACGCGAGAGATCGCCGCCGCCGATCGCTTCCGCGAGGACACGGTGGTGCTCCGCCTAAAAAAAAATGACCTACGCCTGAGTTCCGTAAAATTGTGAGTTTCAGTTAATGCACCGGCCAGGCTTGTGGCCTAAAGTTGGCATCAACTGGCTGACAGTAAGCTAGCTAAGTAAAAAATAGAAACCGAAATTAAATGCCATTTCCGTCTCAGTGGCGGAGGCACAATGAATATTTTCGTTCGATAGAAACACATTATTTTATTTATATTATCTGTTGTTATATCGGCAATAGAAATACAGAAACTGAAAATTTCAACTGTCTACTTATTACGTGACAGCCCGCTGACAGACAGCAGAGGCTTACTAATAGGATTCTGTTTGGCACTCTTCGGGTACGGAACTCTAAAAAGCACGATGCGGCTCGCCTGTCGTGTGCGTGCGAGAAGGCGTTTTACGTTGCGGTGCGGTCCAAATCCGCGATGAAGTAAAACAATTTTGGGAGACTCGTAACTGAAACAGTCTGACATCGCCAACGCGCAACGAGAGTGCAATGCTCGGTCTTACTGTCAATGAGGATTAAGACATCTTTGCCCAGGATTGGGACAATTCAAGTCAAAATGTTATCAAACAACTAAATGCCAATTTCAGCGATGATACTGAACGTGATCAGCACATCTAATCTGCGTTCAAAAGGTGTCAGTGTTAATATTCCACAACAATGATGACACTGAAAGCTCTTGAACGCAGTTTAGATGTGCTGATCGCGTTCAGGTGCATTGGTGAAATGCGCTCTTAGTATATAAGGTGATCTATTCATACACGAAATCTCTTAAGGGGTCATTGTTCTCATCGATATGAACAACTTTTACTAAGGGACCAACCGTGAAATCGCGAAATAAAAATTAGCTGGTCCCATACATTTTGACGAGCGAACATAAATGTACGAGACAGATGATTTTTTTTCGCGATTTCAGGTTTGGTCCCATTGCAAAACTTGTTCATATTGATGAGTACAATGACCCCTTAAGAGATTTCGTGTATGAATAGATACACCTTATACAGGGTGGCGATTAGGTTATCACATTAATTGAAACCACGTATTCAGTACATGATTCTGGACCCCGCTGCGTTGAAATTTTTCGTCGATTATTAAAAAAAAAAATTTGCTGCTCCATACATTTTGAACTCGTAGGTAGGCAAAAATGTATGGAGCAGCAAATTTTGTTTTTTAATAACAGACGAAAATTTTTAACGTAGCGGAGTCCAGAATCATGTACTGAATACGTGGTTTCAATTAATGTGATAACCTAATCGCCACCCTGTATAGGCATACTTACCCACTTTTCAATCAATTCCCTTGTCACGCAATAATAGTGATGGCTCATTTTATTGTAGTATTATTTTGCTGTAATATCAAAACTGAAGTTAGGTACCTATAGCTTTTTATTGTAATAATACGAGTACATACGTTATTTATATGGATGAATAATCTACATATATTTAAAATCTATTCGAAGAATCATGCTTTTGACAGCTTAACGAAAATTGACGTTTCAGAAACAGTCGCTCTATTCTGTGAAAATCTGAACAGTGAGCTTGAAATGAGCTGTCATTCAGCTTAGTTTTCACGGTGGGATTTCTAAAGAATACCGCTGCTGTGGTGTGATGCTCACTTGTTGTGATATGTAAAATGGCTGAAGTTATCGGCTCATGAAAGCTTAGAATAGAATAGTAATTGTTAAAATAAAAATAACATAATTATTATAGTGTTGCATGTATTTCAGACAGACAGACAATCACGACAGAATAGTCGTGAAAATTTGTGGAAAGACGTGAACGTTATACCGTTATCGTGGACGGAAATTTAAAAGCCTCTTCATATATTTCTTTGCATTTTACTTCCCTGTATTGTCGTGATGCCGTGGACATCCAGAATAATATCATCACATATCATCACGGTAGAAATTATAAATGCGCACAATCGCACATACACGACAGAAAAATCATGAAAATAGCTCATACGAAAAAGAACGTACCACAAAACACAACACATTTTCTACTACAGGAAAATCCTTTAACATACACCTCTATTCAGGCACACACTTGACAATAAAATAGGAACATGTAGAACTTTGAAGAAGAGCTTAAAGACAAGACAACATTGATTGCCAATCAAACTTTGAACCTAACCTTATAACTGTTATTAGTCAGCCGTCGCAGGCAGACTCGATCTGAAGCAGACGTCGGCATTTGCAATAATTTGCATACCCAAGGGCTTGCCGACCAATATGGAACGAATCTGCATAAGTTACACGCCATCTATCGGGTGGAACGAAAAGCAATATTACAGCCTAAGCTATCTCAACACCTTAAGTGTGAATTCTTTTTATCCGACTTAAAAACAGGAAGAGGTTCTATGTTCGTCTGAATGCTTTTCTTTTAGAAAGAAATAAAGAAAACAACGTTTATTTGCGGCAAACCTGACGCAAAGAAAGAAAACAAACACAAAAAGAACAAGTTGGGGAAATATGCGTCACATCCACGCAAAACAGCCATCGCTCAGCATAATGCTGCGACCCTATGCGAGACAGAGCCCCAGCGTTGGTTTTCAATGACAGCCGAAATAGCAATAGCCGAGAGTTTTTTTAATTAATTTTATCGATCGATTGATTTTATCAATTATTGTGGATCGATTTTGAACATTTTTTTTTTTCATTTGGAAGCTTGCATGGTGGTCCCATATGAATTTTATTGAGTTTTCTTTGGTAGTTATTAAGCTAGCTTATTCTTCTGCTAGATTTTGTTAAAGCTCCTGCAAACAAGCGCGACACGCGACGCGAATCACACATGACACAAAGTCACCGCGTGTCCCGTGACGAGCGGTGCCTTCTGTTGCTGAGTCTTTGCTTAGTGTTCCTAAATTGGTACAGTGGTCAAGAATGGGTTAAATAAACTTTTTTATACTACACCTGCTCGGAAAGTAACTTATTACTTTTTTTGAAATGAGGCAGAATGCACATCAAGCTACCCGAAACTGTCAAATTTTACCAATCAACCTTGAACCTAATGCTTTAGCGATAAAGTTGAAAATCTATTAAAGAAAGACAGATTGTAATAGCTTGAAGTGCTGGCGTCTGTACATTACTGTTGTAGAAATGTGCGGGTCGAAAAAGTGTATGAAAATCCAATGATAACGTGCTGTGTTTATTGAAATTTAGGGGCAATTCAGTAGCTAACCTAATTAAATATAAGCACTTAGTATAATGCTAAAAGACAAAAAGTTTTTATGACCAAGCGCAAAATGACACTGGCCACAATGCTTATGCTGAACATCGATTTTAAAAAAAAACCCCCGACACAAACAAAAACTTTTAAAAAGTAACAATAATAATATGTCTTTAAGTTTATTATAAGTTGTAGGTATTATTTTGATCCAAGCATCGTCGAGTCGGGGGACGGCTAATGAAAATAGGAAGTTAACGGCAGCTATCCTTTCTATAATAGCATACATTCATTATTGCTAGGTACTTATAAGCCTCGTCTGTTTGGCGTTTTCATTAGCCGTCCCCGACATGACGACGCTTGGATCAAAATATTACCTACAACTTATAATAAACATAAAGGGCCAATACATATTATTTTTTACTTATTGGATATTTTTGTGTAGGGGTTTTTTTTTAATTTAATTTTTATTTCCTGCTTTTTTAACTTTATATATTACTAGTAGACACGCTACGATTGACACGGGCCTCGCCGAAATCTGCGCAGCTGTAGGTATTTTTCCCACAGTGAAGCTAGCTACTAATTCATCCTCATTTCTCTTTCCTACGCCATCATCAGACCCTGTTTCATCTATCTATAACCTATTCATTGAGACCATTCCAATGAGCCCAAACACGATATCTGTGCTGTAAGTTGGTGAGGGTGTGGCGGCATCGCCACAGTGGAACGCGTCACACTGACGTCACGCAAAATCCTGCATCGCGCAATCAGAGTTTACCGCGCGACTAGCATATATACAACATCCCGACATCAACCGTCGGGCAGTAGCCCACCAGACACAACACCCGTCTGGTCGGAGGATCCTCCCTTTTCATAGAGGATGAGTGAACTTTACACCCTATTCCTCATGCCTCTATACTGGTGACCCCGAACATGAACGTCAGCGCAGCCTTCGTGCAACTACTACAGCGTGATGTCATCAACATCACTTCCTCGAGCTTTCGAGCAGCGAGTCACACAGCCAGCCAGCACCCACGGCTTCAACGGGTATCCTGACCACCAGCATGCAGCGACCGCGCATACCTGGTCATCACCCTCAGCCTCATCAGCAACCTTGGCACAGCACACTGCACTCTCGGCCGGTCAACAAGCAGAGCCCTTCAAACCTCTCCTGGTCAACGCCAGCAGTCAGCCTCAACCCGGCGCTGTACCACATCCGACGCATTGGAGCATAACGCAGCGCCACCCCGACTCAATGGGGGCATCTCCGCAGACAGTTCCGACTCACGGTGAACTATGCGGCACCCGGTTCAGACTCATTGGAACCTCAACTGGCCCTGGCAAGCATCGCAAGATCACTCAGCCCACTATCGACCTCCGGTCTCCGGAGGGGAGTGATGTGGCGGCATATCTACGTCGCCACACTGTTACGCGTCACACTGACGTCACGCATAATCCTGCATCGCGCAATCAGAGTTTACCGCGCGACTAGCATATATACAACATTACGACATCAACCGTCGGGCAGTAGCCCACCAGACACAACACCCGTCTGGTCGGAGGATCCTCCCTTTTCATAGAGGATGAGTGAACTTTACACCCTGTTCCTCATGCCTCTATAAGGGAGTTGGGTATCCTGCAAATTCCAGGTGATGCTGCAGCATCAGTTCAAACTTACTCTGCTCTTCTAATATAATGGAAGTAACAGAATACCAAATTTCGAATCGATCAGACCTGTGGAAGATGCCCACCTTCATTCATCAACTAGAAATGAGCTGATAATCTTCAAACGGCTGAACCGATTCGAATTCTTGAATCATAGCTAAGAATACTCTCGATTAAGCCACCTTTCAAACAAAAAAAAATCTAAATCGGTTCAATCGTCTGGGAGTTACGATGGCGCAGACAGACTCACAGGTACACAAATACACACGTTAAACTTAACACCCCTCTGTTTCCGTCGGAGGTTAAAAAATAATGTACAAGTGAAAATCGCGCGCGCGGATTGCTTTCTTTTATTTTATTTATCAGAATTTTCCATTTGTGTTTACGATCTACTCGAAATATTTTCGTGTTACATAAAGCACTATATATCATTCGGAAGAAAGTGGAAGTTCGATTCCCAACTCGTGTGTACTCGTGTGGCCCTCGGCTGAGCCTCGAGCCTCAAACTCACCCCTCGTTAGTAATCGGTCACTTTTTCCCCTCGGTCAACAATGTACTAAGTGTTGAATGTGAAAGGCATTATACTTTTATGACTAACTTTGAAGTTATTTCGGTTACTTGTTGGCCATGTCTCAAATATTTTAAAACGTCTTTTTCTCAGATACCGTGTTAAGCCTTGTCATACGAATACCACAATCGATGAGAGAAGTCAGAAGCCCTTTACAAAGCCTTTAATTGACTATTGGAACCCCCAATTCGGGCGAAGTTGCCAGGTCTTGTAAAAGTTTATCTATGTAACATATCAATGTTCCTACGTTACCGCTGCCACCCAATAAACTTACTTTGATAAAAGTTTAAACAATAAATATACAGATATATGAACGTAAACG
Organism: Fissipunctia ypsillon; assembly: GCA_947568875.1. Classification (NCBI taxonomy): domain Eukaryota; kingdom Metazoa; phylum Arthropoda; class Insecta; order Lepidoptera; family Noctuidae; genus Fissipunctia; species Fissipunctia ypsillon. The sequence continues at coordinate 7,310,111 of OX387657.1, forward strand.
AAGCAAAAGGAGTAGGTATGTGAGGATCGCAGCTGATGGCGTTCTGCAGTTCTGCCTACCTCCATGGGAAGAAGGCGTAAGTTTATGTATGCATGTAATACATACACAGAAAGCATTGTAATGGACATGCAAAGAGGACATAACTGTTATGTATAAAAAAAAGTATGTCAAGAATGTCACTCTGTGTTCGATTAGCCATTCCAATCGTGTTTTGTTCGCATACGAAAGCGGAATATATATTGTGATTGTGCGCAAAAAAGCCTATGTTTACAAAACGATTGAGTATTCAAAACCAGTTTGGTAGGCAACATACATCTAATATTATACATGCGAAAGTAACTCTGTCTGTCTGTATGTTACCTTTTTACCCCTAGGGTCTAATGGATTTCGATGAAATTTGGCTCACAGGTAGATCTTGATCTGAGTTAGGACATACATATGTAGAACTCTTTTTATCCCGAAAGTACGTTGCCGAAGGATGATTTCGGACCTTCACGTGGGTGAAGCAGTAGGCGAAAGCTAGTTCTTTATACATAAATGCTACAAAAAAACCTTCTTAGTTAGTAGTTGCTGTTTCCTAATTTTCAGGATTTTTTGCCTTCCTAAAAGACCATAATAACTTATTCTGACTACCTGACATATTGTGGTGACATAGAGAATTCAACACCCACATCAGGGGGTCTACTCCCTAAGTCTGTCAACGAAGATACGGGCCTGAATTTTTGGACGGGCAAAATCACATCGGGCGTAGGGACAACTGTAAAATCGTGTTGTCATTCTTTATTAGTTCGGAGACCGATCTAATCTTATGTCCGTAAGTGATACGGAGTAGGAAACCCCTAACTTCGGCCGAAACTACGGACTTCGTGCTTAGGGAGTAGACCCCCAGAACTTTTATGACGTAAATAGGTGAAAGAGTGATCCTGCAATGAAGCTTATCTTTAACAAGCGTGGTGATCATCCCTTCATTGCAGAGTGCATACTAGAAGAAGACGGCTAATGACGCTTTTTTTTGTGGAATTATTTTGTGAAGAATTATTTTGGGGAGGGGCTTGTGGCTAAGTAATAACAGCCGCATAGGTCGATCGATCAGGTTAAGCTACGCTTGCCGCGGTTGGTCCGTGGATGGGTGACCATCTTTACATATCAAGACCCCTCTGTGCCTCGGAAAGCACGTTAAGCTATTCGTCCCGGCTGTCATTCGTGGATCTTTCAAGTCTTTTTTAGTCTAACAACCAGTCTTACCAAGGGGTATTGTACTACGCAGTAACTGGGTTGTGGAGGTCAGATAGGCAGTCGCTCTATGTAATTTATACTGGTATTCAGCTGCATCCGGTTTGACTGGAAGCCGACCTCAATATAGTTGGGAAAAGGCTAGGTAGAGATGATGATGATTTTGTGGAGACACAAAATTATTTCCTTTATAAAATTAGAATTTGATTATCTTATACCCATGGGACTTGTTGAACAAAAGTACTCGTAATTCATACAGAAAATTAAAGCAGAACTCATTAACTTTGTATAGAGTGGAGTAAATAGGAACTCAATTTTGAGTCATTTGAGGACGATTTGCGGCGGCTTACATTTATATTAAGCATTTACTGTCAAGTAGGTAAGTCTGTAAGTACACTTTACGCGTCTTCACTCGCCTTGATTCAAAATTTGACATAATAACAACCGTGGAAGGAATAAGACCCTTTATTTCGGTTTTTATAGACGCGTTTAGGGATTTTTGCGTTATGATTAATATTTAAATTCCACAGTTTACTTATCGTTTTCTGTCAAGCGTTCTCCTAGATATAATCAGATTGACCGGATGCATCAGTATTTTACAAGGTGCGACTCCCTATCTGACCTCCACAACCCAGTTACTGAGTAAGAGGATACATACTACAATAACTATAAAGTTATATACACGTGATCGTCGGAATTAAAAACAAAATGAAAATACCTACATAGTTGTTTTTAAGGTACACGTGTATAGGTACAGCGTAGGTACTCGTACTTGCTTAATATTATTTATCCTGCGTTACCAAGCAAAACACCCATCTATTTCCCGAGCTCTAAGAAAAATATAATGTACTAGCTTTTGCCCGCGATTTCGCCCGCGTTTAAATTAAAAGTACCATATGTTCAGTAATACTCAATTTGTTTACGCGGCGCACGCCAGAAAGCTCCAGAAAGCTCCCAGTCGGCATGATTTTTCCGAAATCTTCAACAATCATCATATTTCAGCCAATTTATAAAAAACTTTAATTAATTACCTAACCTTCCTCATGAATCAATCCGTTCATTAGTGAAAACTGGATGAAAATCCGTTCGGTAGTTTTTGAGTATATCGCGTTCAGACAGACAGACGCGGTGGGAGGACTTTGTTTAGTAAAATTGCGCCGGTCACGCTCTAATAACAATGAAGAAATAACTTTTGACCGAGTGGACCGATTATAATAAAAACTTATTTACTGAGATATAAAAAAAAACAACTGACTTCCAAAAAAAAAACAGTACAAACAGAAAAATAACTTTAATTTCAGAAGTTGCCACCGACTTCCGAAATTAAAGTTACTATTCACTGTGTAGTGTTTTTTTGAAAGTCGGTTTTTTTATCATAAATAAGTTTCATTTTCCACTTTTTAGTTGTGGTACCTACCACACCCAAATTTGTATACTTACCACTATTTACTAAGTAAATAACAGTGACAGGAAGTTATTACAATATCATCAACATACATATGGAAAAAAATACGTATTATTGAAGCTAGCTCAAAAATCAGAATCAGAATTTGACCAAATTTATATGCGACCACAGGAGTACTCGTATATCCTTTCAAATAAAAACTTTGCAAAACGGCAAATATATGTCGCGCTATGTCTTGTCAGAAATTTGGAAGGCGTAGTTTTATCAGGTTTGGACGCCGTCGTCAACAAATTATTAAATCAACCCCACGACGACAGATCGTTGACGAAATCTCTCTTCGGAAAATCAAGGCTGATGGTACCATTTTCATCAGAACCATTTATTTAAATTTACTTCGTCAAAGTCGCTTAACTATCTTAATCGAGATATCTTATCGCCACCCGTGAAATACTTATCATTGAGGAGTTCCTGTGGCCGTCTGTGGTCTTTTCATCAGTTCCACTTCACCAAATTACACTTTCTGAATGCAAATGCTTGACTTGTTGATGAAAATACCAAATTGCTATGTATATGCCTATAATATTTGAGGAGTTCCCTAAAATCCTATGGATGCTATCATCAGAACTGGATTTTTATAAAACTGGGACCAGTCTGGAAATATGTCATTTCAAATGAAAAAATAATTTTCCAAATTGAAAAAAATAGAGATATAAATAATAGAGTACTGAGGTAACAAACATTAAAAAAAATAAAAAAAACAAACAACTGAATTGAGAACCTCCTCCTGTTTTTGAAGTCGGTTAAAAATAAAGACTAAAATGTTACCTCAAGAAGTCATGATACGAACTATGACTACATTTCCAATCCCTTAAATCTCTTCTTATGTACACAAGACTTTTAATATTGTTTGTGATTTTTAAAATCAACCCCTATTTTACCCCCTTAGTGGATGATTTATCAAAAGCGCTGACCCATGTAATTCTTTATTTCCTACCAAAAGCATACATTTGAATTTTCATATCCCTAACTTAAAAAATGCTGGGTTTCCCATACAAACTTGTATCTCCTATATCACCCCCTGTAGGATTATTTTTGAGACAAAAAGTAGCCTATGTCCTTTCCTAGGATGCCATCTATCTCCTTGCCAAATTTTATCGAAATCCGTTCAGTGGTTTAGGCGTGAAAAGGTAACATACAGACAGAGTTACTTTCAAATTTATAATATTAAGTATGGAGTATGGATGGATTGATGTGTGAAATTTCACACATCAAACTGAAGTTCCCTTGAAGCAAATAAAGTATTCCTGGAAATAGCTGAAACCCTTGCAAGATGAGAAGAGAGTTTATTAAATTCTTTGTACGTTTCTCGATACTGCCTGATCGAATGGGGTACCTACTCGATAAACAAGTAGGTATTTTCAATCAGATATCACCAGTAATATAGTGTGTGGTAATTCTGCCGATCTACATCTGTCAAAATCTCACCGTGAAAACGTAAGTGAAGTGAGCTGTCACTCCACCTGATACTAGGGATTGACTCTATTGACAGCTCACTTCAAGCTCACTTCACCTACGTTGTCACGGTGACTTTTACAGAACAGATCGGCTGATGTAATAAATGTTAGGTACCTACTTATTATTATATTGACAGCTCATATTATGAAACAATAAATCAATCATTATTTGTTCGAAATCGCACAGGCATAACAAAGTTAGGACCTACCTTTCGCAGTTTGTTTTTAGTAGGATCAAACTCAAAGCAGTTTTTTTTTTCAATTAAACCATTTACATGCACTTTTGATATGTCATGAAGTCCGTCAGGCAGAAAGTTGAAATTAGTCGCCCATTCCAGTACGTAGATCTCGTATTGAGAAGAACGGGCCAGAAACTCCTAGGGCACTCTTTTTTAATCAAGATATTAAAAAATCCTGGGTACACTATTCTTGTTGCTTCTACGAGTATATGTAAGAACATGTACAAAATAAAACGTAACTTTAAAAAATGGATGACAAAGAGAGTAACCAGAAAAAAGAAAATAAATTTATTTGACCCATGTTACAGCACACAATATTCACACAAAAACAGAAAAGTTTAAAACAGTACGTATTGTGTGCCTCACGGCTGCGCCAAATAGGCCCACGTGCCTTATTATGACGTTCTAATGCCATCATGATTTCACTGTGCGAGAGAGACCTAGCTATACATGACCGATAACACCATCCCTTTTTCGAACTGCGTCGCCTTGGAGGGCAAGGAGCTAAGCCACAATTTTTGCGAAATGAAGTTAAATGCATTAACGTGTTGAGAAAGAGCCATAGCCATTTATATTAGTCAATAAATCTAACAGATGTCATGACTGTAAGCAGGTTTTTTTTTAAATTTGCGAATAAATTTTAGTGTAGCTTCTATAAGAGTCAAACATTCTATGCCGCTTAAATTCATTGTGATGACAAGTCAAAGAAAGTAATTGTTCAGTGGTCAATAGTTGTCAGAGCTCATAGAATTCTTGACCACCAAAATTATGATATCATAATATTGTGTTATATTAGATAGGGTTTCCATAGTTTTTCGGCACTGACACGGGACAAAATTGTTAAAATTAAATAAAAATCTGGATTACGTAGGTGTTAATACCGATAATGGTTTATTGTCATAAAATAATCAACAGTAATAATAATCAAGTTATAGCCAATAATATTAACTGATACTAACAAGTTACATGAACTACACTACTTGAGAAGAAGATCCAGAAAGAAGTTCGTCTATTTTCGCCCAGTCATATTTTGAAGTAGATTTTACTTTCTTAGTGATTTCTTTTTTTATATATAATCACAAAATTGGGCACATGTCATTTTAAAATTACTGTACAAATAATTACCAATATATTCAGCTGCATCCGGTTAAGACTGGAAGCCGACCCCAACATGTTGGGAAAAGGCTAGGCAGCTTGATGAAATTTTAAAATTATAATGACTAATCAAAATAGCTTCAACTGTCTCAATCGACAACCTATTTCTTTCGTCCGACCATTGCATTCTGTTGTCATTAGGCAAAAAACGTGTTCACATAGCTTAAACAGACATGCCTTTTTATCTAAATGCTCTGTACCTATAAAAAAATGCCATTTCTCTTCCTTATTTGAATCGCTTGTTTTCAAAACAGCACATGTCCAAAATTTTGAATATAAAAAAAAGGGTAAAAATATCATTTTTTTATTATTTTATTTGCTTAATCATTAAAAATATATATTTTATTTGTTCTCAATTGACAATAATCATGGGTCATCCTGAAAAAATATTTTGCTATCTTGTTTTTTGTTCCTCCTGTAAAAACACAGTTTTGGACAAGTGCTGTTTTGAAAACAAGCGATTCATTTGTCTTTGCTGTTATGCCAGTTTGTTTACTTAAATAATCTTTAAGGAGGAAGCTCCAGGTAGCCCGCGAAATTCAAACTATCTTATGTTTTTTGCAATTTTCAAGTCCGTAACAAAATATGCATTTACAGAATTATAATCATAAAAAAGTCAACAAGTCAAGAGAGTTAAGTGACTTACACCCCATAATAAAAGTATTGTACTTATAATAGTAGTCAACAGGCCTAAGTCACGTAACTTAAAAACCAAGATATTTTGGTATTTTTAAATTGTAGCATTCAATGGTAACACGTTTTAATAATCTACGGTAAAAATTTGAACTCCCTATTAAAATATGACGCTGATTTATGTTAAAATAACTGTTCTTACGCGCATCATTTATTTTTTAAACGTCCATAACTCAGAAGTGTAGTTTTGTGGAATAGCTCCATTACCCTCCAAGGCGATGACTGGAAACTTCATAACACGGCCCCTGTTTAGCATACATGCCAGACAACTAGTGCCAGGCGCTGGTTTTCAACTGTACCTTATGTTACGAGGAGGTCTTACGAATGTAAATCAGTTTTATAGTGTGTGTAAATATTTAAATAAAATAATAAATATATATGTGTAGCAAATAATAAAATCGGTTAGATAATTATAAAGTGGTGTTTAAGAAAATAAATAAAATGGTATGGTTGCACAAGAAACAAACACATACGAACGAAGCAAGTTAATATAAAGCTTGTTAAAATAAGCGTTAAGAACTGACCACATTGACCAGTCTCAACTGACGGCACCCGTTCACGAACATCTCATGTGGGGCATCATTTTGTAGGGAACAGAATGATCCAACACGCGCGCAAGTAGCAGAGTCAACTGTGTCTACTATTGCCAACAAATATAGTTACTATACGGGTATTTCATTCATCATAACATTCAAACAACAAAAACACCTATTATTTTTTAGCTTTGAATTCCAACAACAATTAAATAAAATCGTCATAACGTCATAATCGGGAACTAAAAATTCATACAATAGCAATCCCGTCATGACGTCACTTTTGGTCACGTGGCACCACTTGATAATTGACGAGAGCAAGCCGCTGTACAACGGGTTACGATAGAGAGAGATTTGCACATTTTATTTAGTTTTCAGTGTTCAACTGTGTTTTACCTGTTCGATTCTTTATATTCCTATAATAATTTTAGAATGAAAGTAGTAAGTAGTTTCATAGTGTTTATTTTTCTAAAACATTGAAAGTTTTATTTGTGTAGTGATAGCGTCTTTTTAGCTCTGCTATTTGACGATATGTGTTGTTAAATTCAGTTAAGAAAAGACTTTTATTTTTAAGTTATTAACCGCTGAGGTCTATAAACTTGATATGTCTTTATCTGTCAAGTGTCGGGCGGAATTCCCGCGGCGCGACATATTTATGACCTTGCTCACAAAAAATGGTCCACTGGTGTTTCAATTGGCTCTTGGCACTTATTGTGAACTGTTTTGGGTTCTTGAATAAACATACCATACTATAAACTCTAAACTTTACTCGTATTACGAGAGATGTATTTATAAACAAAATATGATTACAACAGAGTATGGCCAAAAATGTCGTTTGTTTACGTAACATTATTTGCTCAAACAAAACGGTATCCATGATGTTATTTCGTGCAAATGTTATCTAAAACGATGTAATAACTACTTATAAATGAATATTTATCCACTTACCGTCGATTAGACACGAAAACACTTTATTTTCAGTAAAAAAACACACGGAGATATCAGTCGCGCCAAATGTCATTGTCAAAACGTCACTTTAATTTTTTTTTTCTACGTTCCAAACCGAATCTTATAAGTTTTGAAGCATTTAGTTGACGTGAATATCTACCGGACCACAGACTAAAAATGCCTGCACAGGATATTAGCCTTGAATTATAATTAAAAATGGAGATTTAAAAAGCGCGGGTACGGGTGGCACACTTGAGTGCCAGCGCTGTTTGGAGGTTTGGCGCCGATAGGCAAACAAGAGAGCCATTAACTTTTGCCCATTAATTTTTACTTTTTTTTCACTTTTCTAGTTAAAACCGACTTCGCTTCGGCTTTTCTCTTACAAAAATTCACACCTCGCCGCTGGTAGGTACCTACATTGTCCACACAGGAATGCTGAAACAAATAGGTTTTCTGTTTGTAATGGTACCAATGTCTGCTCCTGACAACATAGTAGGTATTCCGAGAATGTAGTTTGAGTCATGAACTCCTTAGGTTAGTATTATATTATCCTCAAATGTCAAGCATTCATGAAATAGTCATTCAATAGGATTACTTGGTCTTAGAGAGTTATGACTTTAATGATTATAATTCTATATACATATTTGTTACGGTCGCCAATCATGATATTTTAATCAACGTACAACTTAATACTGACCTGAAAATTGGAAAAACGAAAATTTGAATTTCGCGGGCTACCTGGTGCTTTCGCCTAAGGTAGTCGAATGAGTAAGCTTATTGTGTCAGCTAATAGATGTCCTACACATCCTATCCTAACTACTATAAATGCGAAAGTGAGTTTGTTTGTTTGTCTTGCTTTCACGCTAAAACGGCTGAACGGATTTGGATGAAATTTGTCACACAGGTAGAACACGACCTGGGTTAGGACATAAGATACTTTTATCCTGGTAGTGTGTTCCCGTGGGATAATTTCTGACCTCCACGCGGGTGAAGCCGCGACAAAAGCTATTACAGAAATATACTTGAACAAATTTAAACATCATTTCTAGAAACTTCTAGTAGCAAGCAGTGGGGTAGTTGCATAACACACGAAAAATGGCAATCGATCGCGATTTTGACAGTTCAGCCACATTCAATGCGTGGTTTACGTTGTTGAGCAGACAGTTTTTTCAAACCTAAAAAGCAATGGATGAAAGGAATTGCGTTCGAATGCCATTTAATGTGTGTTACATTACCCGGCAGGTTGTACCAATCAAGAAGTCAGTACCCCCAAGGGCGGTGTGCACATGTGTCATTTTAGAAATAACATTCCTAGAAATAACATTCCGCTATTTCATAATTGCATTTCCAAGTCTTGAGCACGATATTTCGCAAGCGAAATGCCTTAAGGAACATGTACACACACACCACAGGGAAATCTTCTTAATGCAGGACAGAAGGAAGAAACCGCTAGATCATATTATTCGAATTATCTCTCACACGATTCACAGAGCCAATCTCTGTAAGTTTTAATTAATTTCTCGGTATTAATTAAAGCTTTTGCTTAAGTGAACATCTTGAGCCCAGTTTGATGGATGTGGTAATACAAGACAATGAGCTTTGTTCGTCAAAGTCGCCAACTTTCACGGTACGGACTTTAGTTCGGTTATTTATAAACGACTAGCTTCTGCCCGTTATTTCATCCGCGCGAAATTGCTTGTTTTAACATAAAATATATCATAATGCACTCGGCAATGATGTAGCTTCCCATTAGTGAAAGGATTTTCAGAATCGGATCAGGGCGTCTACTCCGAAGCGTAAATCCGATGGATCGGCCGAATGTTATTCTATGTCGTTCGATCGGTTCAGATTCCACCGAATTTCATTTTGACGTTTGTTCAGCGAACTTCATTTTGACGTTTGGTCGGATCCGAACCGACCGAACGAAATAGAAAAATGTGTAGTAGGAAACGTCCGAATATTCGGCAGATACTTCGGATTTACGCTTGAGGGGCTTGTGGCTAAGAAATAACAGCTGCACGGGTCGATCGGTCAGGTTAAGCTACGCTTGCCGCGGTTGGTCCGTGGATGGGTGACCATCTTTACATATCAAGACCCCTCCGTGCCTCGGAAAGCACGTTAAGCCGTTGGTCCCGGCTGTAATTCGTGTATCTTTGACAGTCGTTACGGGTCGTTAGAAGCCCGAAAGTCTGACAACCAGTCTTACCAAGGGGTATCGTATTAACCCAGTAACTGGGTTGTGGAGGTCAGATAGGCAGTCGCTCCATGTAAAATACTGGTATTCAGCTGCATCCGGTTAGACTGGAAGCCGACCCCACATAGTTGGGAAAAGGCTAGGCAGATGATGACTTCGGATTTACGCTTCGGAGTAGACCCCCAGAGTTCCAACGATTACCTCCTACATACATACTCAAAAATTTTACCTCTTAATAATATTAGTATAGATAAGTTTATTAACTTAATATCACGTCTGTTTTCCGACAGGTTAGGCAGAGGCATAGTATGAAGGTACCTATAAACCCCACTTTTCGCAGGATATGTTGAATGTAATAGGGGGTGGTCCTATTGCCATTTATACCGGTTATAAATCCAAACTTCGGCCTGCTGCTGAGAAATTCCTAAAAACTCAAGGACTTCTTTCTTGCCTGACCTGGGAATCAAACCTAGCCTCGTGCCCTGCAGCAGTGCTAGCAACCAGTCTATACGAGGCAGTACCTATATAATTATTTGCTGATACAAATTGGTAATTTTACGGTTCCGTACCCAAAGAGTGCCAGCAGGACCCTAAGGCTTCACTCTCCGTTCGTCCGTCCGTCTGTCACATGGCTGTATCTTTTGAACCGTAATAGGTAGACACTTGAAATTTTCACGGAGTGTGTACTACTATGGTCGCTGTAATAAGAAATAATAATAAAAATGAAATATAGTTAAAAATTAAAGGAGGTCCCCATACAAGGAACGTTTTTTTATTATAATTATGTAGTGTTCAATATTGAACAATGGTACGGAGTACGGATCCCTTCGTGTGCGAGTCCGACTCGCACTTGGCAGCTTTTTAAACTTTAAGAATCAATAATTACTACTTAGTTGCTGACTTGTGAACAGTTTAATGGATCACTAATAATATATGTATGAACCTCAGGAGCTAGACCACAACCTCTTAAAGCAGTTTTATTTTAATCTTACTTGAGTGTGGGAAAGAGATGGAGCTAGACGTCCTGTATAGCGTCATCTCTTTCTTACACTGATGTTACATTAAAATAATACTGCTTTAAAAGGTGGTGGTTGGACCCTGGTTTCTCTGCTAAAATTATTAAAATTAGCCTCTATTTATGCTCTACTTCGTTCCAGTGTGAATTTTAAAATGTTGGACCGTTCCGGAGCTTGAAATAACATACTCTTTAAATTAACCCTTAATTTACTTCTTCTATAGGTATTCCATTCTTATTTAAACTGTACCATTTTCATTCAATACTATGTATGTTAGCTATTCAAATTCACAAAACAAAACAAATTATACTCGAAACTTTCCTCACGATATTTTCCTTATTCCTCTGGATCACATGTCCATACCATGACAACCTTCTCCCAAACAACTTTCCAATTACTGGCGTCATTTTCAGACTTCCTCTTTTGGTACTGTCCTTCATAAGGGCTATACTGTGAGCTTCACAATAATTTTATACAGGTTAAAATCATTTTTTTTTTTTAAGTATAATTTCATTATTTTGTAGGTGTTATAGTAACAGAGGGAACCTGTATGAAGTTACATTATAAATAAAGATTTTACGATACCATACACGGAAACGGCATTGCGCACAGTGACATTTTTATGCATGGTTTCGCATAGAACTACCGCTCATCTGTAATAGTAAAAATATGTCTGTTTGGTTATGAGCAGCAAACAGCCTAAAATTTGCATCAACACTAGGACAAACTATCTATTATTTGCCACTTAATTGGCACAAACTAAAATATTTACGTGAAACCTTCTTATAAGGTTCACAATATGAAGGGTTGACTAATAGTTCATGTATAATTCAATCTGATCTCTACAAAGGCTTCGTATTTCGTATCGAATCGAACTGCAGATACAGACTACTAATTTGGGGCATCTCGCTTGTTTCATTGGTAATAGACTCACAGCTATGTTGTTTATTATTCATTCTGTTGCTGTGTGCAATTCTGCACCTTGGTGTGGAATCTGCAGAGGTGACTTTCAATCATCGTTGCAAGATAAGACTGAACTTATTGAAGGCAAATAAGTTCAGCGCGGATTCGCTTTTACCTTGTTTTTAAGTTTTATTGCTTTAGATAGGTATTATAGTAGGTACTTGTAAGTGTTCAGTAAGATCTTTGTCATAATAATGAATTATGACACCAGAGAAGCTCACTGCTTAGGTTACAACACCTTATAGGTTTCAACTTATAAAATACTTACGGGTAGGGTCACGACTTTGAATGGATATTGCCATTTTATCATTACTTTGTTTTGTTTATTGCAGTTCAAAATGAAATGAAATGAAATCATATGTTGCAATTTTTTTAATTTTTTTTTTATTTGAGATAGGTTTGCTCTTGACTCTAGTCTAGGTCAGAGATGACACAGACAAAGTCGACGATGGAGCGAGCTTACCCAGAAGAAGCCTGTTCACTCTCACTTTGAAGAGATCGGGGTTGTATGCATTCGGAAACACAGACGCAGGCAGAGAGTTCCACTCCTTTGCTGTGCGCATCACAAAAGACATTTGGAAACGCTTAGTGCGAATTGGTGGGATAGCAACTAGGTAAGGATGGTAACCTGGAGTGCGTCTAGATGTCCGCTGATAGAGAATATACAACTACAATAAATACACCCATAGATAACGTAATAAATAAATAAATATACAATATCAACAAGACACATTCACATTACACACACACACGCGTGAATTAGGTAATCGTTATGAATCTTCTATCTATATAATAAAAATGAAATGCTGTTCGTTGGTAAGCGCATCACTTGAGAATAGCTGACCGCTTTGGCTATTTTTTTGTTTTAAAATGTTCGTATAGTCCGAATTAGGTTTTTACGGAAAGACAAATTGGAAAAGTTGCCGGTAAAATTCATGCATTTCCTATGGGAGTTTTATATGAATTATTTAAATTTGGACAGGACAACGTCAGTCGGGTCATCTGGTTAATAATATAGGTATTTGTCGGATAACTCGGTGTATCCTAACATCATGTGGTTCCGAGAAAATAATTTATCATTCGCTCTTTTCCGCGCGGGAGAGTGGTAAAAAAAGGATAAACGAATTCGTCTAGACGAGGAGACGTGCTGCAGAGATGAATATTAAAAATGTTGCAGCACTTTAACTGTTTATCTTTCGGTCGTTCTTTTTTTATACGTACACTAGCTTTTGCCCGCGGCTTCGCCCACGTGTATGTTGGAATATATCAAATTAGTACCTAACCTACGTGTTAATCTAGGTTCTAAAACATCTCTATGCCAAATTTCCTCTAAATTCAATCAACCGTTTTTGCGCCAATCCGGAACATACATCCCGACAAACAACAAACGGACAAAAATTCTAAAAACTATAGTGTGCGCAACAGACTCGTTCAATCACTTCTTTTTAAATATATGCAATGCACAGTTCTGACTTCGTTACTATTTTTAACCGACTTTAAAAAAAGAAGGAGGTTATCAATTCGGTTGTATGGTTTTTTTAATGTTTGTTACCGTTACTCCGTCATTTATAAATCGATTTAAAAAAAAATATTTTGTATTTGAAGGGATCGGACTTCCAGATTGGTCCCATTTTTATCCAAATCCAGTTCTGATGATAGGATCCATGAGGAATTGAGGGAAATCCTCAAATATTATTGGCAAACACATAGTGATTTTGGTATTTTCGTCAATAAATCAAGCATTTGCATTCAGAAAGTATGATTTGGTGAAGTGGAACTGACGAAGAAGACCACAGATGGCTACAGGAACTCATCAATGATAAGTATTTCACGGATGGCGATAAGATATCTTGATTAAGATAGTTAAACGACTATGACGAAGCAAATTTAAATAAATGCTTCTGATGAAAATGGTACCATTGAACTCAGAACAGTAATAAAACAATGTATCCTAGCCGTGTTGGGGCTTATTGGAAATGTCATGAGATGCACTCTGGCTATAAATTATTTATAACCGACTTCAAAACAGGAGGAGGTTCTCAGTTCTTCGGAATCTTTTTTTTATGGTTCCCCGATTACTCGAAGACGGCTGGACTGATTAGGAAAATTCTTTTTTTGTTTGAAAGGGTATACTTTCCAGGTGGTCCCATTGTCATCAGGTCAGATCCTAGAGAAATTGTGGGAACTCTTCAATATAGGCGCACCTATAGCGATTTTGGTATTTTTTTATAGTAACTTGTGCATTTCCTCTCGGAAAGCAACATTTGGTGAAGTGGAACTGATGACGAAGACCGCAGATGGTAAGATGGCCACTGGAACAACTCAATAATAAGTATTTCACGGGTTGCGATTCCATTACTTTAAAATTATTGCTAAGCAATAGAAGCTCGTCACAATGCATATGGTGAAGTGGAGCTGTTAGTGAAGTACCAAGAGAACTCCTCAACAATTAACGTCCCTGCTTCGGGAAAAGCAACATTTTGTAAAAGGTGATGAGCAGTAGTCATTAGGCTATTGTAATTCAGATAAATTACAAACATACCCACTAAAAAGTGAACAACAAAAACAATCGACTTCCAAAACAAACACTACAAAGTGAAAAATAACTTTAATTTCGGAAGTCAGTGGCAAAAACCTAAAATACAGATCCAAAGACACAGACTTCCGAAAAAGTATTAGTACCGAGTTTCGAGTTAATATGACAGCGCGTTATTTTCCTTACTGTTCTTACGGTCCTAGTGTTCCTTACTTGTTTTAAAAAACTAAGAGTGACAATTTATATTATTTCCTGAGGCAAATATTGCCATGTTTCAAGTGTATTAACCAAAGGAATAAGATTTTTCATATAATCTGTATCCCCTCTTTTCACCCACACAGGGGTGGAATTTCGAAAGATCGTTTCGGATTTTTCCCCAACTGAAATCAAAGATTTCTTATACCAATTTTTGAGTTAATCAAGCCACACAATAAAATCCTCCTCTTAAAAATCGAATTACCCCTTCTCACCCCGTCAGGGGTAGTTTTGAAAAACCAATAGTAAGAAACTTTATTGCTTATTTAGGCAAATATTCGTGCCAAGTTTCAAGTTTATTAACCAAATGAATAAGATTTTTCATCTAAACTATATCCCCGGTTTTCACCCCCACAGGGGTGGAATTTCAAAAAATCGTTTAGGATATTTCGTTTTCGTTTATATATTAATCGTTTATGCTCTTTTGAGGCAAGAAATCCTGAGAAAACATCGTAAAATAAAATTGAATATTGTTGTTTAGATGAGGGAAAACTTGCTTGCAATAATCGCCTTGCAATAATTGCCTTGGTGTAAACAGAAGTCGCATGCAATTATTGAGTGGCTAAACTTGCATTATCCATTTTATTTAAATCACACGCGTGTATTTACTTGCATGCAATTGTTGAATGGTAATAATTGAACGTGCTTCATGGCATGCGATTATTGTACTTGAACGTTCCAAAAAGTTGCACCGTGTAAATGGAGATTTAGGTTGAATTTGTCTAACCGTCACATATGAAAAAAAAATAGACCTTGACGTTTCCTGACGTGGAAATAAGTGGTCAAATATTTTAACTCCTGTTACCAGAGGGGCAATTCTGGTAAATTTAAGAACGTTCACAGTCTGATCTCAGTCTTAATATGTCAAAAATACCTCTAAATTCCCTACATTTTTGACAACTTTTTGACATTTGATTGTCGGTGAGATGAGACTGCGACTAGATTTTGAACGTTTTTAGTTACGAGAATTGGGCTTCTGATTATGTAGCTAACACTTAACTACTTGGGTGGAATGACAGCTCACTTCACCTCAGTTTTCACGGTAAGATCTTTACAGAATAGAGCGGCAGAACATAGCGAGTATTTTATCTCCGGAACGTAGAATAACAAAATAAAAAATCTGTCTTAATACCGAAGCGAGAAATAACGACCTGCGGGGCAATTGCGTAACACTGTATCAATCGGAATCGGTTTCATTTTGACAGTTCAACAACTTTCATTGCGTTATTTACGTGTTGAGCAGACAAATTTTTCGAACTTATGAAGCAATGGATTAGCAATTTGCTTCAAAATGATTCAGATTCCGAGTGATAGTGTGTTACGCAATCAGGGTGCCGGACACTGCACGGTAACAACGTATATTGTTTTATTTGCTAGTGCAGTAGTTTTTGCTGCAAATTCTCCAAAAATGTAGATTTTCACACAAAATTTTATGAAACAAATGTTAGAGCTGACCTGGTAGTCGTTTTTCATGGAGGAAAAATAATGTAAGGACTCAAATGGACTTGCTGTAATGAAATCATTCTCAATTTAAGCTAGTTTTTGTTTTGAAACTAGTGACCTGCCCTGCTTCACTCGGTTTTTACGAATTGACAGAACATCGAGATTTTATTATTTTATGTAAGTCTAATATTAATCTATGCCAATATAATAAAGCTGAAGAGTTTGTTAATTTGTTTGTTTGTTTGAACGCGCTAATCTCTGGAACTAGCAATCGGATTTACAAAAATATATTGTTGCCTTTGATAGCCCAATTCCTAAAAATGGTTATAGGTATGCTATTTAACATCACGTAAAAAAGTCAGAAAGAACGCTAAGCGAAAAAGAAGTAATAGTGCGGGCGGGCGATGCGATGCGACACGGTGGGTCGGGTAACAAGAAATTTCATGCGGACGAAGTCGCGGGCAAAAGCTAGTATATTATGCACATACATCTTCTGGAATAAATTCTCGTGTAAACCGAATCAAACTCCGTTGTTTAGTTTAGAATAACCACGCGGTTCACACAGACCCACAGACGCGAAAAGTGACACCTTTCGTATCTGTGTGTCTGTTGTTATTTCTATTTTATTTAAAGTTACGGTTACCCTAACTTGCTAGGTTGTAATGGCCGTGTAGCTTATAAGACCAAGTCAATAGCCTGCTTTTAATCAAGAGCAGCCGCTCCGACCTATGCAGCACCTTACAGTCATCTTTTGAGGATCAGTTAAATGACCATAGCCTTAAATAAGCGTAGAATACCTTTAAATACCTACCACTTTTGATTGAGTAAATAATCTGCAATAGTGTTCCTACTTTTACAGTTTACTTACCAACAAAACCTATGGATCGTGACAAGAAAGCGTAAAAAATCAAAATGGCCGTATTCAAATATTCCGCAGAACGTCTTTTAATTAAAAGAATACCGCTCTAAACTTAAATTAGTTTGACAAAATACCATAAAGTACTCTAGGAAGCCGGGTTCATCCGGATTTTAATTTGTTTTCATATACTTTCAACGGTTTTATTCACTGTTCCTTGAATTAATTATGAAGAATGAAATGCTTTATGAAAACGGCTATCTAGCGAAAATAGCAGCCTTTGTTAACACATCAATCACGATCTTTGTAGGTGCCTACTTCCTTTGCTGTTAATTTGTATAATTTCTGACAGATTTTTATATAAGTTTGGAACGTCCCTTTTACAGAATATATTCTACAAATCTAGAAAAAGAAAATAACTTTGATGTTAAACCTTAGGATGGCTAAAATCTTAAAATGAGTGTTGTTAGGTAAGAAGTTCATTACACCTCCCGTAACGTGGAACGTAAATCTACGCGAGGCACAATGGCGGTGTCTGTGCGATAAATATACATGAAGGCAACGCAAACAAATACACCATTACTTTTATTTTAGACTACTGAAAGGTAGCTCAAAAGTTAAAATATGTAACCAATAATAATAATCCATATAATAAAAAGGTATATTTTGAAAACACAACTTCGAAACCTACCTACCTTAAATCTAAGTCGGGTAAAATCGTATCTTACTAAATTGCATTCTGTATGCTATCCCAATTAATCTCGAATATGTGCCAAAGCCCTGACCCTTATAAGTGTGAAGCAAGCATAAGTGTGATTGATGAGACCTTTTTTTTTTTTTTTTTTTTTTTGTGGATGGGAAATCATCAAATGACTTCTCCCGCTCTGGGCGGAGCGGGAGGGCGTGTCAGACTTTTACTGACTAAAACCCACCCGTGTTCCTTCTGTTGCCTGTGCCGGGGCCACGGTAACTCTTTCGAACATCCCGCAACCCTAGCTGGCATCGGCCCTAGCGGACCCCGTCAATAGTGCTGACATCTCTTTGAGGCGCGCGTGGAACACGACGCGCCGTCGACTCGGGCCTGGTCCTTACCGGACGGCGAGCTACCCATTGCTCGCCGTCCGCAAGCCCGCGCCTACGGTGGCCGGGAATCGGCTGCCGATTCCCGACGCCCAGGGCGTCTCCTGCGGCGACTAGGGGCGTGAGGGTGCAAAGCTTGCCTCTCCCTCACGCGTCCCGCCTCCTCCTTCACGAGCATTACTGCTTCGCAGAAGGAGGTAATGGCTTCCCATGCACTCTCGCTCCGTACCATGGCCTGGACCAGGGCCGGACGCGAGAGATCGCCGCCGCCGATCGCTTCCGCGAGGACACGGCGGTGCTCCGCCCAAGCCGGGCAGACTTCCACCGTATGCTCCACCGTGTCCTCCGGGCGATCCACACAGTGGTGACACCCGGGCGTTTCCTCCCGCCTTATCCGGAACAGGTACCTCCCGAAGCACCCGTGTCCGGTGAGGACCTGCGTCAGGCGGAAGGTGAGGACGCCGTGGCGCCTCTCCAGCCACTCCTCAAAGAGGGGACTTATCGCCGCAATTGTGGCGTGCCCAGCGCTGGGTTGCGACAATCGCACTCTCCATGCCGCCATGAGATCCTGCCGGAGCTCTGTCCGCCGTGCCGCGATTTCTCGCGGCAACGGAGTTACGCCCCGGCGTCCTGCCTCCTCGCGCCACTCCCAGATGTGCGCGAGGACTTTTGCCTCCAGATCCCATGGCGGTAATCCGGCAAGGAGGTTCGCCGCCTCCCCGGAGACCGTGCGGTATCCCCGGGCTAACCGGATGGCCATGACCCTCTGGGACGCGTTCAACCGACGGACCGGTCGCCGCCTCACGGAACGCGCCCACACCGGAGCTCCGTAAAGGGCCATGGACCGCACGACCCCCGCGTAGAGCCTCCGGCAGGAGGCGTTTGGACCCCCCAGATTGGGCAGGAGCCGCCCCAAGGCAGCCCCGGCCCGCTCCAGTCTGGGAGCCAAACGTCGGAAATGCTCCATGATTGATGAGACCTACCTTTGATGTGAGTCACAGATGTTCGAAGAGATAGTGAGCTAGATATTGAAGCAAGCACGGAGTGATAAGCCGTGCTCGTGCCGTATCTGCAACATCTCGGTTGTTACCTGGTGGATCTAGCCACTCAGGAGCCACTTGTCCTGGGGGTCTACTCCGAAATGTAAATCCTAAATATCGGCCGAATGTTCGGACGTTGCCAACTACACTTCATTCTATTTCGTTCAGTCGGTTCGGATCCGACCAAACATTAAAATGAAGTTCGGTCGGATCCAAGCCGACCGAACGAAGTAGAAAAAAGTGTAGTTCGGAAACGTCCGAACATTCGGCCGATACTTCGGCTTTACGCTTTGGAGAAGACCGCCTTTTTTTTTTGAATGGGAAATTATCAAATTACTTCTCCCGCTCTGGGCGCAGCGGGAGGGCGTGTCAGACTTTTACTGACTAAAACCCACCCGTGTTCCTTCAGTTGCCTGTGCAGGGGCCACGGTAACTCTTTCGAAGAACCAGCGAGGAGTAGACCCCCTGGCCCCGTACTAGCGGGATTACTGTGAAAGTGGCTCGAGTTTTGTATAACAGTTTTTATGTCTTTATTTTCAATTTATGTCGCTACTTCGCTAGTTATGTTTGAATTCCCATGTAATAATAGGCAACCCTATTGTTAACCGGGCATGTATCCAGACTCCGGCTTGCTTTTATGAATTTCCCGGAAAAAGATTCATCGCTTTGCTCGACCGTGGAATTGAACTTAAGACATCAGCAGTGACTCTTGTGATCACTAGATCAATGTGGCAGTAGTAAATTTTTACTTTTTTATTTTGAATACGTTTTTTTTTTCACAATTTGAAGGTAAAAGGGAGTTATCGCTGTCTGTGGTACGTTTAAATGTTGGGCAGTGATAGCTTGCGTGTCTGAAAAAGGGCAGAGGGTACTTGTCTTCCTGGAAATTCACCCACGTGTTTTCAAGTTATATGTGGGTGGAGCCGCGGGCGAACTTAGTATTTTTACATCTATATCTAACCATCATATTATTATAAAATAGTAATGAAGGATTTTAGTTTGTCTGGATGTATGCTCCGGATTGGGTTGAAATTTGGCACACAGATGGTTTAAGTATAAACTGGATTAACATATAGGGTAATTTTAATCCCAGTAGAATGTTCCCGTGGGATATTTTCCGACGTCCACGTGGGCTACGCCGCGGGCAAAAGCTAGTTTATAATATTAATAATGTTAATAGAAACCCTTGCGTTCGGGCTTTGGATTTCAGATAATAATTATAAATTGTATGAATAATAGAAAAACCGCAGGTCGTGGAAAATGTTGAGTTTGCGGAGTGGGACGACGTTTCTGATGTTTTGTTCGTTAATTAATTTCTTTGTTTTCCTACAAGACAATTTTGGCACTTAAAATTCGTACAAATAAATGACTAAGCGGGGAAGACGCCTTTGTACATTGGCCACTTTAGGCAGATAAATAAAAAATGAGTACATACAGGGTTAGTTTTCAATAACCGGCTTTCACTGTAGGGCCAACTCTAAAATCACGAAAAAAAAATCTGCTGTTTCATACAAAACGGGACCCCCACAGGCTCGCGTTAGATGTTTTACCTAGGCTTGCAAAATATAATAAAAGCTACATGTTTGTGTGTCCGGATATACAATAAGATACCAGAGGAATTTAAAATATTAAATTAAAAGATTAAAAGATTGAAGAAGAAGAGGAAGAAGATCGAAGAGGAAGAGGAGGAGGAGGGGAGGGAGAGGAAGATTGAAGAGGTTTGAAGATTATTAAAAGATTGTTCAAAAGTAAATTATATAAATGGTTATCTGCTAATAGTTTTTACAGTGTCAAGGAGTTTCTAGAGCATAAAATCGGACGATGACAGTGGTTGTATGTTGTTGTTATGTATGTAAATTTGCACGCTTATATTTATGAAGCAAAACATGTAGAACCTACCAGTGTATTCATATTACCATCTTGTACACCATGTTTTATGCAAATAAAATATTATTATTATTAAAAGTTAATACCTACTCGGCTAAAATGTATGAAACAGCAGATTTTTTTCTCGCAATTTCAGAGTTGGTCCTATAGTGTAAGTTGTTCAAATTCATGGGTAGATCACCCTGTGAAAATTTGGCTAGTGATTAAAAAATTGCCCTGTATAGTAAAAGTACAAATTGCCAATTTAGACATTTTTGATAACATACTCGTAATTAGAAACGATTAGAAATTATCGTCATGATTGGCAACACGCTCAGTCGATTGCTCCCCAGATTTGTTCTAGGGTTTAGACAAAAACCCATAAGAGGGCTGTCCCATTTTGTCACCTCTCTCGCTCAAACGGGATCAAATTTCTAAGAATGCCAAATGATGCTTTTTAAAAAATGTCATCACTTGGCGAACAAATAAATAATATTTACTTAATAGATAATTAGTAATAATAATTACGTATTACATTAATATTATTTATTAGTTCGCCAATTGATTATATTTTTCAAAAATGCACCTTTTCATTTAACATTCTTAAAAATTTGGGCCCGTGTGAGCGAGAGAGGTGACGACAAAATGGGACAACTCTCTTAACACTGGTACACTTTATGTATAGTGAACAGCACTATCTAGTTAAATACTAAAAGCCATTCTGTTTGCTCTCACTACACACATTAAGCTATGAACACACAGAGTTTACATTCAGTTATAACTTTATGTACTCACTAGCTGTGCCCCGCGACTTAGTTCGCGTGGAAGTCATAAGACAAACAATATACTAAAATAACAGCCACCTTTTAATAAAACTCCCTCGTCCCTCGACCTGCCGCGTTGCATCGCCCGCTCGCGCTATTACTTATTTTTCGCTTATCGTTCTTTCTGACTTTTTCTTTTTGCTCGGCTCCTAAGGGTCGTAGCGTGATGATAAATAGCCTATAACCATCCTCGAGAATTGGGCTACCAAATGCAAAAATAATTTTTCGAAACCGACTGGTAGTTCCAGAGTTATTATCTTTGTTCACAATTTCATGGGTTTTGATTTTGTTTGCGCGGAGTCCTAATTATTTTTCTGAAATAAAAGTAGCCTAAGTCCTTGTAATATTAGCTATCTGCCAGTGAAAGTCCCGTCAAAATTGTTCCAGCCGTTTCGGATATTAGCCGGAACAAACAGACAGACAGACCAAAATTTTAAAAATGTTTTTTTTTATGAGTACGGTATATACATTCATAAGCATTTATTAGAAAGCTGTTTTTTTGACATTAAAAATAGACACTTCAATTTTATTTATTTGTTTACTTAACCAACATAATAAATTCAAATTTCCAAAATATGGTACCGCTTAACATATTGGGTCCCTTATCCAGGGATCTCCAATTGCGTCGCGTCGTCTTTCAGCCTCAATAATATACAGGTCTAGTAACAGATCTATACATGTAGGTAACACTGCACACGTTTTAGAAACTTGTACAAGTTTTGAGTGCTTCACAACGTGGAACCTCTATTTAAACAGCCGTAAGTGCTCAGCTTGAATAGAATGGAGGCTGGCTAGCGTTTTTATAGGGAATAGGCAGTGTACATAGGTGTGTTATAAAGTAGTTACACTAGTACCTAGTAATACTATTTTAAAGCCTTCTTTTGTAGTGCTAGGTTTGTATGTTATGTATTCGAATTTTACAGAACTAAGTTCGAAGAAAAAGCTTGTTTTAAAGTATAGAAATACGGAGATATAAACATCCAAATGTTTATCCCCGTATTTATATATAATACTTAAAATCGTCGTAAATCGTCGTGTGACACGCGTGTGCTACGAGTGTACTACGCGTGTGCTACGCGTGTACTACGCATGTGCTACGCAAGTGCTACGAGTGTGTTACCGAGTGTCAAAATCTATAACTGACGTAACAATTTACTGTGTCAGCAGATTAGTTCCCGTGACATTCCGGTAGGTTTCCGTGAGTTTTGTCGAACTTGTTTTTTTTGACAAGGAGCTTACCTTACTTTAGCGTTTGCCGCGACGTTGATAACGGAGGCGCGTCTCATCGCGAGCGGTAGATAAGGCGCCGTAAACCGGTAATTACCGTCTTTGCACTTCCAAGCAAATAGCTCGTTTTGCATAGTTTGTTTATTCAGTTTCAGCTTAATTGAGACAATTTTCTTAATTAATAAGTGAATATTTTTGCAACTTTTTGTGTCATAGACACGGAAAGGTAAGCTCTAATTTAATTATTGTTTACAATTACTACGCTATTTGCATATACTGAGTTCTTTTTCCCAACAGGTCTATGACTGACCTGATCATAGATCTATATTTTATTCTATGGGTCTGATAGCTGAGCTCTGTAACGGACCAAAGAAAAGCGTTAAAAAATATCCTTTAGGTTTTTCCGTTTGTCAATTATAATGAATGAATGAATATTAATAGAAAATATTAATTAAGTTTTCACTTCCTCATCTGTGAACAACTCAAAAAGATCTCTCGTCCATAATTTATTCTTGTTTCAATATTGAAAACATAAGCGGTTGAATCCAGGCGAATTAAACATAATGCCATCATCGTACTCCTCCGGTAGAGATTATAATGCAGTCCCTTTTTCGTAAAATTGTCTGCTCCTTGAATTCGAAAATTTTAAAGAGAAAGTTTCTCGGTTGGTTGCGCAGTAACTTTGGGACATAAAGATATTCCCGCGCCGTATCTCTCCGAGATCCAAGATACTATCAGAAATTTCGTCGTGAAATATGATTTTCTTGGATAAAGGTTTATGAGCTGTAATTTATCGCCCTCCTAAACAGCGTTGTGGGCTCACCCTACATGCGTTTAAAATAAAATTAAAATTCATTTATTTCAGGTCCTTGACCATATTAAATACAAAAAGAATACACAATTTTGTCAGTATTATAAGTGTGACCGTTATGAAATTAAATAAGTAATAATTTGTGATTGATTAATACTTAAATAAAGTTAATTAAATGTCGTAAAAATATTAATAAAAATAAATGTCAGAACAAATCAACTAATGTCAAAAGCACAACGCAAAATAATAAATTAAATAGGACAATGAATTAAGTAAATGAAGTTACGTCAGAAGAAAAAAATATAATATATAAGTACATACGGCTACATTAATACATAATTATATAAAGTGACAAATCAAGCACCAGCAATATGCCTGCCACAACAATGCCTAACGTAGGGGCAATCTAGTCGCTAAGCAATCATCGCCAGGACAGTGTCGGAGCTAGCCCGCACCCTGCGCACCAAAGATGCGCACTTCTTGCGCATGGTGGCGTGGAAACAGTCGGTGCGCGCTTCTGCAAACATGCCCGAGGCGCTGCAGAAGCGGGGCAGCCCCAACAACGCCCTGAACGCGTTGTTGTATTGGATACAAAGGGCACCATAAGCAGCTTGTGAGTAAGATGCCCATAGGCTGCACGTGTATAGGGAGGTGCAGAAAGCTTTGAAAAGCGTGATTTTAACCTGATTTGAACAACGTGCAAACCTATGGGCTATCATATTTGCTCTCTTAGACAGTGCCCTTCGCTCCCGCTCAATGTCGACATGGTCTTTCAGTTCAGCTGTTACCCAGTATCCCATGTATTTAAATTGGTTCACCCGTTCTAACGGCACACCATTCAAACAAATAGGGGGCACTTGTTGTGGACATTTGGCGACTCGTTGAAATACCATTGTATTGGCTCTTCACGACATTATACATAAGGCCATGGCTGCCAGCGTACTCCTCACAAATTCCCAATAGCTTGCGTAATCCACAAACCGACGCGCTCAGCACCACCATGTCATCAGCATAACTCAGATTGTTTACAGACACAACATCAACATGGCATCCAACATGCCGCGACTACTGAGCGCGACGATGAGTGCATTCATATAGAGATTGAAAAGTGTGAGTGAAGTTGACCCACCCTGTCTAATTGTTGTTGTTTACGCAAATAAATTTTAGGTAAATTCCACACATGTTAATTGATAACATTAAACGGTTTTTTGAGTCTGTGAAAATACAGCCAATGAAACATATACAACGTGTATCTGGATGTACGACATAAAATGAAAACGAGCACAGTACTAATCCATCGAAACATTTTAAAACAAGTAGTTAATGGAAAATTTAAAAAATTCAGCTTTCAAACAAAAGAAACAGCAGAATCAACTGCATAAAAAGTAAACACGCTTTATCTACGAAGTCACTGACCAACGGTGCGGCGCGGGGTGCGGGGCGCGGCGGCGGCAATGTTTACCTATTATTACGGACTCAGATCTAAATCATAAAGAAAAATTAGAAAATGAAAAATAATTTCCTGTGGCTAAAGTATTCATTGGATTTGATTGATTTTTTGTATACGGGTAAAGAACACGATTCTCTTTACGTGGTTTAAAGAAATGTCAATTCTCCTGTTACACCTTGTATACACTTTCCCTTGAAGTTTAACTGGAACAGCACCATTTGATCTCGCAGAAACAAGGTAATTAAGACCAAACGTAACTTTGTACTACAAATTATTGCACACAATTTGTACATGCAAGAATGCTAGACAGACATTCGTTTTCCATTTATGTTTCAATTGGGACCTCGTTGACCGATCACAAACATTATCATATCTGTTTCATCAACAGCGAAAGGTAACAACACTACTGCACCATAACAGAGCTGTCTAAAGTGTTGAGCGGAGTTTATTTATCCACAGTATACGCAAACAAACAGTAGCACTAGGCATCATGCTAACAGAAATCCATTAATTCCCGCATACCCGTTGTTGGAGCGACAATACAATGCATGTAATGGACACTGCGAAACAAACGCGAATGTGAAGAAATATGGCTTTGGTGCTGATACTGTCAGAAAGTTCCTTATTGCCAAATCAGCTTGCGTAATTGAATTTAATGGTAGTATGTTCGTGATAGCGTCGCCCTTCAGGTATTTATGTTAGAGCTTCATTACCTTAGAGCTTCTTTAGTTTACGTTATAGTCATCATTTTCTAATGCTCTCCATGAATTTAATAGACAGTCTATTAATAATCGTCGTAAGTCGTCGATCATAAAATGCCGATGCGAAGTGTGAGTGTGAGAATGCATAATTATTTATCTACATACCACGTGGCATCCGAATTTTATTATGATCGACGTGATAAATTATTGATCGTGTTCTCAGCGTAAAGAAAATCATCTTTAAAAATCTTTTACAAATCGTACCTGTTATTTAAAAAAAAAACGTTTATATTGCGCCTTTGTCTATCCTCGGTAGGTAGGTAAAGTCCTCGCAATCAAATAGGCTAGTTATCATTCATGGAGGCGTTTAGAAAAAAAGGGTGACGGAACCCATAACATTTTTAAGTGACGAAAAAAAACGAGGAGGTTCTCAATTCGAGGCGTATATATATTTTTTTAATAACACAAGACGCGACATTGTTGAGGCTCCTACAAAACAGGCGCGACACGCGACGCGAATCAGGAGCCTATTCATTAGACACAAAAACAGTCACAATACAAAAAGAGAACATTAAAACAACATGCCACATTCACGCGGTGAGGGTTGCCTGCAAAAGTTTAACGAATGTTGAAGAACTTGGGTTTCTCAACAACCCTGCTTCATTTAAGCCTACGCTGATACTATTTACTATTTCTTGGTTGGTAAATGGCTGTTTCTTTTCTAATTTTATGGCTGCATTATTTGGTACATATTTACTAGAGACTATTTTACTTTCAAACGACTTTCTTTTTGTCTTAATTCTCATCTTTTTAGCAGTATTTTTAGTTACATTGCCTTCTGCCGTTGTTTCTTCCGTTCCGCTCCGACTTACTTCTTTGCTTCTTATTAACGTAACTAAATGGTCGAGCAATGATTTCTCTTTTTTGTCCTCACTTGGGTCATGTTTACGAATAATTTTAACTTGTTTAACCAGATTTGATTTGTGTTTTTCTTTAATATTCATCTGCTGATTAGTATTGTCTTTCTTGAATGTTTTAGTATAGATATGTGAATCGTTAATTGCTTCGATCACACTTCGGTTTTTGTCAATTGTTAAGTTACTCTCGTAGCTGGTACTCATATCCCTTCCAGTTGTTCGAACGGTAGTCGTAAAAATATTTTTGACTGAACTTAAATTATCATCGTTTGTTGTACTTTTATTGCCAACTGGTTGAATAATATTCCTTTCTGTAGGGTGTTTTCCCTCTCCGACAAATGTACTGACTATGATACTCCTACGCTTACGAACTGGGAGACCTTTTATTTCGTCCTCGTATTCCTCTTCAGGTGACTTCATCCCCATTCTTGGCATAACCATGTTATCGTTTTTGCTGTAATAATAAATTAAATATAATAATATAGTACCGTATTGCTACACCTTTTTGCCGTCTACAGGACTTGCATGCGAGCTGCTGCGTGTAGACGGAACTATATAGCAAATGTAATGAACGCATTGTAAGCACGTAGGTAACTATGCAACGAGTACACGAATTCGTGTGGGTGCGAGTCGGACTCGCGCACAAATAGTTCCGCACTACTAAAACCATAATGGTATTTTCGTTCTTTTTATTATTTGCCATAAAAATTCTATCTATTATGGTTAAAACGTTTCAGTTTCAGCATTGCGACAGATAAAAGAACACACAGGCACAGCATAGGCTTAGTAATAGTAAAAAAAAAAACAACCGATTTCGATAAAAACCTTTGCACGACTACTTATACTACAAAGTGGATAATAGTTTTAGTTCTTAGTTAGACTTCTTTTTATAGACGTTTTTTGATGCTGTTTACCTGACAATGTCATAGAAAATATGAAATATTTACCTCATTTCTTCACCTTCTAGCAAAACCTTCTCATTGTAAAAATCTGGTTGCTTGTCCATCTGTTCCTGCTCAACTTGGATAGGCGGCTGCATAGGAGGCGGATGTGTAGGAGATGGTCTATTTGGAAAGTATGGAAACTCAACGCTGTCCGGATTGCGGCTGGTATCAGATGCTGACGGTGCCGTAGGCCGTACTGTCATAGGTCGCACGGTGATTGGTGGTGGGTATGTAGGTGATGCAATAAAAAATTCGGGCTTTACACTATGAACGAAAATACCAGGGACTTTTGGGCCTAGCCAGTTAATTCTGGAATTCAACAGTTCTGGAGCAGGCACGGCTAATCTTGCGGGGCTAAGCTCCGGCACAAGTTGGCTCCTGGCCGGCCCGGGCTCCATATTATTATTACGCTTAAAATCAGACCCGGGTGCCATCATACGCCTGTATTGCAATTCAGGCATTGGTATGTTAGGGTTATTATTCGAGGGAAGATATGGTAAGACAGGCTCCCCTGATGCGTAGATAGCCTGTAAATAGACAATATGTGAAATATTATTTTATTTGTAATTTATAGATTGAAACGTTCCTTTTAAATATCAGAACTGCAATGTAATGGTGGATACAAATATGTTAAATAAGAAAGGTGTGGTCAAATTAAGGGTGTAGTCCGTGTGGTACAGACTATCACACTGAAGAACTTTCTCCATGGGACCAACACCGTAATCGATAAAAAAATATCAGCCATCCCAAACATTTGGGTCCATTTGGTCTCATGGAAAAAGTTGTTCAGTTTGGTGGTCTGTACAACACCCTTAAATTTGGCCACACCTTTCTGATACAACCTGTATACCACAACAACTAGGCGAATTTGTTTCAAAATGTGATTCATTATGCAATGAAACACCCGTTGAAACAAATTCGCCGGATTTGGACGGTATGTTCGTTTCAACGTTTGCGAGTGCAGTGTGCTGTACCACATCCGACGCACTGGAGCATAACGCAGCGCCACCCTGACTCACTGGGGGCATCTCCGCAGATAGTTCCGACTCACCGTGAACTATGCGGCACCCGGTTCCGACTCACTGGAACCTCAACTGACCCTGGCAAGCATCGATACACGACTCAGCCCACTATCGACCTCCGGTCTCCGGAGGGGAGTGATGTGGCGGCACATCTACATCGCCACATTGGAACGCATCACACTGACGTCACGCAAAATCCTGCATCGCGCAATCAGAGTTTACCGCGCGACTAGTATATATACAACATCCCGACATCAACCGTCGGCCAGTAGCCCACCAGACACAACACCCGTCTGGTCGGAGGATCCTGCCTTTTCTATGGAGGATGAGTGAACTTTACACCCTGTTCCTCATACCTCTATACTGGTGACCCCGAACATGAACGTCCCCAAAAAAAAAAAATTTTTACATTTCGTATATAATATGTGTACCACCATAATGCTTTGAAAATGTAGATTTATTACCAATGGCGAGAGCGTTGTTCCACCGGTGGCCATTGCCCTTCTTGAGTCTATTAGACTTTGTATTGCCTTCAACTGATCCAAGGAGCCCAAAGGGTGCTTCGTAAAAGTCTGAAAGGACATTTAATCGGGTTTTAAACAGCCTTTCATTTATTATTTTTAACTGAAAAATATCATATGTTAAGGGTAAAGAGATAAAGATAAATTTATTTGTTCAAATGTATGTAACATGATACATATAGATACACACACACATATAGATGGAAATATAATTTTACTAGCCAACATGTTTTGTCTCACTCGGCGTACAAAATGTTTATATCTTATTAATTAAATTGGCAATTATAAATTATTTATTAATGACAGTTTCTAGTTGGTATGAACCACATACAGCAGTTTAGATAGATACGAGTAGATTTGACTTTGGCTATAATTTGCCAAGTAAAGTAAATGTTTCATACGAATAGGTACCGACATTAATAGTATGCAAATAAAGTTCCCTTTCGTATGAGACGCGTGCTTTACTTACCAACGTTAAGTCAAAGTGCGGTCTGTGAATGTTGCTCTAAAAGAGAATTTACATTACTTTCACTCCATGCTTCCAATTATTTTAGACTAGCTTTCGGAATAATGTCGGAAAATATCCCACGGGAACGTACTACCGGGATTAAAAGTACGCTATAATCCAGGTAAACAATGTCTTCTGGCACTGCCTATATAATATCCGAGGAGCGGCGCGCGGATTGATACATGATATGGAGGATAAAAAACGTGGGCGGGCGGGGGCCCCCGTCAGGAACGAAGTTTCTTCTCACATAATGATTAAAACAAAAACAAAGTTTTCACTGCGGCCTACTTGGATTTACACTTTGACGTCACTATCGGCTTTAGCACCCTTTTTTTTTTTTTTTTTGTGGATGGGAAATCATAAAATGACTTCTCCCGCTCTGGGCGGAGCGGGAGGGCGTGTCAGACTTTTACTGACTAAAACCCACCCGTGTTCCTTCTGTTGCCTGTGCCGGGGCCACGGTAACTCTTTCGAACATCCCGCAACCCTAGCTGGCATCGGCCCTAGCGGACCCCGTCAATAGTGCTGACATCTCTTTGAGGCGCGCGTGGAACACGACGCGCCGTCGACTCGGGCTTGGTCCTTACTGGACGGCGAGCTACCCATTGCTCGCCGTCCGCAAGCCCGCGCCTACGGTGGCCGGGAATCGGCTGCCAATTCCCGACGCCCAGGGCGTCTCCTGCGGCGACTAGGGGCGTGAGGGTGCAAAGCTTGCCTCTCCCTCACGCGTCCCGCCTCCTCCTTCACGAGCATACTGCTTCGCAGAAGGAGGTAATGGCTTCCCATGCAATCTCGCTCCGTACCATGGCCTGGACCAGGGCCGGACGCGAGAGAACGCCGCCGCCGATCGCTACCGCGAGGACACGGCGGTGCTCCGCCCAAGCCGGGCAGACCTCCACCGTATGCTCCACCGTGTCTTCCGGGCGATCCACACAGTGGTGACACCCGGGCGTTTCCTCCCGCCTTATCCGGAACAGGTACCTCCCGAAGCACCCGTGTCCGGTGAGGACCTGCGTCAGGCGGAAGGTGAGGACGCCGTGGCGCTTCTCCAGCCACTCCTCAAAGAGAAGACTTATCGCCGCAATTGTGGCGTGCCCAGCGCTGGGTTGCGACAATCGCACTCTCCATGCCGCCATGAGATCCTGCCGGAGCTCTGTCCGCCGTGCCATGATTTCTCGCGGCAACAGAGTTACGCCCCGGCGTCCTGCCTCCTCGCGCCACTCCCACATGTGCGCGAGGACTTTTGCCTCCAGATCCCATGGCGGTAATCCGGCAAGGAGGTTCGCCGCCTCCCCGGAGACCGTGCGGTATCCCCGGGCTAACTGGATGGCCATGACCCTCTTCTGGGACGCGTTCAATCGACGAACCGGTCGTCGCCTCACGGAACGCGCCCACACCGGAGCTCCGTAAAGGGCCATGGACCGCACGACCCCCGCGTAGAGCCTCCGGCAGGAGGCGTTTGGACGGCTTTAGCACCCTTGAAAACTATGAAAACGACACCCATGACGAAAAAATTTAAAATATTCGCAACTGCCATTTTGGATTTTGATTTTGACCAATTCGAAAGAAATTCTAAAAAAAATTTGAACAATTCGAAAAATCGATCCGATTGAAGAATTCGACAGAAGAAAGTCGCATGGAGAGCGCATACAAGTATGAACGCTTTTTCATTTGTGACAATTTGTGCCAGTTTACTCCTACACCGCAAGCTGCGTAAAAGAACTTCGTTCCAAAAATCCTAAAACCTGTCAATAGCAACGGAAAATATAACGGAACGGAAGATTACCTACTCGCATGCCAAATTTAAAGGCGATTAAAACGAAAATATAAATTCTCTTTACTCCCTATATCCCGTGGGAATTTCGAGAAACATAGTTACCTAAATAATTACAGGTAGGTACGGAACTTACTAAAGTTATTGTTCTCTGAATTACTAAAGTGTCTTTGGCGACGGCGAAAGAGTTAGTAAGGATATTTAACCTCCTAGGGGACGATTTTCCAATAATGCTAAAACACGTCACTCGTAATTTCTAAACAAAAAGCTTAATACCAATTTCTTCTTTACAACCTTTCATCCCTTACTTTCCCCCTTGATTTTCCAAAAACGCTGAAACACGTGGTTTTTAATTTTTAACCAGAATTCTAAATACCAATCTTCATGGTTTAAATTACAAAAATTACGATTTTATATACAAACTTTCATCCCCTATTTTAATCCCTTAGGTGTTAAATTTCAAAAAATCCTTTCTTATTCCTGGCCTACATTATAAAGGGAATCTCTGTGCATCTCTGTGTGTATTTGGCTGGGCGTTGATGAGTTAGTCAGTCAGTCTGTCAGGACTTTTCATTTTATTTATATAGATATAGGTACTAGTTTCCACCCCCGCGCCTACGTCCGCGCTAAATTTCTTGTTCCCCGCCCCACGCCGTCGCATCGCATCGCCTGGCCGTGCTGTTACTTCGTTTTCGTTCTTACTTTTTTATTTTTGCTCGGCTTCTAAGGGTCCTAGCGTAATGTTACATAACCCTTAGCCTTCCTCAAGAATTGGGCTATAAAATCCAAAAATATTTTTTAAATCCGACTGGTAGTGACAGAGATTACCGTGTTCATACAGTCAAGCAACACTAATAATATATACTAGCTTCCGCCCGCGACTTCGTCCGCGTAAAATTTCTTGTTCCCCCAACCCACCCCGTCGCATCGCACCGCCTGCCCGCGCTGTTACTTCGTTTTCGCTTAGCGCTCGTTCTTCCTTTTTTTTGTTTTTGATCGGCTTCTAAGGGTCCTAGCGTAATGTTACATAACATATAGCTTTCCCCAAGAATTGGACTTTATAATGCAAAAAGAATTTTTCAAATCCCACTGGTAGTGTCAGAGATTAGCGCGTTCAAACAGTCAATAAAAAGTAAAATGTGTAGGTAACTAATAGACTAAGCGCATTTTTCTTACTTTAAGCATTTTTATATCCGTCGTAATTTCTAAACAGAAGGCCCGAATTTCATAATTTAAAAATTATTTGACATGTACTTAACCAAACTTGATTATGAAACTATGTATTTGGATAAGGGTTAATACCATGTTTATGATAACACCTTCGCAAGTAATGCATTATTTAATAACAAATTTGATTACCATTAAAAAAGTTATAGTGAGCCAACCTTAAAAGATAGACATATGCTATCGTGGACTTTTTTTTTAGAAATTTTTAAGAGGAACAATTCCGTCATGCATGATTTTTGCGTAACTTTAACCGTTTACGTAGCGCACGCAACGAAAGCTCTCAAAAGGAATAAATAAATTTTCCCGGTTTTTGCAACATTTTTCATTGATGCTCCGCTCTTACTGGTCGTAGCGTGATGATATATAGCCAATAACCTTCCTCGATAAATGGGCTATCCATCACTATCATAATTTTTCAATTCGAACTATTAGTTCCTGAGATTAGCGCGTTCAACCAAACAAACAAACAAATAAACTCTTCAGCTTTATAAGTCTTCTATACAAATAAATAAAATTGAAGTGTGTTTGTAATGTCAAAATAACAAATTTTTACTGAACGCATAAGAAAGTATATACGGTACTTTTAACAAAAAAGCAATTTTTAACATTTTTGTCTGTTTGGTCCGGCTAATCTCCGAAACAGCTGGACCGATTTTGACGGGACTTTCATAAGCAGATAATTGATGTTACGGCGGCTAACTTAGGCTACTTATATTTTAGAAAAATAATTAGGGTCCGCGCAAAAAAATTAAAACCTATGAAATTATGAACAAAAAGTTAGATTTGAAAAATTATTTTTGTATTTGGCAGCCCAATTCTCGAGGATAGTTATAAGCTATTTAACATCACGCTACGTCCCTTAGGAGCCGAGCGAAAAGAAAAAAGTCAAAAAGAACACTAAGCGAAAACGAAGTAATCGCCCGCCCGCGCGGCGGGCGATTCAACGCGACGGCACAGATTACCAGATAAATCACTCTATACAACATTTTCAATACCTACTGCTATAATAGCCTACACTTTCGATTCGCTAGACGCTGCGAACGAAAATGTACCTAACCTTACAAGCGTAAAGTGAGTTTTGCTTTATAGCTGTGCACCGCCACGTAGTTATTGTAAATTCGATAAAGATGTCAGTAGGATTTTTATTTGTTAGTAAATAAAATGCTTTTTTAATGTTTTAGCATGTTTAATTGTTAAAAATACTTATGAAAGACCGAGGAATATTTTTATGCTAGGTAAAAACGGAGGCGGCGTTTTGATAGCTGTAGCTAGGTACTTAAATTCACGTAGAATGCCACACTTAGAAAGTCAATGCGAGGATTTGTGGATCTCCGTTGACTCTGAATCTCTCGGGAAAAGGAAAACCGAGATCTACATCTGTTGCGTCTACCTACCTCCCCCGATTACTTATGAAACCATCCTAACTTTCCTAGACTCAGCTCAAACTGCTCTGGACAAAAATGAACGTACTGTTATTGTCGGTGACTTTAATCTTAGTACTATAACGTGGAACACCAATGAGGAGAGTCAGGTGAGGCACACTACTCCTTGCCCTTTTATTAACAACGATGTAACCAAACACTTTTTAGATTACATTTCTATGAATGACCTAAGCCAGTATAATTACCTTACAAACAATAAATCTAGAACACTAGATCTAGTTCTTTGTAATTCGACAGTACATCACCTGACACGTTGTCACACACATCTAATACAAGAAGATCCCTTACATCCGTCGTTCGAGTTCGGCATACCCACAGTCAACAACACAAATTGCCTACAAACGAAACCGACCACTAAACCTAATTTCTTTAAAGCGGACTATGACAAAATCCTAACTTCCCTTACTGCTATAGACTGGGAAAGTTCGATGGGATGTTGTTCCTCGGTTGGCGAAATGGTCAATATTTTATATGATGTTTTACACGACATTATTAAGCAACATGTACCCCTGAAAACGATATCTAGGAACGAGTACCCAGCATGGTACACGCCTAGGCTTAAGCGACCTTTGAAAGAAAAAAACAAATTTCGTATTAGAATAAAAAAATACAACAATCCCCTTGACGTTATATCCTTTGAAACACTGCGTACCGACTGTAGCAAGTTAAGAACACTTTGCTACAAAAATTATATCGAGAGATTAGAAAGAGCGGTTTTAAAAAATCCTAAAACCTTCTGGTCTTTTATTAAAAATAGGAAGAAATCCAGTAGTGCTTACCCCGCAGTTATGTGTTACAATAATAAAACTGCGTCAACTGGCCACGACATATGTAACTTGTTTGCTGAAAACTTCGCAGGTGTCTATAACACCGACCAACATCCATCCAAGCAACAACCAACTAACTCGCAACTGCCTAATGTTAACATCAATGACAGTTCGCCGACTCTCTGTAAAGTAGAACTCAATCCTGGTGAAATATTCCGAACCTTAACATCTTTAGATAAACAAAAAAGTGGAGGGGACGACGGTATTCTACCCGTGTTTATTAAAAGATGTGCGAAAGCGCTGGCTTTTCCCCTCAGTCTTATTTATAACAGGTCTCTTAAAGACGGTATTTTCCCTGAGCAATGGAAACATTGGTGGTGCCTATTTTCAAAGCCGGAGAAAGGAATTTAGTATCCAATTACAGACCCATATCTATTTTAGTCATCTTTGGCAAAGTATTTGAAAAGCTCATAACCAACCGTCTTTCATC
This sequence comes from Fissipunctia ypsillon, assembly GCA_947568875.1. Lineage (NCBI taxonomy): Eukaryota > Metazoa > Arthropoda > Insecta > Lepidoptera > Noctuidae > Fissipunctia > Fissipunctia ypsillon. The sequence continues at coordinate 7,345,705 of OX387657.1, forward strand.
GCATGTTAAACACCTTCTCACCAGCCATCAACACGGTTTTATCAAATCTAGATCTACGACTACTAATCTAATGTGCTACGTGTCGTCTCTATCGGAGTCTTTGGATAAACGTATTCCTGTCGATACGATATACACTGACTTTAGTAAGGCGTTCGATAAGGTAGATCATTCTCTTCTTATAGCTAAACTTCGGCACGTGGGTATAGGAGGATCAATGCTAAAGTGGTTTCAGTCTTATCTCAGTGACCGGTCTTCAAAAGTTGTTGTGAGAGGACATCATTCAAAGCCTTTTCATGCTACATCAGGTGTTCCGCAAGGTTCCCATTTAGGACCAATCCTCTTCAACATTTTCATAAACGACATTACGCTCTGCTTTAGGCACTCAAAATTCTATCTTTTTGCCGACGACATGAAAATAATGAAACCAATGTTAACTGAATTTGACTCTGCCTTATTGCAGGAAGATCTGAACAGACTGACGAACTGGTGCAAGACGAACAAAATGCTTCTTAACGTCTCAAAGTGTTACTACATGCAATTTAGCCGTAACAAAATCGTCAAATCTAACGATTACACGATTAGCCAACAAAAACTAGTACAGGTAGAGGAAATACGCGACTTGGGAGTCACACTAGATAAAAAACTTAAATTTGACAAACACACCCTAAACATTTCATCGAAGGGGTTCAAAATCCTTGGATTTATCTTACGTAACAGCAAAGATTTTAAAAAGGCGTCTACCAGAATTAAATTATTCAATACACTGTTTCGGCCAATACTTGAATATAGCAGCCAGGTTTGGAATCCCCACTACGACATATACATTAAACACCTCGACGACCAAAAAGTCCAAAGACGTTTCCTATATCATCTTTGTTACAAAGATCGTTTAGCTAAAAAAGTTATCAGCTACAAAGACAGATTAGGCCATTACAAAATGGTCTCACTTGCAGACAGACGGAAAACGGCAGATCTGATACTACTGCACAAGGTATTCAATGGAGTTATAGACTGCAGCGAACTATTAGGCAAACTGCACATGAACGCGCCATCTCGTCTGCCGCGGAAAAACAGCTACAACTTATTTTGCGTCTCAGGATCTAAAACTAATCTGGGACATTTCGCCGCTCTTCCGAGACTCTGCAGGCAGTACAATGAGTTGTCAAAGCGTTGTGACCTGGACATAACCCTGCCCATATCGAAATACAAAAAGAATTTAGCCACCGCAAAATAACTAAGTATATAGTATGTTACTACTCTCTGAAATCTGAATTAATTATAATTAATCTAAACAATTGTAATTTTTGCTCAATCTTGACATGTTAATTTTTAATAATCATTATTTTCCTCAAATTTATTCAATGTTATTTCTCAATTTTTATTCTGCCTAATTTTATAATTTTTTTCCTTCTAATTTTTATAATTTGTATTCATCATCCATAATTTATTTTCTCTATTTGTATCGTGTTTACACCTAGTTATATGTGCATGCTGTGGTCTCCTGTAATTGAAGGAGCACACGTAAAAGAACCTTTTTTATTATTGTAAATTTATATTGTTTATGTGTATCCTTTGTTGGAGATCCTCAATAAATAAATAAATAAACTATTTATGATAGTATTCTGTAACCACACCCCGAAACTGCAATTGTAAGACTAGCTGCGATGTGTTGCTTACTAGTAAGCAACACATCGTACGCAACGTGTAGTACCTAACTATTTAATAATCAGTAACGTAACCACTCCGCATGGCCACGAATACGAATGAAATACGAAACGGAGGAAACTGAAAACAAGAATAATTTATTTGTTCGTTCATTTATTCAATTAGCGTAATAGGTAACTACTATGCTTATACACTATGAACAAACCTGCGCTGATGCCATATTGTAATGCCATGCACGCTTTTCTAACACTTGCACGCTTTTAAATAAACAATAATCATATGAACATAACATTAACAAGATAATAACGATAATAAATATTATTGAAAACTAATTTGCACTAAGTAGATTTTTGCTAAACATAATTTTCAAATGACAGTTAACAAATGGAGGTCATTAAACCTTTGTATTCTTATCTCAAATGCATAGTAGAAGTAATTACGTACCTACCAATAAAATACAAAAAACGAAACATGCAAGTTTAAACAATTTAAGAAACGATAGTAAAACTGTATCAGCAGCTACTGAAAAAAGATAAGTTTTTATCTCTTCTATTGCTGGATCTACATCCATCAACTGCACATAATACACCAGAACCAGCCATATCATAAGAATTTTAAACTAAGTCAACCAAAATATAATATATGCGTATGTACGCACCTCGCGGCTCGCGGTCAGTAACCCACTGAGAAATGGGCTGCGTGCGGCCCGGCGGCCGGTAGGTAGTTAGCGCGCATAAGTACATGGAGTGATTTATCTGGTAATCTGTGGTTCCGCGCAAAAAAAAAAAAAAACCCATGAAATTATGAACAAAAAGTCGGATTTGATAAATTCTTTTTGGATTTGGTAGCCCAATTCTCGAGGATACTTATAGGCTATTTTACATCACGCTACGACACTTAGGAGCCGAGCAAAAAGAAAAAGTCAGAAAGAACACTAAGCGAAAACGAAGTAATAGCGCGGGCGGGCTTTTCAACGCGAGGGTTGACGACGAGTAGGGGGACGAGAGAGTCTTATTAAAATGTGGCTGTAGTATATTCTGTATCTTACGATATCCATGCGACCGAAGTCGCAGGGCATAGCTAGTAAGACTGCTTTAAGTTTATTTTTTATTTTCGGTTTTTTGTTTTTGTATGAATATTGTGTACCTTAACCTCGGTTAAATAAATTTATTTTATTTCTTTCTAATTTATAAATCTGAACTTACTAATATTAAATATTAGTATAGCTACAGATAGAAGATAGATAATTGACGTTAACGGTTGTGGTACTACATTGATGGGAGGAGAAACGTCTCGCTCCTTTACTACAGAAGCAAGTTCAAAATATTTCTTACTTCAGCCATCTCCAAATCCTCGGTGACTTGTGGTCCGGGGGTATTTAGATGGACTGGTTTCGCAGTGAGCCTCATCAAGGAACCCTCATAATTGTGTTGGTCGTCGGCTTCGAATACGGAGTCGTCCAGTCTGCGACCAGAGCGTAGCGTGGTGGACTCATCATCCTCTTGTGCTCCGGTCCTCACTAGAATTTTACAGAATGCTCTAATTTCTCGGTTGTAATAAGAGATGTATCGACTAGCCGGGAAAACCGAATATCCGGCCATACTTGTGGTCGGCGACTATTCAGCAACTAGTCCATAAAAAGCGCCGACTAGTCGGCTCCTGACTCTAAGTCATGTCTATGGGTATCATGCATAGAGTCAGGAGCCGACTAAAGCTATGGGTGATTGCAATGAAATCGTAACCTTACCTGTTATTAATTTTTATTTTAGAATCCGCCTTACAGTTTGTAATATAATCTAGGAATAGGAGCTCTTACTTTGGTTGTCAATAATTGACTTAAATCAAGGAAAATATAATTTTAAAAGTTAATCTAAACCAGAGCTTTTTATAATTTTGATTATGGAACGTACACTATCGACAAATACCAGGCCTTTCCAATTTTGAAACAATTTTGCTTGCAAGTTTTGTGCCGTTCCGACTTTCTATTGTTTGAGGAGAAAGACCATAGGGGCAGGGATTCTTCAATGAATCAGTGTATACAAAAAACAACTTTACGAAGGCTCGGGTGTCATCACTGTGTGAATCGCCTGGAGGACACGGTGGAGCATACGGTGGTGGTTTGCCTGGCTTGGACGGGGCACCGCCGTGTCCTCGCGGAAGCGATCGGCGGCGGCGACCTCTCGCATCCGGCCCTGGTCCAGGCCATGTTACGGAGCGAGAGTAAATGGGAAGCCATTAACTCCTTCTGTGAGACAGTAATGCTCGCGAAGGACGAGTCGGAACGCGTGAAGGAGAGGCAAGCTCTGCGCCCTCATGCCCCTATACGCCGCAAGGAGACACCCTGGGCATTGGGAATTGGCATCCGATTCCCGGCCACCGTAGGCGCGAGCTTGCGGACGGCGAGCAATGGGTAGCTCGCCGTCCGGAAAGGTCCAGGCCCGAGTCGACGGCGCGTTGTGTTAAAGAGATATTAGCACCATTGAAGGGGTCCGCTAGGGCCGATGCCAGCTAGGGTTGCGGGATGTTCGAAAGAGTTACCGTGGCCCCGGCACAGGTAACTGAAGGAACATGGGTGGGTTTTAATCAATAAAAGTCTGACACGCCCTCCCGCTCCGCCCAGAGCGGGAGAAGTGGTTTGATGATTTCCCATCCAAAAAAAAAAGGTTTAAAGGCGTCCGTTTTGTCGATAGCACGTAACCTATTGTTTATTACTTATTTTGAACCACAGTTTCAGTTTAGAACCGAACTCGAACCCTGAACAGTCGGTCTTTTTGCAACCAAGTCGGCCCATCTCTAGTTATAATGCTTTGCAGCATGATTAATTCGTATTCATATGCTTAAAGGACCTTTATATGTATCTTCTTAACATACTTCTTCTCTACGTGTGTTTGTCACTTAACTCCTCCTAAATGGCTGGACCGATTTGGATGAAATTGTGTGTGTATATTTCAATGGGTTCCTGGACAGTTTGAAAACAAAGTTTGACCCGGTAGGTGGCGCTGCTGTCGGTATGTCACCAAATTTGATTTGCTGAACAATTGACAACATCACATAATTTTGAGCGGTACTTTTCATTGCCTAGCTGGGAAGAATAGAAAAGTACAAGTTAGGTACCTGTATAACAATACATAACTTTAACAATACATTACATAACATAGCTTTGCTATATCCCCCAGGTTTCATTTACATCCTAGTTGCTATTCCACCAATTCGCATTAAGCGTTTCCAAATGTCTTTTGTGATGCGCACAGCAAAGGAGTGGAACCTTCTGCCTGCGTCTGTGTTTTCGAACGTATACAACCCCGATCTCTTCAAAGTGAGAGTTAACAGGCTTCTTCTGGGTAAGCTCGCTCCATCGTCGACTTTGTCTCTGTCATCTCTGACCTACATAGACTAGAGTCAACAGCAAACCTATCTCAAAAAAAAAAAGCATCGGCAAATAAATAATGGCCTACACTAAGATTAAGGCAGTGTTTAATGATTTATGTAGCCGTGCGGCCGTCTGCTCATCGGCAAAAAAATACAAAATGTCATGCAAACTTTCGTGTAACTTTTAACCCGTTTCGAGGATGATTTTTTTAAAATTCTTCTTTAGTGCCACCTTCGTTACAAAAGGAAATCTTTTGCAAAATTTCATGCTTCTAGACCTATTGGTTGAGGCTGTGCGTTGTCTGTCAGTAAATGAATTTAAGTAAACTAACTGTGGCCCACGGCTTCGCCCGCGTGGATGTCGATACTTCCCTTTTTGAATCGGATTCTGTTCACAATTTCATGGTTTATATTTTTTTGCGCGGAACCCTAATTCTTTTTCTAAAATAAAAGTAGCTTAAGTTACTTCTTATAACATTAGCTATCTGTTAGTAAAAGCCCGTCAAATTCAGTCCAGCTGTTTCGGAGATTAACCGGAACAAACAGACAGACAGACAAAAATTTTAAAAATTGATTTTTTGGTATAAGTATCGTATATACCTACTTTCATAAGAATTTAGTATAAAGCTGTTATTTTGACATTACAAATAGACACTTCATTTTTATTTATTTGTATGTACAGAGTATAGAGGTATAGATGACTACTTATGTATCATAATTATTTAGAGATGCGAAATTTCACTCACTGATCACGGAATCTCGATCAATCTAAGGTATTAAAATGACTATCTCGCTAAAAAAAATATGTTTGAGATCATACGGTTATCGCTCCTGATTTGTCCGGCGACCGGTAGATGTCCAGCTCTTCGCCAGTCCATGTCGTCGGCAATCTCGTCGTCGAACACACCTCGCTTCAAGTACACCGACACGTTTGTCTCTGGAAGAGAATAAATTCTTTTTATTGTAAGGTCCATAGACATACATAACATCATGACTGTAATGTAATCCCCAAAGGGTTAGGCGGAGACGTACTACGTGTAGTGCACCCAGATTTCGCTACTGATGTTTAAGTCTCATCTAACAAGTGGCGAACCTATTGCCATCAGCCAGGCACAAATCCAGATTCCTGGCTGCTATTGAGAACCTCTTTGCCTTTACCGACGAGGAAGGTCCCAATACCGACGAGGAAGACTATCGAATATTAATAGTTGATCGCTGACTGATCACACTGCTAGCGATTACAACAGAGGGATCTATTGTACGTTTCATGAGAAAAAACTTTTTTGCAAAAAAAAAAAACAACCGACTTCCAAAAAAAAAACACTACAAAGTGAAAAATAACTTTAATTTCGCAAGTCGGTGTCTTTGGTTTTGTATTTTCGTTTTTGCCACCGACTTCCAAAATTAAAGTTATTTTTCACTTTGTAGTTTTTTTTTTGGAAGTCGGCTGTTTTTTTTTTTGCAAAAAGTTTTTAATTTTCACTTTTTAGTTATGGTGCGTACCCCACACAAAGTCGTATACCACTACTTGCAATTTAAATAACCAGTGACTGGAAATTATTATAACGTCATCAACATACACTAAGTGGAAAAAATACGTATTATTGAAGCTAGCTCAAAAGCCACTCAACAGAACTTGACCAAATTTATATGGGACCTATCTGAAAGTAGATCCTTTCAAATAAAAAAAAATAATTTTCAAATCGGTTTATAAATGACGGAGTTCCGAGGTAACAAACATTTAAAAAAATATACAACCGAATTGAGAACCTCCTCCTTTTTTTAAGTCGGTTAAAAATAGTCGATAGCTAATCGCTTCCGCGTCGGTGGTGGGATAGGTGCCTTAAACTAAAAGAATGGAGTAACCTTTCATGTCGATGTACTCAGCCAGTGAGTAGTTGTAACCCAGCGCGATGCCGGACATGGCAGACGTCGCCAGCACGCCAGACACGGCCGACATGATGATGCACGACATTGAGAACGTCCATACTCTGTCCAAACAAACATAATATAAACGCCTGTATTCCCCGAAGGTTTAGGCAGAGGTGTACCTCTAGTACACCCACATGTCGCCAGTTTTGTTTAAGTCCCATGTAATAGGGGGCGAGCCTATTGTCATCAACCGGGCACAAATCCAGACTCCGGGCTGCTATTGAGAAATTCCGGATAATAAAAAACATTAACACTGCTCGACCCGGGAAACGAACCCAGGACCTCATGCTCAGCAGCAGCGTAAAATATATGCTAATCAAGTAAAACTGTCTTCCTTTCTCATCCAACTCTCCTGGCACGGGTCTGCTGGAAGAAATTTCCAATGAGTACCTTTGGCTTTACTATTTAAACGTAAGTTTAGAACGTGTTTTATGTGTATATAAATAAATAAAATAAAATATGCTTACTTTAAGAAACCTTTTACTGTACAGTCAATTAGCAAGCAAGCTAGCTGTGTTGTGTTACAAAATTGAATGTTTAAAGGACATGTCCAGTCGCACAATGGATGATTGTCTAGGTAGTCAAAATCAAGGTTCAGTGAAGATTGTTATACTTTTACAACCGCTATTGTTTCTAGTTTATCACTTAATAAGTTTTACGAGTCAGGGACTTTACCAAAACTGGTCAAAATATGGTTTATACTCCTTAGATTTTAGTATGTTTTTTGTTACTATAACGCCATCTGTGAGTGAATATAGGTATTAACTGGCGGTACTCCTGTGTGAGATCAGTGAAACATTTTAATATTTTGTTTGCCTGATCAGATTTTGCAGATTTTTGCTTAACATTTTTTTATTGTATCACGGAGCATTTATTCTTTATATTATAAAATCTTTAGTTTAATATTTTAGTTTCTATCCTCAATATACACCATGTTTATTATAAATTATCCCTAATTATTTGTTCCTACTGAATTATGTAAAACTAAGTATTTATTGCTGAACGAATTCATTTTGCAATGCAAGCAAAACAGAAAGTAACATGTTGTCAATGTCAATATGAACCATAAAACAGAGGATTATAATTTGACAAAGCAAAAAAAAAATATTTTAAGGGGAAGCGCCAGGTAGCCCGCGAAATTCAAACTTTCTTATGTTTTTTTTTGCAATTTGCAAGTCAGTATTAATTTGTATATTGATTAAAAAAAACAGTCGCGACCGTAACAAATATGAACTTACAGAATTATAATCATCAAAATCAGTAATACAACTCCATAAGTTTGTATAATCCTAATTGTTAAGATTTCATGAAATAGTCATTCCTGGTTTTAAAGAGTTGTATTGATGACTTTAATTACAACGAATTAAGATTCTTAATTCGTTGTTTAATTATTAAAATTCTGTGAATACATATTTTTTACGGTCGCGAATTAACATAAAACTTAATACTGACTTGCAATAGCGAAGCTATAACTTCCATTAGAGGGAAGTTGAAGAAAAATCGTTCAGTTCTCATTAACTTAATATAAGATCATTTTAATATTACCTCAAAAATTTAAGTCATTGCTTTACTTTTCTTAATTTAACGCATATATAACTATAGATACGCGTTTTTGTAATGCCTTTTATCTTATGATATTGTATTCAATATGTGTAATATGTCTATGTATGTACTATATTATTTAGTAATAGTAAACTCAAGTACAATCGTTGTTCCGAAGGGAAGCCCGTAGGAATGGGGTTGTATGAAGCCGTCGCCACTGCTGATTTGCAAATTGCAAAAAAACTTTAAAAAAATTTAATTTCCCGGGCTACCTGGCGCTTTCGCCTTAATAAATCGTTTTTGTGGATCTTCATTATTCGGACATATTTGAATTGGGTTGGTTGAATTTATAATAAACATTTTCAAAATGATTGATTGCCCTTCGCAAAATACATCAGAGAAATTTCATGTCAAAGAAATAAAAAATAACCTTTTAGGAAGTAGGTATTAAAAAAAAATGTTTTAGTATCTCTAATCTTGGCGTATTTTACACGTAATTACGTTAATATATCTTGTTCACGCACTTTAAATGCAATTTCTACGGGATAAAAAAAGAACGTCAAAAATATTTTAGCACTTCGTTTTAAACATGGTAAAGCGGAAGGTATTTTGTTAAGTACTGTTTGTTTATTTTTGGAATTTTGTCCCGCAAGTATTACAGGATTAATAAATCCATAGTAATTTAGATCTTATTTTTTTAATTATGCTGTAAAACCCGCAACCCTGAACATTACACGTAGAGGACAGGAACTTGACATGTCCTTTCACACTACACTGCAAAGTTTTATTTCACTTTCTAATAGTTTTTTCGTTACTCCAGTGCCCTTGATCGGAGCTATTTGTTTAGCTAATTAATTTATCAAGCTCAACTTAATTATAGCAAATTAATAAGACATGACCTCCATTTTTCCTACACTTCCTCAATAATTTGGTTATCAACAAAACGTTAAGAATGTAATTTATTGACAGTGTTACCTCTGGACGAGATCTACCATCCACCCGCAACACGTGAAGATGCAACACATTGTGATGGATTACTTCACATCCCAGTTAGACATAGGTACACAAAACCTGTAAAATATTTATAATATTAATCTAAAAATAAACTCATCATTACGAAACTTCCACAACTACTATCCAAGATGATTTATTCTCATGATTCCCAAGTATTAATAAGATTTATAGTGATTTTAAATATTAATATTGATTTGCCTCAAATGGTCTTTATATCAGTGGTGTAGTCATGAAGCTTAGAAGTACCTCATTTGAAGGGAATGGAAACATGATGTTTGGAGCATGGCGCCTGTTTTACTAAGTTACTTCTCTTCGAGCCTCAGAACTAAAAGGTTATCTTTAAGAAGTCTAAAGTCTATACTGTTAAATTGAGTAGTATACAAACTTGGTACCTACTACTACCAAGTTTGTGTATGTGTGAAAATAAAAATACAGCAATATTCGTACTGAAAAGGTGTATCATTTCAATGGTAACAAACTTTTATATACCTATATACAAGATGTAACATAAATAACGCACAACCTCTTAAGGGATCATTGTACTCATCATTATGAACAACTTTTACTTTGGGACCAAACCTGAAATCGGGAAAAAAATCAGCTGTTCCCTACATTTTGACGAGTTATGCGAACATAAATGTAGGGAGCAACTGATTGTTTTTCACGATTTCAGGTTTGGTCCCATAGTAAAAGTTGTTCATTATGATGAGTACAATGCCCCCGAGGTTGTGCGTTATTTATGTTACACCTTGTATAGCAGGCAGGCTAGCCTATACAAACGCAACACATAAGGCAATCAACACGCGTTTAGGCGCGTCCAGTAGGCCGCACGGTAATGGTAAAATAAGCTTTTTTTAAATATAAGCTGGGAGGCGATTCCCATATTTTTAAGAACGGTGCATGCTAATCGCATTCTCAATCTGTCAAAAATTCAGTCAAACGATCAGTTTGCGACTAGATTTTGAACGTTTTTAATTACGGGAATTGGCCTTCTGGCCTCTTATTCTATTCAAACTCCTTAAGCGCCAGCTACACGGTAGCGTCGGTAGTCAACCGCGTCCCCAACAGAGGTGACCTTCACCAAGGTCACCTCTGTCGGGAAGCGGTTGGCGACAGCGTAGCAAGCGCTTTACTACGCTAGGCCACTCAAGGTGCGTGGAGCGCTTTTTAGTTGTGTGTACATTTAATTAATTTAAACAAAGCGCTCCACGCTTTTTGAATTAATCATTGGATATAAAAGAAGTGACAACCTGCATAGGTACTTATATCTTAACTACGAGTCAAATTAATTATTTTCTAATTTTTAGTGCGTAATAAAAGCGTGTTGTTTAGTTTTTTTTAAACTACATATTTTTTAATATGCATTTTTAAAAAAACTACACTGGCCGAAGCTACGGGCGTTTTCTACTCGGTATCACTTACGGACATAAGATTAGTTCGGTTTTCGAACTAAGAATGAATGACAACACGTTTACAGTTCTCCCTACGCTCGATGTGTTTTTGCTCATCCGAAAATTTTAATTTTACACAAGACTTGTTTTAACGGATTAACTACTTTCTGACGGGCCCGTATCTTAATTGATGGACTTAGGCAGAAGGCGTGCTTCCTTTATGCAACTCCTGTTAACGCCCGACTTCCAAAATAAACACTATGTTTTTACGTTGTAGTTGTAACATTTTCGGACGGGGCAAAACACATCGGGCGTAGGGACAACTGTAAACGTCGTCATTCATTCTTAGTGCGGAAACCGAACTAATCTTATATCCGTAAGTGATACCGAGTAGGAAACGCCCGTAACTTTGGCCTAAACTACGGACTTCGTGCTTAGGGAGTAGACTCCCTGGACCTAGTGAGGACCTGTAGTTTCCCTGCGTATGCTATAAACGTTTATACCATTGGTGTGGTTTAGCATAGATCTATGATAGTAATGGGTTTCAGTGAAGCTCGCACCTTCCGACCTCCTTTGAAGGTTTGCCACGTTTGCCATCGAAAACTCAAAGCATTTATTTCAATGAAATCGAAGTCGGTCAGTCAGAAATATGAAGCTAGTTGCCCATTCCAAAGCGTCGTAGGTTCCTATGGAGAAGAACGGGTAAGAAACTCCATGGACACTCTTTTCAACCAGAAAACGGTTGTTCCAATTATGCTGTGGATTAATGTATTCACTTCTGCCATTGGTACTTACAATTTAGAATAGTTATGTTGGAAAGAGTCGATGGTAATTATGTCGACTCTCTCCTCATGCCTTTTATTTTATCCCCCTGGACATATTACTGATCAATTTGTAACTTCTTGCACAGAGGAATTTGTATTGTCCATCCATCAAAGTTGCGTGACAAGTTATGACAGAATGATTTCAAATTCCTTGACGTTTATAATGTCAATGCTGAAAGAATAAAATAATTTTAATCATGAGTTTAAATAATACTCTTTTAATAAACTTTATTTTGTTCATGGTTCGCTCGCGGTCGGTTCGTGGTTGGATGACCCTCCGTGCCTCGGAAACACGTTAAGCCGTTGGTCCCGGCTTTTATTCGTAGATCTTTGACAGTCGCTTCGGGTAGTCACATGCCCTTTCTGACAACCAGTCTTACCAAGGTTGTGAAGGTCAGATAGGCAGTCGCTCCATGTAAAATACTCATATTCAGCTGCATTCGGTTAGACTGGAAACCGACCCCAACATATTTGGGAAAAGGCTAGGCAGATTGATATTGGTTCCAAAGATTTAAATCGTCACGACTCCGTTCATGCGTCTCCAGTTTTTCGATGCGGTAACTTTTTTCTTGTGAAGTCCGTTTAAAAATTCCTGTGATGTCCAAAATTTAAAAGTGATCAAGTTGTTCTTTTCTAAGGGCGCATTGTAAATTGTGCAGGCTTCTTCAAAAAAGAATCAGGTTCCACCTATTTATTAGTTCAAGGTAGCTACTTAAAAATAATTTAAAAAAAACGAATAACACTTGAGCTCCTTATGTTCTGAGTTGAGCTGCACGTTTACTGACAAATGCGTGCACTGACTGGAGAGGTCCACTCAAATCTGGGTAGTTCTTTCCTCAAAAGACCATTTCAGACAGCAATCTACATCGTCATTCGAAATGAACAGAAGAGACTGTGACCTCTGAGTTTCTTTCGGTGTTTCTTCTCAGAGTAGTCGGATACGAAACGCCGCCCTCACCTAGTCTATACAAATATATAAAATTGAAGCATCTGTTTATAATGTCAAAATAACAACTTTTTACTAAGGGCTGATTTCACCAACTAGTACATAAACCACGTTTACGGGTTGTCAGTGTCATTATTTTCTTTAGAATATTGACCACCAGAACCAGAATGAACAATGAACATTATACATCAAGGCAGAGAGACGAACGGACAAAAATTCTTCGTTACTATTTTATTAAATATTACAATGATGACTGCCTCGTTTGTCTAGTGGTCGCAAGCGTTACTGCTGAGCATGAGGTCCTGGGTTCGACTCAGGGGTCGGGCAAAGTGTTTTTGGGTTACTCCACCAAGAATTTCACTAGCAACCCGGAGTCTGATCTTGTGTCCGGTTGATGGCAAAAGGCTCGTCTCCTATTACATGGAACTTAAACATATTTGGCGAAATGTAGGTGTACTTGATACTCCTCTGCCTAACCCTTTGGGGATTACAGGCGTGATATTATGTTATGTTGTACAATAATGTACAATTAGATAAGAGTTCCATTGGATTCACTAATGGTTTTAGGTCATTCAAATTTGATCGTGAATGACGGATGTCTGCGGATCCCTGCGGCCCCCGGCCCCCCGCAGTGGCAAACTGCGTGAACATGATGCGTTCGACGACCTACAGACTTTAATTAATTTTGTTCTTTTCAGTATAATCTATTTTTTAATTTTATGTATGATTTTTACAATTTGACATTTTAATTTGTTATAAATAATTTTATTTTTTGTGAATTTGATGTGTACCCATAATTTGACATGTTCCTACCTATCTCAATTTGTTATGTTTGACTTTATCTTTTTATCTTTGAATGTTATATGTAATTAATTTTATTTTCTATATAATTGAATTTGACATTTCTCTTAATGTGAGCCCTTTTGGTTTTTCTTATTTTCTATTTATTGCGCTAGAGGGAAAGTAATAATAATTAGTAATTATGTTAATTATATTAAACAGCTAGTTTATATGTGATTATTGTATGCCCTACGGGCGGGACATAGCTGATCATAATTTCCAACTATTTGAGAACTGTACCTACCTATGATCCACAATAAAATATTTTGAATTTGAATTTGAATTTGAATTTGAAACTCTAAATGCCAGCGGATATTAATTCGCCAACCTTTGCACAAAGGGTTAACATGAGTTAAATAATATATTTTGTTAGAAGTGAAAAGGTTTTTGTAGGTTTCGGGATGGCTTACTTTTTACTCTTTTATTTAGCACTGCTGGACGCTGAACTTCATTCATCAACGGAGTTTTTCAGCTTCTAGCAAATTATTTTATTGGTAAGGCTAGTAGAACAATTTCTGAGAAACTTCATGGAAATTTTGCGGAAGCCTTTATGCGTAGCTACCGTGATGTAACGGAATGATTTAGATTTAATTATCTAAAATCATTCCGTTTTAAAATACCAAAAAAAAATGCTTGTAGCTACAATAGATAATACCTGTTATTTTTAACCTTTAGTGCCTTAGCTTCCTGCAGTTTCAATAAGCCTCTCGGCACAGTCCTTAAGGAAGCTGTGTCGTCAATTAGTTCCACTTGTTGCCACGCCCGGAAGCCCCACCAGAGGGCGCCACCGGAATATACGCACGCCGCGCCATATCCGATGGGGGCTCTATTCGTTCACATTTATAATTAACAGCTGTTTAAATAACTGAGTGTTCCGTTCGGAGTAGTTAAACTTTATTAGTAGATAACCGGTAACTATAATAATATAGGTAGGTACAATCAATAACGAATGCCACATCATTTATTACGTCAAAAATAAATAATTTAATATGCATCAATAAGAAAATCGCTGCAACATAAACTAGGACCTATGTAGTAATTTAATATCCACAAAATTATATGAACGCAAATTCAATCAATCAACTCAGCCTATCACAGTCCACTGCTGGACATAGGCCTCTCCCAGTCTGCGCCATAAGACCCTATCCTCCGCCTTCCGCATCCAGTCTGTCCCAGCCATCTTCTTAAGGTCGTCGGTCCATCTAGCTGGGGGGCGACCCACACTACGCTTGCCGATACGTGGCACGCAAACGAAAATTAAATTCAACTTATAAAGTAAATCAGGATTTTTCACGTAAAAAAATTGTTCGATTTAAGCATGTTCCAGGTATCTTACACCATTCAACTATTTGGAAGGAATATAAATATTGTGCTGAAGGCGTTTTATTTACACAAATAACAGATGCTGTCCGCCCAGCTGCTGAACTAAAGTTGTGGAACCGGGCTAGCCACATCAGCCGATCTATTCTGTAAACACCACACCGTGAGCACTTAGGTGAAGTGAGCTCAATCCCTAGTAGAGTAAGGCGGGACGACAGTTCACATCACGCTCACTTCACCTAAATTTTCACGGTGGGATCTTTCCAGAATAGCACCACAGTTCTGTCGCATGTCGCAGGATCAATGGGCAAAACCTAAATAGCGGGAAACGTCTACGCGGCAAGCCTAAAAAGAGATGGTGGGATGAGCTGGTCTCCTTCTTAAAAGATTTGCCCGCAATCGCAGAAGACCAGGAAATGTGGGAAGAGAGGGGGCGAGCCTAGGCGCTGCAGTGGGACAACACAGACTTATAATATAATAAGAAGGTATACCAACAGCAGATAGGTATATGGTTAAAGCATTAGCTTTAATATTAATTCAGGAGCACGTTACTACATATAATAGAAGGGCAGCCTGTTTTAATATTTGATAGCGCCACTCGGGCTGACCGCTAGGGCTGTCACTCACATTTGCCTTTTAGTCGACGCACTACGTATTGAAATTACTTTTTCCGTTTTGGATACTAAAGCAAAGGTGAGAGTTTGTGTCTTTAACGAATATATTATGAAAAGAAATATTCTAGTTAGCAAAGTAGGTTTTTACAATATTCAGATAATTTTGAAGAGTTTACCACTAACTTGCGATCATAAACCAAACTTCATGATCCTTTGTTATTCCTAGCGTCAAAACGATCAGCAACAAGGCTCTTTTGGCGCATGGTCAAAATCGGAACTAACGCCGCCATCTTATTATGTCAATACACTGCACGAAACAATTGCACATAATTATAAGTATGTTTACCAACAGCGAATCCCTGTCAACGTCATTTAAGCGCCAAAAGATATTGCGAATAGTATACTTTTTTAAGCTCGTTGTCAATGCTTAGCTTGACAATTATTATTATTTTGAAGTCTGACATATATCTCGGGACCCTGGGGTCCCGGACCTTTGGAAGGCGTATGAGAGACTGAAGCCAACTCGCAGAGACCCGTTAGACATTTTTAATTATATAAGACACCAACCGACGATTATCCCTGTATGCACTATGCAGATGCACCCAAAGACAACCCCCGGTTAGTGTAGGACTATTGCAGGATATGAAAACAAAGATATTGGATTATGGGTTTGAATGGCTAAAGTGGACTGGTTACCTAAAACTATGGAAGGACTATGGCCCCTGCCTGATCAATGTTTTATAAATACACGGATAAAATGGCAGGGGGTGACTTGCACACTCAATAATGGGCCCCCGAAAACGGTCGCTAGCACGTAGTGTCGTAGCGACAAGGGGGCAACATGTCCTGAGGTGCTTAAAAGGAGTGGAGAGGTATTCCACGGCTATCAGGACAATCCCGGAAGTACGGTCAAGATCCAGCATCTTACTGGAATACTTCCTTCCTCCGAGCACGTTTGCTCTTGCGAATCTCCACTCAAGCTGGCCAATAAAGGCTCATTATTATTATTCAAAGCCTGTGATGTCCCACTGCAGGGCAAAGGCCTCCCTACTCTCTTTCCAATTGTCTCTGTTTAAAGCTGCTAAGGACCAGTTCTTGTTGAAGGAGTCCAGCTCATCCCCCCATCTCCGCCTGGGCCTGCCGCGATGTCGTTTTTGACCATTATAATTATTATGAAATTGTAAAGATCCTATCAGGCGTCGTCCTAATACAACGCGACTACACGATTATCGCACTTTCACGCGAATTTTAGTCGTATGAATCCGCGATTAAACATACTGCTGTCCAAAAGGTGTCCTAATTGGCATTTACGCGATGCGGTCGCGCGACTAAAATTATTGTAATCTATTCGCGAGAACTAAGTTCGTACGAACGCGCGATCTAACATATTGAAGACGAATAGGTGACCTAATTGAATTCGTGCGATAATCACGTCGCATCGCCGGGGAGCGGGGCGAGGGGTAGGGCAGGACTCCTTGCGGCCACTCGCATCGTTAATTTGCGCGATGATCGCGTATTCGCGTTCTATTAGGACACCCAGATTTTGTCATCGCGCGACCACTCGATGGTCGCATCGTTTACTCGCGCCATGATCGCGTAGTCGCGTTGTTTTAGGACGACGCCTCAACCCTAGTACTAACAAGCCATAGACAGCGCGCGTAACGCTCGGGCCCTTACGTAACATTTACTTTTTCAACCCTATCCAAATATTAGGCTGATTATATCCAAATATAGAAACACGTTACGAAACCTTCGTATTAATTTATACTTCTGTTTCAGTGCATGTTAAGTTAAAAAGGAGGATTTTTATTTCAGACGTTTGTTTGTCATTTTCGTACCTAGGAATGTGTTGTACCTATACTTTTTTGTTGAAATACAATGTATAATTTGGATTACTGTACGACAGCCCTGTCACATTCGACATAAAACAAGGCAGAATATTAAAAAAAAATCTAATACCATTTTTCGCACCCAAACAACTCCGTATCTACCTTCATAGTAAGTATGAAGATATGTAGATACCCACACATTAATCTGATGATAGATTAGCTAATCTACTGCAAACAAACACGAGCTTAGTCTAACAGTAAATCATTTCGCATCTGTTAATTAAATGAAATTGATTGGCTGTCTGCCGCATCTCCACTTTGATATATATGTACATATAACGTGTATCAGAAAGGTATCATTTTTAAGGGTATAACTACAAGTGGCGCAGCTACAATTATCATTAGAGGGAAGCCGAAGAAAAAATTGTTCATTTCTCATAAACTCGGACAAAAACTTGTATGTATTTAATCTTATGATGTATTAGACTGGCATTTAAATATAATTATGTAATGTGATATGATACACAGTTACACACACAGGATATACCATATTACTTGAAAATAGTAGACATTAAGAAGAGTGGTTGGCTCGAAGGGAAGCCGATAGGAATCGGGTTGTATGAAGGCTTCGCCCCTGATAACTACATCAAACTTAACAAACTTTCATCCAACATCGTAATCGAGAAAAATAAGCAGCTGTCCCATACATTTGGGTCGAGTAGGTATTTATGTTTTGTATTTGACAGTTTTTAATTTTTCGCGATTACAATGTTGGTCCCATGGAGAAAGTTGTTCAGTTTGATGGTCTGAACCACACCCTTAAAAATTACCACAACTTTTTGATAGGCACGTACTGTATAGGTACCTGTACAAGAATTATTTGGCGCGTGACGAAAATCTGAGCTAACTGCGCGTGCGCCATCTTAATTTTTCAATACAATTTCACAAATGTTTAGCACGCAATGCACGTCAATGTCATTTGGGGGTCAAAAAATCCTTGTAGCATTTTAAACATCGCAAGATTACCCAAGGTTTGAAATGAGCTATGCAGATTAAAAAACTAAGGTTTTTTTAATCTCATTCAATTTTGTTTGCACTAAATGTTTGATGTGGAAACTTAATAACATCAAACAAATTAAATTCATATGTAAGTATTTCAAGGATTTTTAAATTGTTCGAGTTCTTTTATAATTATTTCAAATGTTTCAAATAAATACAGGGTCTGAATAGAAATTCTAATGTTTGACTGTACAGTATTTATTTTATTTGTTGATCATTAGAATGATAAAATAAATAAATAAATAAAAAAATTTATTCAAAAATTTACAAAATACGTAACTGCCAAGTAACTAGGAAAGGAGAAGCCATTAAGATTTATATATGAATAACGGTTTTGCTAAGCAAAAAATGTAATCCTCTGCAATCCAGTGTTGAATGATATGCGTGGCCTATTTAACGTCCCAATTTGCGAGCAATAACAATCCAGGTCGAAATCCAGCAATTAGCGTTCGGTTTGGACCGAATATGAACGGAACATTATACCCCTAGTAACCTAACTCAGCGCTTCACTTTGGCGCTTATCGATTAAATTTCATCCATCGTCATCGGATTCATCCATCACGTACCTATAACTTGGGAATATTGAACCTATCAACTACTTGCCTATTGATGTCAAAAGTATACTGACTCAGGGGCGTAGCCTTCATACAACCCGATTCCTATCGGCTTCCCCTGGGAAAATCACTCTTCTTAATACTTCTACTATTGCCAAATAGTATGGTACACCTGTGCGTCTAACTGTGTATCACATCACATTACATAATTATATTTAATACCAGTTTAATACATCATAAGATTAAAAACCTACAGTATTTTGTCGGGGTTTATGAGAACTGAACAATTTTTTCTTCGGCTTCCCTTTAATGATAATTGTTGTTGCGCCACTGCTGACTTGTCGCATCCAGTGGGCTTCCGAAAATTTCACTAACGCTGGAGCGGTCGTTTGGCGATTCTTAAGGGAGGCTTATGTCCAGAAGATCTTTTGGCTGTCAAGATGTTGCTGATATTCAACAATTACAAGAGCTCTTCATATCCACCATCTTCACCTTCTCTTCCAAAACTTGAAGTTCAGTTTTGTCCACAGCCAGCATCGGCGTCATCAGTGTTGCTGGTGCACCTGGGCGCGGTGGGTGCGCTTGCAAGCGGTGCAGCGCTGTGCGGTGGTGGCGCCGCGTGTGCTTGCAGCGCATTGCTGCATGCGCTGCACCCGCTGCAGCTGTGGACCGTGTGCGGCCTGCACGCTGACCGCGCAGCCGCTATCGCTGCACCGCTGCATTATGCTGCCATTGTTTCCGCCAAGAAGGTAGGTGTCTCGGTTTTAGGGAAAGAATCTTTATCACTTTTACGCCATCTGAAAAGAATTAGTGTGTAATATTTGCTATTAATAACCAAGATGAATTTGGTGGCTGCATCGTTTAACAAACATTTTTATTTGCAGGTAATGATATGCGTGGTAGGTGGTTGGGTGGTGATGGCGGCTCTGCTGGCTCCGCTAGCAGCCGCGCAGCCGCCGCTGGCGTACAACGCCGGGCTCGGAAGCTGTGCGCCCGACTGCGGCGCCGGCCCTGCCGCGCTCAGCTTCTGCCTCGTGTACGCAGCCCTCACGCTGCTCCTACCAGCTGCACTCGTCCTCCTCTGCAGCCTCAAGATTCTCCGCATCGCTCGCTACCACCGACACAGGATCGCGGCGGCAATTTACGAAGTGACCCTCTCAGCACAAGTGACTGTCACACACCAAAGAAATCCTTTCTCTCCTCCACCACCACCTCGACGGCGAGCTCTTTCAGCAGTACTCCAGCCTCTTGGTTCACTTGCTATTTTGTATTTCCCGTATTACTGCGTGTTGATATGGCCCGCTGTAGCGGTGCCGCCGCAGCCGCTAGCCGCTCTTTCGGCGGCTCTTCTGGCGGCTGCACCACCAGTGAATGGTATTTTGTACGGTATAAGGAGTCGAGCGCTACGTGACTCGCTTCGTAATTATAGAAGGAAACGAATGACGAAAAGCGAAGTGACACAGGAGATACAAGCAAGGACACCTAGCGCGTGCGGGTCGCGTCGACCCTCGTTATCTGCGGGCTCGGGGTGCATACGACCGCCGACCACTAGGAGGTTATCTGACGCGGCGGCGATGGGGTCGCGGGGGTCTGAGCGGCCGGCGCAGCGGGCGGCGTCGTGCAACATGCTGCAGGACTCGCAGGAGGAGGAGGCGCCGCGGCCGGTGAGGACATCTGCTATCCCCATCATTCGCGCACCACCACACGTGGTGCTGGGCCGCGCGCTGGGGCTGGAGGAGATAGGGGGGGCAACGCGCGACCGACGCCGGCGCCAGTCGCCGCGCATCACGGTGACGCGCGCCATGTCGGATGAGAGCGAGTCGCCGACGCGGCGCCCGCTGTGCCGCCAGCAGTCGCGCTCGTCGGGCGCGCTGCTGGGCGGCGTGCCGTACTCGCCCGCCATCTCCGAGCACGCGCACCTGGACAGCCACGCTGACGAGCAGCTGCTGCTCACGTGGCCGCAGAACGGCTCTTACGACAAACATGACGCTTTATAAAACGGGTATTAGCTTAGAGTAGGCGCTGATGTATGTGCGTATAAAGACAATAACTCTGAGTGCGGTTGAAGTCGAGTTGCTTCGGTGTTTTGAGATGTTATTTTTTAATCGCTTCGTCCACCCGTCTCTCGACCTCCCCGGACGGTGACCAAATATATGAAGTTTCCTATAACTATTTACAACTGTATCGTAGGCGTACGATTTCTCCTACAGGGTTCCTCCATATCGTTAGCTTTACCTACCGAAGTATTACTTTAGTGTATCGTAAAAATAATTTCCGAAATATTCCATAGGTTTAGTGTGAAATGAGATTTTGTTGTATTATTTTTTTATGAACTGTTTACTTTTAAATTAATTTATTTGTAAAGTTTTTAAGTAAGAAATAATAACTGTTAAAACAATTTCGTTGCATACGTAGAAACGAAACCAAATATATTTTGATAGTCTGCTTACCTCCCATGATTGGTTGCAGTTGAATGAGCCCCGTGTTATATTCATAAATATAACTTTGGCAGCATTTATTTGTTTCATCGATGAACCAGGTTCATTGTTGCGTTTATGCCAATATAAATGTAGATTACAAGATGAATAGAAATAGTTGATATTATATTTATATAAATAATGATATTATAGTAATTATTAGGTTCAGATGCAATAAGTGAAGACCGAGGTCAGAGGCTTATAGGTAGGTGTATAAGTACCTAGATGTGCAATTGCTTGTCAAATGACAGGCGAGTCAGCTGACTGTGGATAAAGGGCATAGGATGAAGAATGTCTCGCGTGTCATTTGACTAGCGGGGCAATTGCGTAACACACTTGCAGTAGGAATCGGTTTCATTTTTCATTGCGTTATTTACGTTGTTGAGCAGATAAATTTTTCCAACATATGAAGCAATGGATTAGCAATATACTTCAAAATGTGATTGATAGTGTGTTACGCAATTAGGGTGCTGGCTGCTGCAGCCTAGGCCTGGGTCGGTTGAGTTGAGTGCACATAGGTTTGCTAAGTGGTAGTTACAAACGCAACGCTTTTACGCATCGCAGCCGTCCAAGTTGGAAACTCCTATGAATTCAATTCTGTAGCGTAACACGCTTTCAAAGATTATACTGAACTTAAATTAAATTGATTCGATAAAAAAAAAAACTGATGTCTCAAAGAGGATCTTCAAATTACCTATGTTTATGTAATATTTTGCGGCTACAGCATAAAACGATGAAAACATATGCTTACCTCCCTGAAATTCTGTTAGACCAATAAAAACTTGATCTTTTCATATAAGTTTCGTGTAATCAAGCCTTTACACAAAAACTATTTTCTTCACCGACATGGTTTTTCATGATGATATTCAATATTATTTCAGCCAATATTCGTTCTGCCTCAGGGGATGTATTGTGAAAGGCATTTCTGAACGAAATATGTAGCCTTTTACAGACACTCTACCACAGTGTTATACCAAATCAGTTTGTATACACCCACCCTTAAATATTATGGCCTAATACGACTATAGTTTGCGCTATTTTATAGAATTTTTATTTATAACTTTGTAAATGATGTCATGAAAATAAATATTTTTCATTATTTCAAATAAAATGAATCTTCTGAAAAAATATTTAAGTACATACGTAGTTTACTAAAGAAAGATGGTTTCTTTAACTTCTGTCGAAATTCGACCTTCTTTCTCCTTTATTTATTTTAGGTCGTTAAATATTTATACCTACATAATAATGTACTAGTCCATGTAACATGTACTACGCTTATTGAAAGTTGAGGCCAATAAATAAATTCGAAGTGTTATTATTGAGCTAAGAAATTATATATTATGTATTTTTGAAATGTTATAATATGAAAATCCACTGTTGAACGTACTCGTAAGAATTTAGTCAAATTATTTATCTACAATTAATATATACTTACATTTATTTATCTAGATGGATGTGTAATAATGTTGTTCTCAGAGAACTAAACAAGTATTTATGTGTTTACCATAGGTATATATACTTACAATAATAATATATAATGTGGGGAAGAAACATTCAGTAAACCAAAATTAACCCCAATAAGTCAAAATACAACATAATAAATATCAACAAAATTATGTAAAATTCGTAATTGAAAAAGATTATTTTGCTGTTACAGAAAATATAATATTACGAAAATGTACGTATAAAACGCCTACTAGAAGCCTCATAACTGCATAAAAAAATAAAATTCCTGAGTATTTCAATTGAAAAATAAATCAATCATTTTTTGTGAACTAACTTTGTCTGCTTCGTGAAAAATAATGAAAATTAGTTACTTTCTATCCTTTTAAAGTAATTAATAACTGTCCTTTTTCCACAATGCCTATATTAATTGCTTTTATAGAGATCCAAATTTTATTTCTTTCAAAAACTTTTTATACATATTTTTTTTCAGAAAAGTCATACCTAATTGCGCGATTCTAAGAACTCCTCCAATTTCCACGTAATGAGACATTTTAATTAGTGAACAGTGACAGCATATTATTTTTGCGATGTTTTAGAGACGTGATGTAGACATAGAGTGTAAAGATTATTTATAATATAAACACAAGATTTAAATGTCGTTGTTCGATGATAAATGTTTGAAATAAAGTAAATACGAATTGTTATTCTAGTCAATGAGCTGTTGTTTTATGTCTGTGTTAATTTAAATTATGTATTAGTAATTAATTAAATAACACATGTAAAACATCTTGTGGTTTTAATCTGGTAGGTACCTCAATCTGCCTAGCCTTTTCCCAACTATGTTGGGGTTGGCTTCCAGTCTAACCGGATGCAGCTGAATAACAGTATTTTACATGGGGCGACTGCCAGTCTGAGTCCATAACCCAGTAACTGGGTAATACGATACCCCTTGGTAAGACTGGCTGTCAGACTTTCGGGCTTCTGACGACCCGTACCGACTCTATCAAAGATCCACGAATGACAGCCGGGACCAACGGCTTAACGTGCTTTTCCGAGGCACGGAGGAGTCTCGATATATATAAAGATGGTCACCCATCCACGAACCAACCCCGGCAAGCGTAGCCTATAAAGATAAATCGACATGTCATTGTTATTCTGCGATAATCCCTGCAACCGTTTGTCAAAACCACGAAGTAAATATTATACAGGTCAAAACGAACAAATCCTTAATAGACCATCTCAGACGTAAATCTACATGGTCCTCATATGATCTGACCAAGACAATGTCTGGACTTTAAAAATGACTGTGACCTCTAAGTGTGATTCGGTGTTTCTTCTCAGAGTTGTCAAAAAGGAAACACCGACGTCGTCTAATTGTAATTACGAGTATTTTATTGTTAAAAAGTGTTTGTACCTACAAACATACTTACAGAAATAAATATAATTTATCAAATGAATCCCCCAATCCTTGACTCTAACGTCTCTTCACATAAACGTACATAACATTCCGATTGTACTGTATAGCATTAAGCTGAAAACAAATACGTATGATTTAAATTACGGAACTAGTTGCGCAAATTTAGTTATTCATTCAAACTTTCACTATTAATGAAAAACTAAGTTTGCACAAGTTGCGTAATGTAAATTCGGATTAATAAAAAGTATTTTCATATACTCCATCAACAAGGAAGGAAGGATGTAAAACAGCATCAAACAATCACATAACATTAATTCAGCCAAATGACATAATAAATCTGTATAACAAAATAAACTAACTGCTTCAGAATAACTTGGATCAACAATTAGCTCAAACTATAAATCGAAACTCGTTGATTATTCATCTAATAAATTAGCTAATAATAAATCTAACAGTCTTGCCGATAAATTATCCCAATTGTAACTCAGTTGGCTGGGTCCCTATATCGTAAAATTCCATTTTATTATACTGCCTACATCTCGACGCTGTATAAAAATGGCAGCAGACTCCATTTTACGATCCGTGACTTTTCCCGCGTAAACTTACGAGGCGCTGTCAAACTCAGTAGGAAACCTTACTGCCAATTGCACCCGCTAGAGAGCATCGTTACACTAAATAACAAAAAGGTTATATTAAAAAGGTTAAAGTTCTAATTTAATATTTATTGTAAATAATTTTAATATTAAATGCATTTTATGAGACCGTACTATCGCATTAGGTAATGAAACCTGTAATGATAGCTATAAGGGGAATAAATAAATAAATAACGTAAACAGAAAAACATGAAGTTCAGGTCTCTTCTGTCATATATGGTTTTAAAAAAAACATCATCATGGTTTAAATTATGGTTAGGTAACTGGTAATGAGAAATCCGGTGTGTTTACAAGCTACTGATATATAAAATTATCAATTTGGTGATAGCCATTCGTCAGGAATAATCTAATACATCTAAACAAATATAATCTTCTATCTATCTACTATATACATACTTAAATAAAAAGAAAAGTCCTGACTGACTGACTCATCAACGCCCAGGCCAAACCGTTAGACCCAGAAAGCTGAAATTTTGCACAGTTTCCCTATATAATGTAGAAAAGGAATAATGAAAGATTTTTTGAAATTCAACCCCTAAGGGAGTAAAATAGGGGATGAAAATTTGGATGGAAAATCGTCATTTTTGTAGTTTAAACCGTGAAAATTGGTATTTAGCATTCTGTTTAAATATAAAAATCACGTGTTTCAGCGTTTTTGGAAAATCACCCCCTAATGGAGGAACATAGGGAATGAAAGTTTGTAAGGAAGAAATTGGTATTAAACTTTTTGTTTAGAAATTACGAATGACGTGTTTTGGCATTTTTGGAAAATCATCCCCTAGGGGGTTAAAAATCCTTACTAACTCATCATCGGTCAGCCTTACTTTCGCCATCGTCAAAGACACTTTAGTAGGTAATTCAGAGACAAATAACTTTACTAAGTTCCGTATCTGTAATTATTTAGCTAACTATTTTTTTCGAAATTTCAACGGGATAAGGATTAAAGAGGATTTATATTTTCACTTTAAAGTTACCTTCTTTGACATGCAAGTAGGTAATTTTCTGTTCCGTTATATATTGCGTTACTATTGTTAGGTTTTAAGATTTTTCGGACGAAGTTCTTTTACGCGGCTTGCGGTAGGAGTAAACTGGCAGAAATGGTCACAAACGAAAAAGCGTTCATACTTGTATGATGATGATGATTTTCAAATTTTGTCGTTATCATTGTTTTCGAGGGTGCTAAAGCCGATAGTGAGGTCAAAATGAAAATTCAAGATGGCGGCTGTGAAAATTTTAAAATTTTTCGTATTGGCTGTCGTTATCATAGTTTTCGAGGGTGCTAAAGCCGATAGTGAGGTCCAAATGAAAATCCAAGATGGCGGCTGCCAAAATTTTCAAATTTTTCATCATGGGTGTCGTTTTCATAGTTTTCAAGGGTGCTTAAGTCGATAGTGAGGTCAAAATGTAAATCCAAGATGGCGGCAGCAAAAATTTTATTTTTGTTTTAAATCATATGTGAGAAGAAACTTCGTTCCTGACGTCCCCCGACCGCACACGTTATTTATCGTCCTTCAATCATATATCAATCCGCACGCCGCTCCTCGGATACTATATAAGCAGTGCGAGAAGACATTGTTTACCTGGATTAACACATAGGGTACTTTTAATCCTGGTGGTACGTTCCCGTGGGATATTTTTCGATATCCACGCGGGCGAAGCCGCGGGCAAAAGCTAGTGTGCATAAAAAATTGAAGTGTCTGTTTGTAATGTCAAAATAACATCTTTTTACTAAATGCATATGAAAGTATAAGATACGGTACTTATAACAAAAAATCAATTTTTTACATTTTTGTCTGTGCCTCGTTGGTCTAGTGGTCGCAAGTGCTACTGCTGAGAATGAGGTCCTGGGTTCGGTTCCCGGGTCGGGCAAAGTGGTATTGGGTTTTTTCTATCTGGAATTTCTCAGTAGCAGCCCGGAGTCTGAATTTGTGGCCGGTAGATGGCAATAGACTCTCCCCCTATTACATGTGACTTAAACATAACTGGCGAAATGTGGGTGTACCTACTATAGGTACACCTCTGCCTAACCCTTCGGGGAAACAAGGCGTGATGTTATGATGTTATGTTTTTCTATCTGTCAGTTTGTTCCGGCTAATCTCCGAAATGCCGCGACCGATTTTGACGAGACTTTCACTGGCAGATAGCTGATATTATAAGAAGTAACTTAGGCTACTTTTATTTTAGAAAAATAATTAGGAATTCGCGTAAAAAAAAATTAAACCCATGAAATTGTGAACGACAATACTCTGGAACTATCTGTCGGATTTGAAAAATACTTTTTGAATTTTGTAGCCCAATTCTCAAGGATTGTTGTAATAATGCTATCTAACATTACACTACGATTCTTAGGAGACGAGCAAAAAAGAAAAAAAATCATAAAGAACCAAGCCATTCCAAGGTTGGCTGGAAGAGACCGCAGAAAGCGATAAGGCCACCCATTGTATATTTTGTAGTGTTTGATTTAATTTTTGATATGTATTTTTGTGGTGTGTACAAAAAAAGTATATATAAATAAATAAATAAAGAACGCTAAGCGAAGACGAATTAATAGCGTGGGTGGGCGATGCAACGCAGTGGGTCGGGGAACGAGGGAGTTTTATTAAAACGTGGCTGTTATTTTTTACCGATTTCAAAAAAAGGAGGAGGTTCTTAGTTCGTCGGAATCTTTCTTTTTTAAGTTTGTTACCCGATTACTTGAAGATGGCTGGACTGATTTGAAAGGGTATACTTCACAGGTGGTCCCATTGTCATCAGGTCAGAATCTGATGATGGGATCCTGGAGAAATCGAAGGAACTCTTCAAATATTATAGGCACACCTATAGCGATTTGGGTACTTTAATTGTAACTTGTGCATTTGCTCTCGGAAAGCACAATTTAGTGAAGTGGAACTGATGATGAAGACCACAGATGACCACCGGAACACTCAATAATAAGTATTTCATGGGTTGCGATTCGATAACTTTAAAATTATTGCTAAGCAATATAAGTTCGTTACAATGCATTGGTGAAGTGGAGCTGATGGTGAAGTACCAGGAGAACTCCTCAACAATTAACGTCTCTGCATCGGGAAAAGCAATATTTTGGAAAAAGGCGATGAACAGTTGTCATTGGGCTATTGTTACTTAGATAAATTACAAATCGACCCACTAAACAAGTGAAGTTAAATGAAAGCTTTTAAAAAGTAAAACGTAAAAAAACTTTTTTTGCAAAAAAAACAACCAAAGTTTTTGGAAGTCGGTTGTTTTTTTTTTTGCAAAAAAAGTTTTTAGTATATTGTGTATCTTACGACTTCCATACAAACGAAGTCGCGTGGAGTAGCTAGTCTGTAATAATGCATCAGTTAGTGAATCAGTGTTGTGCCATTAGGCATGACATGCAGTCCAGGAATTAAGGCGTTCATTAATTCACTAAAACGAATAACTTCGCAAGCAATGGTGAATTGCAATGTTGCAAGCACTTTACAGTTCCAAAATAGTAATAAAGATTGTGTTCTGAGCATTTTAGAGGTAAAGACTGAATGGAGAATTTTTTACAGGTCAGAGTATAAGCGTAATTGTATGTAATAAAAACACTGTATTTATAGTGCTATTTCCTTGAATGTAACGTTAAAATATAGGTATTGTAAAGTAGTTCAATAATACAAAAACAAATATGTTTAACCTTATACCTATGCATTTTTTTAACCTTTGGATATTATTTTAACCTACAATTATAGTAGCTAGGATGAAATAAAGCTGAAATAATATTTAATAAAAAGTAAATTTAAAAATCAAAAACCCGACTGCGTAAAAAGTAAACTTTAAAAAAGATGGAAACAAGATAACCTATTTTGTCTCATGACTTTCTACGCACATTCAACTATCCAACCAAACCTACATTAGTGATTAGACTTCCTAACCGATTTCTACATCACGATGAGTTACGTAAAGCCTATTAGTTAAGTAATATGAGTTTACAGTCTCCAGTCATACGAATGAGCAACGAATACAATAATACTGTATTAAACATACCTAGCTTAGATAAATTCAACGACAAGCTACCGGGATTCAGAAAGAAAATTACGCTATCCTTGCCAAGTTGTTTTTAATTTTAATTTTGATCTTAGTTTTGATTTTAATTTCAATTTAATTTTTTATTTCTTAACTTTTTTTATTTTTGTTTCTTTTCTGTCTTAATTACGTTAGTCTATTTAAGTTTTAGTTTATTTTAGCCAGGTATATTAAATTTCAAGGCAGCAAGACATTTCACGCCGTAATTGTCATCTAAATACATTAGTCCTTTAGTTATTAATATTATTTCTAGCATAAGTTTAATGTATGTGATGTGGCTGTGCTTTTTAAATAAATAAACAAAGCCTAACAAAAGCACAAAACCTGTACAAATAAATATTATAAACTCACAACAACACATTACAGAAACTTTCGTTTGTTTGTTAAAAACGTAAACCTTGCAAGTTCGTATTTTGTATTCAAATAAAGGTTTTTTCATGAAACATTCATGAACGTTTGTGGTGCCATTACAATGGAAAGTAAATTATGCATCTCTTTTCAAAATAACAACTATGGGTGGTTTTATTTTTACTCTAGTTTTGTACAGTGTGTAACAAAGGGTTTCAAAGTAAGTGACATTTCAATGGCTGTAAAACTTTAGTTTCCTAGAAAAGCGGTTCCGTCATATTTTGTAAGCATTGATAACGGCAGTCATAATAGCCTGTCATTTTCACCAATATTTGACATTAAGTTATCAAAAAAGCTCTGTATTTAGACAGTGGTCATTGTGTGACCATAGCTGTAACAAAGATTGTGAAAACGTATATTTTTTAACTTGTTACAATCAAATAACTTACCTCTGTATAAAAGGCATTTGCCCAGTAGTGGGACAGTAATAGGCTGGTATTATTATTATTTATTTATTATTCAACAGAATCTATTTGGTAGTATCTGCATGAAGCTCTAACGTAGTAGACACAAATTCTAAAAACTATAGTTTCGGCATCTTATTCAATGTACAGTTTTCTCTTAGCTACGATTTTATTATCTACAAGATGTAACATAAATAACGCACAACCTCATAAGGGGTCATTGTACTCATCATTATGAACAACTTTCACTATGGGGCCAAACCTGAAATCGCGATTAAAAAATCAGCTGCTCCCTACATTTATGCTCGCATAACTCGTCAAAATGTAGGGAACAGCTGAATTTTTTCCCGCGATTTCAGGTTAAGTCCCATAGTAAAAGTTGTTCATAATGATGAGTACAATGATCCCTTAAGAGGTTGTGCGTTATTTATGTTACATATTGTATACATCTATGCTTCAAATAATAAAGAGGTTTTGTGAGTTTGCATTTCGGGGATAATCTTCGGAACTACTGATCCGATTCGGAAAATTCTTTCACTAATCGGAAGCTACAGTATTTCTGAGTACGAGTGGATACATTTCATGTTATCTATATAGATAAGTACCTACACAATCGTGCCGACACAATTAGACAAAAATTGTCATCCATTAGTAATTACCTACAATGACCACTATGATCAAGACTATGGGCATCAAAGTATTATTTTCAAAGCTATCCATAAAACGAAAACAACCACTAGCAAAAACTTGATATAAACGGATTAAACAGATGCAATATAACGAAGCTCATTAAATTAGTAGTATGATGCAGCAAAGCCGCTGTAAGAGGCTTAGGCGAGTTTTCAGGTTGATGCTCGGAGAGTAGGTATATTATAAATCTGAGACTAGACCACCACCTCTTAAAGCAGTATTATTTTAATCTTACTTGAGTGTGGGAAAGAGACGGAGCTAAACATACTGTATAGCTCCATCTCTTTCTCACACTGAAGTAACATTAAAATAATACTGCTTTAAGAGGTGGTGGTTGGCCCCCTGTAGTACAAAATATTTTGACTCCTTGAGCGATGTACTTTTTCTTTGGTTCAGTTTTTTTTTTAAACAATTATTTATGTTCAAAAGAATAAAAAAATGGACAGTTGTTAAATTCCGATGGTAAAAACTCTTAGCTATTACCTACATGAAATACTGAAAAGAAGTGTACTAATAATTTAGAGTCTATTGATTTCATATGTAAAAGTAACAGTGTTAATCTACTTCTGTTGCTGACCGTACCACCGCGGACATTTGCGGTGAACCACTTTTCAACATATTACAATATTGTTGTTTTGATCTCATGTTTTAGGTCTCCTAGAAGAGCGGTGGCCGCTACATAACGGCCACAGAGACGGCCGTCATGAAAATGATGGCACCGGGGTTTGACCTTACGGTGTCAAAAAACGCTCTCTAGGACGGAATTACGTTTCAGTGATGTCAGTCACCGGTAAATTGCGGACGCTATGTGGCGGGCACCACTCTTTTAAGCAACCGTAGCTGGGCTTAGGCTCTATGTCAGTTCACGTGATCGGTAATGAGCTTTTCAGGCGTCCGTAGAATGAGAGCTATGACGTAGCTCGGCTCGTAGCAGTTTGTACAACCGCGTCTGGTTTCGGAAGAAACTGAGGAGGTAAATTTTTTTTTGTTTGGTTTTTGTAAAGGTAAACAGGCGCCGCTCGTCGCACGACACGCGGTGTCTTTATGTCGCGTGCGATGCGCGTCGCGTGTCGCGCCTGTTTGTAGGAGCCTCAATGAGAAAGTATTTATTTAAAAAATCTTAATTATAGATCACTAGAGACTGGTTTTTATGACTTGTCAAAGCATGAAGATTTCTTTATTATATCTAAGTTTAATTTAAATTTATTATACACATAAACCTTCTGGAATAAATTCTCTAAATAACGT
Source organism: Fissipunctia ypsillon (assembly GCA_947568875.1). NCBI lineage: Eukaryota > Metazoa > Arthropoda > Insecta > Lepidoptera > Noctuidae > Fissipunctia > Fissipunctia ypsillon. The sequence continues at coordinate 7,377,397 of OX387657.1, forward strand.
TGAAAATCGCATCATAATCCGTTGCATAGTTTAGAAGAACAACGCAGTCACACAGACAGAGACGAAAAGCGAATTTAATTAATAATATGTATACATAGATAAACTCACGCCTTCTTCGATCCTTACATACTCCTTTTGCTTCGTTTACGTACATACATCTGGTCATACACGCACGCCGATTGCGAGTACTACGCACCTGACCTTTCTGAAGAACATCACCAATAAGATCACTATGTCTTCTTATGGCGTCCCCTCCCGGCGTTTCCACTCACATCTGCCTTGTAAATACCTTTTGTTAGTTATATTCATTCTCCCAACATGACCAAACGTTGCCTTATCACATCATTCCTCAGCCTATCATTTGTTGTTACATCACACATGCTGCGCAAGAAATCCTGATAACCTACTTTGAATTTATTCCTAAGTTAGGACCATCACTTCAAAATTATAAAAATAGTACCAGTGCATATTAAATCCAATTAGTTTAACGGTCTTTAGGTAGACACTGATATTTCGTACCCCTGCTATGACGATCTGCCAAACTGTCTGGCAGACGTAAAGCCAGTGTAGGAATTACTGTTAATACATACCCACTCGAGATCTGGGTCGTTTCGAACAGCTAACATGTAAATTAGCCACAGTGTTGACTGTAAATACATGGATTGGTAGCATGGATAGGTAATCGAATCTGACACGAGCGTATATACGCTCGTGTCAGGTTCGATTAGTAAGTACCGACCTAGTACATTTAGGAAAGGGTCACGATAACAGCTTCGCCTGTGAGATGTTAGTAGTGTACCTAATGTTGGTATTTCTAACCACATAACACCAAGAAACAGTAAGTACTTTTTATTGTACCCAAAATATAATTAGGTATATTATTATCTGTTTGGGAGTTATCTACCGGGTTGCTTTTGGATAAACAATATCTGAAATTGTTTTGGACTAGCTGTGCCCCGCGACTTCGTTCGCGCGGAAGTCGTAAAATACACAATATACTAAAAAATAACAGCCACATTTTAATAAAACGCCCTTGTCCCCCGACCCGTCGCGTTGCATCGCCCGCCCGCGCTATAACTTCGTTTTCGCTTAGTGTTCTTTCTGACTTTTTTTTTGCTCAGCTCCTAAGGGTCCAACTCTGAAATCACGAAAAAAAAATCTGCTGGTTCATACAAAAGTTCAATACCTACTCGACCAAAATGTATGAATCAGCTGATTTTTTTTCGGATTTCAGAGTTGGTCCGATAGTGAAAGTTGTTCATATTCATGGGTAGAACACCCTGTAAAAATTTCGAGACAGTAAAAAAAATCATCCAGTATAGACGTTCATGTTAGGATGTTTCAGTCGCGTGACTGTAATGTTTTATTATAAAATTAAGTGAAGGTTTTCAGGACTAACTTATACAACGTCGTATAATGGTGTCAGCCATGACGTTTATTGGACAATGTATTGGTCATTTAAACGTTTCGGTTATAAAAAGGTTTTGTAAGACAACCGTCGTCGTGTGCAAAATCTTAACATAACTTTTATGTAATTAAAGCGCCGCTTAAAAGTTTGTGCATGATCTTTAGATAAAAAAAAACTATTTTGGTCGTATGGATGACTAACTAAGATGTGTAGGCAACCAAAATTGTGAATTTCAACTGTTACATAACTTTAAGTAGACTTTTAAATCATTTAACACTTCATATGCGCGAGCATAGATCTACGCGAGACAATGGCTTTTTAACTGTTTCTGTAAATAGGCGTGGTTAAAGGTCAAACCCACACTTTAATTAAACCATTCGCATTTTGTTTTGTCATTCAAAAATGATTTAATTAAAAAGTAAGTAATGATTAGGTAACCCTAAACTCGACTAAATATGGCCGGCCAGGGCGTCACGGTCTCAAAGAAAATTCTATGCGACCTTTTTGTTATATTAGTGTATTATAGAGGTAACTTAGACAAGATGGATGGGAGTTATAATATGAAAAAATATTTTGAATAATTAACTGAAACCATTAAATTACAAAGAAATAGGGGAGGGCGTTAAAATTTTCACAACAACACATACATATATGTATACATTGTCATAAAACTAAAGTTCCCTAAAAGATTAACACAACTAACACTTATTTAAATTATGTAGGTACTATTGAAGACAAAAGTGCATGGAGAGCCTAAGGTCGACTTTTGACTGAGGTTTTGCATTACGTTTCATGACTTTCATGAGACGACTAGATGGCGCTGTTCAAACATGAAAATAACACCGCAAAGCTTAAAAACCTTATTATGCAGAGGCACATAATAAGGTTTTTAATACCTAAAATAATTACTAAGAAATAATAATATATTTATATTCAAATAAACATAAATTATTTTATTTTCTTATTTCTGAGTACTTAATACAGCGCCATCTAAACCAAACCAAATAAACCAATTGGTATATTAGTTAATTCGACTACAGATGGCGTAGATCATAAATAATAAAAATCCCTACATTCACAAACTAGCTCTCATTTTCGCATTCTACAATAAGTAGATCGTAGCTCAGGTGGATAAGCATGACAGATTAACAAAGCTCGTTTCACAGGGTACTGGTTCGAAACCCAGTTCACAGTCGGTTTTTTTAAATTTTATTATTATATAATGTAATTTATATTCTATTTTTTATATTTTTAAACGTTTTTTATTTTATTTTTTGTTATAAATAATATAAGATGTATAAATGAATAAAGGCATAATATACAAGTATACATATACTACTCTACTATATATAACATTGTATAAATAAATATATATAAATTACTTTCGTAATTGGTGGTAAGTATTAGTATTATTAGTAAGAAACATTTATGTAAGAAGATTTAGATATATTTTTCTTACAGATTAAGATTTACTAAGTTTAGTTCTCGTAAAGGATAAGAAATTAAACTATTTTAGTGATATTATACATTAAGACATTTAATTCTCAAAGAAGAATACAATTTATTTCTTTCTTTCTTATACAGTGTATAACCTAACCTAACAGTTTTACACCCAATTGACAATTATTTAATTCACTTGTTATGAGAAATACAAGTAAAATTTATAACTGAATAACTCTATTACAAAATGGAAGACATTAACAAAGTAAAACTGTATAATAGATGTTATAAGTATTCTAAATCAAAACTGTGTTGTGCTATTCTTATAGTATTTAGTTTTATTTACATAATGTTATAATACCTTACACTATATATGCAACCTTAGTTCTGTAAATATTTTACCTACTCACAAATTATAAAAAAATTACGTTTTGCATAATTATGGTTAGTGGTATTGACTATAATGATTGATTTGTGCATTATGTTATGACTAAGGTTCACAGCTTAAGTATTCGTTCCAGAACGAGGAAGAAATTGAAGCTAAACCTCAAATCAATAACAATTGTAAGACCGGGTTATAGCTGTCATTTTGGGACCAATTTGTTTATAATAATAAATAAATAATTAATTATATTAGAAAGGAATCTATATTTATATTGTTTTTATTTTAATTTCTTATATTATATAAGAAATCAAAATCATTAGTGTAAAAACATTTTGTTGTTATAAAGTAGTGAATAAATTTATCCCACTTACACTAAGTTTGATCACTGTAATTTATCAAATAAATTATAGCTACCCCGGTCTTTGTTATTACTCAATCCAATAGTCAACACTTTATATTATTTTTTTAATATTTCGTGTGTCCGCCATTTTGATCGATTACAGCTTGCAACCGCGAACCCATGGAGTTTATTAATTTTTCACATAAATTTAGACCCCGTATAGAATCCCATACCTGCATGCAGTGAGTACTCAGTACTTCCTTAGTCCTTTCGTTCCTATTGTCCCACCTTTGAACCATAACGCCCCATAAATTTTCAATGGGGTTTAAATCTGGCGATCTCGCAGGCCAAGGAATAATCTGTATATCCGATTGCTGGCTAAACCACTCTTGCACAATTATGGAACGGTGTATAGGACAATTGTCCTGCACGAACGTTATCACTGGCATGTCTTCTACAGGAAAAATATTCCGTACGGTGGGCAACATGACGTCATTCAGCACATCTATGTAGTTTACACTGTTTGCACGACTGGGTATTACAGTAAGTTCTCCTGGTCCTGCAGCACTCATCCATCCCCAAATGTTCACTGTTATACGACCGGATTCAGAGTTAGGCACAACGTGATCACTATCATAACGCGTATTATTCCTACGCCACAACCTAACTCGCCCATGCTGGCTAGACTTGAAAGTCTTTTCATCACTGAAGATGACTCCGTTGCTCCAGTCGAAATTTCTGTATTTCAAAGCGAACTCCAATCGTGCTCTTTTATTAGCTTCGGTTAGCAATGGCTTAATAGCATGTCGACGATAATGCAGACCTTCACTATGAAGAGCACGATACACCGTCCGCAAAGATGTATCAAACAACTCTGCGTAATATCTTGTTGGTGTAAAGCCATTTTCCTCATAACCTTGCACCATAAGTTGACGCTGGTCTGAGTCAATATGGCGTCTTCTGCCAGATCTACTACGGTGTTCCAACGAACCCTCTTCTTGAAACCGCTTTATCCATAAAGTGACAGTCTTTACCTATAAGGGAAATATGTATATTATTTATTATTTTCGTGTATCGATAACCATGGATAATAAAATAAATAACGAACAGTGATTTTAAAACATTACTTACGTTTAAGCCAGTTTCTCTCGAAATTTCAGAATAATTTAAGCCTTGATTATGCAATGCTATTATTTGGGCCCTCGTAGCCATATCAATATTTGAACGCGAACTCATGATAAAAATAAATATTAAAAACTTGTAAACGCAATCGTAACTGAACTCACTCATAGATAGTAAAGAACATTATGATTGAACAAAAAGATTTAATTTTTACACAGTCAATATTAAACTACCCTCAATTCTTTTGAGATTTATGATACGGGTTAAAGTCACTTAACAACTTCAATATAATAAAGAGAAGGATAATTTCAACTCAATGCGTAATGACGCAATGGTCCAGTGGCTAATGGTATCGGTAAATTTTATGCCACCGAGTTCGAATCCTAGTTATTACGTGCTTTGCTTTATAAGGTTTGTAATGGCGTAGGAGAATTTGTGTTAAAATTGAGTAATATTGTAACCAGCAAAAAACAAGATAATGTTCTTGTATATTTTCCAATCCAACTACTATACTAGCGCCATCTATGTCATCCAAGACATATTATTAAGGCGATGAAACCCTGTACAAACGATTTTGGTTTGGAACTCTCCATGCACTTCTGTCTTCATGTGTACAGTAGGTATCTATGTTTTGTAATCATGGAAATTAACTTCACTTACTTTTTTCCGTTATTCTTTCATACACGCACCGGCAAGCACAATATCGAAACGGTTGTCGTTTCATTCGTTTGACAACGTCATTATAACTACTATGTGATGTAAGCGGTCAATTAAGTGTCTCATCACCAGTATTGGACCGTAAAGTCAGTATTTATACTTTTATTTAACTTATGGAGGCATATCTACATCGCCACAATGGAACGCGTCACACTGACGTCACGCAAAATCCTGCATCGCGCAATCAGAGTTTACCGCGCGACTAGCATATATACAACATCCCGACATCAACCGTCGGGCAGTAGCCTACCAGACACAACACCCGTCTGGTCGGAGGATCCTCCCTTTTCTATCGAGGGTGAGTGAACTTTACACCCTGTTCCTCATGCCTCTATACTGGTGACTGCGATGTGATCGCTAGCGCAGCCTTCGTGCAACTACTAGAGCGTGACGTCATCGGCATCACTTCCTCGAGCTTTCGAGCGGCGATCCACACAGCCAGCCAGCATCCATGGCTTCAACGGATATCCTGACCACCAGCGTGCAGCGACCGCGCAGACCTGGTCATCACCCTCAGCCTCATCAGCAACCTTGGCAGAGCACTGCACTCTCAGCCGGTCAAACAAGCAGAGCCCTTCAAACCTCTCCTGGTCGACGCCAGCAGTCAGCCTCAACCCGGCGCTGTGCCACATCCGACGCACTGGAGCATAACGCAGCGCAACCCTGACTCACTGGGGGCATATCTCCGCAGACAGTTCTGACTCACCATGAACTATACGACACCCGGTTCCGACTCACTGTAACCTCAACTGCCCACTATCGACCTACACGACTCTGCCCACTATCGACCTCCGGTCTCCAGAGGGGAGTGATGTGGCGGCATATCTACGTCGCCACAATGGAACGCGTCACACTGACGTCACGCAAAATCCTGCATCGCACAATCAGAGTTTACCGCGCGACTAGCATATATACGACATCCCGACATCAACCGTCGGGCAGTAGCCCACCAGACACAATACCCGTCTGGTCGGAGGATCCTCCCTTTTCTATGGAGGGTGAGTGAACTTTACACCCTGTTCCTCATGCCTCTATAAACTAAATTATAACGTTCAACGGTCATTGGCTGACTTCTACGTAACTACTAAACGATAATATTGTCGTGTAATTTGGATCTAATTCGCGTTTTTTAAACGTTTATATTTACATTTACACGACCAATCATAAAAGAGCAAAGGAAAATTTAAAACGTAACTTGACTATTATAAAACATTAATTTGTTAGTTGGGTTCATACCATTCCACAATTCTATCACTGAATAGATACATTTGTTTTGTCACATTCACATTCAATCGAGCTAAATACTTTCCACGTAGCTTATCCAGGTGAAAAATGTCAATTCGACGAAATAGGAACAATATTCGACCGTGTCGCTCGACGATGACCTAAAAAGCCTACGAATGGGAACAATGTGTGGCAAATATAAATACGGCAAATGGGCAAACACAGGAAAGTGTTAGAGCATTTATGACTGGGAAATAGAATTTCCATTGTTCATTTTATAATCAGTGTGGAACAGCGTATTTTCAAATGGCAAATAGGTAAGTGAGGACAGAGGAAATTCACTAATGTTTTTTGTCGATTTTCTTGGTCATTTTGTCAACCTAGTCGCCGCGTCGTCTTTTACAGATATGCAAAGCTTTGTTAGACTTTTTGTTTAAACTTTTGTAAGGGCAGTATTAAATTTACATCAGGTAGTTTAATACCAACACCCTTTTTAAGGTTCCGTACCTCGAAAGGAAAAAGCGGAACCCTTGTAGAATCACTTGTGTGTCAGTCTGTCCGTCTGTCACAACGAATTTGCTCCGAATCTAATGGACCGATTAAGTTGAAATTTGGTACACATATAAATTTCTATAACTCAAACACGGATTTGTAATGTAAACCTCACGATGTGAGCCGTATCGAAGAGTACTGCCTTTTGAATCAGGCGCTTGATCCAACCGACTAACGAGAGCCTTGAGAGATGTTGATCGAGGCTTTCGGCCATCAGGCCTTTGGCCGTTACGACAATCGGCACAATGACAGCCGAGTTCACATTCCACATGTCAACAACCTCGTGTGCTAAGTCGAGATGTATGATTTTTTTCTCTTTCTCAGCTTTCACGAGGTTCCCGTCATGTGGAATGGTAACATCGACAATAATTGCGTGGCGCGCTAATCGATCTATCACCACTATATCAGGTTTATTGGCGGCAAAAGTCATGTCAGTAATGATAGACCGATCCCAGTACCTACAACGTGACATGGTCATTTTCGAGAACTGAGTCAGGCACATACTCGTACTTGAAATACGGTACCTCAGAGTCACAGTCAAAGTTTTTATTTGTTAAACATAGGTGTAAAAATAGGTGTTGTAAATAAAATAGGTACAGATATCTCTATGTTTTGTCGTTAACGGCGTACAAATACCAAATTGCAATTTATCAGAATTCCACAAGTTTGTATTTCAAAGCAAGTTGCTGGTGAATAATCCTGGCCACTTGGTTATGCCTGTGCAAGTACTCGCCGGTACCTAGATGAGAAACAACCGGAGATAATTAATTATGTCTGATGAACTCACCCGGACGGTGGCATGCCCGACACACATCAACCGCCCCATTCTTCATAATAAAAACATTAATTTTATTCTTAATATAATTATTTCCTTAAACAAAAACAAAGGCTGTGTTTTAGTTTCGAGAATTAAGTATTATCATTGACATAAAAAAAAACAAAACTGAATACAGAAATCTGGCAACACTGTATTGCAACCAGTTAGTTTAAATATACTGTTCTAAACCAAATATATCGATCAGTAATCTGATGACAGCGGTGGTGGCGGGTCGTTTGCTGAAATAAAAGCGTTTAATTAATTTTATTGTGACCGTTAGCATCGCACCGATCGGAAGCGACGCTGACAGTATCGGCTTCACCCTGACCCCGATATAGTCCGTGACATAGACACCTGAATGTGCATAGCTATTTATACCTGCATTGGTAGCTACCGAACTGAAGCTACAAATTCTAGGCACTGATGTTTGGATACAGGAATATTTCTCTCTATGACATTGTTGTTTGTAGGTATTTATGCTAGCATAACAACAATGTTACAAAGTGGATGTTATTTGAAAAGTAGATTCGATGAGTTCAGCTATCGTAGCAATTTCTCTCTAAGTCAAAGTCAAAAGTCATTTATTCAAACTAGGCTGAAAATCAGCATTTTTCGAACGTCAAAAATTACACAAGACAGTCCCCCAAAACGTCCGCCCTTCACCACTTCCTAGTGCTTTAGCTGGGAAGAAGTGGCGCAACAAACTCCCCAGCAGCACAGCTGTCAGTTTAGTTAGAAAAACTTGACGCTAGTTTAATATTTTATTTCAAGGTTAATACAAGATTTGCAGTTCCAAGAATTTGAGCAACCATTCAAGACTTACATACCAGAATTTTGCACATTTTTTTTCAGTAAGGTTTAAATAAATATGATGTGTAAGAACTGGTCATCTATTCTGTGAAAATCCCACCGTAATAACCGCTGGTGAAAATTTAGGCGAAATGTACTGTCAGTCGTGTTGATCCCCAGGTGGAATGACAGCTTACTTCAAGTTTACTACACCTTTTTTTTGGGTGGCAAATTATCAAATGACTTCTCCCGCTCTGGGCGGAGCGGGAGGGTGTGTCAGACTTGTTCCTTCAGTTGCCTGTGCCAGGGGCCACGGTAACTCTTTCGAACATCCCGCGACCCTTTTCTTTTTTTTAGGTTGGAAATCATCAAATGACTTCTCCCACTCTGGGCGGAGCGGGAGGGCGTGTCAGACTTTTACTGACTAAAACCCACCCGTGTTCCTTCAGTTGCCTGTCCCGGGGCCACGGTGACTCTTTCGAACATCCCGCGACCCTTTTCTTTTTTTTAGGTTGGAAATCATCAAATGACTTCTCCCGCTCTGGGCGGAGCGGGAGGGCGTGTCAGACTTTTACTGACTAAAACCCACCCGTGTTCCTTCTGTTGCCTGTCCCGGGGCCACGGTAACTCTTTCGAACATCCCGCTACCCTGGCAGAAGCTCATTACACCTAAGTTTTCATGCTGAAATTTTTAATAGAATGGGCCAGCAGATTACTTTTACTTTACTTAACTCTTCCCAAGACTACATTTAAGTCTTTGCGTGTCGTTTGAACCCCATGAGTACAAAGTCAATTGTTTACTTGTCTGTAATTACGATATGCGAAAGGTAAAGTAGTACTTGTTGAACTGCACACGTAGTTATCCACAAACGGCGATTTTGTCACATCGTAACAACTTTTAGACAACAGTTGACTATTTAAACTTGACGCATATGCAGAGCTTACGTTCACAGTAACTACAACTTGATTTGCAAAAATAAATCACTCTCTAAAAATTCTACCAGCATGTGCTAATTTATAGTGAATCTCGATAACCTTATCAACCAAGTATTAGCTAGAGGATTAGCTAAGATAGGATTTAATTAAAGAGGATTTATTTTAATGCCGTCCTGCTTAAATCGTTTATCTGAAGCCAATCTCGACGGTTAAATAAACGGTTGGCTGTATTTCTGAAAATATTGGAGATTACGTCACAAGCGTGCTCGGGGTTTGCCACAGGATGACATGTGATCAGGGAACGATTCTGGGTATTTTGGACATTTAATAATGTAACACAGAGCGTAACATCACAACTGTAATCCCCAAAGGGATGCAAAGGTGTACCTATAGTACATTTCGTCATGCAGTTGCGTTTAAGTCCCATGTAAAAGGGGGCGAGCCTATTGCCATCAACCGGGCACAAATCCAGACTCCAGGCTGCTACTGACAAATTCCAGATGCAAAAACCCAATAACAATTTGCCCGACCTGGGAATCGAACCCACGATTTCATGCTCAGCAGTAGCGCTTGCGGCCACGACCAACGAGGTAGTCATTTAATAATGTACTCATGAATATAAAGAGTATTGTGAATATGTAAGATGCTACACAATATTGTTACTGTGTCAACAAAACCACACACATTACTTACCTAAGTTAGAGAAACTGCAGATACTTTTTCTATATCTATAATCTACAACATGTCCCGGAATTAACGCTCAACCTGTTAAAGAGTCTTGCACTCATTATTATGAACAACTTTTAATAAGGAACCAAAACCTGAAATCGCGTAAAAAGAAATCAGCGGTTTCCTACATTTTGACGAGTTATGCGAACTTAGATGTAGGGAGCAGCTGATTTTTTTTCGTGACTTCAGGTTTGGTCCTACAGTAATAGATGTTCATAATGATGAGTACAATGACCCCTTAAGAGGTTGTGCGTTAATTCCGGGACATGTTGTATAAAAAGATCCTGAATACCTTATCAGCCTAGATTTGGTTTCTCAAAAGGTACAAACATTCCTCATTTCATTTCTAATGCAATATATTAAAAAAAAACTCTTCAAACATCTCTAAACTCTTCAGAAGCAGATGGCGGGCAATTGCAACGATTATGTCTTATGGCCATCAGAATTAAAACCATAAACACTTACTTTGTCCGCTGTTGTTTTCCGTTCCTACAACAAAAAAGCAAAAATCGTCAAATAATATTTCCTTATTTTATTCTCGTTTTGCCTTGTACGGTTTGTTGTAAAAAGCTGATTGGCCTTGTCGATTTTCGGCTTAAAATAAACCTCTTCCCCAGGGTGTCGTAATGCCATTAAAAGGTAGGGTTGAATTGATAGCAGAAACTGCCTACACGAACCATATGTAGGTACTATAATTACCTTTTCTTCTGCCAAGTTCTAACTTAGACTAAGGAAAATGTTACGGATTTTGTACATAATAAAATATACTTAGAAATAATTCTAATTATTATTATTTGAAGGCTAAAGCACAATAACGGTACTTACAGTCATTGGACGAAAGTACGTCGTTCAGCTTTACGACAGTGATCTAATAATTATTGTTATAAAGACAGCCATTTTAAATTAAAAATTATTTGCAGTTCCATTAACCTTATTTTTAGGGTTCCGTACCCGAAGAGTCCAAACGGAGCTCTATAAATTGCTGTCAGTGTCCGTCTGTCCGTCGTCTGTCATACAGGTTTTACAGCCAAACGGTTGAAGCTACAGTTTTAAAATTTTCATAGTGCATTTTGTTGACCCAAAGCCATACAAATTGTCAAAACATATTTTTAAATGTTTTTAAGGGGAGCTGCCATACAGGGAAAGGGGTGCGAAAAAAAAAATTGACGTACCCTATCGATTGGGGTATCGTTGTTTAGAACTTGTTAAGTAGGTAAATACTGTATTTTTTGTTTAAAAGAATATTGGAAAACAAAGGAATAAGAAGCCACCAAAGTCAGCTTTTTTTTACAACATTTTGTTCCGAAGAATTTTTTAACTTCCTATTGACCTATAAACTTGAAATTTGATGTAAATGTTACGTATATTTTAGTAAAAATTACCAATAACTATATTGATAAATCAGATTTTTACTCTGAAATTCCTTGGTACGAAACCCTTAATGTGCGAACATGCACTATTTTTAAAATGTTATTTCCCGTAATTCACGGTATAGAAAGATAAATAATTCCTAGCCAATACTGTATAATATTTCCAGTGTCGAGTGGTAGACGAAGCGGCGCGGGGCGGCTCCAATGGCCGGGTGACACACACACGGGACCAATACGTTAACCGTTGACATACAACTCCGTTTAATTTACGTCTACTCGCCCGTATTTTTAGTTTATCTTCCATTTTTTTTCCGGTTTCAATATCTTCATTTGGGACATCGGGTTTCAACATCTTCATTTGGGACATGTTGGTGTAAAATTTGGTACTATGCGGTGTACCGAGGTGGTGCTACGCAGTGTAACCAGCAGGTCATTTCCCGTAATTAAAAACGTTCAAAATCTAGTCGAAATCTCATCTTAGTTACAATCAATGTCAAAAACTTGTCAAAAATGTATTTACAATATACGTTTTCTGACAGATTGAGACAGATTTGAATGCAAACGTTCTTAAAAGACGGGAATTGCCCCGCAGTTGCTGTGCTACGCAGTGTAACCAATTCAGGTGCTACGTGGTGTAACCAAACGCAGTGCTACGCCATGGAACCAAATTTACTGCTACGAGAGGTAACCCAATGTTATGCTGCGGAACGTAACCAAATGTAGCATTGCCTCTACCAAGGTACAATAATAATACATTTGTTGTTACAGAATGTTGTTATAACAAAGCAAAGACGGACCATACATTAAATTATTCCGGGAATACCTTTTCTAGCGAAATTTATTCATGAAATTCAAGAGAGGACGACTGAAGCCTTAATAATGCAGGTGTGTTGAGAGGCTAACAGTAAAAAAGATACATGTTCCTTTATTGCGAAGTTTCTTTTAGGAGACGATAGTGTTCAAAGGAAAGTCTGTGATAATGAAGTCCGTCTAAGTACTATACTGACGTGAGGTGAAGTATAAATGTTAAAACATGCGACAAAATACATACTGGATATTTTTACTAATGGATAGGTGTCATCATGGATAGGTGTTACCTATTTCTTGTTTTCTTTTTATTTGATTTTTTTTAGGAAACGTCGGAGTTCTAAAATATTATTATTTATTTTGTCATGTACCTAAAAGCTTTTTTACAACCAATTTATATAGAAATAAAAATATCATTATTGATTATACCTAGCTGCTACATAATCATTTAAAAAAAAACGTATTTTTATAAACCTTGCTCAACTTGTATTAGGTGACTGACTCTATTTAGTTTCCTAAATACTTTGTCTAAATTATTTATATAAATTTCTAAATTCAAAAAGCTTAACCTCACCAAAGTCAACTCATTCACTGCAGAGCGTATCTCCGCCATCACGACGGATTTCTCCACTTGACGTTCCTAAGCTTTCCACTCCACTGAAGGGTACTCCTCTTCAAAACTGTATACACTACACTCGAGTAAGATTCCACTTCTTAACCGCTATGGAGAGAATATAGTATCTATATATTTAGCGTCTGTTCGATTGAAAGATTAGCTTCAAGTGAGTTTAACACCCACGTGACACAGATGTCTGTATTCAATCTCGTATCCCAAATAGAAGTAGAGGTAACCATTTGCAGTGCAAAACTCAAAATGCATAGGTTGACGCTTGTCAAAATTTTATGAGCTAGAAACAGAAGACAATAAAATTGTTGTGAATCGGCGTAAGGAAAGGTGCTTTCAGCGAAAATAGCTACCGGTAAATGATTATTTAGTTCAAGCGTGTTCCGGCGAACCATGACATCGGCAAATCTTGGTATCGGCCAACCATTCTTTCTATGTAGCGTTATTCGGCGAAACGTGCTGTCGCTAAATATTTATCGACTTTTTTTTCGTATTACCGTTCAACGGTGAACCATGCTTTCTGTAGACAATTATATCGTTCAAGGGTAATTCTATATACCATACAGGACTCGATAAACCTTATGATTGAAATACTATCTTGAATTCATGTAAGCCTAGTACTTTTTGTTAGGTTCAGAAAAATATGACACAAAATTACCAAAATTCAAAAAAAAATCTGTTGATCTGAGGGGCAATTCCTGTAATTTTAAGAACGTTCACAGTCTTGATCTCAGTCTCAATATGTCAAAAATACCTATAATTTTCCTACATTTTTGACAAGTTTTTAACATTGATTGTCGCTGAGATGAGGTTGCGACTAGATTTTGAACGTTTTTAATTACGAAAATTGGGCTTCAGGAGCTAGACCACCACCTCTTAAAGCAGTATTATTGTAATCTTACTTCAGTGTGGGAAAGAGATGGAGCTAGACGTCCTATATAGCTCCATCTCTTTCTCACACTGAAGTAACATTATAATAATACTGCTTTAAGAGGTGGTGGTTGGCCTCCTGATCGCTACCAAACGCTGGGCTCAGCTGAAGATTTCCTGAAAATTTCATAAAAATCGCTATAGCCGTTTTGGAGCCAATAGGTAACATACACACATGTAGATTTTGCGTAACTAGGCTAAGGTATTTATGCTCGTGACTGCACCTACCTATAGTTATTCACACAAGTGTGTGGTGCGTCGATTAAATTGCATTAACTTCTCATTTCCATGCGTTTATCTTAATTTAATGCATTAAAAAGAAATGCAAGGAAAATAACTGTTTGAACTCGCTAATCTCTGTCACTGCTTGTCGGATTTGAAAAATTATTTTTGCATTTAATAGCCAAATTCTTGAGGAAGGCTATAGGGTGTGTAACATTACGCTAGGATACTTAGAAGCCGAGCAAAAAGAAAAAAAGTAAGAACAAGCGCTAAGCGAAAACGAAAGAACAGCGCGGGCAGGCGTTGCGATGGATGCGACGGGGTGGGTCGGTTGAACAAGTCACGCGGACGAAGTCGCGGGCGGAAGCTAGTGCCTCTATAAATACTATGCACGTAACACCATAAAATATCTATCATTACTTTAGGAGTAAATCGCTCTAAAATGTTGCGTAAGTGTAAGGTATAAATGCTCGTGACTGTGCAACTACAAAAGCTGCTAATGAGATTTTTCAAACAGAACAACATAATTTACAGGTAAATACATACAGTGGTCGATCTACTTTCTAATCGTATTTAGGTAGGTACTTGCTATTTTCCGCTCGAAAGCCGCGCTTGTGATCACTAGAGCAATGAGACATCTCTCTGCAGTAAGCCTTCTTAAGAATATCGATTCAGAATACTAAAAAACTCGTTCCAAACAATAATTAATTGTAAAAATATTAATACCTCATAAAAAATTTAATTTTCGCAAGGTCAATAAACGAAATGCACACTCGGAATATTTCGTAATTAAATTCACAATAAAACATTGCCAAATAAAACATTTACAAAGAGAATGTTTTAAACACTAAACAGTTTTGAGTTTAGATGTTTTTCTGAGGTTGGGTGGTCTTATTGGATGAAGCTAAACATGTTGAAATTAACATTCAGTTGGTAAATGACCAGATGAGAGGTTTTAAAGATATTTAAAAAGACCGGGATAGGTTTAAAAAAAATCCATAATGATTTCATCTTTTTTAGTTTTTTTCCGTACATTTAATTGGCAAATGAGTGAGATGAGTGGTTTGGATATTTTTATAGATTGGGATTAGTTTAAAAAAATGCCAGAATGATTTTATCTATTTTTCTTTTTTTGTTCTTTTGGAAAAATCTTGCCATGGTGCAGTTATACTAGCTTATTTTACAGTTATCGCCCTATTTATCGAAAAGTAAAGTACGAATAGATCAATTTAATTAATGTCACAAATCATAATTATAATCCAGAAAGTAGGTACAGTCATAAATAGTGAAATAAAATTGTCATCAAATTGCGGCCAATCACGCCATAGAGACATCTTATATTTCAAGCTTATTATTGTTTCACAAAGTATATTTACTAACCTATGGAAGAAAAACCTTTCAACTATGGGGTAAGTAAGGGTAACGGATTAGTGAAATGTAAGGGGGTTATAAAAAACATTAACTTCCGAACCCAATAACCTATTTTCAGTAAAAGACAGATCGCTATTGATCGCAGACAGTATAATTCCAAAACTGGTATAGACAGGTTATTCGGTTCGGCTGTAAGGCATTGCTTGGAAGCTATTGTGAAGTACAGTTGTAAAACAGCGGTAGACAACGGATATTTATCCAAAGTAGCCGATAATAACCTGTAAGCACCGGGTGACTACTAATCTTCGTGTTTTAAAATGTTTCGATGGATTAGTACTGTGCTCGTTTTCATTTAATGTAGATCCACGTTGTAGATGTAAATGTAAGCAAACTACTCATCATCTGCCTAGCCTTTTCCCAACTATATTGGGGTCGGCTTCCAGTCTAACCGGACGCAGCTGAATACCAGTATTTTACATGGAGCGACTGCCTATCTGACCTCCACAACCCAGTTACTGGGTAATACGATACCCCTTGGTAAGACTGGTTGTCAGACTTTCGGGCTTCTGACGATCCGTAACGACTGTCAAAGATCCACGAATGACAGCCGGGACCAACGGCTTAACGTGCTTTCCGAGGCACGGAGGAGTTTCGGTATGTAAAGATGGACACCCATCCACGGACCAACCCCGGCAAGCGTAGCTTAACCTGATGGATCGACCCATGCGGCTGTTATTACTTAGCCACGAGCTCCTCTAAACCACATAATTAACCTTTACATTATTTAAAGTGTACTATGTGTTATGGAATAAATAAAGGTTTATTTATTTAATTGATATAAAATCTATATACTACACATTGAAACAGGTAGTAGATATTGTTGTATTGATAAGCACATAGTGATAGGAAGCTAACAAACAATTTGTGCTTTAAAAAGAATTTCAAACGACACAAGAATACAATAAGATTTATTATAGCTTCAATACTCAAGACTTTATTTCATTTCCCTATGTACTCGTTTATGCAGTAAATATTGGCTAAAGAATAATCGTGGACCCTGTCGGGCACAGCAACAGCAATAGAGGAGAGATGAGGACTTATCGCTTATCATAATCTAACTCATTCTAAAAAAAAAACTGTGTATTTTACAGTGGCGCAGCTACAATTATCATTAGAGGGAAGCCGAAGAAAAAAATGTTCAGTCCTCATAAACTCAGACAAAAAATCTGGTGTACCATATTATTTAGCAATAGTAGACATTAAGAAGAGTAGTTGTTCCGAAGGGAAGCCGATAGGAATCGGGTTGTATGACGGCTATGCCCCTGGTATTTTATATGAGTTTTAGTGATTTATCATATAAATATTCGCTTACACTGTAACAGTGACGAGGCTTGATATTTCGTAGGAGGGAAGCCGAAGAAGAAATTGTTCAGTTATAAATACGATTATCACGTTGTGGCGCCGGCTTATTTAGAACAATTTGTGTTGTTGTTGGAATATACATTGGCAATCGTAGACGTTACTGAATATGCTATTTTTCAATGGTGGTAGGTGAAGTTACTTTTCGATCCTCCAAAGGGAAGCCGGTAGGAATGGAGTTGTTAGCGCGCTTCGCCTCTGCATTGTAATAACATTTACTTATTTATAGTTTTTTATTTTATTTATTCGTGATAGCTTCCAGTACCTTGCTATTTTGTAATAGTAATAACGAGTCAATCGAAGTGGAAACCTTCCCTAAGGAGAAACTGGTTTGTTCTCATGAGAAATTACAACTTCAAGTACTTCGCTCCCTTACTTACGATACACAGGAATGTTTTCATTTACTGTGGGGTTGGTTTCTAAGAAACATTAATATGACCTTTAGTTTTGTAAGCATGCTTCGAAAACATTTCTAGTATTTCTTTATTGGTTTCCGATAACGATCAAATTGTTGGAACTATTCTGCTTCAATGGTTGTTATTTAGGTATCTCTTATTTTTTTAAATCATATTTTTTGAGTGGAACACAGGCGGGCTGGCCTCACAACGAAATTTGGTCTGATCTACTAAGAAGTGGAATGATTAAAAATGATGACATTTTACAACATATCTTAATGCAATTAATTAATAATGAAATTTCTATAGGTAAAGAAGTTGCGTTAACTTACTTAATTTTAGTTATTAAGAAAATTTCTATAGGTTACGCCCTAGAGACGTTGCGTTAACTTACCTTACGTATTTTCGGATGACCACTGAAAATCAGCGCTGTGCTGTGGGTCCCTCATAGCACAGCATCATGCTGAGTGGAAGCCTTCTTGTCACAGTCATGCAGCTGCCGACTATTTCTGTTTTGAGCTCGTGATTATAATGTGAATCTGACTTATATATAGTTATCTGTGATGTGGATCTATTTTGTTTTATTTTTCTGATTACTCTTATCGTTTTGTATGCACGTCTTTCTGTGACAAATAAACCTATTTATCTTTCTTCTTTCTTACCTAATTTTGGTTATTAAGAAGAAAATTTCTATAGGTTACGCCCTAGAGAAGTTGCGTTAACTTACCTAATTTTAGTTAAGAAGAAAATTTCTATTGGTTACGCCCTAGAGAAGTTGCGTTAACTTACCTAATTTTAGTTAAGAAGAAAATTTCTATAGGTTACGCCCTAGAGAAGTTGCGTTAACTTACCTAATTTTAGTTAAGAAGAAAATTTCTATAGGTTACGCCCTAGAGAAGTTGCGTTAACTTACCTAATTTTAGTTAAGAAGAAAATTTCTATAGGTTACGCCCTAGAGAAGTTGCGTTAACTTACCTAATTTTAGTTAAGAAGAAAATTTCTATAGGTTACGCCCTAGAGAAGTTGCGTTAACTTACCTAATTTTAGTTAAGAAGAAAATTTCTATAGGTTACGCCCTAGAGAAGTTGCGTTAACTTACCTAATTTTAGTTAAGAAGAAAATTTCTATTGGTTACGCCCTAGAGAAGTTGCGTTAACTTACCTAATTTTAGCTAAGAAGAAAATTTCTATTCGTTACGCCCTAGAGAAGTTGCGTTAACTTACCTAATTTTAGTTAAGAAGAAAATTTCTATTGGTTACGCCATAGAGGAGTTGCGTTAACTTACCTAATTTTAGTTATGTGGAAGATAACTATGTTTTTGTTATAAGTTCCATTTTTCTTTTTTAAGTTTTACGCTATTAAGTGTTATACAAGGTGTAAGATATTTATGTATATTAACAGACAACCTCGGAAGGGGTCATTGTACTCATCATTATGAACAACTTTTGCTATGGGATCAAACCTGAAATCCCGAATAAAAAATCAGCTGCTCCCTACATTTATGTTCGCATAACTCGTCAAAATGTAGGGATCAGTAGATTTCTTCGCGTTTTCTGGTTTGGTTCCATAGTAAAAGTTGTTCATAATGATGAATACAATGATCCCTTAAGAGGTTGTGCGTTATTTATGTTACATCTTGTATATTAAGGCTGCTCCTTCTTTAAATACAGAATTATTTTTATTACAAATATTTCCTTTTTCTCTTCCTTTTGTAAGAGGTAGTATTTAACAAAGAAGGTTTAATTACAATTGGGGTGGTAACAAGGGCAAATTGTAGTTACCCTTCTAACATCTTACTACTGTACTACTGCTACTACTACTTACTGTGTAGGTATCATTGGTAGTAACACGGACAAGAAAGAAATCTACAAGCTATAACTGACTGGGCTGCCTTCTGACGAAACTTCCCGCTGACCTCCACTTTTGGTTCGCCTTCTTATTCTCTCGTCGTGATCAAAATATTAGTCTGACAGTAAGATGGTAATATCGGAGCTGACTAATACGTATTTGTAATATCTCTGTAATATACAAAAACATCTAACCAGCACCCTAATTGCATAACCCACTTTCGATCACAATCCGAAATATTTTGAAGGCTAATCCATAGCTTCATATGTTTGAAAAATTCGTTTGCTCAACAACGTAAATAACACAATGAATGTTGTTGAACTGTCAACATGAAATTATTTTCCATTGTGTGTTACGCAAGTTATTTATTTATAGTGGTTTATTTCCACAAAACGGCACGGGAGTGCATTCGAAGACAAAGATCGGGAGGCGTCGGTGCGCCATCTTAGACGGAGACACCATGGCTTATCTGCGCAAAATGGCGCAACTGTGCCACTAGCAAATCTTCGTACAGCAGGTGTAGATCGTGATGTAAGGGCAGCAATAACCGCAACCTCCGCACATGTTTTCTTATGGAAAGTAAAGAGTACTTAAAGAGCACTTAGTACTTAAATTACCCCGCTGGACTGTCACTCTTCCAAACAAAAGTAGATATTCAGTAAAAAAAACCCAGCTCCACGCAGCGGAAGTCCTTCAATATTGAATTGTGGGTGACGTTGTGACGTAACGTTTCAATTGAATCCATCACCGGACCGAGTTTATCAGAGCCGGTACGTCACTGTATCGCCGTAATCCCGGCGCACAGCCGGCCGCCGCAACAAGAAAATAATCCAATTTTCAGCTCTCATATGATCTTAGCTTGAAAACCTTACAGATTTAAGGATAAAACGAAATTATATATTTGAGAGATGTGGAAAAGAGATTGCTTGAGAGATTTCAGTTAAATTTAATTTAATAATATCAGTCTAGTTAAACCGGAATGCAATAAAATATGTGCTGTTCTTGAACTGGAATTAAATCGACCTATTTACCACTCACTACTACTGAGTGTGGACCGGTGGCTAAAAAACGATTTAATCACAACCTCCATAGACAACATGTCCCGGAATGAACGCACAATCTCTTAAAGGGTCAATGTACTAATCAGTATGAACAACTTTTACTATGGGACCAAACCTGAATTCACGTAAAAAAATCTGCTGTTCCCTACATTTATGTTCGCATAACTCGTCAAAATGGAACAGCAGACTTTATTTCGCGATTTCAGGTTTGCTCCCATAATAAAAGTTGATCATAATGGTGAGGAAAATGACCACTTAAGAGGTTGTGCCTTCATTCCAAGACATGTATACAAACACATCTAGACCACAACAGTAGGTTTACCTTTTGACCATTTAGTTTCGAAACACTTATTCAAATTAAATTAGAAACTCCGCAGACGTGATGATAAAACCAAAAAAAAAATATTCACGCTAAACATATTTGTAAAATCATTCTCTCTCTATCATCTTCCAACAATTGAAAAAACAGAACAATGTTTAAAACGTGTATAGCGCTAAATGCATAGTAGTGATTCGAGGTGCAAGTGAGCCTGAGTCTGCCGTAACAGTTATAAAAAGTTTAAAAATTCAGCACAACTAGAGGTCGGATGAATTGAAAAGAGTCAATTCCCGTACGTACCGATGAGAAGTGCATTTATCAATTTGGGAATACATTGTAAGGTTCGCTTTCAACACTGCATCCAAACTGCGTTTACAATTTAAAGCTACGAAATAGCCCATTGCAAAGGAAATTCGTCGGTGGAAATAATTTACCTATGGTTAATGTTTAACCTATAATGGTATAAGCTACTTCCTCATTCTATTTACTACAACTGCAATTTTTTATTATAATCGTATCGTAGATAATGTCTTAATAAAATTTATTCGTTCACTCACTCACTGACAGACAACGCACACCTTAAACCGCTGGGGGTCTACTCCGAAGCGATAAATCCGAAGTATCGGCCGAATGTTCGGATGTTTCATAATACCCTTTTTTCTATTTCATCCAGACGTTTCGAATCTGACCAAACGTCAAAATGAAGTTCGTTTGGGTCCGAACCGACCGAATGAAGTGCAGTAGGAAACGTCCAAACATTCGGCCGATACTTCGGATTTATCGCTACGGTGTAGACCCCGGGGGGTCTAGAATTTAGAAGCATGAAACTTTGCACAAGAGTTCGTTATATAACGAAGGTGAGCACTAAGGACGGATTATTGAAAATTCATTCCATAAGTGGGTTAATGCATGTTAATGTTATGCCTATCTGACGGACAGGGCCGTCATCTACCCCGGTCACCGGGGAGAGTAGAACTGGCGAGAGATGTCGTGCGGTGTCCCACAGTGATCGGTCCTGGGGCCGCATCTGTGGGTCATCGGGTACGACTGGGTGCTGCGCACCGACCTCCCTAGTGGCGTCAGCGTACACACTGGTCCTGGCGCAGGGGAGGTCGCACCAGGCGGCGGCCGAATTAGCGACACACGGGGTTGCGACAATCGTAGAGAGGATCCGGGAATTGGGACTCGAGGTGGCCTTGCACAAGTCCGAGGCCATGTGTTTTCATACTCCTTGGAACGCGCCTCCGTCGGGTTCCCAAGTAACGGTAGGAGGGGTTCCCATCGGCGTCGAGTCGACGATGAAATACCTGGGACTCGTCCTCGACAGCCGGTGGAATTTCGTGGAGTATTTCCGACGCTTGGCTCCTAGACTGGAGCGGACCGGGGCTGCCATGAGGTGGCTCCTGCCCAATCTAGAGGGATCAAACGCCTCCTGCCGGAGGCTCTACACAGGGATCGTGCGGTCCATGGCCCTTTACGGGGCTCCGTTGTGGGCGCGTTCCGTGAGGCGGCGGCCAGTCTGTCGGTGGAACGCGTCCCAGAGGGTCATGGCCAACCGGATAGCCCGGGGATACCACACGGTCTCCGGTGAGGCGACGAACCTCCTTGCAGGATTACGGCCATGGGATCTGGAGGCAAAAGTCCTCGCGCACATGTGGGAGTGACGCAAGGAGGCAAAACGGCGGGGCGTAACTCCGCCGCCGCGAGAAATCGCGGCACGGCGGACAGAGCTCCGGGAGGATCTCATGGCGGCATGGAGAGTGCGATTATCGCAACCCAGCGCTGGGCACGCCACAATTGTGGCGATAAGTCCCCTCTTCGGGAGGTACCTGTTCCGGATAAGGTGAGAGGAAACGCCCGGGTGTAACCACTGTGTGGATCGCCCGGAGGACACGGTAGAGCATACGGTGCAGGTCTGCCCGGCTTGGGCGGAGCACCGCCGTGTCCTCACGAAAGCGATCGGTGGCGGCGATCTCTCGCGTCCGGCCCTGGTCCAGGCCATGTTATGGAGCGAGAGTACATTTGAAGCCATCATCTTCTTCTGCGAAGCAGTAATGCTCGCGAAGGAGGAGGCGGGACGCTCAGCTTTGCACCCTCACGCCCATAGTCGCCGCAGGAGACGCCCTGGGCGTCGGGAATTGGCAGCCGATTTTCGGCCACCGTAGGTGCGGGCTTGTGGACGGCGAGCAGTGGGTAGCTCGCCGTCCGGTAAGGACCAGGCCCGAGTCAACGGCGCGTTGTGTTCCACGGGCGCCTCAAAGAGATGTCAGCACCATTGAAGGGGTCCGCTAAGGCCGATACCAGCCAGGGTTGCGGGATGTTCGAAAGAGTTATCGTGGCCCCGGCACAGGCAACTGAAGGAACACGGGTGGGTTTTAGTCAATAAAAGTCTGAGACGCCCTCCTGCTCCACCCAGAGCGGGAGAAGTCATTTGATATTTCCCATCCACAAAAAAAAAGTGGGTTAAATAAGAAATGAAAGTTTTTTATGGAAGTTCGTCAATTTTGCTATCAGGGCTTGGAAAAGATAATTAACTTGTACTTTATCCGATTAATTTAATTCTTTGATGTCTGCATACCTACTTACTTAACTTCAGAAATAAATAGTCACTTTAACTTACCAGAAACGTACTTATCCTAATTACGAAAAAGTACATAATTAGAGAACGTGATGGTCCAGTGGTAATACAAGTAGCACATTAGTGAATTTTGCAACTTATCTAATAGCTTTAAGTTGCAAATGAGTGGTTTAACAGTGTTTGTTAAAACTAGTGACTTCAAACACTACTCATATTTGTATATGAATACCTTCAATCACTCGTAGTTGCTTATGAATGTATTTTGTTTCTACTTTATTTCTTATAGTTGCATAGAGTCGCTTTTGTTACTTATATTATTTAATTATTATTATTATATTTATATTAGTATTTAACCAGATTTGAACTGGCTTTATATCTAAGACCTCTTTGCGGCGATAAGTCCCCTCTTTGAGGAGTGGCTGGAGAGGCGCCATGGCGTCCTCACCTTCCGCCTGACGCAGGTCCTCACCGGACACGGGTGCTTCGGGAGGTACCTATTCCGGATAAGGCGGGAGGAAACGCCCGGATGTCACCACTGTGTGGGTCGCCCGGAGGACACGGTGGAACATACGATGGAGGTCTGCCCGGCTTGGGCGGAGCACCGCCGTGTTCTTGCGGAAGCGATCGGCGGCGGCGATCTTTCGCGTCCGGCCCTGGTCCAGGCCATGGTACGGAGCGAGAGTACATGGGAAGCCATTACCTCCTTCTGCGAAGCAGTAATGCTCGCGAAGGAGGAGGTGGGACGCGTGAGGGAGAGGCAAGCTTTGCGCCCTCACGCCCCTAGTCGCCGCAGGAGACGCCCTGGGCGTCGGGAATTGGCAGCCGATTCCCGGCCACCGTAGGCGCGGGCTTGCGGACGGCGAGCAATGGGTAGCTCGCCGTCCGGTAAGGACCAAGCCCGAGTCGACGGCGCGTTGTGTTCCACGCGCGCCTCAAAGAGATGTCAGCACTATTGACGGGGTCCGCTAGGGCCGATGCCAGCTAGGGTTGCAGGATGTTCGAGTTACCGTGGCCCCGGCACAGGCAACAGAAGGAACACGGGTGGGTTTTAGTCAGTAAAAGTGTGACACGCCCTCCCGCTCCGCCCAGAGCGGGAAAAGTCATTTGATGATTTCCCACCAACAAAAAAACAAAAAAAATATATATCTAAGACCTCAACGTTTATACCGGTGGCGTTCGTTTCTTTGTATTTTCCGAAATCTGCAAGGAAACTGCGCCAGAAAGTTGTCTTTTGTTGTTTGTGCACGTTGGAAACATGAAAAGTGTTGCATAATTATATATTTATCACTTATTTGAGTGACTAAACAAGCGTTACAGAACAACACTCATAATCAAATTGCCAGAACAAAATGATGTCTCGTAGCATAACACCAAATACGAGTCATTAAGTAATAGGCAAAAATCGAGATATACATATTATTATGTATTTCTAGTCTTTCAGCAATTCTTTGGAATTTTTTGATAAGACATTGTGATGTGGTATTCTGTGCTATTCGAAGAAATCTGTCGCCATATGCATAACCTCTTTACGTCTACAATTTATAAGATCTGTGCCTTAATGTATTTTTTATTTTCAGCCTTGGTAATATCAATTCTATCCCATTCTCTAACGATGAAAATTCGACTGAAATTTCTGGTTAAGCGACGGTGTCGAAAATGAAGACAACAGCTTAAATGAAAACAAATGTGATTACAAATAAATTCTTCAATTTCGGGATGAACTCAGGGCATGGACTATAGAAAATAACATAAGCCTTTCGGCCTAGAAAACATTAGCGACACTTATAAACGCCATGATGCCAAATTTGCTGCCGGTAGACCTATACTCTGGTTTGTAACGTTGTCGTTGGGATAATTGGGAACCACGATGTAATTTTCTATTGAATCCATATTTATTACTTTATTTGATTCGTGCATTGAATACTCAGCTGCAGTTGATGCATTCGTAGATTGGTTGGATGACTGTAAAAAAAAGACCACTAGGTAACTCTTTTTGTTACGCCTCTTAAAAACACAATATTCTTTGTTTGTAATATTAATGCTTTCGCGGGCGCTAAACGAGACGCAATAGAAGTTTTATTGTTATGACGTCTACAAACGTCAAGCGCCCGCGAAAGCGTTAATAGTTGAAAAAGTTACAAAATTGTAACCGAGGGCTCGACTCGAACAGAGATGATCGATTCCCGCCAGCTTTTAAAGTTAGTAACTTTTTCAAAAAATATGTAATTACCTTCTAAGACTGAATACCTTCTTAGTTTTTTGGACTGTCTTGACGACCCCTAATTCACAGGCATTGGGAGATCTACAAAAAAGCAAATAATTACTACTGGTAGTAACATTCACTAAGTTGCCACTAGCAACATATAGATAAGTGATTTTTAGACCTTATAGTTCCAAACAGAGAACAAATAAGTGAAAATAAAAGCTATGAGATCCCATAAACATCGCCATGTTTAGAAAATGGAGTCCTTGAAAATGTTTTGTTTTGAAGTGTTTTATCACACTGTCGCATAATCACTGAGTTTTGTTAATTGTAACTGTACATCGAATATTTTTGAAAAAAAAAATCCAAAAGAAAAAGAAAAGTCTAAAATAATTATGTTAGATTTTTAAGTTTTTTTTTATGGTGTTATTTCGTCAATTGACTTTAATTGTTCTTGATCAAATCGAAGGTGCTTTGAAATTTACAAAGAAACCATACTATAGTCTCACAGTAACAAAACATTCACAAGGATTTTGTGCTACAAATCAATGCCTGCATTATGTGAAGTACATGTAAAGTACTCACCAAGTAGATGTAATCCAAAATTAAAATGGCTGATCACAATACAAATTCAAAGAACACGACTTATCGCCACTCAAAAGAACTTTGGCCTCTCATTTATCACTGATGACCGAACTGAAACGTCGTATCGTTCAATCAATCGTTCACTGCGCACATCTTACACCCATAGTTCTAATTGCTACTTACAGATGATCGTGACAACTCCTATGGATTCCATTTGGAACCAAAATTAGGCTGCAATTTTTCTCCCCGTGGTTCTATAATGTTTGCATAAGGGTTCTCTCCACCTTTATAGAACTTAATCATGGCTGTATATTTCACCCAAGTTTACAAATAGATATGATATAGAGCTATTTTACCACCCAGTTGTGTTACTTGGCCATGACTTACGAGTTGTATGTAGGTCGTGATTTCTAACCCAAGCAGGCGCTTTACTTTGTGTACATATTTTCATCACCACTGCTCTCAAACTGGTGAAGGAAAACATCGTGAGGAAATCAGCATATTCTAGAACCAAAAATTCGAAGACATGTGCCATCTACCAACCTGCACTGGGCCCGCGTGGTAGATTACAGCCCACTCCCTCTCAAAGAGAGAGAGGAGGCTCGTATCCCAGCAGTGAGGACATTGTAGGCTGATTAAGCTACATAATTAATTCCTTACTTTGAACAGGGACATAAGTTATAAAAACTTTATCAATAATAAATCCAACAACTTGTAAATATTTAAAAGTAAAACAATTATTTACAAAGCTCTTCATCATGATTAAACGTGTGTGCACAAAACATGTCGTGCCTTTGTTACTGCAGAAAAAACAATATAGCTGGTTGCGTCCACTCGCATAATATGTATGTGACTAACGAAGTAGAAAATAATATTTTATAGCATAGCCGTGCCACAAAGTACCAATCTAAAGGCTCCTGCAAATAGGCGCGAAACGTGACGCGACACAAAGCCATCGCGTGTCGAGTGACGAGCGGTGCCTTTGTGTCGCGCGCGATTCGCGTCCGTGTCGCACCTGTTTGCAGGAGCTTTATGATGATTCAAGTGTTCTTTTAGTCTTCAACAGATCTAAAAGACTCTGTTTAGTGGTTGATTTTTAAAGATAAAGATTGAGAAGCAAGCTAACATAAATAAGTCATACAGATAGATGCAAGTGTAGTTCTTATAAGTATTGTCTATTCTGTAGTGAGTAAGCAAGACTTGCATGTTCATCCTAGGATGTCTACGGGCTACAGGTTTTAGTTAGTTTGTAAAAGATTCGAAAACTCTTCACTTTTTATCATGATCAACATGCAGTAAACGAGTGAATTACATCATTATTTAAACTTCTGTTTAAAGAATGATATCATTCACTCGTTCTAACCAATTCCAACAAACCAATTCTGAATTTAATAGCTATCACATAATTCTAAAAAGTTCAAAAGAACAGAGTAGAAAATGCCAATTTCATACTTCGAGGAAGCATTTTCGCAAACTTCCTCGTTACGAAACTCCTTTAATTTTGAAAGTAAGTATTTATTTTAGACACTTTCCAAGTATTTTAGGAAATCAAAATCTAATTTCAATATTTAAATACGTTACGTTATTATTTAATTTTTATTTCAAAATCTCTATAAGGATTTGTTATTTAATTTCAGCAATATACATACGACAGTCGATTGTTCATGCATATTTTATGGTCATGTGTGAAAAATCATCATCCACAGCCCTATTTCACCCACTGCTGGGCATAGTAGGCCTCTCTTTCTGTGAGTGAAAAATACGTTCTTCTACAACATTATCAGAAATTACCGCTTATTGGTATCACAGTAATGCGTGCTATGGCTAGGGTTGTGCATGATCAAAATAATAATCAAGAAACCAAAAAATTATATTTGTTTGGCCTACACACACATTAAAGGACATTGCTCTGCGCCCATACAGTGTTCGCCCTGGAACCAAGAGCATAGGAAAATTATGTGTTGTATTGTCGATCATTAGTAAATTCCTACATGATGTTATTTTTAAAGCGGACTAGCTGCAGAATAAATAATATTTCAAAAAAAGTATCAGATTTTAAGGTTATAATATTACTATCTATTAAAGAATATTCCTGACGAACACATATCACTAAAATAATATATCAGTAGATTGTAAATATACCGGATTTCTCATTAACAGTCATCTAACCACAGATCATTTTTTTATAACCGTAGATGAAAAAGGAGGCATAAACATGAAGTTTGTTTTTCTGTTTACGTTATTTATTTAATTATTTATTCCCCTTATAACTATCATTACAGATTGCATTACCTAATACGAAAGTACGGTCTCATAAAATGAATTTATTATTAAATTATTTACAATTTAAAATTATTAAGAGCCTTTTTACTATAACCTTTTTGTTAGCTAGTCTTACCACAGACGGACGCCATGTTGTTCTGTGTAGCAAGCGTTGCTGGTGCGCCCTCTAGCGGGATACATTGTCAGTAAGGTTCCCTATTTACCCAGGTTCCCTATTGACAGAGTGAGAGACTGACAAGTGACAAGTGATCATTTAGTGACGTCTCAAAAATAGGGGCGCCAAATATGATACGTTAAAAAACGATATTTCCTAAGATTTACTATGGCCATACGTTACAAACAGTATTACATCAACGTATGTCATACGATAATATTAATACCATTACAAGTATGACAATATCCTATTTATAATAACACCATACTTCTCTGCTTCCTATTTACTACCTATTTAAAATAGAGTGTGGCCTCATTCATTAGGTATAGGTAGTAGGTTTTTATTATACTTTTAGTGAATAAGAATAATGGAGTGGTGATTGAATGTTTTTATTGTATCTAGCTTCTATTTGCACTATAATCGAAAGAAATTCAAAATGTTATTCAAATTAAAACATATGCAACAGTTCAAAAAAAAATCCAAAACGTCGATTACAATCGATTGGGCATCCCTAATCTTCTTTCACACGACATGACGTTTGGCGAAGATGGTGGCGATTAAGGATATATTAGTCGCATGAAATACTTTTTAATGTTCATTTCGGCATGCAGCTAGTCCGTGTTATAAAAGTATTTGCAACAAATTTAATAAAATAGACAATTAATTATCGTGTATGTCCGATGCTTTTATTGCACAGGGCGATTCTTGACATTGTCCTTTAATATTTGCTCATCAACATAAAAATAATACATATAAAAACCACATAAAATAGCTCAGAATATGGAAAAAAAACTTACGACCGTAAAAAAGCCGTATTTTTAACTATAAATCCGGGAGTACCTACCATACTAGAGTTGTGACACGTAACATTACCTTCGTGCATCGAGTATCGATTACCCGAAATGATACTCTGCCTATTTTATTAAGCATTTTAGAGCTGCGCGCCCTTCGGCATTTTATAGCGAATGTCGAAGCATCCATTATGTAATTTAATAACTAATGTCATGATACACGGCAACCCAAATTTGATATCTATATGTTTTATGTTTATCTACTCGGTCTATCGGCAATTAGCTTCTTGAAATCAAATAGGTTAGCTACAAAATTTTAGCAGGAGTAAGTAGTAACTGTGATAGAAGAGTTTTGTTCATCGAAGCAAAACTGGATTCGTAAAACAAAGTAATAAATGCCTCTCCTGGAGTTCGCTTGGTTACGCAGCCAACCATACATTTTGTTGGCAGCGTGACCTGGCGACGTCGCCATGGCGCCCCAGTAAGGTATGGCTCTTAAAGGTCCATTTAGCAGTCCTGCTGATTGCACTACGTCTTTTACTTATTCAATAATTACGACAACATGAATGCTAATTATTATTTAATAAAAAAATTCAACTTACTCATTACAAAAAAAAAAAAAAAAAACTAATTTACTCTAAAATATGTGTTCATGTCAAGTGTCCGATCTCCATAACAATGTCGGACAGGCTTAGGCGTCGTAAAGAAAGATGTCTCATTATCTTCTTACACATAAAATGTGATATGTATGCCAGTCATCATGCTTGAATGAGTTTCTTCAATATTACTGCAATGAAAAATTAAGTTAAAACAATTAACGTATTGTTTTGTAACAGGTTAAGGGGGAAGCGCTAAGGTAGCCCGCGAAATTCAAATTTTCTTACGTTTTTTGCAATTTGCTGGTCAGTGTTAAGTTGTACGTTGATGAAAATATGATTCGCGGTCGTAACAAATATGTATTTACAGAATTATAATCATTACAATCAGTAATAAAACTTGTTAAGTTAGTATAATCCCCAAATGTCAAGATTTCATGAAATAGTAATTCTTGGGGTTTACTTGGTCTTAGAGAGTTGTGTTGATGACTTTAATGATTATAATTCTGTAAATACATATTTGTTACGGCCGCGAATCATATTTTAATCAACCTATAACTTAATACTGACCAGCAAATTGCAAAAATCGTAAGAAAATTTGAATTTCGCGGGCTACCGTGGCGCTTCCCCCTTAAACAATAGTCAGTAATAATACCAGTCTATTACAGTACCACTGCAGGACAAACGCCTCTTCTCATACAGAGAAGGCTCGAGCATTGATAACCACGCTTGTTCCAGACGGCTAGACTAGCTGTTGCTCGCGGCATCGCCCGCGTGGATGTCAATACTTCCCTATTTGAATCGGATTTTGTTCACATTTTCATGGGTTTTAATTCTTTTTTGCGCGGAACCCTAATTATGATCTAAAATAAAAGTAGCCTAAGTTACTCCTTATAGCATCAGCTATAGCCAGTGAAAGTCCCGCCAAAATTGGTCCAGCCGTTTCGGAAATTAGCCGGAACAAACGGACAGACGCGAGACGTACAGATAGACAAAAATGTTAAAAATTGCTTTTTTTAAATTTATTGTTTATTTATTTGCCAGAAACATGGTAAGTTACAAAGGTGTTACATAAAATGCATGGAGCTACATGTCTCGCGGGCCAAGTCAATATTCTTGATTTGCTTATCTTTCTCGGCTTTCACGAGGTTTCCGTCATGCGGGACCGTTATGTCAACAATAATTAAATTAATATAAGTAATTCTATAAGTAGTCTATAAGTAATGTACGAGTATAATCTGGTGTACAATATATACAAGGTGGAACAGGACGATTGACATTCCTTTAAACCACGTAAAGAGAATCATGTTCTTTACCCGTATACTAAAAATTAATCAAATCCAATGAATACTTTAGCCACAGGAAATTATTTTTCATTTTCTTATTTTTCAACATGATGTAGATCTGAGTCCGTAATAATAGGTAAACATTGCCGCCGCCGCGCCCCGCACACCGCACCGCACCGTTGCCGTTGGTCAGTGACTTTTCGTAGATAAAGCGTGTTTACTTTTTATGCAGTTGTTTCTGCTATTTATTTTGTTTGAAAACTGCAATTTTCAAATTTTCCATTAACTACTAACCTTCGTGTTTTAAAATGTTTCGATGGATTAGTACTGTGCTCGTATTCATTTAATGTCGTACGTCCAGAATAGTCCGGTCAACGAGGCTTGAGTAACCCGAAAAATTCCTCCGCCTCTGAAATTCGGCATGTGATGAAGTTAGGTGATACAGATTACAGATGTACAATAATCCAACATTTTTTTTTTTACGAGAAGTTGGGCATTTTCACCCAAACATGAAAATCGCTTATAACTCTCTGTGAATATTTCCTCAGCCTGAAATACTTTCTGTATACGTACGTATGGACTAGTTAGAATAAGTATGTAAAAGAATCCAACATTTTTTCGATTTCAGAGATACCCCAAAATTAACTTTTAACATTTTGTACTATAACTTCTACAGAAAAATTGCTCTGCGAATTTTTATTTTTTAATATGTTTTTATATCCTTAAATACATAGCTTTGTTTAGTTATCCAAAAGATTTTCCTTTTTAAACATATTTTTTTTATTTTTGCTCAATTACGTAATGTGAAAAATTGCTCCGTCCATTTTTATATCTTTATTAGTTATATGACTTTATATTATAACAGATTTATTAATTATCCAACAAATTTTCAAACGTTCAAATATTTTTTAGGATATGCCCGCTGATTTATGCTAGAGCGTAAGGGTATATTTGTTTATTTATTTAAATCTACAACTATAAGTACTCAATACGACAGTGCGGTCATTCACAAACCACAATTTAACAATTTAAATTTACAATTTAAATATAATACAACTTGTAACACGATAGGAATTATAACACAATACAACACAATAACATTCTACCTACATTAATCTATATTAATTAATAACTTAAAATAAATAACAGTGTCCTTGCGAATTCACTCAAATGACACGTGAAAACATCAATTTTGCCATGAAGTTCGTTGATGATACGAACTCTCTGGGTCACAGGTGTTTTGGCGAGTAGGTTGGTCCTGGCTGTTGGCACGGCCTGCAGTGGCGGGCGCCGCCTCCACACATAGTGGTCTGGTACGCAAAAACTGAAGCACTCCTGGATTATGCTCGATGCCACGAAGTAATTTGACCAGATACGAGACAAGCGTAAACTCCCGTCGTACCCTCAATTCATTGTATCCGATCATATCCAGCACAAATAGAGTGGGGTGCATCAACGGGTAAAACGGATATACCCCATAAAGCTTCCTGTACAAGTGGCGTATAAACTTCTTCTGAACGCGCTCCAACATTACAGAATATATGTATGTCCTCATGTGGAGCCCATATGACAGTACTATGTTCCAGATGACTCCTGACTAGTGCGTCATACAGGACCCTGACTGTTGCAATATTGGTGAAGTCTCGTGTCTGTCGTCTCAGTACGAATCCCAAGTTTCTGAATACCCGGCAGGTCTTAGTTATATGATCGCGAAACGATAATTCAGGAGATAACCCTAAATCACGTACTTGTGTGACTCGTTGCATAGGCACTGCGTCCACCACGTCGAACTTCACTAAGCTGCTCGGAGCTGCTTTGCCACGCACTTTTGGAGTAGTGTAGGCGAGTTTGCTGTCCACCGTTTATAATTTTTTTTTAAATCTTAATATGCACAACGTACAACGGCGTTTAGAAATTCGCTTTATATTTAAAAGGAATATTTAATATCTGCCTTTAAAAAAACGTTTGATACTTCCTTAAGGACTAAGGAATAAGTATAATAAATTAATAATGCTTAGAAAGACACCTACTGAGGAGACACCGAGTTAAGAAAAAAAAAGTTTCGTTCAAAGGTGTCTGAATCCAAACAATATACAGGTTGGAATTTTTTGACCTCACCTAGAGGGAAAGTACTCTAAATACTGGAGATAGCAATTTTACTCAAAAGAAACATCTTAATTTTTAAAAAGAAACAAATCTGCATTCAAAGATTTTCGAAAATTCACTTGCGACACTCGGGAATCGAACCGGATAAAAATAACACCCTGTACTTTTATGGCATTAGTCGATAGGGTTAATCTTAAGGATAAAACCTCTCTAACAAACATGATAAATTAAATGAAAGGAAAACCATAAAATCTTATTTTAATTGAACGAGAAAAATGGGTAAACTAACTAATTAGTTGCTCGAAATGAGCTCCATTTTGTTGGATACACAGGAGATAGGGTGATTCTGCCCTGAAGCCCAATAGCGATAAGACATATACCAATGGAAAGATCTCATCGAGGAGAATATTTCTTATTATGAAGACTTCTGTTGTTGTACAATTGAAATTCTGGTATTTCGCCAATTAATTAACTTTAATTAATTCTTTGCCTTGCAAACATCATCTTTCAAGCCTATAATGGATATTTTAAAACATTGGCCTCCTAGATGCCGTTTTAGGAACAATTTTTTTTAAGAGTCGGTCAGCTGGTCAGAACGTTAAGCCTGCTGCATCCCCCAATAGCGTTAAGATACATGCCAATGGAAAGATCTCTTCAAGGGAAATATTTCGTGGTACGATAACTTCTCTCGATTTTAGTCAGTGAGGAGCTACAGAGCTATAAATATAAGTAATTAAG
Source organism: Fissipunctia ypsillon (assembly GCA_947568875.1). NCBI lineage: Eukaryota > Metazoa > Arthropoda > Insecta > Lepidoptera > Noctuidae > Fissipunctia > Fissipunctia ypsillon. Next base: position 7,411,543 of record OX387657.1, read on the forward strand.
CATTATTAAAATACAGGTATTTCGTCAATTAATTAACTTTCACTATTTTTGTGCCTTGCAAACATCATCTTTTAAGCCTATCACCGTCCACTCGAAAACATGGCCTACGAGTATATCATATGCCGTTTTAGGAACAATATTCCTAAGAGTCGGTTGGACATACATGTTAAACCTGCCGGAACTCCCAATACCGTTAAGGTATATTCCATTGAAAAGATCTCGTTTCGAAGAACGTTTGTTACTACTACACTTGTCTGAATTATTAGTTTGTTCGGCGTTAAATCATCGTAAATGTGACGTTAACATCAACACTTAATTCTCGTCATAAGTTAACTAATTAATAAATAGTAACTTGCAAACATCATCATCATTATATTAACACAAAAAAAAAATTACGTCTGAAATCTGAATTCTCTAAAGGGAGGCAGACAGGATATGTACACACGGCTACATATTAAGCTATACATTTCCAGTAAATGCTGACCTCTCATTGTAAGGAAATGCAATGCGAGATTAGCTTATACTAGGTATGTATAGCTTGATATGTAGCCGTGTGTACAACTACATTTCGGCTACAGATGTAAAAATACCTCTTCAGCCATTTCAGAGAACAATTTGTGTTCTCTTCTATCTACAAGTATAAAACAAAATCTTTTTTCATGTATCTGTGTGTGTCACTTAGTTTTTCTAAACTACTCTTAGTATCTAGTTCTTCACGATCATTTAGAAAACTTATTTCCGAAGGTTTAAGTCTATAATACAGTAACATTTAAATATAGCACAGATATCTAGAAAGAAAGAAAGAAAAATAGGTTTATTTGTCACAGAAGCACGTGCATATAAAACGATAAGAATAATCAGAAAAATAAAACAAAATAGATCCACATTATAATCACGAGCTCAAAATAGAAATAGTCGGCAACTGCACGTCATGACTGTGACAAGAAGGCTTCCACTCAGCATCATGCTGTACTATGAGGGACCCACAGAACAGCACTGATTTTCAGTGGTCACCCGAAAAGGACGTACAGAAATCAAGTCAGGTTCAGTGATCAGTACATAAATAGTTACATAACAAAACAAGCAGTAACTACTTCAAATATGCTGCAACTGTGCAACCAAATATATGGGTAAAAATTATGAACAGGCATCTTTTGGGCACGCTCTTTCCATCATAGACCTCATCCATCGCTTTCTATTAGGCGTGATCGAGGTCAAGTGTAGGCTCATTTAGCAATAATAAAAAAAGATGACGTGACATCCATATTTTTTGAACTTGTGTACATTTTGTAGATGTTTGAAACAATCTCTCTGAATGTTTAAAATAATCATTTTTCATCTATTAACTAACCTAGTCAGTCTAGCGCGTAGATTGCTGGCTCTGTAAAGCAGTCATCATCATCGTAATACTGCTAGACAAAGGCCTCCCCCAAAGATCTCCACGACGACCGGTCCCACGCTATCCTCATCCAGCTGGTTTTAACCTTCACCAGATCCTCGGTCCACGTTGTGTGAGGCCTGCCAACGCTGCGTCTTCCGGTACGCGGTCGCCACTCGAGAACTTTAATGCCCCAACGGCCGTCAGTCAGGCAGTGACACCAGGTTTTTTAAAGAATTTATTTGTAAAGGAATGTTAGCAAGTTTATAACTAGCCTTAACCAAATAATGCCTACCACAGTAATTTTATTAATTTTTAGCTTAATATAGTTACTAAAATGATTACTTTAAACATTCAGAGTGATTATTTCAAACATCTATTCAACAAGATATAAGCAAGTTCAAAAAATATGGATGTCACGTGATCTACTTTGTACGTATAATATCTTCAAAAATATCTTCGAAATATGACACTTTACGGGGTTTGGTCTTATTATGTTTTCTGTTTGCATTGATGTCAGCTATCGATTTATATAGATATCATGCACGGCCCCCATTTTGAAAAAAAAATCAAAATGGCAGACAGTAGGTTTACCATGGACCTTCTAAGCCCTTTAATTTCACACGTTTGAGAGATTTTACCAAGAGGTATTTGATATTTATATTAGTGTTTTCTACAACATAATTAAACATTATTATTCCAATTGACATTTTTTTCGCATATTGTACAAAGTCCTTAAGGAAGTATCAAACGTTTATTTTAAATGCATATAACAAGTATTCCTTTTAAATATAAAGCGAATTTCTAAACGCCGCGCCATTGTACGTTGTGCATAGGAAGATAAAACATTATTTGTAATCACGGTGGCTAGCAAACTCGCCTACACTACTCCAAAACTGCGTGGCAAAGCAACTCCGAGCGGTGAAGTGAAGGTCAACCCCGGAAGGGTTTTGTGAATGACCGCACTGTCGTATTGAGTACTTATAGTAGTAGATTTAAATAAATAAATAAATATACCCTTACGCTCTAGCATAAATCAGCGGACATATCCTAAAAAATATTTGAACGTTTGAAAATTTGTTGGATAATTAATAAATCTGTTATAATATAAAGTCATATAACTAATAAAGTAATAAAAATGGACGGAGCAATTTTTCACATTACGTAGTTAAGCAAAAATAAAAAAAAATATGTTAAAAAAGGAAAATCTTTTGGATAACTAAACAAAGCTATGTATTTAAAGATATAAAAAACATATTAAAAAATAAAAATTCGCAGAGCAATTTTTCAGTAGAAGTTATAGTACAAAATGTTAAAAGTTCATTTTGGGATATCTCTGAAATCGAAAAAATGTTGGATTCCTTTACATACTTATTCTAACTAGTGCATACGTACGTATACAGAAAGTATTTCAGGCTGAGGAAATATTCACAGAGAGTTATAAGCGATTTTCATGTTTGGGTGAAAATGCCCAACTTCTCGTAAAAAAAAAATGTTGGATTATTGTACATCTGTAATCTGTATCACCTAACTTCATCACATGCCAAATTTCAGAGGCGGAGGAATTTTTCGGAAGTCTCCATACAACAATATCCTCGTTGATTAGACTAGAACCACGTTGTATGTATCAATAAATAAATATATTATGGTGCTTGCAGAAACCGACGGTTGATGATGAATCAAAACAACTAGAACAAAATCGTCTTACTTCTTAAATGCAATTATTAATCTTCTGCAAAATACGAATTATATATGTACATGCCCGCCATCACAGCTAATATGCCAGGTACCAATAACATGATGCAAACGCAGCAGATTTGTGCACAGACACAACTGAAACGAACAATCTATGTGAAAATATTATTGAACCGTTGACCGCGATTTCTCCAGCATCCAGGTGAAACTCTTACAAAGCTACCCACCCGGAAAGTATTTATTTATTTATTTTAATATAGGCACACCAACAACTTATTTACAAATAAGACATGTACAGAAAGTATCCGAAAAGTATCCTAAACTGGGTGTACAAACACCCTTTATGAAGCCATCATCTACGCAATTTGTACATCAAACTAAGGCTACATTCCGAATTATGCCATAATCGCTCACAGCGCTCACATCCATTTTTGGCGTTCCGATTTAGAATCACGATTATGACAGCAAAGCTGTCAAAAATTTGGAACGCTCGTGAACGCGCTCACATTGAACTTGAATACTCATGGTTGAATTAAGGTAAGAAGGTATTTCTTTGTGTATACACCACAAAATTCTTCTTCTTTGGTTAGGTGGCGGCTGTAGCCAGGAGCACAATTTTGAAAATGCCACGATATGATGCGACTCAAAACAAAACAGCACAACTGTCATTTTTAACAGCGTTCACGGTGATACTAATGAGGATAAAAACTGCCACTTACTTCAGATGTCGCCACCATTGTCCGTCTTAAAATTTGACAGCTAGCTGTCAATATCCATACATTTTTTGTAAACAATCAACTTCTTTTACTCATAAATAATTAATATGCCCCGTTGCGCAGCTGTTGACGGCAAAAATCGGCATGTATTCCCCAAAGATGTTAAAAGAAGAAAACTGTGGGAGAGAGCTCTCCGAAGAAAAAATGGAATCTCAATAATACGTCGAGGTTATGTGCTATCGATTTTAAACCTGAAGACTTATCAGAGAAATTCGTAAACAGGTGATGCTTTTTGTTTTATAACAGAAAATTCGTTACAGGCACTCGTGGGTATTTATATAAATGCATTATTTAAGGGTGTATGTGATAAGATTATCTTTGAATCGACCAAAGTATAATAATATCTAAGTAGCATCTAAGCAGCATCCGCTATGTTGCATTGTATTTAATGCCCTCATACCAAACTACCTACTGCCTAATATTAACACATATCCTTACAGAATCTCATAGTTATTTAGAATGTTTCGTACATAGTTCGTGTGTTTAGTACATCCTTTTTGTCTGTTCTAGGTGATGAAAATATCTATAAAAGGCTGAGGAAGACTGATGTACCCTCTATTTTTTCATTTACGAAAGTCAAACTAGTCACCCCGTCAGCTGAGGACAGATTCGTAGATATTTCTGTCCCGTTTTCGTATATTTTGTAATTAACACTACAGTAAACACATAAACAACAATGGCGGTTTGAAGACGGACAAAAGTGCTGCCACCTATGACGAGCTTTCAGTTTTTAACCCCATTTAAGGTATGGTCGGCGTTATCGCAAGATGGTGCATGTCATGACGCCATCTATGACGATTCATGGGACATCGTTATCGCGCTCACGCTAATTCGGAACGGGTGTAAACACGCTCAAATCGATTACAGCGCAATTCGGAACGTACCCTACATAACTTTCTGCAAATATAATTGCTGGGACACTACTTTTATTCTTGGTGTGAAAACTCGCTGTTTACGGTAGTTCGCAATGTAACGCATGCACAAAATTGAGCTTATGGGTGCATGCAACGAGTTCACGGATCGTGGGAGTATTTAAAGTTAAGTAATAACAATTTAAAACTTGTTTTCATAAAAAAAAAGTCAAAAAAGTTGTAACTTTGACCTTCCAACCAGACCAACCAGAAGGTTCTTAGGTATGGTACAGTACAAAAAAAAAAATTACATAATAACGTGAAAAAGTATTTTTACACCCGTTGTGTGTTTCAAAAATTTCATTGAAATCCGTCGTCAAAGTCAATAGCTTACATTGAAATCAGTCGTCAAAGTTAATAGTCTACATTGAAATTCGTCGTCAAAGTTAATGGTCTACTACTTTGAAATCCATCGTCAAAATAAATAGTCTGCATTGAAATCTGTCATCAAAGTTAATAATCTACATTGAAATCCGTCGTCAAAGTAAATAGTCTACATTGAAATCCGTCGTCAAAGTAAATAGTCTACATTGAAATCCGTCGTCAAAGTTAATGGTCTACATTGAAATCCGTCGTCAAAGTAAATAGTCTACATTGAAATCCGTCGTTAAAGTTAATAGTCTACATTGAAATTCGTCGTCAAAGTTAATGGTCTACTACTTTGAAATCCATCGTCAAAATAGTCTGCATTGAAATCTGTCATCAAAGTTAATAATCTACATTGAAATCCGACGTCAAAGTAAATAGTCTACATTGAAATCCGACGTCAAAGTCAATAGTCTACATTGAAATCGGACGTCAAAGTCAATAGTCTACATTGAAATCCGACGTCTAAGTCAATAGTCTACATTGAAATCCGTCGTCTAAGTCAATAGTCTACATTGAAATCCGTCGTCTAAGTCAATAGTCTACATTGAAATCCGTCGTCTAAGTCAATAGTCTACATTGAAATCCGACGTCAAAGTAAATAGTCTACATTGAAATCCGTCGTCAAAAAAGTCAATAATCTACATTGAAATCCGACGTCAAAGTCAATAGTCTACATTGAAATCCGACTCAAAGTCAATAGTCTACATTGAAATCCGACGTCAAAGTCAACCCTACATTGAAATCCGACGTCAAAGTCAATAGCCTACATTGAAATCCGACGTCAAAGTCAATAGTCTACATTGAAATCCGTCGTCAAAGTCAATAATCTACATTGAAATCCGACGTCAAAGTCAATAGTCTACATTGAAATCGGACGTCAAAGTCAATAGTCTACATTGAAATCCGACGTCAAAGTCAAGTCTACATTGAAATCCGACGTCAAAGTCAATAGTCTACATTGAAATCCGTCGTCAAAGTCAATAATCTACATTGAAATCCGACGTCAAAGTTAATAGTCTACATTGAAATTCGTCGTCAAAGTTAATGGTCTACTACTTTGAAATCCATCGTCAAAATATTCTGCATTGAAATCGGTCATCAAAGTTAATAATCTACATTGAAATCCGTCGTCAAAGTAAATAGTCTACATTGAAATTTGTCGTCAAAGTTAATGGTCTACTACTTTGAAATCCATCGTCAAAATAGTCTGCATTGAAATCTGTCATCAAAGTTAATAATCTACATTGAAATCCGTCGCCAAAGTCAATAGTCTACATTGAAATCCGTCGTCTAAGTCAATAGTCTACATTGAAATCCGACGTCAAAGTAAATAGTCTACATTGAAATCCGACGTCAAAGCGTGATTGAGGAACAAACATCCAAACTCACAAACTGTATGTTTTTGTGGGTTTATATGTAGTATAAGCGCTAGCACTACCCGCGCGACTTCGTGTGCGTGGATTTCGTACTTTAGTACCCTGTAGGGATAGATTTTCAAAAAACCCTGATACACGTTATTCTTTATTTTTGGTCTTAAGTAACGAGTTTCGAGTATTAACTCGAAACTAAGAAATAAAAATTTTCATACATACAAAATCCCTCCTTTTCATTCACCCCCTTAAAGGTCGAATTTCCAAAAGTTCTTCCTTAGTAGATGCTTTCATTATAAAAGGCATCAACTGCCATAATTTCAAGTTTGTAGCCCTAGCGGCTTAGGCTCTGCGTTAATGAACCAGTCAGTCAGAACAAGTAATTATATATATAGTAGCTGTACCCCGCGACTTCATTCACGTGGATATCGTAAGATAAACAATATACTAAAATAACAGCCACATTTGTAATAAAACTCCCTCGTTCTCCGTCCCGCCAACCGCGTGGCATGGGCGATGCACGCACTGTAACTTCGTTTTCGCTTAGCGTTCTTTCTGACTTTTTTCTCTTTGCTCGGTTCCTCAGGGTCGCAGCGTGATGCTAAATAGCCTATAACTATCCTCAATTATTCAAATTCGACTTTTTGCTCACAATTTCATGGGTTTTGAAACAAGAAAAAGAATTATTTTTTCTAAAATAAAAGTAGCCTAACTTACTCCTTAAAACATCATATACTTATCTGCCAGTGAAAGTCTCGTCAAAATCAATCCAGCCGTTTCGGAGATTAGCCGGAATAAAGCAGACAGACAGACAAATTTATAAAAATTGTTGTTTTGTTATAAATGCCGTAGGTATATATAAAAGGACAAACTGACTGACTGACATATCAACGCACAGTCGAAATATCTAGACTAATAAAATACACACTATTGTCGTATATTAAACATTTAATTTGCAATAAAGTTATTGAGGTAGGAGGAGTTATTGGGTTAATCGAGATGAAAACTATCCTATCTTTTAAGTTGGACCAACTTACACATAGTGACCAAATTTTATCAAGATCGGTTCAGTAGTTTCGAAGTTCATTCAGGACATACATCGTGACACGAGATTTTTTTATATATAGATAGATAGTAGTGTGGGATAGGATATGGAGTTTGCGTTTGATTCCCAGCGAGATATGAGGAGTATGAGGAGTAACTTGTGACCATGGAGTTTCTAGGCCGTTCTACTCCATTTCAACTTCAAGAAGCAAATTGCCAAGAAACTTCATGATAAATGATAAATGATTTTATTTCTGTAAGTAGGTTTATACAAACACTTTTACACGTCAAACATTTTTTTTTTAACTAGATGAGGTATCCTATCTGACTACTCTGAGAAGAAAGGCCGAAACAAACTCAGAGGTCACAGTCTCTTTTAAAGTCCAGACATAATCTTGGTCAGATAATGTCGCATGGTTGCATTGTACGCATCTCCATCTACGCATTGTAACTAGATTTAACTTCCTGACTAAAGCCCACTCCTGCGTGATTTTATTGGGTTGTTGCATGATTTTGTTCCCACTTTAAAATGAATTGTAATTTTTTTATACCTGTTTATTATACCAATAAATACAATACCAATTAATCGACAATATAATCACCATCATTATCGAGAACATGTAACCATCTGCTAGGAAAAGTTTCAATAAACCTTGCCCAGAAAGAAAGTGGTTGACAGGCAAAAAAATAGGCAAGTTAATTTTTAGGTCACCGAAATTTTCAATTTTTTTTTACGAAGATGCTATTTTAAAGCCTGGAAAAGACGATAGTCGGAAGGTGCCAGATCAGGGCTATGAGGTGGGTGAGGTATCATTGTCCAGCCGAGCTTTTCTAGAAATTTACGGGTCACTATCGCTATATGTAGTTTTGCATTATCATGAAGTAATGATACTTCAAGACGTTATGGCCGTTTTTCTGCAGTTGATTCAGGTAGACTTCGGCATTGATAAGTCTGTTTGCTGTCCATTAACTTCCAAAACAACATTCCTCGCGAATCTCAGAAGACTGACAGAAGAAGTTTGTGATCATGCAAACTGCTTTTTGGCTGTGTTAGTGGCTGTTTATCAGCAGGCATCCAAAAGGCCTTTCGTGTGATGTTCTCATATAAGACCCAAGACTCGTCACTGGTGATAATCGACTCGAGAAAGCTCTTTTTTTACGGGTGCAACAGCAGACTTTCACAAATGTTGACACGTATTGCACGTTGAGCATCGGTCAAAGCATGGGGCGTCCATCTGGACAAAACTTTACGGTAGCCCCTTACCTGCAGATGGCGATCTAGTAGTAGTGTATTGATATTTTAGAGTTTTCTCTAAATTCCTGGTGCTGGAATCAGGGTGCAACTCAAGCTTGCGCCGCAACGCATCTTCGTCAAAAGTGACGGGTCGACCAGTATGAGGAACATCTTTTAGACTTGTGTCTCCTTCATTTAAGCGTTGAAACCAATTTCGTACTGTTCGATCAGTAGTAGTGTTTGGGTCAAAAGCGGTGTTGATCTTATTTGCCGTTTCCCTCGAACTAGTTCCCAAATGGTATTCAAGTAAATCGCTCGAAGATGTTGCTGATCCATTCTGTAAATTGTAACTAAATTCCAGTAACGAGCTCGCGTTTACACACATCAACAACTTCGCGACAACATTCTATTATGTTTTAGAAGTGGGAAAAAAATTATGCAACAACGTAATAATTGAAATAAATTGTTTGAGTTGTGAGTTCAGTGTTTGCCTTTCGCTTTTTACCATTGATGAATGTGTCTTCACCCTATCACTGTGTTGACCTATTCTCGTCTAATATTATGAAAAAAGAAGATTTCCTACCACATTGCAACCCGAGATGATTGATACATCAATGATTGCGAATTAAATTTATAATAATCTTCATCGTCTATTTGTTCTGCACTGTGTTTTCATAATTAGTTTCTGTCAACATGACAGAGAGCTCAGAATCGTTTTTTTTTTCTGGCATACGAGGCCACAAAGGAGTTCGCGGAATAATAGGATGCATTTCTTGATCTTCATCCAGAGGGGGGCTTAGAGGGGGGCAAGTCCATATTTTTGAGAACGTTCGCATTCTCAAAAAGATGGATTTGATTAGCCAAAACAAAACACACTTTTTTTTTAGTTATTAAAATTGATTTTCGCTGAGCTGCGATTGTGACCATATTTTGAACGTTTTGAATTACGGGAATTGGCCTTCAGATACTGATAACTAGTGGGGGGGGGGGGCTGGTTCAAGATGGCGCAGAAAAATAGTACCTACCTGAGGGAGGAGCCCTTTGCCCAGCATCATCATTTGCCTAGCCTTTTCCCAACTATGTTGGGGTCGGCTTCTAGTCCAACCGGATGCAGCTGAATACCAATATTTTACATGGAGCGAATGCCTATCTGACCTCCACAACCCAGTTAATGGGTAATACAACACCCCTTGGTAAGACTGGTTGTCAGACTTTCGGACTTCTGATGACCCGTAACGACTATCAAAGATCCAAGAATGACAGCCGGGACCAACGGCTTAACGTGATTTCCAAGGCACGGTCGGCACGGTCTCGGTATGTAAAGGTGGTCACCCGTCCACGGTCTTTGCTCAGCAGTAGAAAAGTAATGGGTAGTAAAATTATGAAGGGAAGCAACAAAGTAAATAAGATACCCGATCAGTGCGACTTACTTTTTTCATATTGTCACGGCAGCTTTAATTCCTCCTTGACGCTATTATATATGTACATGCCAAGCACCACGACAATAGTGATTGATATAAATATGCAGCAACATTTGACAATGTTCAGGCATATGCTGAAAGAGAGTAAAAATGACTGAAAGCTACATTTTGTAAGTAAGTGGACGACTTTGCCACAGTACCAGTTTTGAAAGAAAGTAGTTAATGTTATAAATTTTTTTTTCTTACGCCTTGTACTATATTATGTTCTAAAAATTTACTCTTTTAACATATACAGGGTGTCCGGTAATTAATGGATAACCTTGCGATAGCATATAATAGACCCTATGGCCGTTCTAAAAAAAATACAAAAAAAATGTATATCCCAAGTAAGTAAGTACCTAAGATATAATTTTTTTAGAAAAAAATTCTGTGTAATTTCTAGTCACATTATTTATTGCCTCTCTGTTGGCGGCATAGTCAACGTACAATATTATAACAACAGATAACCGATGGAATTCATTCATTTGTGGTTGTGGTGATGAAAAATGTAAAAAAAGTTAGTATTCTTTTTCAAAAAAATCTTAGTTATTACTTGGGATATATTTTTTTTTTGTATTTTTTTTAGAACAGCCATAAGGTCTGTTATATGCGATTTCAAGGTTATCCATTCTTTACCGGACACCCTGTATATAGTAATATAGAAACCAAGATCCAGAGCTTGATATGGGCTCCTCTGTAAAGAACCAAAAGCTGGACACCTCTGCCCATAATGGCCGCTAGCATGGTAAATCCAAAAATAGGTACCACTGTTCGGACAACTTAGGAGATGGATACATAAGGCTCTTCAGACCAAATATTTGTGGTGCAACGTTTATCATCACTGACAGCCTTGTTCCCACTGCTGAGTTAAGCCTCTTCCCTTCTGTGCCACGCTTATCTGGTCTGGGTGATTTTCATCCAGGTCTTCCCTGCGATCTACTGTAGGTCATCCACCCATAGTGCAACTTTAGCAGAGGCCTATCTCCTGATCTCCATCTTCCTTCCTCCCTTCCTCCTGTTATACCTCTCCTGATATACATAGATTTATCGATACAATTATTGTACACTATAGTTATCATCATTATCATCTACAGCCCGTCTTCACCCACTGCTGGATAAAGGTCTCTCTTTGCTTGTACCAAACCCCACGCCCAGCCTCACTATCCTAGTCAAAACTATCTGGATTGGTTCGTGCATTGCCATGGTTTAAACTGTAAGTAGAAAACTTACCACATTATCACGAGGAGTCACAGATTTCCATTATTTCCATGGTTTTCAAATTCGGAAAAATTGATTCGCAATCGTTCGCAATATCTGGTAAATTCTGTCAAGATGATATTTTGTCGCAGCCAATTGGCAGCCATAGACTTACCATAGACCCATAGACAGATCCATTGATTTAAAGATCTATGATAATATGTGTCTGTGATACTCTGAGCATTGACCATTGACCTATGACTCATTATTGACTCCACGACCCCATTACCAGATTTATTTTACTTTCCATTTGCAAACTAATCTGAGGGAGCCTAGCCTTTCCCCAACTATGTTGGGGTCGACTACCGATCTCAATTCCTATGATGATGGACATAATAGATATTTCAGGAAAGTGGGAACTCTTCTTCAAAGAAACGTTATCCTTCTAAATCATAATAGTCGTCATTTTGCAATAACATATGTAAGTGATGATGATGCGACGCTGGCCCCCTGGGGGTCTCATTGGCCGACACCAGAAATTAAAACTTTTCTTCGGAGCAACCGGAGCAACACAGGTTTCTTAACACACACACAACATAACATCACGCCTATATTCCCCGAAGGGCTAGGCAGACGGAGGAAGGGGAGGGGGGGTCTGCCTTTCTTAATACATTTGTATAAATAATGCAATATAATATATATTATTTTACATTTTCATAAACGACCAGTATCATAATTATCAGTAGCTGAAGCGATTTTAAGAGCTGAATATGTGGCGTGTTGATGTATCATTTCAAAATGAAAAATACTAAGTACTCTGTTGCAAAAATTGTTTTAATATTGTAAATAGACCACTAAGACCAAACGAGTCACGATATGTCACTAAACTAAAACTGTTTACAACACATTTGTGAGACTATTACACAATTCACAAAACGCTTTGCTGGGTACTAAAAACTTTATTCCGCCAGTCACAAATACGAATTTCAAAATACCGATTTTCATAATTCCCAATAGTTCAAAATTCATAATATAACAACTCTGATTTATCATTCATTCTATTTTTATAATTCCAAAATTTCAATCTTCCTAACGTTTATAATTATTATTCTCAAAATACCGAATTTCAATTGATCGAATAACAAAAAGTCCGACTTAATGATAATTCGAAACATCAAAAATACGAATTCCGATTAATAAAGTACCGATTAATTACAATTCCGAAATAAAAACGCAACCAAATAATTCATCAACAATAGAGGGGATCTGGTTGTTTTGTTTACATTCATCTCCGTGTCGCGTTGCTCAAAATAGGCAAAGGAATCGTCATTCAATCTTAAAATGTAATAATAAATTGCAATAAACTGTTACAATTATGAAATTTGTTTATAGTTTTACTCTTTTCCTTATAGTACTTAAAGATAGACCTCTATTATATATTTTAAAGCCATAAAACTCTCAGTCGAGATTGATCGATTATGATCTAAAGAATTTGTTTCAAGCCCTTAATTCGTCTACGAAACAGTGACGGGAGACTACAGCCTAGGGTTCGTCGACGACCACAACCACGCTAGTGAATACGGTTTGAATCAGCGCGACACGCTCGGTCGAACTCAAGGCTGTCTCGACGACGAGCTTGTCGTAGCTTACAGCCATGAAATTGTCTTTTAGAGAATAGCACTGCTGGGCGGCCGCTGCCGCGGCACGCTCGCTTCGCTTGCTCGCCTTCGCGCTTTAACGGTCACAGTTCTAACCTAACCTAACCCAAGTGATTCACAAACAATAGAGGGGATCTGGACGGGATCTGGCGTTAATGGCCACTGTTCTAACCTAACCCAAATGATTCCTTAACAGTAAATGGTACCCGACGCAGGTACAACATATAAGAAGACAGAAAAAAATAATATTAATACACAAATATTAATAACAAAGTAGACGTTTTTAAATTACATTAAACGTTACTTATAGATTTTGTATTTATATGCGTAACTGAATATATACTAATTGAATCAGAATCCTAATTTTCGCAGTTTATTCGAAGTATTGAAAATCGGAATGTCGTTTTTCGGACCGAGAACCCATCGAGCATTTGATTCTTCGAACGTATAAAATCGGAAACCAAACAAATCGCATTTACGACTTTCGGTAAAATAAATTTCGTGATTTTTATTAATATATTATTCTTAGGTATTATGAAATTCGGACTTTTGAAAATCGGAACACCGAAATTCGGAATAAAATATTTCGGAGTATTTGGGTGTGTCCATTCTTCGCTTCATCTTCTTCTTTCAATTTCACCAGATTTCGACGGTAGGTATTTATTAAACGTTATATTCTTTAGTTCTCTGCCAATGATTTTCATTCTGTGGAAAATGCGAACATACGTTTTAATACACGAATTTTAACTTACAGGTAACCGTTCCTATGAGGTATCTTGTTTACTTATGTCGAGATGTACTTAAACAGTGATAGCATTCTGGAACTCTGGATCCCAATCTAGTCTATGATAAAAATCTGCCATTGAAACCAAACGACTAATTAATTTTCAGAAATTAGTGAGAGTTTACTACAAAGTTAAATGGTGTCAACATGCTGAGCACAATATATATTTACACTGATTTTATTGACCACGGGTTCACCATTTGTCTAATAAAAGCTACATTGTTTTGCTACTCCATTACTATGTGGCGGCATCTACAACGCCACATGCGAACTACGAAACAAAGACCTGACGTCACACAAATCCTGCATCGCGCAAGCAGAGTTTACCGCGCGACTGGCATATAATATACAATATAAGACACAACACCCGTCTGGTCGGAGGATCCTCCCTTTTCTATGGAGGATGAGTGCTGTTCCTCATACCTCTATAACTATATCTTATTTTGGAAATATATTTTGTAATGCTCCACGTAAAATACTGGTATTCCGCTGCATGCGGTTGTTGCTGCAGTCGCTCCATGTAAAATACTTGTATTCAGCTGCATCCGGTTTGACTGGAAGCCGACTCCAATATAGTTGGGAGAAGGCTAGGCAGATGATGATTTTGTAATGCCCACATAAATGAGTACTACGCTTAAACACAGTTTCTGTACCTTTGCTGCTGCTGTAGGTACCTAACCGGGCGTACACCTGTCGCATTGCGTAACCCATGAGTACACCTAGCTAATTATCTTTTTCAATTACAAAAACACTTACCCACAAGGTCCGTACATTTGTGTTCTAATAAATAGAACTTCTTCCTAATTAACTTTCCTTAGATAATTTGTTCTGCCCACGAAGCTCAAGCTTTTAAACTTGTAAGTTATATATACTAGCGACTCGCCCCTGCTTCGCACGGTTCTTATGACTTGACACAACATCGATATTTTACTCCTCATGTTATATTCATAAACCTTCCGGCTGAAATTCTCTAAAATCTGGTTCTGGTGGTGAAAATCGCATCACAATCTGTTGCGTAGTTTAGAAGAACGACGCGGTCACACGGACAGATACGAAATGCGACTTTAACTTCAGTGTTGTCTACTTTGTCGATTTGTAGAATATTTTCAAGAACTATGTTTTCGATTCGACGTTGGTTATGAGTTTTTGATACGATAGTGGCAGTACATAATAATAATTATTCCTTGCAATTTTTGCAACGCGCCTAGAGCGATCTGTACTTAGCTTTATTGGTATTAGAAATAAACACAACTATGAGTCTAATATAACAAAAATAGTGTAAAATATTATAAAGAGTGATAGTGTTCATAAATGTTTTATACTTCCGTAGCATGCTGTAAGCAAAGAAGAATATAGCTATGATGCTAAAGACAAGGCTACAATCCTAGGATAACTTGCACTGCGCTGTTTATCGCGTCAGAACTCACGTAAATATTATCCCAGCTGAAGAAAACGACACCAAACTACAGTAGCTAAACAAATTGGAGGCTTTATAATATCGGAGCAAATACGGAGTCCTTGCGGTAATGCTGCATTGTCAGCAAGTACAGGCAACGTAAACGGTTATAGGCTACTCACCACCAGGACGATCAGACCCTCAACACGTGTAACTGCCTGTACCTCCATTTTGCGCTACCATTTACACGGAAATGGGATTATTAACGGAAGTTATCTCAAAGTAAGGTTAAAAAACGAGTCTCGCCGTAAAGTTTTAAACTATTGGGCAAATTATTAAGTACTACAAATATAACGCTAACTCAATATCATTTGACGTACCACATCACCAAATACTGTAATATTTTCAAAAATTTTGCAACAGCCGATGTATTCTGTAAACATCATACCGTGAGCACTTAGGTGAAGTGAGTTTGAAGTGAGCTCAATCCCTAGTAGAGTAAGGTGGGATGACAGTTCACATCACGCTCACTTCACCTAAATTTTCACGGTGGGATCTTTACAGAGTAGAACCACAGGTCATTTTCGTTGTCAAATTACTTTGTAAATTTTTGACAGTTGTTTTATTTGATTTTCTGAAGTTTTGTTTCACCTCAGAGTAACATTAGCTCACCTGCATATTTGTTCAGTCGTAATCGTTGAATCTCAACAATTTTGGTGTAGTTGTTGCCATAGTCGTTGCGTTTATAATTTTTATCATCTGACGGATCTCTTGAACAACAACATCCTTAGGGCAAATTTCACCAATTAAATTGAACGCGTTCAGCACATCTAAGCCGCGTTCAAGAGCTGTCAGTATCAAAATTGTTAAGGAATATTGACACCGACAGCTCTTAAAACGCGGTTTAGAAGTGCTGATCGCGTTCAGTTTCATTGGTGAAATCCGTATTTAATAATGCGAATACACTCGTAACACGGCTCAACCAAATTCACTTTCATTGAAAAGCTACGGAATATAAGACATAAGAAATATTATTTTCTATACGTGAATACGTACAGTTCATTATCAGTCGGTCATAGCCACAGAATTGTGGCTATGACCGACTGATAATGAACTGTTACTTACAGAATAAGGCAACAAAGAGCAGGAAAAGTCAGAAAGCGATGGATCCAAGGATGATCCCGTAGCACAGACACTTGCAGATCATGTTGGCGCAGCAGCGGCTACAGCCAGCACAGGGGATCGGAATGGGGATGCAGCAGCAGCCATCGCCGTGGCCACCGTCGATAATAATCGGCAACAACATAATAATGTTGCCAAAACTGATGAGCAGCACATAAAACTTGAGGAACCTAACTAAGCAAATAAACCTTCTTGTTCTTATCCTAACTTATGTGGGACTCTGCCATCCATGAGTGCATGTCACATACCTACATCTCTAAACATACCTAGTGTTTCCTTCCCTTTATATAAAATATATCATTATCATCTGTCTCATATTTTTTATCCATGTGTTGTTTCTGCCTGAATCTATATCTAGACAAATAAATAAAATTGAAGTGTCTGTTTGTAATGTCTAAATAACAACTTTTTACTAAATGCATATGAAACTATATACGGTACTTATAACAAAAACGCAAATTTTATCATTTTTGTCTGTCTGTCTGTTTGTTCTGACTCTCCGAAACGGCTGAGCTGATTTTGACGAGACTTTCACTGGCAGATAGCTGATTTTACGGCGGGTAAATGAGGCTACTTTTATTTTAGATAAATAATTGTGAACAAAAAGTCGGATTTGGAAAATTATTTTTGCATTTGGTTGCCCAATTCTCGAGGATAGTTATAGGCTATTTAGCATGACGCTACGACCCTTAGGAGCCAAGCAAAAAGAAAAAAGTCAGAAAGAACGGTAAGCAAAAACGAAGTAATAGCGCGGGCGGGCGATGCAACGCGACGATTGTTTAATTACTAGCTGTGCCCCGCGACTTCGTTCGCGTGGATGTCGTAAGATACACAATATACTAAAAGAAATCAGCTACATTTTAATAAAACTCCTTCGTCCCCCGACCCGTCACCAACGGTCGCGATGAATCGCCCGAATTTTTTTTCGCGGAACCCTAATAATTTTTCTAAAAATAAAAGTAGCCTAAGTTACCCTCCGTAACATCAGCTATCTGCCAGTGAAAGTCCCGTCAAAATCGGTCTAGCCGTTTCGGATAGCTGGAACAAGCAGACAGACAGACAGAGAAAAATGTTAAAAATTGCTTTTTTGTTATAAGTACTGTTTACACTTTCTTATGCATTTAGTAAAAAGTTGTTATTTTGACATTACAAACAGACACTACAATTTTATTTATTTGTATAGATGTAAAGAAAAATAAAAAACCCAATGAAGCAACAATCTTATTATATCTATATATATATATATATATATATATAAAATAGATGTATTTGTGTATCGGTGTTACGTAAAAACTCCAAAACGGCCGGAGCGATTTTTAGGAAATTTTCAGGCAATCTTCAGATTATCCCACTGGGTGATCCTGTGACGTTTGGTAGCGATCGGATCAACAGATTTTTTCTTTGCTTTTTGGTAATTTTGTGTCATATTTTTTCTGAACAGTAACCTAAAAAAAGGCGAATGAATTGAAGATAGTATTTCAATCATCCACCACAAGTCATCTGGCTATAGAAAATTAGTGCTACCCGTGCGAAGCCGAGGCGGGTCTCTAGTGTTGCAATAAAAATAAATAAGTTTTAATAACAACGGTAGTAATGGAGAAAATTCATTATTAATTTAGTTGCAGTTTACATTGTATAAGTGTGACGAAGTTTAAACGTTCGGCTGTACGGTCGTTGAGCAACTTTATTCATAACAAACTAAAGAGCTAACTCCCGCGCGGCTATCATGAAACCACGGTAAATGAAACATAAAATTCTATAGAGTCACATCTGCTACGGAACTCGCAACTAAGGAAATAAGACCCCTTCGTATAACAGCTCAAACTGTCTATGGTCTATACTAATATAAATAAAGCTAGAGTTTGAACGCGCTTATCTCTGAAACTATATACAGTGTGAGTCTTTATAATGTGCACATATCGAAATGAGGGAATCTATGCTTAATTTTATCGACGGAAAAAATGTTAAAAAAAATCTAAATATTTATTTATATTTTTTATGGATTTTTAAAAAAAATTGTTTGCTTTTGTGACCCCAGTGTATACAAAACTGTGTAACTTTTAAACTAAACGATTTATCACGATGAAACAAACTCTATAATGTTTGGAAGTAATTAGGTGTCGTCATAAAATAAAAATTATGGAAAAAAAATAGCCACATTTAAAAATAAACATTTTTGTTTGGCAAAAATCTGATTTTTTTTCATTAATTTTTACAAAAATTGTAAAATTTCTCAATAACATGCCCCCATCACCTTCTTTTTTTATAACTTTAAGTTATTCTTCATTGTATTAGGAACCTAACGGTAAAAATTGCATGTTTTTAACTCAACCCCAACATTTTTTATCAACTGTCAAAGAAAGGCCCAACGCATAGCTATTGTTTAGCAGGTAGATAAACTTTCTTTTGAATGTGCGCAGGTCGGGGAGGTAGGGCCAGCCAAAGGAACTTGAATTATGACAGATGTCAGACTGGCAGTCGCTCCGAATTATTCGCCGCTGCTACATGTGTTTCGGTACTTTCGTTCGCTGGACTTTCATAACTTTCGTTCGCTGCTACATGATGCCGCGTTTAAGTGAATTTTCCCCGGCACACATCGCCGACATACATTTTTATTATGGAGTGGGACAAGGAAGTGCCAGAGCTGCACGCGCGGCTTACATAGCTGCGTATCCTAACAGGCAACCAGTGCCATCTGCCCGAAACTTCCAGGAAGTTCACAGAAGGTTGTCGATCACTGGACTTGGATCAAGTAGAGATCGTCGCGAGCCACCTCAAGTAATTATTGATGCGGCTACTGAACAAGCAGTATTAAGTGATTTGTTTGCTGATCCATCCATAAGTACTAGACGACTGGCTCTTCGTCACGGAATATCCCAAAAATCAGTGTGGCGTATTTTAAAGAAAGAAGGATTGCATCCTTATCACTATCAAAGGGTGCAACATCTACATGAAGACGTAGACTGGCGTCCAAGGTGTGTGATGTCCACATGGATTCAAAGAAAAACCAGAGCAAACCCAAACTTTCCAAGAAAAATACTATGGATGGACGAAGCGACATTCACTAGAGACGGTATTACTAACTGTCGAAATTTACACAGATGGTGCCGCGCAGGTGAAAACCCGAAACTGAAACGGTCATCTACTTTCCAAGTAAGATTTTAGATAAATGTTTGGGCTGGTCTTATCGATAACATGTTGATTGGACCAGTCATATTGCCGAGAACGTTGACTGGTGAAAGATTTTTAAGTCTATTGAGAGATGAGATGCCTCAGTTATTGGAAGATGTCCCACTGGCTGTGCGTCAAAGGATGTTTCTTCAGATGGACGGATGTCCTGCCCATTACGCTACAAATGTAAGAAGATTTTTAAACGAAAATTATCATGACAAATGGATCGGCCGGCAAGGACCTGTAGGGTGGCCTGCGCGTTCACCCGATTTGACGCCCCTTGATTATTTCCTATGGGGGACCATGAAGCAACGCGTCTACAGTACCCCCATCAACAGTGAGGCCGATTTGCGTGACCGCATAATAAACTGTGCGAATGATATTCGCAATGATCCCGAAATGATAAGGAGAGCGACACACCAAATTCTAATTCGCGCGGCTTTGTGTTTACAACAACGAGGTGGACATTTTGAGAACCTGATGCATTAAATTTTGTATTTAATAATAAATGGGTTTCAATTGAACTCTTTTGCATTAATTATCATCCCAAACAAACCACCCTTATGAGAACAATACGATTCCGCGTTCGGAGTGCCATCTTTGAAACGACCCGCGCGCATTCACAACAAAGTTAACAAAAAAAAGTTTATCTACCTGCTAAACAATGTGCGTAGCTATGCGTTGGGCCTTTCTTTGACATTTGATAAAAAATGTTGGGGTTGAGTTAAAAACATGCAATTTTTACCGTTAGGTTCCTAATACAATGAAGAATAACTTAAAGTTATAAAAAAAGAAGGTGATGGGGGCATGTTATTGAGAAATTTTACAATTTTTGTAAAAATTAATGAAAAAAAATCAGATTTTTGCCAAAAAAAAATGTTTATATTTGATTATGGCTATTTTTTTTCCATAATTTTTATTTTATGACGACACCTAATTACTTCCAAACATTATGGAGTTTGTTTCATCGTGATAAATCGTTTAGTTTAAAAGTTACACAGTTTTGTATCCACTGGGGTCACAAAAGCAAACAATTTTTTTTAAAAATCCATAAAAAATATTAATAAATATTTAGATTTTTTTTAACATTTTTTCCGTCGATAAAATTAAGCATAGATTCCCTCATTTCGATATGTGCAGATTATAAAGACTCACACTGTATAACCAGTTGGATTTAAAATTTATATTGCATTTGATAGCCCAATTCTTGAAGAAGGATACAGGGTATCTACATCAGGTTACGACCCTTGGGAGCCGAGTAAAAAGAAAAAAAAGTCAGAAAGAGCGCTAAGCGAAAACGAAGTAATAGCGATGCGATGTGACGCGGTGCGTCGGGGGAGGAGGGAGTTTTATAAAAATTTGATAGTTATTTTAGTATATTTTGTATCTTACGACTTCAACGCGAGCGAAGTGGCGGGTAGAAGCTAGTATATTCAGCTCAATGTTTTCCTTTGTTGTGGATGCATTTCGTCGGCTTTCAGTGAGCAACCGAGTTGTACCTACATCCTTGAAGTAAAGGCTCTTGCAAACAAACGCGACACGCGACGCGAATCGCACGCGACACAAAGGCACCGCTCGTCGCGCGACACGCGTTACCTTTGTGTCGCGTCGATTGTCGCACCTGTTTGTAGGAGCCTTAAAGCGCATTTGTGGTTAAATATTATTACTGTACCTACTTCCATTCTTATGTTCATTTGAGTTTCTTTTTTTGTGGATTGTTTTTATTTTGCTGCCTATGTACCATCGCGGACATTTGCGGTGGACCACTTTTCGACCCTATTGCTAAGGTAATAAGGTTGAAATGTAGTTCACCGCAACATCATTGCGATTGATGTTTTTCCGATATTTTAAAGAAAAATTCAGAAATATTTTCGAAAATAGTTTCACCACTTAGTCTTGCAAGCTGAATATGGCGTTTCAACCAAACCCTATGTGTTGTCTACGGTACAAAAATGAATTGTTACTCTAAGGTCGTTCTTCCAGTAAGGCTGTGATGAAGGGCATAAAACATTTACGTCTGGCCAGTAGCCACATCTAAGTATGGTTTACTCCACCATATGCAAAAAGGGTGGGATGGTAAATATAATCTTTCGAATAAGCCATTCATTTATCTAGAAACATTGCAAGAGTTTCCTTAACATGCTGATGTTAAGCTAACAGTCGTTAATAGAAGCTTGCTATAAAAGCTGTTATTTTATCGGTCGCTCCACGATACGCCACTGAGCTTAACACCCTTTCTGAAAGCCTGCAGCAACTAAGTGTTATTGTTATCATCTGAGATTCCTCGTAAAACGAGTATACGGAGCACCTATAGAAGGTAATGGTTGCTAGGCAAAAAAGTAGAACATCCATGTTGAAGCTAAAGCGTTACTTTTTCAAACTACCGTATATCTACTTCTTCTTACAGTCACGAACTATTTAATTATTCATATCTGACTAGCGAACATGAGAGACGTTGTCCTGCCCAAACAGCGCCACCTATCGGGTCCAATTGTGAAACTAAACCATCCGGGATCCCACGCAAACACACACAAAAATTTCATCAAAATCGATCCAGCATTTAGGAGGAGTTCAGTGACATACAGACGTACAGAAGAACAAATAACTACAAAGATACGCCGTGGTAAAAACTAGCACCTGTGACAGAAAAGCTGAGAAGTAACCGGTGGTTGTGTGGTATGAACATGAGATGCTTGGGAAGATTGAGGAGCATGTGACAAGAAAAGTATATGAATGTGAATAGTTATTAGAAAAGTGGCAGACCAAAGAAAAGATGGATGGATTGTGTAAGAGGATCTGGCTAAAAATGAAGTGAACAGAGAGACGACGGCTAATAGGGACGTATGGAAGAAAAAAACCTCAAATGAATTGGAATACAGTATAGAAGTATGAGGAACACGTAGTAAAGTTCACTCACCCTCCATAGAAAAGGGAGGATCCTCTGACCAGACGGGTGTTATGTCTGGTGGGCTAATGCTCAACGGTTGATGTCGGGACGTTGTATATATGCTGGTCGCGCGGTAAACTCTGATTGCGCGATGCAGGGTTTTTGCGTGACGTCAGTGTGATGCGTTCCGATGTGGCGATGTAGATATGCCGCTACAACAGCAAGGGGAGCATGACTACAAAGAGTGTCTTTGAGGTGGCAAATACGTAATATGCTGAATTTGGATTGTGGAGAACATGGGCTTGAACACAACAAACTAAACAACAGCAAACAACAAATTAAAGAGTGTCGGAATACAACCTCAATTGTCTATGCGACTACTTCACAGAAAAAGTGAAGTGATGTTCTTTTTATAATAACTTGTCATGTCAATTGAGAAAAATATGGTTGTCTTATAAACACATATAAAATATTAATAAAGCCATATAAATAAGTAACTGTCCTGTTAATTACCCTATTACCTACCCCAACATAAGGTTATGGGCCCAGCACGCTTCCACTTCCATTGTCAACTGCAGAGGCGGAGTATATAGCAGCATCATTAGCATCATGCGAAGGAATAAATTTAAACGGAATATTAAAAGATTTTGGAATAAATCTAACGCCAATGCTGTATGTCGATAACAAAGGAGCTATTTTTATTTCAAAGGATTATGAAAATAGTAAACGATCGAAACATATCGATATTCGATATCATCACATAAAAGATTTGATATTTACAAAAAAGATGTCAATATCGTACATACAAACTGAGAACAATTTGGCTGATATGTTAACAAAATCACTAGCGACTGCAAGACATAAGATGCTAAGAGAACAATGCAAAGTATTGATATAATACACATAGTTGTGTGGGTATTTATCTAGGAGGAGTGAATGTTGATATTTAATTTTATTTAACGATTTCTATGTTCCAAAGATTTTCACATAAAATCGAGGAGGAGTGTCGGAATACAACCTCAATTGTCTATGCGACTACTTCACAGAAAAAGTGAAGTGATGTTCTTTTTATAATAACTTGTCATGTCAATTGAGAAAAATATGGTTGTCTTATAAACACATATAAAATATTAATAAAGCCATATAAATAAGTAACTGTCCTGTTAATTACCCTATTACCTACCCCAACAAAGAGAACAGGCGTAACGGTCATGGTCTTATTGATTGAATTAGGCTCAAGTCGAAAGCAAATACACAGTTTGTAGAGAAGAAACAGCAACTTTCTATCAGAAAACAACACAGCCCAACACAGCCCATAAACGGAAGAATGAAAGTTAATAATAAATATACAAACCGCATCTTGGTCTACAGCTTCTTCTAAGCAAATATAATGTTAAACGAGGCAGCAGTCCCATACTATCTGTAGCAAATATACGCCGCACTGATTGTTGATCGTTAAAAAACCATCATAAGTTTATGAACTGTAAAAAAATAACTATCTATACAAATAAATAAAATTGAAGTGTCTGTTTGATATGTCAAAATAACAGCTTTTTACTAAATGCATACGAAAGTTTATACGATACTTACGACTATAACGATAAAGAAATTTTTAAAATTTTTGTCTGTCTATCTGTTTGTTCCGGCTAATCTCCGTAACGGCTGGACTAATTTTGACGGGACTTTCACTGGCAGATATTTGATGTTAGAAGATGCTTATGGTACTATACTTTTAGAAAAATAATTAGGGTTCCGCGCAAAAAATTAAAACCCATGAAATTGTGAACAAAATCCGATTCAATTAGGGAAGTATTGACATCCACGCGGGCGAAGCCGAGGGCAACAGTTCGTGAAACAATAAAATATTAAGAGACTTTTGACATTTTTTGCTATTCATCCATTGACTTTGATTTATTAATTGGATTGTTAAATAGTAAGAAGTTCACGGTGTATTGGAATGTTTAGGACTTCTGTCTAGGTAAGTAATCCATCGACATGTTCAAATTGAGGCGAAAGTGCCAGGGTAGTCCGCGAAATTCAAAGGGCTTTGAAGGTCCGTGGCATATCCTATTCTATGAATCCATTGATAATACTTTCCTAAAGCTGTGCCCATGGCATTAGTAAGCATTTAGCTGTGCCTAAAGCTAGATGTCCATTATTGTACCTCTTAGAGCATTAGATTAAATGCTCTAAATTGTACGTACGGTTAGCGAACATAGTGGAAACACAGCTTAAACTATCAGACTTGGCGTGTAGGTCAGACCGGTCAGACGCTATCATATTATACAGACCCTACCATATCATATTATCATATTATATCCATATCATATTATACAGACCCTACCATATCATATTTATGGGTTAGCCCGATCGGGCTCAGTTTTGTCTGTTCAGATATGGTTTAGATTGATCTCTCCTGGTAGGTGTGCTCGCCTTTACTTTCCTGTTAGGATTCGCATAGACTTATCTGCCCCCTGCTTCATAACCTAGATGTTAAGGGCAACATTTTTATAAAACAATGGTGAGACCTGCTGTCCTGTATGAACCAGAATGTTGGGCCACAAAAGAGACGAAGGAAAGGCAATTGCATCCAGTAGAGATGAGAATCCTAAGTGGGATATGTGGTACTACGCGAATAGATAGAATAAGAAATGAGTATATAAGAGGAAGTCCGAAAGTGGCACCGGTGACTGAAAAGTTGTGTGATATGTCACGTAAGTGGGATGTAATCGGTCGTCATGCTATGGGCATGTGATGCAGAGATATGAAGATGTTGTAGAAATAATTTTAAGTACGAATGTGAATGGCTATAAGAATAAGGATAGACGAAAGAAACGATGGATGGACTGTGTGAAAGATGATATGATTAGAAAGAAGGTTTGACTACTGAGATGACGACTAATATTGTTGCGCCAACCCGAAATAAATTGGGACATAGGGGCAAGAAAATGATGATGATGTTGTAGACTGCACCGCCTGTAGTTGTGCCACTGCAGGGTAAGGCACTTATCACAAAGCAAAAGAGCAAATACTCTAGCCCCATGTCTCCTAACGATGAACAAGCATAAATCCACCACACTTTCTGACATAGTTTTCCTTTACCGTCAGTCAAAGATAATAATGGAAGTGAAAGCCATATTGGGTACTTGCCCGGTTCAAACCTGCAACTTGATGCTTCGAAGAGGAGATCCTTTAACTTTCAGGACATGTTCATTGGTAAACCAATTGCATTGGTTCAGCCTAAAGTGCGGCTCCTAGCCATAGAAACACCAACCTCAACATATCGCATAATAGTAGAATTATAAAAAGACAATGAATACGGGGCTTTCAATTAAAATCGTTTTATTAATAGAAGCTATAATCCACTGCAGGCTAGGAAGCCTCGTAAAATACTAAAAAGTGACCAGAAATAAAAAGAACGTACAACAAATTAAAAGTACGTCTAAAAGTAACTACAAAACTTAAAGTATATTTAAAAGTAACTACAAAAGTATGTTGAAAAGTAACTACAAAACATCTTATATAAAATACAAACAAAGTTATATAATATTTAAAGTCAAAAATACTTCTGTACAACTTAAAGTAACTCAGGTTGTTACAATCTGGAGTGAATAATTCCTATTTTCAGCCTTTAGTTTCGATAAAAGACTTATTAAGTCCAAGCCGCTTATCGGTATGACCAGTTTCTTTACTTTTCCGCTGCTGGAGC
Source organism: Fissipunctia ypsillon (assembly GCA_947568875.1). Classification (NCBI taxonomy): domain Eukaryota; kingdom Metazoa; phylum Arthropoda; class Insecta; order Lepidoptera; family Noctuidae; genus Fissipunctia; species Fissipunctia ypsillon. The sequence continues at coordinate 7,437,764 of OX387657.1, forward strand.
TGCTCTTAGGCTGCTCTTCATTGACAATGGATGACTCTGGTGTTGGTTCATTAGTTAGTATAGGTTCAAAAGTTAGTATCTTAGTCTCATCTTCAGTGGTACTGGCAGTTATACTAGAACTACTGTTAGTTTCAGTGCTATTCTCTGAAATTTCAGTAACTTCATCGTTTGTAGCTGCATCTACAGGAGTGTCTACTGAAGATTCTATTCCATTGAATGATTCGGAGTCAGAGAAAGTTGGATCATAATCCATTGTAGTTCTAATGCCACTATTATTAAAACGCAGATATTCGCGAAGTACTCTCGAATCCATGTCGTCAGGCATATCAGATAGTTTATCGGGTTCTTGTGGTGGCCTTCTTAGTGCATCGTCTTCTGCTGTTTCATCAAGTGCTGGCTCTTCCGCGGCATTTCCTTGTCTTTTGTAAGGCCAGCGAGGACTGCCAGGATAAATATAATGGCCCTTTACTGTAAACACATAAGGTTCGATCAAAATACTTACTCGGGAGTGAGGTCATTATTCGTCACTTTCTATTTGGCGAATGAGGAAAGATTGTTGAGCAAATGAATTTAGACTGAAAGTAGCAGATATAGTAGGTACAAACTTAAGGGTTAAGAGTGCGCCACGTGACTTAACACGTAATGCATTCACTTTTCGAATCCACGATACGACAACGTATGGCTCCTCTATGATATAATAACTAATATACATTATAAATTTAAGCAAGCAATATAATTTAAGTATTCGCACTACGTTATAAACTTAACTTTATTAAATTTTGAGTAACCAGGGGGGCCAACCACCACTTCTTAACACGTTGACTGTCCGTGCATTACATGTAATGCATTTTTGGTCTGGCTGTGACGCTCGTGCATTACATGTAATGTACTAGTCAAAGGCAATCAAAGATCAAATAAGGAAATCAAATCTATCAATGATCTATGATTTTCTAGGAACGTATGAAATAAAGCAGTTTCTAGAAAAACCCATTGGACGTACCACGAAATTACCTAAAATAGACGGGACAGTCAACGTGTTAAGGCAGTATTATTTTAATGTTATTTCAGTGTGGGAAAGAGATGGAGCTAGACGTCCTGTATAGCTCCATCTCTTTAAGATAAGATTACAATAATACTGCTTTAAGAGGTGGTGGTCTAGATCCTGTTAACTTTTATAAATAAATAAACATAACAGCATGTAGAAACAGCCGGGCACGGTTGTCTTAGTGCCATACAAATGCGTTCAACTTAGACTAGAACAGAATAACAAAGCCATACTATATTTGAATTTAGTCTTCATATCGACGAAGCAGTAGTTATATCCGAGACCGATGCCCATTCCCAAAACCACAGTAATGGTGAGCATCAAACAACAAATCAAACTGGTACACGTTACATATAGTGTTATCCTGAAAAATAAATCTTCATGAACTTTACGATGTGTAGCAGCTGCAGCCACTCATTGTGAATGCCGTTATTAATAAAAAACCGACCAGTGCATGTCGGACCAAGCACAATGAAGGATTTCGCAGTTGGGATGGATTTATCCCAAAAATAAACTTAACATCATACTTGATTAACATGTTCTCCCATACATCGATATACGTAACGGTCAATTTTCAAATTGCAAATACAAACTCACATTTACATCGCAAAAAAATGATGAAACTACAAATGATTGATTTTCGGACTTTTTCCATTACTTGCGCTGTGAGACCTTACTTCTTACCAAATTTCATGACTCAACGGGAAGTACCCTATAGGTTTTGTTTTGATTTATATGCGAGTATCCAAATATGTCGCATAAATGGCCGCATTTTTATGTTGCGTTGACTTAGAAGCTTGATTTTTTAGAGCTCCAAGGGACCGTAGACCTACGTATTTATATTAATTTCAACTTTATACCTCCACGCGTTCCTGAGAACAAGGGTCTTGACAGACTGACAGACCGACAGATAGCCAACAACAACGGCAGATGGACAATGAAGTGATCCTATAAGGATTCCGTTTTTTCCTTTTGATGTACGGAACCCTAAAAATTACATCTTCTTGCTAGGTTTTCTTAAACTATCTGGTAAGATTGGTCTTCTCTCGTATCAGCACTTACGTTACAAGAATAGTTCATGCTGTGGCTAAAATATTTGCCAGACAGCGAAGTGGTAGTGGAGTGGTCTGCCCACTGCCCAGGATACATGAGGTGGTAGTGGGCTGGACCGCCCACTGCCCAGGATACACGAGGTGGTAATGGGGTAGACTGCCCATTGCCCAGGATACACGAGGTGATAGTGGGGTAGACTGCCCACTGCCCAGGATACACGAAGTGGTAGTGGGGTGAACTGCCGACTATCCAGGATGCACGGGGTAGTAGTGGGATGCTTTTATGGTACCTACACAACGCAACAACCTACGCTGTATCAGATTAGGACTTACTTTTCAGATAAGTACATGATATTGGAAACACAACTTATTATACTCCCCATCTTGAAGAGATTTTAGTTTAACGTATGTGTTGTGAGAATAAAGCTAAGTAAGCAAAAAAATCTTGAGAAAACCCGTCGGTAAGCGCAAGGTATATGACAATGAATAAAAATTTTATATGATGTTAATGACAGAATCATAGACAAGAATTGACAGCAAGTAAACAAGAATGATTGAAAGAAGATGCATGCTGTTATTTTTGTATGGATCCAAAGGGTTCTTACCACTCGTTAGGCACCTGTCCCACGAGAGTTAAGCGAGTAGAGGTACAACCAAAAACGAGATGGCTAGCAACGAGTAGCGAGTAAGTGATGGTGACGATCGCGTGCTCGCTGGTAAGCGTATGTACCAGTAGCGCACCTACAATTATCGTTAGAGGGAAGCCGAAGAAAAAATGGGGAAGGCAATTGTCAAAATGGCGCTGTCGTAGCTAGTTCCCAACACAAGCCAATAATACAAGGCGTGAGGTGGTTTTATTTTATTTTTGCGAAAATGATGCGTTGTTGTGTTACTAACTACTCCGAAATTGGAGTCCACCATTTCCCGAGAGACCCTAAAATTAAAACATGGTGGCTTAAAGCTATTCGTAGAGATGTTTTGTAAATTAAACAGAGTAGAAACATTTTGAAGAAAGTGACTTTGAGGATATATTTATGGTTTTAAATTCTAACACTTTCCATATCATTTACTTGATTTAAAATATTGAAATCACCGAAAATAACGAAATAGTGAAATAAAAGTAAACTCATGACTGAACGAAATGTCAAACTTATTGTAGGCCGTGGGGACCTAGCTATGATCACGCCATCTACAAGCTTTGCCCGACCTTCCCCAGTTCAGTTCTCATAAACTCGAGATAACATCAAAATGAATAAACTCAAAAATTAAAGTCATTACTTTATTTTTCTTAATTTAACGCCATCCATGGTCAAGTAACATAACCAAAGAGACGCTATCACCAAACATACAGAATATTTTATTATTTTTTTACATAAATAAACGATAAAATCACCGATTATAGTTTTATTTCTGAAAAACATTACTTTACAAAAATATTCTAAACTATTCGATTGTTATATCGAACAAAATGCAAAAGAGCAGGTGAAAACAAAATACACGTGAATTTATGTGTCAAGAAATCAAACATTATTATAGAAAATGAAAAGAAAGAAACTGCATTTATTTGCGGTAAACATGACGCAAAGAAAAAACACTAAAAAGAACAATCATTCATTCTGTCTCGTTCTCGCCTATTACCTACGACGTGGTGCTGCGGGACACGAAATCACGTGTGTCCGTACAATACTTACGAATTTAGTACCACATTTAGTATTCTGACACACGAGGGCGGGCTTATTTTGACGCTGATGTTATCGAAAATTCTCTGACCTCCTAGACTAGAGTCAAGAGCAAACCTATCTCAAAAAAAAAATCTTTGTTTAGTAAAAAAATTTTGGGCATTTTTGTAATGTTTTTAGCCTTATGATGTATGAAACTAGTATTAAATATTTAACATTCATTACAGATATCTGTAATGTGATATGATACACAGTTACACACACAGGTGTACCATATTTTGTGTTCCATGCGCGCCTCAAAGAGATGTCAGCAGCATTGAAGGGGTCCGCTAGGACCGATGCCAGCCGGGGTTGCGGGATGTTCGAAAGAGTTACCGTGGCCCCGGCACAGGCAACAGAAGGAACACGGGTGGGTTTTAGTCAGTAAAAGTCTGACACGCCCTCCCGCTCCGCCCAGAGCGGGAGAAGTCATTTGATGATTTCCCATCCACAAAAAAAAGTAAAAAAAGGTGTACCATATTATTTGGCAATAGTAGACATTAAGAAGAGTGGTTGTCCCGAAGGGAAGCCGATAGGAATCGGGTTGTATGAATGCTGCGCCACTAGTATGTGCCAAGCGTGAGTCTCTCCGCGAGTATTCTGCCCGCCAAGCGAGCGTCGCTGAGTGAGAACTCTCTTTGATAACTATTTTTGCTGCAACAAACTAGTGGAGAGAGACTTCTCGCCACCAGAGTGAATAGTCAGCGATCAACATATATGTATTATATCTCTTTTACTTACACGGGAACTACAAACTTTTTTACATTTCTTGAGAGAGAAAATCGTTGATAGCTAATCGCTTATTCGCCGGCGGTGGATCAGGTGCCTTATTGACTACAACTGATAGAAAAACGTGGCTAAAGGATGGGTTTAACAATAGTGAATTGTTTGATGACCGCTATATTGTTTGGAGGTGTGACAGACAGAGATTACTTAGATAAGAATCAGACACTTGGTAGTGGTGTTCTTATTGCTGTTTGACGTGAGCTCATTGCGGAGGCGCGCACTGACTGGTAGTGCGCGTCATCCGCGGAGGAGCTACGGGTAACTAACGCTGAAGCGTTCCAGACCCATAGTATCATATAAATTGCACATTTGTACAATTTATCTTTGCAAGCAAAACAGAGGTTATTCATTGGCTACACAGCTTACATATTTTTATAATAAATTAAATGATATTATATTGAATAACTTAACGAACACTTTTATTGTCATAGGCGATTTTAATTTGCCAAACTTAACGTGGTAACTGTCTGATGATGGGTGCTCTTTTCGACCGGAAAATATTCACGGTTCTATTCAGACGGACTTTTTTGATATTTTAAATACGTTTGATCTGGTCTAGTACAACTGTAATTTTTTTTTAATGAATGGGTGCTAGACCAATTTTTTTGTAAAAGTCACCTAACCGTTGATAAATGCTCTGAACCTCTTGTCCCAGAAGACACTCACCATATAGCTCTTACTATTTTTGTAGACTTTGTTGAGTAGCATGCGCTCCCATCACAGCAAAGAAAAAAAATTGTTTATCAATCAGCTGATTTTTCATCTTCTTTAGCGCCAGTCGAACTCATCATGTTCTTTCATTAGAAATAATTTGATGAGTTCAAGTAAGCAACATTCTTCATATACAATACCATCGGTTATGAAGTATGGACATAGCTCGTCGGGACAGGGTGATGAAATATGCAACATGTTCAGTGAAGTTTTCAAGTAAAATTTTCTCCAGAACACTATCCCTGGTGTAACTCAGTTAGATAGCAACAGGCATTGTCTTTATCAAACGTCTTGCCTCTGATATAAGCGCTATTGAAGTCTGCGAAACTGAAGTACTGAAACTCTTAAAGGCTATTGACGTGATAAGTCAGCGGGGCCCGATGGTATTCCTGTTATACTTATAACTCGGTGCACTTGTTCGCACCGAAATATTAGAGTAAGTAGTAAAGTTAAGCTTTGTAGCTTAACGGATTGCGTCCATGATGCGCAGAGTACGTGGGAGCGTCAAAAGCATTCTGGGGGTCATCAGTGATAATCCGTGTTGCACCGTCATGGCGCATTGGGTGCATGTATATGTGCATGTACCCGGTGCGTCAGGTGAGTGCAACAGATACGAGTATATGAATTAAAAAAAAAATATAATAATATTTCTCGAGACCCTAGGGTCCCGGACCTTTGGAAGGCATATGAGGGGCCGAAGCCAACTCGCAGAGGCCCGTTAGACGCTTTCAATCGAAATAAGGCACCAACCGACGATTATCCCTGTGCGTACTATGCAAGTGCACCCAAGGACAACCCCGGTTGGTGTAGGACCATTGCAGAATATGGAGACAAAAAAAAATTGGGCTATGGGTTTGGATGGCTAAAGTGGACTGGTTATCTAAAACTATGGAAGGACTATGGCCCCTGCCTGACCAATGTGTGATAAATACAATACACGGATAAAATGGCAGGGGGTGACTTGCACACTCAACAATGGGCCCCCGGAAACGGTCGCTAGCACATAGTGTCGTAGCGACAAGGGGGCAACATGTCTTGAGGTGCTTAAGAGGAGTGGAGAGGTATTCCACGGCTATCAGGACAATCCCGGAAGTACGGTCAAGATCCCTACCAGCATCTTACTGGACTACTTCCTTCCTCCGAGCACGTTTGCTCTTGCGAATCTCTACTCAAGCCAGCCAATAAAGGCAAGAATGAGGTGGGAGGTCAGTTCTCGTCAGTGTTCACTCCAGCCGGCCAATAAAGGCAAGCCAGAGATGAGGAACATGACTTCTCCCGGGAGATAGGGTACGTGGGGTCGCTACTGCCCAGCAGCTCGCCACATGCTGCCCTGCGGGTTTTTTATTATTATTATTATTATTTTAACTTTACCACTTACTCTAATATTTCGGCGTTCACTTAGTGAGGGGTGTGATGCCACACGTTTGGAAGCCAGCTTTACCCCCGTACATAAAAACGCCCTAAAGACAATGTAGAAAACTACAGGCCAATATCTAAGCTTTGCTTGTTTTCAAAGGTTTTAGAAAAAATTTTTACTCTTCAGTTTATAGTGCTATTAAACAATCACTTAATAACTACCAACATGGCTTCTTAAAAAAAAAAAACAGGTCCATTGTGTCGAATTTGCTTATCTGTTCCGACTACTTGTCCTCAACCATGTCTGAACCCTTTCAAGTGGATGCGGTCTACACTGATTACAGCAAGGCATTTGACCGTATAGACCACGGTGTCCTTTTACGCAAGCTGTTTGCAGTGGGTATCAGAGGCGTTTTATTCAGATGGTTTACATCCTATATTGAGAATCGCTGTCAAATAGTTGTACTGAATGGATACAGTTCTGTAACTGTTAAAATACCCTCGGGAATACCACAAGGCTCCCTTTTGGGTCCTTTACTTTTTATTCTTTTTATAAATGACATTAGTTCGTGCTTCACCCGTTCCAAAATAATTCTTTGCGCCGACGATATGAAAATTTTATGCCCTATATCTAAATTTTCCGACTGTTTTGATTTACAGCAGGATTTAGATGGACTTTTAAATTATTGTCTCGTTAATCAACTTGAACTGAATGTTCTAAATTTTTTGTTAGTACCTACACACGTAAACCACATGCAATCACGTTTCAGTATAATTTACATAATACTATTATAAATAGGATAAGCGTTATCAGGAACCTGGGTGTAACGTTTGACTCTAAGTTGCTTTTTGATGCACATATCGAAAACGTTGTTAATAAAGCTTCCAAAGCAATTGGATTTATACTTAGGTTATCAGTTGATTTTAAAAACGTAAAAACATTTAAAATTCTTTATTGTGCTTTTGTACGCAGCCGTTTGGAGTACACCTCACAGGTGTGGAACCCTAATTATAAGATTTATATAAACAGAATTGAGGGAATTCCAAAGCGGTTCCTACGTTTCTTGCAGTATAAAACTAGGAAATATACTCCCAATTATATAACGCGATGTAAGAGGTTTCACATCTTACCACTACATGAGCGCAGAAGCATTGCAGATATGACGTATTTATTTATGCAAACGGTACCTTAGACTGCCCTGAGCTTTTAGGAAGTTTAGGATTAGTTACACACTGCAAAATGATTCGCAAACCTAACTTGTTACATGTCCCGCAGTCAAAGTCCGCGTACAGGCAGAATTCGTATAATAACAACTGTCAACACGCATGGTCCTGGTGCTATTCTGTAAAGATTCCACCGTGAAAATTTAGGTGAAGTGAGCGTGATGTGAAATGTCATCCCACCGTACTCTACTAGAAATTGAGCTCACGTCAAACTCACTTCACCTAAGTGCTCACGGTGTGATGTTTACAGAATAGATCGGCAGTTGTCAACAGGCCCGACGTCCGAGGGGTCATAATTTGGATATAAATAAACATGATTTGGATATATTCAATACCAGTGTTTGTCGGGTTAAACGGTTGTTGGTGAAAAGCTTCTTTGCGAAAAGGTAATTGTTTGCGTTTAATTTTTAGTTTGTATTATGTCGTTAAGTTTGTGTAAAATTGATTTCCTAGTTTATGATATAGGTTTTTTGTACATACCTTTTTTTCGTATTTATTTTTAGTGTTTATCAGTGGAAACTTGTAAATGGCCTCTAATTTTATATTGTTTAAGAACACTGTATAAGCTAACTGTAAGTTTCCCGAATAGAATAAAATAAAATAAATTAAAACCTGAGATTCTTGAAGAGACCTCGCTTGCAAAGCAGCCACGACTACTGCCAGGGGCCGTACAAACCCAATGCACAACACTCAGCCGGCACGGCCTACAGGCACAATGGGTCGGCGCACAACTGGTTGCCATGGCCAATGGCTGTGTCGCTTGCTATGTGCGCTCAAGCACTGCGTGTTTGTAATGTAGTTCCTTTTTCTAGCAAGACGTTTTCTCTGGCACTCTCTGTGTCCATCTGAATAAACTCAGCACTACAAACGGTGGAGTCACAAAACGACCAGCCGGGCAATTGCGTAACACATTATCAATCGGAATCGGTTTCATTTTGACAATTCAACAACATTCATTGCGTTATTTACGTGTTGAGCAGAGAAATTTTTCGAACTTATGAAGCAATATGGATTAGCAATTTGCTTCAAAATGATTCAGATTCCGATTGATAGTATGTTGCGCAATTAGAGTGCTGGTCGCATGGATAGTCACATCTTGGTTGAAGCTGGTGCAACCAAGGTTGCTACCACGACCATGCCTGACCGTGGTCGCGGCTCGTCAGCTGACTTGTTGCACTTCCATTGTTTCATTCGTACCTCCTTACTAATAAACGTTGTATAGCGTATGTATAGTTACACAACGCTTTGTCTTCTTCTTTCAAAAATCAAATTACTGACGACTGAAAGAGAGAAATCGGTGTGCAACTATTCACCTGATATAATACGTTTATTAGTAAGGAACCTAGAGTCAGTAGTTATTGACTCTACGAATGAAACAATAAAGCATAAGCCTCAAATTTTTTAAGTAGCATTTTAATTGTATCCCTAGTTTTCGGAAATGTTTATAATATTTTTATCACTTAGTACTTATTTTTGTTAACTAAAGGTTTCTAGTTAATACTCGTTGATCCTTGCAATTAACTTGTTTAATAAACTGTATAATTTTAATAAGCTGTAATCACTGTGAAAATTTTGATATGCTCACTTCTTAATTTTAAGTCTGTCACTTTACGTGAGGATTTGTAATTGGCTTTCCGTAGTTTATGTTGGCTTCTATTTTTAGTTAGTTTAAGCTGTAAGTCCTCCAGGGTGTAATAAATAAATAAATAAATAAATAAATAAATAAAGCAAACCAGCTTTTCAATGTTTTTTAATACAGTGTGCGTTCAGAGTTGGTTTGCTTTATTTGCTACTAGCTTTTGCCCGCGGCTTCGTTCGCGTTTTCTATCCCTCGGAACAGTACTTTTTTTCAGGATGGAAGGTAGGTACCTATTTCCTTTCCTGTACCCCTGACAACGTGTATGCACAATTTCATGATGATCGGAATAGGTCAAAGCGTAACAAACAAATAAGCAAACTCACTTTCGCATATATAACATTAGTTTTAGTGTAGGTATGCGAAACCCGAAACACGTGTCTAGTATTATTATGTAAAGAAGTACAGAACTTCAAAACTGTATCATGAAAAATCACAAAGTTATAAGCTTGTTATGTTACCTGGTTGTCCGTAAAAAAAATATGCTCACCACGCGGCGTCCCCGCGCGCGCCCCGCTCGTGCCTCTAGCGTCGTCTTGCGCTCATTGGTAATAATTTGGCAGTAGGTACCTAACCGTACGGCAATTGTATTGTAATTATCTGGTGATAACATTTTCCATCACACTTGCAGGCTGGACTGTCGTAATGGTCAAGTGTCGGGGATATTATTATGTACTTTATTCGTAAATGCAGCCGATGTAGTCAATGCAATTTGATGCACCTTATGCCAACTACTTAAAGTTCAAAATGGATGAAAAGTGTTAAACATCGCATTACTTATCCACAGCAGGCTGTAGGTACAAATAATAACTTTCTACAATTAACCATCTTGGCGTGTTTAAAAATGTTTAATCATCACTATTTACAATAATTCATAATATTTTATTTCACATAAGCCTACATGGGCACTCATTGATCGGCACTTATGAAACGTCAGAAGGTGTACTAATGACTTGATCACTATTTACTATGTCGTACCATTTCTGTGTACTGGACGTTTGAGTATGAGAAAGACATGGTTGCACGATACATTTTACATACGATTGAAACACGATGAACTGAAACAACTGTAAGACCCACGGCGACTGCGCGCTCGTGATCGCATTCACGTTATGTAACTGAACGGGAGCGTGACACGTGCGCATCAACCTGTAGCATCCGGGTGACTGAAGGGGTTGTTTTATCCCCGCCCCGCTGTGCGCCCGCGCCTAGTGCTGTGCCTAGTATTGTGCGCGTATGATTGCGGATAGTAAGTACTTAGTGTCACTCGGTAACCAACATGTAAACTTTTTTATATATATTTGAGACAAAATATAACATACTGTAAAAATTATTGGAATCAATTCAGTTACTTATTCTGAACAAATTATATTCAGGTTTCACATATACTAAAAATAATGTTGTATAATAACAAGATATGACAAGATAAGATAAAGATTATCTTATATTATTTATAAAATTAGTTAGAATTGACTTAAATGGCACCATGGAAGTACATATAAAAAAACATTTTATTTACTAACAACATTTAAACCAAGAAAAAATCCTATATTACGTATGGTCTCGTCGTTTAAAGGTATGACACGAATTTGGAAACTACTTTTATTAGGACCTGATTTTTTATACTAAAATCTGTTTGCATACAGCAGCAGTTAAGTCTTGCTAGCGAACCTCTAAATCATTGAGAAGCGTTTTTAAATGTAAATGATATGTATATTCTTTAGCAAAAGTAAACATACAGATACCGTATCAAAAATAAAATCAATAAAAATAAAATCGCCGTTAATATTACACGATCAAAAAATCACGTGATCAGTTCTAATGTGACATTTCGGTTGCGAACCCTCAGTTGTGACAGCAAAGAGAGGAAATCAATATCTCCGTTTAACGGGATAGCCATCGTATTCTTGATGGCAGGCACGGCAGTCATCCACCGTGGTTGTATTGAAGTGGGCATATTTCGTCTGTATATCGGCGATTCCGTATGCTCTGTTCGCAAAACACCAGGAAATGTACTCTGAGGCTCCTCTGAAAAAAAGAATCTGTTTACTGACTATGGCATGTTTAACTTTGGTTAAGCTGAAGGGTAAAATAAAAATACTTTAATTCGGACCTTGATCCATATTGTGTTAGTATGATACAGACTTTTAGTACAAAGATATTATTATTATTTTTAATTTTTATTGCTAAGCCTTTACTTTGGCCATGCTTAGCATTGCAATACTTTTTGACTCGCTACCAGGCAAGAGCGACACAGAGGATTTTTTCAAGGCAATCTTTTAGTTTATACACACATCAAAAGTATGTATCTAGGTAAAGTACGTTTTAGGGTTTCACCGCAATTAACAACTTCCCTGTCGCCATACAACGCATTTTTCACAGTTTTTTCTTCTGATGAGTTATATATAACATTCTTATATATCATAAAATATAATTTTCATAAATTATTACATGTAGATTTATCTTATTTTGGTTATTTTATGACTCATATGTGACTCATGGACGTAGGGCGAAAACTTCTCTCGTGAGTCATATATGACTCATTGGACAGGGAAGTTGTTAAGGATTATTATTTTAACTTTTTTGGATCGTTATTGATTCTTTTTAGTGAATTTCACAATTTGAATAAAGAATTTTCTTTCAATTTTTAAAGAAGTTTCTATAAATTTTGATTAAAAATAGTAAATCAACTGTCAATCAGTATTCCTGATTGGTGTGTAATAGAGTTTTTTTACAATTTCAGCATCGGAACTTAAAAAAGTTGCATCGATATGGAGCGACGACATCATATGACACGAGAAAAAATGATGAGAGCCGTTGGAATATTGCAAGCTGGTTCCAGGCAACGTACTGTGGCTGTCGCTCTTGGCACTACACAGAGCGTCATAAGCCGCCTCTGGACACGCTATCGTATCACGGGCAACGTGGCCGAGCGACATGGAGGACGATCTCGCATCACCACTCGCAGACAGGACCGGAACATCCGAAATACTGCTCGATGGAATCATACCATGACCGCCATGTTGTTGGCTACGAGGCTCCACAGCTCTTCAGGCTTGCTGATAAGCGACCAAACCATCCGAAATCGTTTACGTGAAGTGGGTCTGCGTTCTGAAAGGCCGCTGAGAGTTCCACCTATAGCACCCCGCAATCGTAGAGCCCGTTTACAATGGGCTCGCGAACACAGAAATTGGAAGGAGAAGACTGGCGTTGTGTTTGCTTTTCCGATGTATCTCGTTTCATTATAATAGTCCGATCAACGGGGCTTATATGTAACCCGAAAAGTTCCCCCGTCTCTGAAATTTGGCATGTGATGAAGTTAGGTGATACAGATTACCGATGTACAATAAGCCAACAAATTTTGTTACGAGAAGTTGGGTATTTTTACGTAAACATGAAAATCGCTTATAACTCTCTGTGAATATTTCCTCAGATTGAAATACTTTCTGTGTACATGCATGTACTAGTTAGAATAAGTACGTACGTAAGTAGGCAAAGGCATCCAACATTTTTTTCGAAAGGGATATCTCTGAAATCGTATCATAAATACCTCAAGATTAACTTTTAACATTTTGTACTATAACTTCTACTGAAAAATTGGTCAACTAATATTTCTTTTTTAATATGTTTTTATATCCTTAGATACATTACTTTGTTTAGTTATCCAAAAGATTTTCCTTATTAAACATATTTTTTTGATTTTTCTTAACTACGTAAATGTGAAAAATAACTCCGTCCATTTTTATACCTTTATTAGTCATAATTATGATTTTATATTAAAACAGATTTATCAATTATCCAACAAATTTTCGTTCGTTCATATATTTTTTAGGATATGTTCGCTGATATTTATGCTAGAGCGTAAGGGTTTATTTATTTATTTCTCCCTTACAACTATCATTACAGGTGTATGTACCCAATGCGACAGTGTGCTTATTCACAAATTTATACTAACTTATTTAGGTACAATTTAAATATAATACAACTTGTAATACGATAGGAACTATAACACAATACAACAAAATAACATTATACCCACATTAATCTATATTAATTTATAGCATAAAATAACTAACAGTATCCTTGCTCAAATGACACGTGAACACATCAATTTTGCCATGAAGTTCGTTGATGATACGAACTCACAGGTGTTTTGGCGAGCAGGTTGGTCCTGGCTGTCGCCACGGCCTGCAGTGGCGGGCGCCGCCACCACACATAGCGCTCTGGAACGCAACAACTCAAGCGCTGCACCACTCCTGGACTATGCTCGATGCCACGAAGTAATTTGACCAGATATGCGACAACCACGCTTGAATTCCCCGAGGCATAAGGCAGATATTGCCAGTTATGTTTAAGTCCCATGTGTTAACTCCCGTCGCACCCTCAATTAATTGTACCCGACCATACCCAGTACAAATAGAGTGGGGTGCATCAACGGGTAAAACGGATATACCCCATAAAGCTTCCTGTACAAGTGGCGCGTGAACGTGTTCTGAACGCGCTCCAACATTACAGAGTATTTGGCCCCATGTGGAGCCCATATGACTGCACTATGTTCCAGATGACTCCTGACTAGTGCTTCATACAGGACCCTGACTATTGCAATATTGGTGAAATCTCGTGTCTGTCTCAGTACGAATCCCTTGTTTCTGAATGCCCTTTTGCAGATGTTAGTTATATGATCGCGAAACGATAATTCAGGAGTAACAGAAACCCCTAAGTCACGTACCTGTGTGACTCTTTGCATATGCACTGCGTCCACCGCGTTGACCTTCACTAGCCCGCCCAGAGCTAATTTGCCATGCACTTTTGGAGTAGTCTAGGCGAGTTTGCTAGCCACCGTTATTACAAATATTTTTGTATCTTAATATGCACAACGTACGTATACAACGGCGTTTAGAAATTCGCTTTATATTTAAAAGGAATATTAAATATTATTATATAATATTTATTAAGCATTTAAAATAAACGTTTGACAATTCCTTCAGGACTTTGTACAATATGCGAGAAAAATCAATAAGTATAATAAACTGTTGTGATTATAAATATAAGACCTTTCTTCTATAACTGCTGTTTTATCACTACCATAGTAACGCCACTAAAAACTCTGTAGTCTTAATCTTTCAAATAAATGAACGTTGCAAATTATTTTCGCTTACTTTATTTAATAAATATTTCATAAACGAATAATGATTAGAAAGACACTTACTGAGGAGATATCGAGCTAAGAAAAAAAAATCGTAACAATTATACAGGGTGGAATTTCTTGTATTACCTAACTTCATCACATGCCAAATTTTATGGTGCTTAAAAGAGGGGAAGATGTATTGGTGTGTGACGTGAAAATAAATGATAAGCGTGTGAAGCAAGTAAGTGAGTTTGTATATTTGGAGAGTCTGTTTACAAGGGATGGAAAGATTGATGAAGATGTGGAAAGGAGAGTAAATGCGGGAAATACAAGTGAATAGTGCTATACATGTGATTGTGACCAACCAGTTGATGTCCAAATAGGCTCGACTGGCTGTTCACAAAGGTGTGCTGGTGCCTACGCCTAGGGAAGTGAATGTTGAGCGTGGCAAAAGAAGCATGAAAGTAGAATAAATGCTGTGGAAATGCGAAACATGTCGAGCCTTTTCAGAAAGAACATCGCAAACGACAATTTGCACTTTTTACAGGAAAGGGTGTTTTCTTTCCTAATTAACGATGTTTTTCATTTACGATGATAATTTCGTACAATAATAAAGTCGTGTAAATTTAAAATAAAATTTAAGAGTAATCGCGACAAGATGTAAACTGTCTAATTAAGAGATTTTTCGCGCTTACGATGTTTTTTCCTGAAAAGGCTCGATGTGTGGTGTGACTATGAATGCTGAGGAATAATGTGATAAGGCAACGGTGCGATTTAAAAGAAGATGTAGTGACAAAAATTTAAAAGGGTATGCTTAGATGGTTTGGTCATGTTGAGAGGATGAATGAAAGTCGACTAACAAAACGTATTTACAAGGCAGATATGAGTGGAAACACCCACAAGGAACGCCCTAGGAAGACCTTAGTGACCTTATTGGTGGTGTTTTTCAGAAAGGTCAGGTGCGTAGTACTCGCAACCGGCGTGCGTGTATGACCAGATGTATGAACGTAAACGAGGCAAAAGGAGTATGTAAGGATCGTCGCAGGTGGCGTTCTGTAGTATCTGCCTACCCCCATGGGAAGAAGGCGTGAGTTCATGTATGTATGTGTATTAAGTATTAGAATATTTAGCTGTTTTTTTTTCTATTAGTTATTAATAACATTATAATTATTTTTTTTATTAGTTAAGGTGAAAAGACAAACTCATTGAAACTTAACAGTTGCATCGTGTATGTGCACGCGTCCGTTCTGGCTACACTGGCGCAGGTTCACCTATGTTAAGCGACTCTCCATGAAAGCTTTAAGGACCTTGTGCATTTGACGGCCACGATCACAACTGCTCGCAATCTTGGCCACAGAAGCTCCAACCAAGATGCTTTTGTTAAGTTTGGTCACAACTGGTAGGGCAGCCGGTCGTCCGACTCGTGACCGTTGTGTCCAAATGCGCGACGCGCAGTCACTTCTGTAGTTTAGTCAGCAGCCTAATTGCGTAACACACAATGGCCAAGCCTTTCAAGTTGACAATTCAACAATTTTCGTTGCGTTATTCAACGTTGTCGAGCAGAATTTTACAAACATATGAAACAATGGATTATTATAGATTTCCTTTAAAACCCTTCGGATTGTGATTGCAAGTGTGTTAGGAAATTGGGGTGCTGCGGGCCAACCACCACCTCTTAAAGCAGTATTATTTTAATGTTACTTCAGTGTGAGAAAGAGATGAAGCTATACAGGACGTCTAGCTCCATCTCTTTCCCACATTCAAGTAAGATTAAAATAATACTGCTTTAAGAGGTGGTGGTCTAGCTCCTGGTCGGTGCGGCAACTGGCCATGGTCGTGGCCGTGGTCGTGGCCGTGGCCGTGGTTGTGGCCGTGGTCGTGTTCGTGGTCCTGGTAGTGGTCGTGGTCGTGGTCCCTTGGGCCAAGGACCAGTTTAGCATCCTAATAAAAAAATAATATCAGCCATACCTGTCATAATTTTCAGATCAACGAAACAGTAGTTGTAGCCTAGACCAACGCCAACTCCTATTGAGATAGTCAGTGTGATCACTATGCATAAAATCACGGCTGTCATGGCAGCAAACGATGCCAATCTGAAATTACATTTCTGCTGAGAGAGCTTTCTTTAATTATAACCTAAAAGTGCACCTCAGTAACATCAGGGGGTTGCACTCCAATCTCGATTCGGTCCATCACCACCTTGAGACTGAGAAGCCGCACCTGTTTATCCTAACGGAGACGAAGATAACAACCCCGTCGGACGTGGCGTATCTCAACTACCCGGGTTACTCTCTTGAACACAAGTTTAAGCAAGAAGCAAGCTGGGGTCTGTGTGTACGTCCGCGATGACATTTGTTGTCGTCGTCTCCGTTGCTTTGAGAAATCGGGTTTTTCTGCCATATGGCTACTTGTAGACACTGGCGTGGAGAAATCTCTCTACATCGGCGTCTACCGATCGCACAGCGATGACCAGGAGACAACAGCGCTCTTTAATTTCCTCGTGGAGTCGACTGACGTAGCCCAGCAGCGATACCCAACAGCGAAGCTCATCTTTCTGGGGGACTTCAACGCCCATCATAAAGAGTGGTTGTTCCCGTACCAGAAAACTGACCATGCTGGGTTAGAGGCGCGCAAGTTTGCTTTAACGCTAGATCTGACCCAGATGGTGAATGTGGCAAGGTGGGTACCGGATGTTGACGGCCATACACCCAATTGCTTGGACATTCTGCTGGCATTTGATCCGGACAGTCACTCAGTATCAGTCTCAGCCCCGCTGGGAACGTCTGACCACTATCTGGTCAAATCCATATCGACCTGCTCTCCTCCAGATGAGAGTCCTCGTGCCTCTGCACGAGGTGAGTACGGCGATACAAGTCAGCAGACTGGGATGAGATGCAGCACTTTTTTGCGTCTTATCCTTGGCAGCAAGTGTGCTTCTCCTCGGGTGACCCCTCGTGCTGTGCTGACGTGGTTACAGACGTGATTCGGTAGATGATGGAGTATTTTATTCCATTCTCCGACATCCCGCTCGGTCACAAATCTCGGCCTTGGTATAATGCAAAATGCGCCCACTCTGAGGCCCGGAAAGAGTCTGCCTACCAAGCCTGGGTCAAGGCCCGCGACCGCAAAGTTAGAGCGCGTAGCGATCGCGCGAGGAAGAGAGCTTTTAATTCTGCCGCCAAGTTCTGCAAGCGGGTTTTACGTGGGGCACGTTTTGACCATGTCGGACGTATTGGAGCCAAGCTGGCTTCGTACCCTCCGGGTAGTAAACAGTTCTGGTTCCTGTATAAAGCGGCTGAAGCGAATTTCTTTCGACCCACTTTACCTCCAATGATGAAATCTGATGGGTCGCTAGCTCACTCTGCAGGTGAGAAAGCAAATGCAAGTGCACCCAAGGACAACCCCCGGTTGGTGCAGGACTATTGCAGAACATGGAAACAAAACACAATGAGCTATAGGCTTGGGTGGCTATAGTGGATTGGTTACCTAGAACTGTGGAAGGGACATGTCCTGCCTGATCAACATTAATGTAATACACGGATAAAATGGCAGAGACTGACTTGCACACTCAGTAATGGGCCCCCAAAAACCGTTGCTAGCACATAGTTACGTAGCGACAAGGGAGGAAGATGTCCTGCGGTACTTCTGGAGTGTAAAGGTATTCTACGGCTATCAGGACAATCCCGGAAGTACGGTCAAGATCCCTACCAGCATCTTACTAGCATACTTCCTTCCTCCGATCACGTTTGCTCTTGCGAATAACCATTCAAGCCGGCCAATAGAGGCAAGAAAAAGGTGGGAGCTCAATTTTCCGTCAGTGTTCACTCCAGCCGGTCAATAAAGGCAAGCCAGAGCTGAGGAACAAGTTAATTATTAAGTAGATTGCTATAGATAACATGGAGTGTGGCTGCAATAAGGTACCTCGCGCACAATGCAACCACGACAAGCTCCAACCAAGAAGAAATTTTGGCCGAACGACCGGCCGATCAGTTGCGACCAGTCTTTCTTTTTATTAAAGCTATGTCCCTAGGCCATCCTCTACATTACTCGCACAGCAGGAAAATCACCCGTCCCTAACACCTCGTGTTGTTCGACGGTAGAATAAAGCATGCATGCAAAGGTTATTAGTATGTTGAAATATATTTGCATGCGTATAATGAAAAAGCTGACGAGACGATCGCGAATACTCGTTTTGCTTTCAAATGAAATGTAACTTACTCTAATACTATAACACCTTGCGATACAGAAATAGAGATAGAAGAGCCGCAAGAATAATATAGTTAAGACTTCGATGGCCTATGGTGATGCCCTATCTAGACTGATCTCGTTGCTGAGTACACCCGGGCTTTAAAAAAGCCGCAAACGTGAAGAAAGTTCAGACAATACTTCAACAATTAGAAAAATTACTTACTTTTCCAATATATATGCTAAGCTGCTCGAGCAGGTCCCTATGCCTCTGCAACCGAAACACATATTGAACGGCAATAAAAATAGATTCTTTAAAAAAATATACAAATAAAAAAATATATAAAATACAAAAAATGTATAAACTTCAATAAAGTTTGAAAAGATAAAAAGGACAGAGTATACAAAAGAAACAATAAACAATTTTATAGAGTTTTAGAACAAAGAAGTTAGAGTCTGACCAACGAAAGCTGTTCAAGAAAAAAAAACGGGAATTTTAAAAAATCAAGAGCTGTCAACCCTGGCTATACACTGCTTAAACAGAGTTGATACTATTTATAATTCAAGACATATTATGCGATATTTAGATCAGTATTTCATACTTATATACTTAGACCATAATCTTATTACCCTTGATATTTACTTGTAACTGTTAAACCACCATTATGTATTAGCGCAATGGTGGATAAGCAAGTTAGCGTTAAAATATTTCGTTGTGAGGATGATCATTATCAGTACCAAAGTTAAGCTCTAAACGAAACTAGCTTGGCATTTTTTAACTTCTGCACATTGAAGTTCACAGCTCAGCTTTCCTGGCACAGCCTTAACTCAAACTCTCAAACTCAAAGCATTTATTTCAATTAAACCAATTACAGGCACTTTTGAATTGTCAAAGAGTCGGTCAGTTAGTCAGAAAATTGAAGCTAGTCGCCCATTCCAAAACGTAGATCTCTATGGAGAAGAATGGGCAAGAAACTCCATGGACACTCTTTTAAATCAAAATTGTTACAAAATCCTGGGTAGGTACTTATACACAAACTGTTGAATTAAACATAAAGTTATTACTATACATTTATTTAAGGGGTACAGACCACTGATATGATGAAAATGACACAATAAAATCAAAACAAAACATAGGGGTTATGAGTCATAGTCGAAATCGAATTCCAAAAACTCTACACCTGATAATATTGAATCAGCTTGATTGCTTTCTTCGCTGCTACTGCTACTGTCCTCAACATGTATTATGAATCGTTCAAGTTCGTTTTCAACAATACGGTTCCTTAATTTGTACTAATGTTCATGATCAGTGTACTTCTTCTAGTCATCAGCAGTTATGGATAGAAAACATTCTTTTATTAAATTTTGAATTTCAGACCCTGGTATTCCTATATTTTTGCTTGTTATTTTTGTTTTTGCTCTTCGCCTGACTCCATACAAGCTCAATTGCATTGAGGTCACAATGATACGGTGGCAGCAACAGAATTTCGTGATTGTGGGTATGACTGTGTTTTTTTAGAAGTATATCTGCTTCGTAAACAACTGCAGGTGTATTACCTTTCACCAAACACAGTAATTCAGCTTTGGTATGATATTCTTCAAAATATTATTCTCTTGATGCCATATTCGGAGATTAGCTTTAGAATCAGACATAGTAGGGGGTCTGTTTACTTGTTTCACATGGTAACTTGCATTATCCATAAGTACACTAGATTTAGTGAAATTTGGTATCAACATTTCCTCAAACCGTTTCATAAAGTTGATAGCATTCATATCATCGTGATAGTCAGCTGATTTGGATTTTGTGCTGAATGCCAATAATGCACCTGGCACAAACCCTTCCTCCGATCCTACATGCACAATAATATGTCTTTTTCCTAACGATATATTAGTAGTGACACCACTTGTTGAAGGTCCTTGCTACGATTTTTTAACTGTATAATTCTGATGTATGTACATATGTCTCATCAAGGTAGACAATCTGTTTACCTTCTAGCCTCTGATTTATTGTCCTCAAGAATCTGTGTCTCCATGCTGCAATATGATATTTTTCTGTAAGTACAGCCCGTTCATTTTTATTGTTTTGAAACTCAAACCCGTTCTTGTGTAAATTTTTTCTAAAGGTTTCACGGCATCCCGTAAATTCAATTGCTTCCTTCAACTCATTGTGCAGGCTTCTCAGTGTTGGGACTTGTTTTATCACTCCATAAAATTCGTATATTTTGGTTCTTATAGCCGAAATATCAAATTTATCCAAATTGGAATCTGACAATTTTGACAGTCCTAAAATATTGCCACACTAAAAAAAACTTTTGAAAATAATTCGTGGTCAGCTTTCGTTGGCCCAACTCTATTAACTTTATCAATCACGGAATGCAACTACTTCTTGACTTATTAATTATTTATTTAAATATCACACAAAACAAGTTTTGTTATTCAAAACCAAAATCGTGGGACTCATAAAATATTATTTTTCTCAAAAAACGCTGGCCACTTGCAAGTATTACTTGAAAGAAATACACGCTAACAAATTCTTGATGTCATTGTACTGTGTCACAATATTTATATTTTTATAATATTTTTATATAATTTTATACACCACTACTCGTCATGATGGGCTACACTATATTGGAGATGGACAATATGCCAGAAGTACTTAAAAAGTTAGTAAAAATTATTATCAAAGAATTCATCATCCCATCTATCAGACGAAAGACTTATTGTGCTTACGCTTCTGTGCATAGGCCTCCCACGAGATCGGCTCAGCGACCAATCCTGTGCTTCCCACATCCAGCGGATTCTCTAGACCTTCACCAGGTCCTCGTTCCACCTTGTGGGCAAGCAAAAAACTAACGCAAGAAGAAGAATAATTAACAATATTTAGAATAGAGACAAATTCACATTTAGACTGTATAACAATACATCAAATGAGTTGGGGCGGAACTTTTTTTTGGAAAATCTCATTACAATCAAACCTTTATAACAGTAACTGGTAATACAAAAGCCACGGCACACCCAGAACAATCACTTCCGTTACCAACCTTGTTATATGGCTAATATTTATGGTCACAATATGAGCTATTTACGTATAGCCGAGGAGTAAGAAAAAGATTTTCGCAATTCGAACTGCCCTTTGAATGGCAGGACGATCATCATTTATACTAATTTTCCAGTAAGCCTCGCTGGGTGACCTGTGCTGCGATTGCAGTTGCAGTAATTTCCATCACTGCGACTGCGGTGGCAGTGGGGGCCTTCATCGGCTACACATACTGCTACATCGAACACCGGTCGATGGCAGGTCAGACTAACAACCATTCTTAGAAATCAGCTGCTTTGTAGCCACAAGTCAAAACTTGCCTTCCTACTTCGTTCCTGAAGATGGAAGACCAGAAGGAAAAAAAGCAACCCTGTTTCTTTAAGGCCCTATTTGTGTGAAATTCGTCCGAATGAAAAAACGGAACCCTTATAGGATCACTCGTGTATCTGTCTGTCTGTCCGTCTGTCACAGCCAATTTGCTCCGAATCTAATAGACCGATTAAGTTGTTGGTATACATTATGAATTTGTGTGACCCAAACACGGACGCGTATTGTAAAGAAATATATATGAATATGGGGGGGGGGGTCACTTTTGGGGGACAAATTAGAACATTTAAAAAAGTTTTGCTAACTCTACCGTGTGACTTATCAAATGAAAAGGCGAGAGGTATGAGATCGGAGGGTCTCAAAAAAGTTATTTACGAAAATAGATGAAAATTGACCATTCCTAAACTATTAAGTCAATAATTAAAATTAAAAAAAATACAGAAAAAAGTTATAATACATACACTATAGTTATACTTATAGATTGCAGGAAAACCTATAAGAAGTCTATGGTATTAAAATAACATGGTAAGCCGATGTGCGCACGATTTTATCGGATTTTATCGCGCAATGGATTTTCAACGCTCTGCTTAGCGCCGAGAGTTAAAAATCCAACAGTGTTTTTTTCCACGCGTTAGAATGCACTCTGTTGGATTCGCAATGCAAGGCTCAACACCGAGAGTTGAAATTCCAGTGCGCGATAAGATCCCACCGACTTAATTTCGCGTCCGTGCGTACAAACTTATATTTGCAGTTGGAATGCATGGGAGAACATGTTTTTCAACTACAATGTTAAGTTTGTTCTTGGTATAAATTCATCCCAACTGCGTAACCCTTCATTGTGCGCCGTCCAACACGCACTTGGCCGGTTTTGGTTCTGTTATAATGTTAAATGTTTAAAAACAAGAAGTTTGGACAAAAAGTAAAACGAGTGTCCGGTTAGAATGTTGCCAGTCCGAAAGACCAAATTAATTTACAGGCACATGAAAATTTCCGCCTTTGCTTAGAAATGCCCTAGGCTAGGCATTTCAGGAGTATATGGGCGGAAGTAATATTGTTTCCAACAAAATTATCACGCCCTGAAGAAAGAGCTAAACGCAAATGGAACGGAAATGTGCGAGTAAAAGGGATATTAGTAATGGAACTGTTTGCCATTCTACTTATGCTTTTGAACTAGACAAAGCAATGTTTTATTTTTCTTCTCATTGTTGAAAGATCTTAGTTAATTAAATAAATTGTACTAAGCTTTCACAGAATAGCCAATACTTAGTTCATCTAGTCTTCCAACTGACTGCCTCGTTGGTCTAGTGGTTGCAAGCGCTACTGCTGTGCATGAGGTCCTGGGTTCGATTCCCAGGTCGGGCAAAGTGTTATTGGGTTTTTCTATTTGGAATTTCTCAGTAGCAACCTGGAGTCTGGATTTGTGCCCGGTTGACGGCAATAGGCTCGCCCCCTATTACATGGGACTTAAACATAACTGGCGAAATGTGGGTGTACCTACTACAGGTACACCTCTGCCTAACCCTTCGGGGAAACAAGGCGTGATGTTATGTTACGTCTAGTCTTCCAAGAACAACGAAATTTTTCATGAAATCTTAAATATACATAGTTGTCGTTGTTGCTGTACTTTATTTCACAGAAGTATCCGTGTCATATTTCCAATTAGATATTTTCTTGCGAAGAGCTATTAACTGAAATGTCAATAGAATTTCTTTGCATGACTAACACAGCATACGATAATTAATCCGCACACAGCTGATGATTGCGCGAATATTAGGTATAGCAATGTTTTGCGACCAATCATTGCAGTGGTTTATCTGGCAGGCTCAGAATTGCACATACTCTTAACAAAATGGACTCGAGTGAAGTTCGACTATCAACTTTGCACAGCTGTGCTCAAAATAATTGTCTGGGATGATCATCACCTTAGTTCTGCTTACTGTTAGCCTGCATCATCCCACTGTTGGGCAAAGGCCTCCCTCCATGACTTCCAGCTGTTTTGGTTCAGGGCTAGTGTGGACCTTTGTCTATTAATTTTCTGTAGCTCGTCGACTGTGATGATGGCTCCACATAGTGGCTATTTTGACCCACAGCTTGTGTTGTATCTCTATCAGAGTACTAAGCCCAATGGCTTAGTTCTATGCAGTGCCCAAAGTAGTCAAATACGTACCTTTTTGTAATATTGTGGGCTAAAAACAGTTTTTTCTTTCAACAGGCAACATGACACACTCGATGCATTTCCAAATCATGCAACTGCCAGCGATGATTGACAGCGCAGAGTACATGAAGAACAACAGCAACAGGACAATAAACGGTGCTTTATCCAGCGTATTAATAACTAGACTTCTGAACTTTGGTCAGGAACTGATCACTGAGGATGTGGCCCTTCCACTTTGCTCCAATGACACTCCAGCCGAAATGTTCCATGTAATGCTCTGAATCACGTGACAAGACAAATGTCGGGCATTTTGTCGAGGTGAATATCAATTTGACAAAATTCTTGACATATATTTTTGTCATTGTAGGAGTGCTAGCTGCTGGTCCTATTAGAGGCATTGCATGTATAGATTTGAACTAGTAAAATTTTTAAGTCCAAATATTTTGTTTTTCTTAGTGGATTTCTTCTACATGATAATACAATCCAGGCTTCTAAGTATGACTCTAAGTTTACGTCACGTAATATTTCATTCAATATGTTGTGTTTTTATAGCACGGCTTTGGAAATAAATAATGATCGCAGAAAGCAAGAAATACCAAAATTTCAAAATAGAAAATTCAAAATTAATCCTGTAAAAGTAAAGGAATATCACGAAGAAACGTAACGAGAACGATGATACCTTAACAGAATGAAAGAAAGCTCAAGGGAAAATATTTTTGATTATGGATGCTGTGAAAAGTTCAAAGACGTGTGTTGTGTGTTAGTTACTAATTATAATTAAAGCTACAACACTATGTGGAATCAACGGAACTTTTGTTATTTGATGACCTCTTGCACAGGAAAATCTCCAAATAATTTACACCAATTAAAATTATGTGTCGTAAAGGTCACTTTATAATTTTATTATTTAATTAGGATATTCCAACAAAAAATACACACAATACACGACACAAATAATGGGCATTATATTATTATCATCAGATTTAAGTAGGTGTACTCGTTCACATAAAGGAGACCACAGCTTGCACAATAATTCTTGTTTGATTTTTCTTGCAGTTTTGAGATGAATAAAAAATTAAGCGCTAAAAACTATACTAGATGGCTCAGTGTTAAAACACAAAAACAAAAACTTTTGACACTTGAAACAGACGATGACGGCATAACGCTTTTTCGTTACGTCACAATTTCTGCCATACTCCTACCAAAAGCCGAGTTAAAGAACTTCGTTCCATCACAATACCAGTCCAAACATATATTTATAGGCCGACCGCATAACTGAGACGTTGCCTGAGGTAGCAGCGCGGTGAGGGAGGGGTGTGGTGACGTGATGCGAGAGCTCAGTGATTCGTCAACTTGTGATAATTATCACCCCTCCCTCACCGCGCTGCTACCTCAGGCAACGTCTCAGTTATGCAGTCGGCCTATAGATTTAGGAGTTTCTCTCAAAAAGCTATTCTATATATGTATATTTATTTTAGACAGCCAGAAGATCAAAGGTCACCATGCCGGCCTCTAATTGAATCACAATGAGGTAAATACTATGAAGATGATTAGGTTTTTCCTGTTTGTCCACCAAAAAAGGTGGTAACAGTTGACTAACCTATTTCGAGTTGGTTTTCTCGTTGGGATTTGTCTTAGTCATTGACATAATTCTCAAGAATTTACCCCTTTTTCCCTAAAGGTTAATTTTGTCTGTTCCTTGTAGTGGATCATAATAATAGGTTAGCATTAAGAATAGCAATGTATAAGTGTTATGCAACGCGGTGTTAACTCAACTACACTGAGTTCACTAGCCAACAGCACGTCGCACGCGCATCTCAGGATGTGCAATAAATCGGATGACATCACTTTAATACGTTTCATAAAGCCACACAGCTAGGAGCATTGCTTGGCTTGGAGAGTACCGACGTATCTCGTACATAGTTACGCATGCGCCAGTGTGGCCATTGCAGTGGTAAAAACATTCGTTGGTTCGCTTCAATATGACCAGATTTTCATGACAGCCGGTATATTATGACGGAACCGCTCTTCTAGAAAACCGTAGATTTAACGAAGCCGTGAGTCGCCTACTATACTCCTCGTCATTGACATTTTTAAATTGGACGATACCTTCTGGTTAAGTAAAAAAAGTTGGGACTTTGACCTTTAATATGTCAATTAAAGGTCAAAGTTCCAACTTTTTTTTACTTTTTTACTAAAACTAGTTTTAAAGGTTATCTATAACTTAACTTTAAATATAATAAAAATAAAATAACTCTTGTATCCTTAAGCGCTTGCTACACGGTCGTCAACCGCGTCCCGAAAGAGGTGACCTCGGTATTTTACAACCGTGTAGATGGTGGTTTACGACCAAACATTAAAACAGCTCTGCCAGTCGCCAACCGAGTCCCCAACAGCACCTCTGTTGGCGACCAGCAGAGCTGTTTCAATGTTTGGTCGTAAACCACTATCAACACGGTTGTACCACCAAGGTCACCTCTGTCGGGACGCGGTTGGCGACCGTGTAGCATTCGCTTTATGCAAAATGTTTTGCATTAAACACACTTCAGTAAACAGCGATTATACATACCTACACACCAAAAATACAAGTCATTTCCCAGCAATCATTTTTGCTTGATTTTACTTAGTTTTATGTACCTACAGAATGCGTAGATAACGGTGAAAAAGACCCATCATAGGGTCATTTTAACCGACTGCAAAAAAGGAGCAGGTTCAATTCGGTTGTATTTTTTTATGTTTCCTTACGTCAGAACTGCGTTATTTATAAACTGATTTGAAAAATATTTTTTTTTATTTCAAAGGATATAACTTCCAGATTGTCAAGTTCTAATGAGAGGTTTTTGAGTTAGTTTCAATAATACGTATTATTTTCACTTAGTGTATGTTAATGATGTTATAATAATTTCATGACACTGTAATTTACATTGCAAGTAGTGGTATACGACTTTGTGTGGGGTAGAAACCACAACTAAAAAGTGAAAAATAAAAACATTTTTGCAAAAAAACAACCGACTTCCAAAAAAAACACTACAAAGTGAAAAATAACTTTAATTTCAGAAGTCGGTGATAAACAACTAAAATACAGATCTAAAGACACCGACTTCCGAAATTAATGTTATTTTACACTTTGTAGCGTTTTTTTTTTTATTAATCGGTTGTTATTTTGCAAAAAAAAAGTTTTTTTACCTCCTGTATATGTAGCTGTGTGGCTTCGATCTGACGGGAGATGAGTTTAAAATTTAGATGATTTATGGCCCTCTCATACGTTCAATATCATTTGAGCTAGATATATACATATATGTTTGTTCAGTTCAGGCGCTTAACTATATTGCGGTAAGTAGTTAAGCCTTATCTAATAAATGCGTTAACCTTGTCTGTAATTATATTTGGTAATCCATGCGCATCTACTGACATTCAAATGATGCAAAATTGTTTGAAATCCTTTACTTTTTTGGCTCAAACGAGATTTGACCTACAGTAACACAAAGCCAAATAATTACTTACACACTTCCTTGAATGCATCAATATAATGTTTCGTACTATTTCTTGTGGCTGTTTAAATATACAAATGTATATGTCCACTGTAATGAATAATTCGGTGGAATTTTCGTTACAAGACCCTGGATTATTATTAACTGGCTGTGCCCCGCAACTTCATTTGCGTGGAAGTCGTAAGATATGTACACAGTATAAAAATAACAACCACATATTAATAAAACTCCCTCGTCCCCCGACCCGCCGCGTTGCAGCTTGCAGCACCCGCCCGCGCTATTACTTCGTTTTCGCTTAGGACATTTTTCTTTTTGCTCAGCACCTAAGGGTTGTAGCGTGATGTTAAATAGCCTATAACTATCATCGAGAATTAACCTAACAAATGTAAAAAAAAAATCAAATCCGACTTTTTGTTCACAATTTCATGAGTTTAAATTTTTTTGCGCGGAACCCTAATTATTTTTCTAAAATAAAAGTAGCTTAAGTTACTCCCTGTAACATCAGCTATCTGCCAGTGAAAGTCCCGTCAAAATCGGTCTAGCCGTTTCGGAGATTAGCCGGAACAAACAGACGACAGACATAAATTTTTAAAATTGCTCTTTTGTTATAAGTACTGGATAACACGGTACCCTTTGCCAAAACTAGGTGTCACACGTTCGGTTTCAAACACAAATGCCTGGTTTATGAGAATGCTGGGGAACTGACCATAGCAGTGGCGAAAGCACCATATAACACGATTCCTACCAGCTTCCCTTCGGAGGTTCGTCAGGAACTCAACCGCTATTAAAAAATCGCACAGTCAATCGTGCCTACTATTGCCAAAAAATATATGATCTTAGTTACTCTACGGATTCACCATAACATTCAAACAACAAAAAAGCCTAGCTTTAAATTACAACAACAACAAAAAAAATGTTCTAAAATAACCCGGCGCCACAACGTCATTATAATCGGGAACTAAAAATCCATACAATAGTGATCCCGTCTCATGACGTCACGTGGCACCGCTTTTAATGGACGAAAGCAAGCCACTGTACACCGGGTTACGATGGACAGTTATAGAAAGTAAGAACGAGATGCAGAAATATTGCACATTTTATTTACTTTTCAACTGTTCAACTGTATTCTATTCGATTCTTTGAGTTCCTATTATTTAGTACCTAATTATTATTTATTTGAGCTTATTTCTCTAAAAAATTTAAAGTTTTTTCATAGAGATAGCGTCTTTTAGGTTCTGATATTTGACGATAAATGGTGTTAAATTGAGTAAAGAAAAGACTTTTATTGTTATGATAATAAATTATTTTTTACTATTGATAGGTAAGTAAGTTAAAAACGGCTTCGCTT
This sequence comes from Fissipunctia ypsillon, assembly GCA_947568875.1. Lineage (NCBI taxonomy): Eukaryota > Metazoa > Arthropoda > Insecta > Lepidoptera > Noctuidae > Fissipunctia > Fissipunctia ypsillon. Next base: position 7,466,963 of record OX387657.1, read on the forward strand.
CGGCTTCTCTCTAACAAAAATTCACACCTCGCCTCCATAAGAGACTCGTATCTTATGATGAGTTTACTGTGAGTTCCAAAAGTATGTGATGAAAGTGTTCCACGCAGTTAATGAAGTGACCTCCCCCGACGACCTCCAACGAACTGCAGAAATCGAAGACCACGACAAACCCACATGAACCTGTCAACACGACGAAATAATCGAAGTGTCCACTGATCCCTTGTGTGTAATTGAGCGTACTCGTTCAGAAACTCGTGTGAAAGGCTGCCCGAATTGCAGCGGAGTGGAATCGACGTGTGAATGACGAGTACATGTCACGGGTAAAAGCTTTTATGCAGCTTGTGATGTATTAGGCGAATTTTGTAGTGCTAGCCGGAAAATAATTTTCAAGATGTTTAATACCTGGGGGCCAACCACCACCTCTTAAAGCAGTATTATTGTAATGTTACTTCAGTGTGAGAAAGAGATGGAGCTATACAGGACGTCTAGCTCCATCTCTTTCCCACACTGAAGTAAGATTACAATAATTCTGCTTTAAGAGGTGGTGGTCTAGCTCATACTGGAAATAAAATTGTTAACTAACCTAAATGGACTAACATAACACAAAAGATCGAATAGAACCAGCGGGGCAAGTGGGAATCGGTTTTATGTTGACAGTCCAACAACATTCATTGCGTTATTTGCGTTTGCATTGAGCAGACAAATGTTCGAACATATGAAGCAATGGATTAGCAATTTGCTTCAAAATCATTCAGATCGCGATTGATAGTGTGTTACGCAATTACGGTGCTGCTTGTGCACAGCATGCTGCATGCATCTCTAAACTGCAGAAACCGGGGGCTCAACAACGCCTGAGAGGTGATAATTTATCCTTAGTAGATAGGTAATCATAGAACAGTTTAAAAGTTACAAACCACTTAATAGTCGCAACTGATTGATGTAGATAAACTTATAAGAACACAGGAAAAGAGAACGCCCGTACACAGCCAACAACCAGGTATCACACAGCAATTACATAATAGGTAGACAAATCATTATAATTGGTTGCGCAACCTCGTGCAACAGGTTACTAAGGAACCTACTAGTGACTAGTAGCAACCAGTCTGTAATTTGTGGACCAATTGATTAAAGGAGCCCGTCAGACGCCCGCTTTAGCTCCAATTAATATTGATTCAGTTATGCGGAAGAATTTAGGATACTCTGATACTCTGTAATTTGAGAAGCATCAATTTATTGATGAATGTCTTTCTAATTGCTATTAAGTTAAATGCTATTATTGCCGGCACGAGTCGTGAGCACAAATTCCATCTTAACTTTAACTGCCCTCGTCAGCGTGCTCTTGTATTCTGTTTTCTATCTGTATATAAATATGCTTGATCATATATTGATTTCATTGCTCCTACACGTGTGCTACCTGCCGTGATAGGAAATAAGATTTTTTAGGTTTAAGACTGAAGTTTGTGCTCACGGCTCGTGCCGGCAACTATACAATTGTTTATCATTTATTGGTGGGATATTTCGTGCCTTGATTTCATGGCTTTTATATTTATTGATGCTCATCAGTTTTATATTCTGCTTCAATCTTTTGTCACACGATGCATTATTTTTTGTTTTATTTTTTGTACAGGTACCTCTAATGAGTGGTAAGTATAATAATAATGAATTGATTTATTTGAATTTATTTGTTAGAATATTGTTGTTACATAGATGTCACAAAAAATATGATGTCCATAATATTCTGCTGTTTCCGGCGCGGCGTACAAATATTTCAAAGAATTAAAATTAATAATAAACCATACAATGTCGAGAATAAGGAAAACGTTAAAAAACTACTATCAAATACAGTGTCAGGGGTTACTTATTATGTCAAGAATTATTAAATACAATGAAGAGAAAAAAAAAAACAAGAAAAATTTCAATACAATGTCATAGAAATGAAATTCCATTCAATTATTAGGATGTAAGTCGTCGCGTCGTCTAATTTAAATTAAGAATCAAATTTTTCATTTAAAAATTCATTCGTTGAGTAGTAACACTTTAGCAATAGAAAGTTAAATAGTTTCTTTTTAAATGTCATGAGGTTAAGACTTTTAAAAACATTAGGTAATTTATTATAAATTTGAATTGCCATACAGTAAACATTATTCGAAAATAGTTGAATTTTTTGTTGGGGTGCACATTATTTGTGGATATTTCGACTTTTCCTTATTACAACATCATTGTGTACTTGAAATAAAGCAAGTTTTTACATACAAAGATACAAAGTTTGAATATATATAAAGATGGGAGTGGTAATATTTTTAATTTTTTAAAGATTGGGACACAGCTTTGTAATGGTTGGGCTTTAGTCATTGATCGAATACATTTCTTTTGGGCTCGGAATGCTTTAATAGTATCAACAGAATTTCCGCATATAATGATGCCGTAGCGGAGAATTGATGCTACGTAACCATGATAAGCCTGAAGTGCTGCATTGATACCAGCTACGCGAGTTATTCGGTTTAAAACAAATACAAATTTTTGCAGCTTAGTGCATAGTTTATCAATGTGTACTTTCCAATTGCAATATTTATCTAATGTTATCCCCAAAAAGTAGCACTTTCAATCTCTTCTCTATAGTGTTATTTGCATATCTAATTTCTAATTGGTGACGTTTGCTATTGTAAGTTTGGAACTGTATAAGTTTGGTTTTACTAATACAGTGTGAGTCTTTATAATGTGCACATATCGAAATGAGGGAATCTATGCTTAATTTTATCGACGGAAAAAATGTTAAAAAAAATCTAAATATTTATTTATATTTTTTATGGATTTTTAAAAATAATTGTTTGCTTTTGTGACCCCAGTGTATACAAAACTGTGTAACTTTTAAACTAAACGATTTATCACGATGAAACAAACTCCATAATGTTTGGAAGTAATTAGGTGTCGTCATAAAATAAAAATTATGGAAAAAAAATAGCCATAATCAAATATAAACATTTTTTTTTGGCAAAAATCTGATTTTTTTTCATTAATTTTTACAAAAATTGTAAAATTTCTCAATAACATGCCCCCATCACCTTCTTTTTTTATAACTTTAAGTTATTCTTCATTGTATTAGGAACCTAACGGTAAAAATTGCATGTTTTTAACTCAACCCCAACATTTTTTATCAACTGTCAAAGAAAGGCCCAACGCATAGCTATTGTTTAGCAGGTAGATAAACTTTCTTTTGAATGTGCGCAGGTCGGGGAGGTAGGGCCAGCCAAAGGAACTTGAATTATGACAGATGTCAGACTGGCAGTCGCTCCGAATTATTCGCCGCTGCTACATGTGTTTCGGTACTTTCGTTCGCTGGACTTTCATAACTTTCGTTCGCTGCTACATGATGCCGCGTTTAAGTGAATTTTCCCCGGCACACATCGCCGACATACATTTTTATTATGGAGTGGGACAAGGAAGTGCCAGAGCTGCGCGCGCGGCTTACATAGCTGCGTATCCTAACAGGCAACCAGTGCCATCTGCCCGAAACTTCCAGGAAGTTCACAGAAGGTTGTCGATCACTGGACTTGGATCAAGTAGAGATCGTCGCGAGCCACCTCAAGTAATTATTGATGCGGCTACTGAACAAGCAGTATTAAGTGATTTGTTTGCTGATCCATCCATAAGTACTAGACGACTGGCTCTTCGTCACGGAATATCCCAAAAATCAGTGTGGCGTATTTTAAAGAAAGAAGGATTGCATCCTTATCACTATCAAAGGGTGCAACATCTACATGAAGACGTAGACTGGCGTCCAAGGTGTGTGATGTCCACATGGATTCAAAGAAAAACCAGAGCAAACCCAAACTTTCCAAGAAAAATACTATGGATGGACGAAGCGACATTCACTAGAGACGGTATTACTAACTGTCGAAATTTACACAGATGGTGCCGCGCAGGTGAAAACCCGAAACTGAAACGGTCATCTACTTTCCAAGTAAGATTTTCGATAAATGTTTGGGCTGGTCTTATCGATAACATGTTGATTGGACCAGTCATATTGCCGAGAACGTTGACTGGTGAAAGATTTTTAAGTCTATTGAGAGATGATATGCCTCAGTTATTGGAAGATGTCCCACTGGCTGTGCGTCAAAGGATGTTTCTTCAGATGGACGGATGTCCTGCCCATTACGCTACAAATGTAAGAAGATTTTTAAACGAAAATTATCATGACAAATGGATCGGCCGGCAAGGACCTGTAGGGTGGCCTGCGCGTTCACCCGATTTGATGCCCCTTGATTATTTCCTATGGGGGACCATGAAGCAACGCGTCTACAGTACCCCCATCAACAGTGAGGCCGATTTGCGTGACCGCATAATAAACTGTGCGAATGATATTCGCAATGATCCCGAAATGATAAGGAGAGCGACACACCAAATTCTAATTCGCGCGGCTTTGTGTTTACAACAACGAGGTGGACATTTTGAGAACCTGATGCATTAAATTTTGTATTTAATAATAAATGGGTTTCAATTGAACTCTTTTGCATTAATTATCATCCCAAACAAACCACCCTTATGAGAACAATACGATTCCGCGTTCGGAGTGCCATCTTTGAAACGACCCGCGCGCATTCACAACAAAGTTAACAAAAAAAAGTTTATCTACCTGCTAAACAATGTGCGTAGCTATGCGTTGGGCCTTTCTTTGACAGTTGATAAAAAATGTTGGGGTTGAGTTAAAAACATGCAATTTTTACCGTTAGGTTCCTAATACAATGAAGAATAACTTAAAGTTATAAAAAAAGAAGGTGATGGGGGCATGTTATTGAGAAATTTTACAATTTTTGTAAAAATTAATGAAAAAAAATCAGATTTTTGCCAAAAAAAAATGTTTATATTTGATTATGGCTATTTTTTTTCCATAATTTTTATTTTATGACGACACCTAATTACTTCCAAACATTATGGAGTTTGTTTCATCGTGATAAATCGTTTAGTTTAAAAGTTACACAGTTTTGTATACACTGGGGTCACAAAAGCAAACAATTTTTTTTAAAAATCCATAAAAAATATAAATAAATATTTAGATTTTTTTTAACATTTTTTCCGTCGATAAAATTAAGCATAGATTCCCTCATTTCGATATGTGCACATTATAAAGACTCACACTGTATTGACATGTAGATTGTTGTCTTTTATACTTTCCTTGCACAAGGAGACAGTGTCAGAATGAGCTCTTTTCTTATAAAAAAATAGGTATGCAAGTCTATACTGGGACGAAGATACACTTTCAGACAAGAAAACTAATGCCGTCTTTTTTTAATGTAATTTCAGCAAACTGACTTCAAACCAAGATTGCCTTTGTTGCAGAAAAACTAACAATAGATTATTATTATTCCATCATATTGCATATAAGTAGGTATAATAGTTTTTTGTGTGAACAAATTATATTTATACAATGAATCTCATCCTTGAGTTTTTACGAGGTGCCGTCAGCCGAGCAAAAACTTGTTACTCGTAGGTTGAAGATAAATAAAATAAAGCAGTGAGATAAAAATTGTTAGCGTAATAGTACATAAGTCACCACTGTCAACAATGAATGTGCTTTTTAGCAAAGGCATGCGATTTGGCGGTTAATACAACGTGCTTGACACCTTAAATCACCTAGTTGGTACAGGGATAGGTACACATTTGTATAAGGAAATCGCAGTATCCTCCCGATTTGCGATCTACAATTTACGGTTTTCTAAAGACGATTCAGTTTACAGTTGTTGAGTGCAACTGCAAACAACTGACGCTATCTTAAACTTGGCTTATCATCCTATAGTTATAACAACAAAAACATCATCTCTGGCGCCTGAATTACCATTAAATAACCATTTATTTTTGCTTAAATTTATACTGAGCATACTCTTTGTATCGGATGTTAAGCTTCCCATGCAAATAGTGAGACTAATATATACCTACACCATATATCACGTCAGTGACAAAAGAACAACACGCTATATTTAACACGAAAAAAAAAAGAAAATATGTAAGGGTGAACTTAAGCTGTGCCCTCACTAATGTTTGTTCCAAAATTATCTGCTGAAAGTGTAAACAAACCCTTTTCAGTAGTCTTCACTAGTTCCCAGATCCCTCGCTTTTTATTTCATTAGTTCGTTCGATAAGACCATATCAAGATAGATATCAAGGCTCCTGCGCGAGACCGCGGGGCGCCACCCGAGCTAGTCACGTCACTACTACAGGTAGTTCCATTTAGAATATTTTATAAGTAATTGAACTAGGGATGGACTAATAAATAAATAAATAAATATTATTTTTCATTCCAAAATTAAAACACTACGGCTACAATGTAAAGTAAAAAATAACAGCAAAAAAGTTACTCGCGTGCAGGGGCAGTAGCAAAGCTAGCGAACGATCTACGGGGCAATTGCGTAACACACTTACAGTAGGAATCGGTTTCATTTTATTAACAACATTCATTGCGTTATTTACGTTGCTAAGCAGATAAATTGTTCGAACATATGAAACAATAGATTAGCAATTTACTTCAAAATCATTCAGACTATGATTGATAGTGTGTTACGCAATTAGGGTACAGCCGATCTATTCTGTAAACATCACACCGTGAGCACTTAGGTGAAGTTAGTTTGAAGTGAGCTCAATTCCTAGTAGAGTAAGGTGGGATGACAGTTCACATCACGCTCACTTCACCTAAATTTTCACGGTGGGATCTTTACAGAATAGCACCACAGATCTGGAGCTGCGAAGTGAACTGAGCGCTCCAGGTCACGAACTATTACGCGTAAGACTACTTTTTAGGTTAAATTCCTACGTAATCACAAATCAGTCACTAAATGGATTTAGTAATACATTCATCTGTATAATAGAAGGTTTCAACTTTATGTCTCACCACTTTATCCAACAATTATTATTTTAATACCAATAATAGTCAAATTGTATTAGAAAAATCAGTGACAAAAATTGAGGTTATAAAATAAACCTCAATTGTCAAGTAAAAAAACATCTTTAAAGTGATTTAAAATTAGAATTTAGAAAAAAATATATAACTTAAATCACTGAATTTGTAAGTGGCACTTTAAACAATGCATCCACAGGTACGTTTCTGATTCATTTGTTTACGTTTTCATCAGATACTTTTTGAACAGACCATACAGAACGATGTGATGCCAGACTTGTGCCAACTGCTAATGTGCAAATTGTACTAAATATTACACAGTTTTATCATTACAGAGAAATCGCAACTTGTGGCGAAAAGGCGAAAACAAGCAGACGCAAATGTCGCGTAGTGTGGACAAGGCTTTAGATATTCTACACAACGTAAATATGGGTAGCAAGAATTGACTGACTGACATATCAACGCACAGCCGAAACTACTGGGACTAGGAACTTTTTTGCACACTGCTTCCTTTTATTATGTAGGAGAGCACTAAGAAGGGATTTATGGAAATTCAACCTTTAAGGGGTGAAAAAGGGGGATTTCTTTTGTATGAAAAATCTTATTCCTTGAGTTGGTAAACTTGAAACTTGGAACGAATACCTACTTATCTAAGTAAATAATGAACTTTGTAAGTTTTTATCTTTCTAAAATACCCCCAAGAAGGGGATTGGGGGTGTCAAAGTTTGTATGGAAGAATTTTAAAGCGCAGTCCGATTAACTCGAAACTTAATATTAATACTTTTGACAGAAAATAAATAATAATAAGTATTGGGTTTTTCTTAAATCAACCCCTGATGGAGTGAAAAGGGATAATTAGATTTTTAAGGGGAGCATTTTACAGCTGTGGCTTGATTAAACTCAAAAATTGGTATTTATAAAAAATCTTTGATTCAATTTATGGAAAAATCCGAAGCGATTTTTCAAAATTCTACCCCTGTGGGGGTGAAAAGAGGGGATACAGTTTATATGAAAAATCATACTTCTTTGGTTTATACACTTGAAACTTGGCAATATTTGCCTCAGAAAATAATTAAGATAGTCGATTTTAATTTTTTTAAAACAATCCTTCACGGAGAGTTTAGGGGGTGTCATAGTTAGTAAGGAAAAAATGTTATCGCTCTGTCAGATTAACTCGAAACATATTACTAATACTTAAAACTAAAATAAAAAAGTACATGTTTCAGGGTTGTTCAAAAATTAACTCCTAACGGGGTGGAAAGGGGTAATAAAATGTAAGGGATGGATTTTACTGATTGCTTCAATTAACTCGAAAATGGGTAGGTCTAAATAATGTTTAAGTCATACAATGAAATGGTACCAAACGCTTTTTTTTAAAAAAAAAACAAGCCCTAGATGTCGTGATTTAAAAGGAGGACACAGTTTATTTGAAAAATGTTATTCCTTTGATCAATAAACTTAAAAATTGGCCTGAATACTTATTTATCCACATACATTATAAAGATCATAAATATTACTTTTCGTAAAAAGCCTTTCAAAGGGGGTGGAGTGGCGATAATTTTTTTAGAGGAAAGTACAAAATTCACGCGGATGAAGTCGCGGACAAATTGCTAGTATACAGGGTGGCCGGAACATTGACGTCCAAAAAGAAAAATGTTGGTCTCTCGTATTGTGGGGTATCCGAATCACCCCCATGTATGTTCCACGACTTTTCATAGTTTTCGAGTTTTTATTTTTTTTCAGAATTTTTGAGAATTTTCGACCCGATCAACTTTAAAAATTTCTAAAAAATAAAGTAGAAGACTTTGTGGAAATTCTTTTTTGCAACTGAATTTTCATGAGTAGTACTTTTATTCATAAAATATTCAGCTTCGTAACTGTGATGAAAGTTGTGAAAATGTTGGTCTAAAGTGAAAAATTTACGTTCGGTGAATTGTTATAAAAATATTCAAATTTAAATTCAAAATCTAAAAGCTAATTTCATGGTTCTTAAGTAGGCCTTAAGAATGATCCAGACTTTCAGCTTTTAAATTCATTAAATAAATGTAGTACTTAATGGGTAACTTTGGCTACAATCGGCTTTCAAAGACAGCGAGGTGTAAATTATTTTAAATTAGACATCCGATTTTTAAAAAAAATTTGGACATTTTCTCGTTACTAAAGTTGATTTATGATAATAATACTGGAAACTAACCAACAAATAGCTTCAGAGGTTGGGCAAGAAAAGTTTTTAGTAAAAAGTAGGTTTTTAATAAATCACAGATGATAATGTGAAAAAAAATTTTTTTTTAACATATACAAAAGGTTCTCAAGGTGGCCTCCTCCAGCAGCAATACACATTCTACACCTATGTCAGAAATTGTCTGTCAATCGTCTAAAAGCTTCTCTGTTCTCTCTCAACACGTTCGGCTTCTGCAATCTTCTGCCTCAGCTCTTGTCCACTTGAATAGTCTCAGGCGTATGCTATTTACTTGTAATAGCTCCAAATGAAGAAATCGATGGGGTTGAAGTCAGGTGAGCGTGGAGGCCACCTAATTGGTCTGCTGCATCCGATCCATCTGTTGGGTTATGTTTCATTTAAGTAATTTCGGACTTGCGTTGCGTAGTGACATGGGGCGCCGTCATTTTGTAACACCATGGTTTGTCTAAGTTCGAGACTCACATCTCTCTGCAATAATGGAAGTTCATTTTCCAAGAAGTTTCTGTAGGTTTCTCCATTAAGTCTGGACGGCAGTTCAAATGGACCAATTAGTTTGCCATTGAATCCTCAATGGCGAACTAATTGGTCATACCACAAGTTAGTCTGGCGCATTCTTGAGACCTACTTAGGAACCATGAAGTCACGTGTTTAGTTCTAATTTAAATTTGAAAATTTATGTCATAATTCACCGAACGTAAATTTTTCAGTTTAGACCAACATTTTCATAACTTTCATCACAGTTACGAAACTGATTATTTTATGCATAAAAGTACTTCTCATGAAGATTCAGTTGCAAATAAAAAAAATCTCGACAGTCTTCAACTTTTTTTAATTTTTTTTTAAGTTGGGCAGGTCGAAAATTCTCAAAAATTCAGAAAAAACTTCATAACTTGAAACCTGTGAAAAGTCGTGGAACATACATGGAGGTGATTCGGATACTCCACGATACGAGGAACCTTAGTTTTTTTTTTGGACGTCAATATTCCGGCCACCCTGTATATACAATATTATTTTTAGTATATGTGAAACCTGAATTTAGTTTGTTCAGAATAAGTAACTGAATCGATTCCAATAATTTAAACATCATATTATATTTTGTCCCAAAAAAATTTTAAAAAGATTACAAGTTGGACACCGAGCGACCCTAAGTACTCTATCCGCAATCATACGCTCACAACACAGCTCACGGCCACGGCAACTCATAGCAGCGGCACTAGGCGAGTAGGCGCGGGTGCACAGGCAGCGGGGCGGGGGTAAAACAACCCCTTCAGTCGCCTGGATGCTACAGGTTGATGCGCGCGTGTCACGCTCCGCGCGGGCGTGCCTAGCCGTGGGCCTTTGTGTTTCGATTGATCATGTACCTATCGTATGTAAAAAGTATCCACCAGTAGTAGCAGTAACCATGTCTTTCTCATACACAAACGTCCAGTACACAAAAATGGCACGACATTGTAAGTAGTGATCAAGTCAATTATTGTAAAATAGTGATGACTCACATTTTTAAACACACCAAGATGGTTAATTGTAGAAAGTTATTATTTGTACCTACAGCCTTTTTTTTTTTTTTTTTTGGATGGGAAATCATCAAATGACTTCTCCCGCTCTGGGCGGAGCGGGAGGGCGTGTCACACTTTTACTGACTAAAACCCACCCGTGTTCCTTCTGTTGCCTGTGCCGGGGCCACGGTAACTCTTTCGAACATCCCGCAACCCTAGCTGGCATCGGCCCTAGCGGACCCCGTCAATAGTGCTGACATCTCTTTGAGGTGCGCGTGGAACACGACGCGCCGTCGACTCGGGCTTGGTCCTTACCGGACGGCGAGCTACCCATTGCTCGCCGTCCGCAAGCCCGCGCCTACGGTGGCCGGGAATCGGCTGCCAATTCCCGACGCCCAGGGCGTCTCCTGCGGCGACTAGGGGCGTGAGGGTGCAAAGCTTGCCTCTCCCTCACGCGTCCCGCCTCCTCCTTCACGAGCATTACTGCTTCGCAGAAGGAGGTAATGGCTTCCCATGCACTCTCGCTCCGTACCATGGCCTGGACCAGGGCCGGACGCGAGAGATCGCCGCCGCCGATCGCTTCCGCGAGGATACGGCGGTGCTCCGCCCAAGCCGGGCAGACCTCCACCGTATGCTCCACCGTGTGTACCTACCTACAGCCTGCTGTGGATTTTTCATCCACTTTGAACTTGGCATAAGGTGCAACAAATCGCAATGACTACATTTTATCACTTACGGTTGCATTTACGATACATAATAATATCTACCTACACTTGACCATTACGACAGTCCAGAGCCTGCAAGTGTGATGGAAAATGTTTCACCAGTTAATTACAATACAATCGCTGTACGGTTAGGTACCTACTGCCAAATTATTAGCAATGAGCGCAAGACGACGCTGCTGGAGGCGCGGGCGGCGCTCCTCGCGCCGCGTGGTGAGCATGTTTTTGTACGGACAACCAGGTAACACAACAAGCTTATAACTTTGTGATTTTTCATGATACAGTTTTGAAATTTTGTACATAGATTCATTACATAGAAATACCAGGCACGTGTTTCGGGTTTCGCATAAACTAAAACTAATCTTGTATATAACTGTTGCCTAACTAATGATGGGTATTAAAACGCGAGTGTGTGTATTTTATACACCCGGTACCCGCCGAGCCGTAGGCGAGGTTTTTAATAGTATCACACGAGTGTTTTAATATCTACTTATGTGCAATTTCATACACTACTTTATCTACTCTCATACATTGGAATTGAACATATTAAATAAAAGATCAAAGCCTTTTTTGCATTTTCTATGCCATAAAGTCGTGAGTGATAGCATTTAGGTATCAGTATAATTTTCTCGACTTAGCTGGTTATGAGTCATTTCTGTCGCCGTATCTAAAATATCGGGCGTAGTCAATTTGTTTTCACATTCACTTAAAACAGACATTTTTAAGCAAGAATAAATTTTTTCCTACGAAATTCAGTACAACAAAACGTATGAATGGCGCCAGAACCCAGCACATCACCGCGCATGCGCTAAAGCGGGCGCTGCCACAGACAAGTAAAAATTGGAATCAAAACTTTTTTGTAATTCTATAAAAATGGCGCTTATGCGTTCCATTAGAAAAAATAAATGATGAAATTCTTTGATGATATCAACTTCTTGGATTTGCTCTGTATGTTATTGGTAAAAAAATTGTTTTAAGTACGATATAACATTATTTTATTAGAGAAAAAGTGTTATAAATATGAATTTAACTCGTTTTGAAGTTTATAATAATTCGAATTTTACGATATGAAAGTAGAGCAAATTGAATACGAATGTCACTCATGCGACCACGGTTTATTTTATACACGGGCAGAATATCGGAGAACGGATCTATAACAATCGGTCAATTTCTCACAATACCCACACAATGGGCGATGTAAAACCAAACAAACGAGTTCCTGACTCAAGAGCGAACCGCCATTGATACTTTGTAGTCGGACATAACAGCCAAAATTGCTTGAAATCACGTCACAAAACGGTCACGTTTTGGCAAAAAAGCTTGGAGCGCTTTGCTTAACACGCTCAGCGCCATGTGTATATATCCTGATAAACACCCTAATGTTTCTATCCCAGGCCAGTGTATAACTGGTGGTACACGGCTAGGGCTCAACTTAACAGGCCCATGTTTATTGATTTATACACCACACGTCCTCATGGTCCACTCTTTTGCCTCAAAGGTCCCTTGGCGCTAAGCGTGTTAAGAGGGTACCGAGCGCGCAGTGGTGCCCTCATCATTTGTTTGGTATAGTATAGTATAGTCTTAGAAACCAGAAGTGAGGACAGTTTTAAAAAAAAAAATAACGCACAAGTATTTCCTAAAATTATTTAATTAACAAACAAAATTTAATAACCGAAATTACAACAAATGATAATTTAAAACTATGACATCCGTAACTCTAATTACTGCAAATCATATAAATTAACTACCAAAATAACAATATCACGACCGAATATAAAAGTACAAGCGAGGGTAGCGATGTTCAACCGTTTGCCGACCGATAACCGAAGAGCCCTGTACTTGCATGCATGGCTATCATCCGTCAAGAACACAAATATAATTATAAGCGAGGTTCCAACAAATAGATATCTCAATGAAACAAAACTCAATTACATGTTAAGGTTTATCTCTGGAAAGTATGACAATGTTATTTTTATGGATATGGACTACTCTAGATATCGGCCTCGGAGAACTCATTTTATGCTTAATTTATCTAGATCTTTATTGAGAGAAATTTTGCAATTGGACTATAAATACAAATCAAATGAATACCAAACTTTATTAATTAAACAAAGTAAAAAAATATATGTAGATAAATCTGTACAAACTGACTTTACAAACCATACAAATAAAATAGAGACCGAAAATTTCGAAGGAAAAATATGTAATAATAGCTCATCTAGCAATAATCAGTCTTTAGAGGAAAATACTGTTCGTAGTGATTTTTTTCGTGAATAAATACTTATGTGTGCTACACCAAAATATAGCGGGTCTGCTTAACAAAGCAGACACCCTCTCTATATGCCTTAATGAACTGTCAGAAAAAGACTTGTCCGTTGATGTACTATGCATAACGGAGCATTTTATGATGTCAGGTCATGAAGACCGCCTTGTAGTACCTAATTATAGATTGGCTGCGTGTTTCAGCAGACAAAATAGTAAAAGAGGCGGATCTTGTATTCTGGTCCGGTCTGGACATTCGTGGAGGGAGTTATCGGAGGTTTCGGAACTTTCATTGACAAATGTAGTAGAATGCTGTGCTATTGAACTGACAAGTTATAGAATTGTAATAATATGTATCTATAGAGTACCAAAAGCAGGAAATTTGAATGTATTTTTTAGCAAATTAGAGCAATTGTTGACATCACTGGCAAGAAGAAATTATAGGAATATTATTATTGCAGGCGATATAAATATAGATTTATTGAAAAAAAATAATATAACTTTAGAACTGAAATGTCTTCTAAAAAGCTTTAACATGACATTAGCAATAGAAAATCCAACCAGGATGCAAAGCCAAACCTGCATTGATAATTTCGCCCACAATTTCGAGAAAAAATGCAGGACGGAAGTGATAGAATTTGCCCTATCGGATCACACTGCGCAATTGCTGAAGTGTCCCGTACCCATTAACTGTGTTTTGAAATATTGGTATAAATCACAACGAGACTTTAGCCCAGAGAATATGACAAAATTTAGAACTTGCCTGGAGAAACTAACGTTCTCTGAAATCTATAATAATGACGATCCAAATGATGCATTTAATTCATTTATCGAACAATTTAAATTATTCTATGACCTATGCTTCCCCCGTAGACGTATTAAAATACCAACAAGCAAAAAACCAAAATGGATATCACGAGGACTTAAATTATGTAGCTTTAAGAAAAGACAATTATTATGGACGTCTAGACTTGAACCTACTCAAACAAATAAAACAAAATATGCAAATTACTCAAAATTATTTAAGAAAATAATTAAATTGACTAAACGATCTCAAAATAACTACAATATTAAAACTTCTGACAATAAAAGCAAAATGACATGGAAAATAATAAAAAACTCTAAATTAAATCTACCTAATGACTCAATAAATACAATTCAAATTGACAATGAAACAATCAACAGACCTCAATTAATTGCTGACAAGTTCAACGACTATTTTGTAGGAAAAAATATGCCGATACCAGGATCAGGCAAAAGATCGGGTGCTTATATATTAAATAAACAAAAATCAATGTTCATGGCTCCATGTCAACCGTTACAAATATTTAACATTATAAAAGGTCTTAAAAACACTAATAGCGTAGGGTATGACGAAATCTCAACTAAGATTATAAAACATGTTGCCGATTTAATTTCTAAACACTTGAGTCATATTCTTAACCTGTGTATCAGCCAGGGTGTTTTTCCTGACCGTCTTAAGATCTCCATAGTTAAGCCTATATTCAAAAAGGGTAATAAGCAGCTAATGCAAAACTATAGACCTATTGCGCTTTTGCCAATTTTTTCTAAAATTTATGAGAAATATATTTATAATGAGCTTTACGCATACTTAGAAAAACAAATGATTCTCTGCAACGAGCAAAAAGGTTTCCGGAAGAATATGACAATTAATATGGCTGTTTATGACTTTTTAAATAAAATTATGACTAATATTGATAATAAGACACCAGTTTGTGCTGTGTATTGTGATATGACGCAAGCTTTTGACTCTGTTGACCACAATATTTTAAGAAACAAACTTGACTCCTATGGTATAAGAGGTAACATTCTAGACTTATTATGCACTTACATTTCTAAAAGAAAACAATTTACTGCTATAACAAACTTAAACTTAAAGACTAAAGAAGAAGTAACATACCTATCCAAAGAACGCACAGTGTATTTTGGAGTACCACAGGGCAGTGTATTGGGTCCCTTATTATTCTTGATTTATATTAATGACCTGCCCAAAGCCATAGACTTTCCCATAACACTCTTTGCTGACGATAGTACGGTAACAGTACCTTGCAATAACCCAGAATTATATGAGCTTGATGTCAATACCGCGGTTAATTCATTAATCTCTTGGCTTAATAATAATAATTTACGAATTAATCTTGGGAAAACCCAAATAATGCACTTTGGCCATAAAAAACCTAGTGCGAAAATGGAAGTTCACTACCGAGATAGCAAAATTCATGACGTAGATAGTGCGAAATTTTTAGGCTTGGTTATTGACAGGCAGCTCAACTGGAAGGATCACATTGAAGCGCTATGTAAGAAAATTAGTAGTTCATCCTATGCCCTGTATAAACTTGCTCCTACAGTTAACACAGATGCACTGCTTACAGCTTATCATGGTCTTGTGGCATCTGTATTAAGATACGGCATTATATTTTGGGGTAATTCTACAAACAGAGAAGCCGCTTTCAAAGCACAAAAGCGATCCATCAGAGCCATGTTTGGACTACAAGTAATGGACAGTTGTAAACCGTATTTTAAAAAATACAAAATTCTGACACTACCGGCTCTGTATATTTATGAAACTGCCTTATTTGTTAAGTTAAATGCACACTTGTTTCCCCACCTATCAGATGCTGTTAAACGTAACAGACGGAATGACATGTTACGCGGACGGAGAGCCAAAACAGCCTTAATGTGGAAGAGCATATTCTGCATAGCCCCGCAAGTTTATAACAAAATTCCAAAATCAATTCAAGTGTTAAATTTAAATGGGTTTAAAAAGAAACTTAAAAACTTGCTATATAATAAATGTTATTATAATTTAAACGACTATTTGAATGATACCTTGACATCCTAATTATATTGTAATCTTTTATACTTTGACATCCTAAATAAATTGTGTGTGTGATATTACTTTTAAATTGGCATACCTCAAATTGTAATTTTAATTTGTAATCAATAATGTTAATTCTAACCTAACTGTAATAAATATCTGTACCTAATATTTGCACGCCACACTTGGCAGAATGTGATGATACCACTGACTAATTTTAAGACCATAAATAATGTACCATATTCTGACAAATAAATGATTATGATTATGATTATGATTATGATTATGAGCCCGTTGCTAAGCGCGCGCCGTCCTTTATAGCGCACCGCTTGAGCCAGGTCTTGGAGAGGGAGGTTTCGCTAAGAATAGTATATCTTTATTTGCATAAAATATGGTACATAAAAGGTCTTAAATATAAGTAGTTCCATATATTTTGCTTACTTAGTTCAGCATGCAAAAAATTCCTTAAAAATAAAATTAAGTTTATACAAAAACACTTTTGACATCACGTGGTAAAAAATCAAAAATATTTTTTTTTTTAATCAAATAATTATATTACTAGTGAGATCATATTATTATTTGGAACTTTATATATTATTATAAAGCCTTAAGTTTATTTTTAAAATAATTTAATGGCAGCTCTCTGATCTGTTTGGGTATTTGGTTAAAGATATTGACAGACATATTCATATTATAACAATTGTTCTAGAATAACAGCCAGTCGGGTTGGAACTCTTAAAAGATTTATTTTTATTTTCCATAGTTATTTCTTTTATTTTAGAATGAAAATGCAGAAAATAAGCATGGTATGTTGAGCTCCACAAAATGATACGATATTATTATTACAAACAGTAGTTTTACATTGTTAAGTTTTATTATAATTATTAAAACGGAGCTTACTGGCCACTAAGCTCCGTTTGTCATTTATAGTGATAGATGGACAAGCTATTATAAGCGTTTTAACAATATTAAATGTGTACTTTATGAAGTTATTTAAGAACTAACTGTTACCCGCGTCTTCACCCGCGTGGATATCAATACTTCCCTATTTGAATCGGATTTTGTTCACAATTTCATGGATTTTAAAATTTTTGCGCGAAACCCTAATTATTTCCCTAATTATATTTCCCGTCAAAATCGATCCAGCTGTTTTGGAGATTAGCCGGAACAAACAAACAGACACAACAATTTTAAAAATAGTTTTTTTTTGTTATCGTTCTATGTTATCGTATATACATACTTTCATTAGTAAAAAACTGTTATTTTGACGTTACAAAAAGACATTTCAATTGTATTTATGTGTATATATAGATTTACAATAATTTTAATATCTTAATGATATTGCCGCGCGTCTAAAATAAAATGAAGACAAGGCTATGTGACAAAAACTTGGACTTCTGTTATTCTTCTCATATTACTTTTCCTGTTTGCATAAACCTATTATTTATTCAAGGTGGGTTCTGTAGATCAGAATTTAATTATTTGTTTGGTTGATTCATTTGCATATTTTAATATCTACAGGATGTATCAAAAAGATGTGATCAAATTTAAGGGTGTGGTACAGACCATCAAACTGAACAACTTCTTGAAAAATCAACAGTTATTCTGTATTTTTAAACCATGGTCTGATTCTAAACTTTCATCCGTTTTTGAAGCCGGCTTAAAAAATTTCCTCTTGGTATTTTTAAGAGGAAAGAACTTAACAGTGATGATGACCACAAAAAAAACCGCGGGAAATATCTAATAACAATTTCGGCTTCTCTTTAATAATAGTGAGCAGCGTCAAATTGATTGAATCATTAATAATATGTCTCGTAGTCAACATTATCATCTCAAATACGATTCTAAAACATACATACCTAATATCTGCGGTTTCATGTGTTTATCATCCATCAGACAGGTAAATTAGATCATAGCTAATTTTGTACAGTTTCTGTAGAATTATTAACAATCGGAAATTACATGAGTGCGAAACCGGGTGAATACATACTTACCTAAATTCTGTGCTACCTCGTATTATGCAGAATTATTGAATTTCCATACATACTTACTGCTGTCCTTAGTGTAAAATCTTATTCTGTACTAGACGCTAAGATCTTCCAGAAGTAAGAAACTATATTTTATTTTGACATAGGTAATAAAAGCCAATTTTTCATAATAATAATTATAACTGCCTCGTTGGTCTAGTGGTCGCAAGTGCTACTGTTGAGCATGAGGTCCTGGGTTCGATTCCCAGGTCGGGCAAAGTGTTATTGGGTTTTTCTATCTGGAATTTCTCAGTAGCAGCCTGGAGTCTGGATTTGTGCCCGGTAGATGGCAATAGGCTCGCCCCCTATTACATGGGACTTAAACATAACTGGCGAAATGTGAGTGTACTACCTATAGTACACCTACATTTAGGCAGTGGTGTACCTATACACCTCTGCCTAACCCTTCGGGGAAACAAGGCGTGATGTTATGTAATAACTATAAAATTCTTCACTCGCACTTGACATCGATCAACATCGTCGGCACGTCTCATAAACTTGTTACTAAAATCCGGTTCTCGCATCCCGTTGAACCCTAAAAAGGATGAGTACGCACAAAAAAGGTTTAAACTACGGCTTTATAGTGACGTGTTCCCGAGCCGTTCCGACTGATCGCACGCGCAGTCACCGGTGCGCGCGCGGTTCTCACGTAGCCTTAAAACTAACCATTTCTTCGCAAAATTAATTAACAAATAAAATAGCACGCTCAGATTCTTTATAGACCACTATTTTTCATTACTTTCCGCGTTTTCTGTTAAGTGAATCGTTACGTTTCGTTGTGTACTGTGCTGTGTAGCGGTTCACTCAATGCTGATTCGAGTGAAATTTTATTGGATGTGATAATACTTGTTTTGGCCTTCATGGTTACAAAATAATTGGTTTGGTTCCGACTTGAGTGTCGGTTGTGATATAAAATAACACGAGCTAGTGGATTTGTTCACACAGGTTTGTATGATTGCTTTTGTTTAATTATCCGCACAGTGTATAAAATAAGATGTATGAATATTTAATACTTATTTACATATTCATTTTGTGATAAGTATGTAAAATAGAGATGAAGGAATAACATAGTATTGTAAAACCATTAACCGGTATTCAATCCTCTAAATAAAATGTATAAGTAGTTAGTAGTTTTAAGTCATAAAGTCGATTTATTTTATTGCTTTTACAAACAAATTGTTTATTGTATGTTTGTTTTACCTCAGCCAACATAGTTGCGCTTGAGTAAAAGCAAAATGTGATGAAAAACACAAATTTTCAACCGATTTTTTAATGAAACAATAACTCGATATCTACGACTTTATTTACAATGGAAACTGTTTTCTACAAAATGGAAAATGTTTGTCAACGTCCAAATTGATGCACGATTCCTCTGATAGAAGTCATATGCGCAAACAAATTCTACTCATTCAGTGAATTCATTTTCAGCAAGTCGTAGACGTAGTACCTGCGTACAGTGCGTAGGTACTTAGGTATTTGTTTCAATTAAATTTAATAATCAATTAATTTATGGCAATTAAACTTAACACTATATTGTACCTAGATCCAATTATGAACAAGACCGGTTTAATATAAAACTACTAGCACTTCTCCCGCGACTTCGTCCGCGTGGATTTCGTACTTCCCCTAAATTTTAAAATTGACTAGATACTCCTTTTAACCCCGTCAGGAGTAGATTTTAGAAAAAGCCTGATACAGGTTATTCTTTATTTTATTTTAGGTCTTAAGTATAAATACTGAGTTTCGAGTTAATCGGACTTCGACACCCCCCAATCCCCCTTTAGGGGGTAGTTTAGAAAAACAAAAAATGACAAACATTATAATTTACCGTAATAAGTATTCGCGCCAAGTTTCAAGTTTATTAATTCAAGGAATAACATTTTTCATACAAACAAAAACCCCCCTTTTCACCCCCTTAAAGGTCGAATTTCCAAAAAAATCTTTCCTTTGTGGATGCTTGCAACATAAAAGGCGCCAACTGCCAAAATTTCAAGTTGATAGCCGCAGCGGTCGCAGGCTCTGCGTTGATGAATCAGTCAGGACAAGTAATTATAAAATATATGAATAGATAAACATACTCCAAATACGTTGTTACATGAGGTTTTCATAGTTATATCCCCTCACTCCCTACACTTAATCACTATTAAGTTACCGATGTTATTTAGGCCACTATATCATTTATCTTATACGGCGGGTGTTTATTTTCATTTGCTGCTCATAATCCCTATATAAAGGTATCACTATTCTTAGCTTATATACGTAGACTGTGTAACAGGCGATAAGATAAGAACAAAAACATTTTTTCTTGAAACATTTTTTCTTGTTCCCCGAAACGATCAATTGCGATTAATTTATTGCCATCAATTTCTATTGCAGTAATATTGTCACTCGCTTCAATTGCAGTTGGTAGACGATCCATTTGCGCATCATGTATATCAATCACGTAAGAATTTACAATCGCAATTGATCGTTTCGAGGACCCTCAAGAGTAATAAAAAGATATCTGCGGCAAAGGGTCCCCGAAACGATCAATTGGAACTGTCAATTTTTACGTGATTGATATACATTGATGCGCAAATTGACGTTATACTTATGTCTCGTACTGTACATTTACCTACTCCGCGCGTTCGTGCCAGGCCTACTGACTGATCTACATAATAACTTTGAAGGTTAAAGTTTGAATTTTGGGCCTAAATGAAGGATTAGTAACAACAGTAAAAACTTTCTTTGTAAATTCCCATGATTCATTAAACTGTCATTAATAATAAAATTGAATATATTTTTCGGATAACTAATTGAAATACCGTCAGGTCATTAAACAAATAACATAGGTAGGGAAAACACAAAATACCGAGTCATAATACCTATATGTTAATAGGGGGTTCCCTCTATCTGGCAGAACCTTGATGCTCCGAAATTTATTTGGCATAACACACTTGGCATAATCTTTAAACGAATATTTTTAAAGCATAAAAATGATTTAATATAATTATTGTTTGGCCGAATGTTTATATGTCCGAATTTACAATTGCAAACCTACTTTTAAGATGGAAGAATTTTATTTGGCATTGATCTTTGGCAAAGTTAAAATTCCGCATAATTTCGTTTAGCGTAACGTTTATTTAGAGCGACGATTATTTGGTACAATTTCACTTGGCATACTATGAAGATAGCAGAACTTAGGATGCAAGAGCGAGCGAAGCGAGCACCACGACTCTGACAGGTTAGGTTAGAAGGGGATGGCGGGATTTTTCAGAACCCGTGGTTATTTTTAAAAACCATCCAGAAATACGGAGTCCCGCAAAGCGGGATTCCGTCGATCACGCCTTACTTCAAGACGTTTGTTATTGACCTTTAAAATGCTCTTGACCCCAAAGCTTGTCACAAGGTAATATTTTAAGATTTGAGCATAATGATATTTTGGTTTGTTGACCTTGACTTTTGGCGTATGCGATAGATGAGTCTTCAATTCTTATGGATATGAAATGTATGCAAATAGATGATTCTAACTGTAAACTTTCTGAGATATGATAGTTCTGCCTTTTAATGACTATAGATATGAAATGCACCTATGCCAAAAGACGATTCAGACTGTGAACTTTCTGCGATATGATGGTTCTTTTTAAATATTATGAATGTGAAATGTAGGTATGTCTAAAGATGATTCTGACTTACAAAACTATCTGCGAAAGTTTATGCTACCTGCTGTTATGCAAAATAATATTATGACATAAAAGTTCTGCTATAAAGGGTAGACCCGTTAATAGGTACCAGAAAGCATTTTAATAAAACAATGTGACATAGGTACACAATATTCAAATGACATAAACTCAAATTGTCGACTGGTCACGTTCTTAGAAAACACCAGCACCCTAATTGCGTAACACACTATCAATCACAATCTGAATGATTTTGAAGCATATAATCCACTGCTTCATATGTTCGAAAAATTTGTCTGCTCAACAACGTAAATAACGCAATGAATTTTGTTGAACTGTCAAAATGAAACCGATTCCTACTGTACCTAAGTGTGTTACGCAATTGCCCCGCCCGGTCACACGAGTTTGCATTCATTGTATAATTTGATAAGCGAATATAAAGGTGTAACATAATTAACGTACAACCTCTTAAAGGGTCATTGTACGTATCATTATGAACAACTTTTACTATGGGACCAAACCTGAAATCGCGAAAAAAAAAATCTGCTGTTCCCTACATTTTGACGAGTTATGCGAACATAAATATAGGGAGGAGCTGTATTTTTTCGCAATTTCAGGTTTGGTCCCATAGTAAAAGTTGTTCATAATGATGAGTACAATGACCCTTTAAGAGGTTGTGCGTTAATTATGTTACACCTTGTATATGTATATGATGTATATGTGTAAGATGTTACTACGCAGGTGACAGTCCTTCTAATAATATTAAACCAGTTTCAGATTTTCTCGATTTCATCGATCGTTACTGTCGCCAGTTAGCAATCGATAAATAATACCAGCCTATTATTATCCCACTGGAGGGCAAAGGCTTCTCATACAGAGAAGACCTTGATCACCATGCTTGCTCAATCAATAAATATCAAAGAGACAGACGTAGACATCACATAAGATTTATCGATCAACAAAACCGATCCAAAGAGGCGCCAAGTGTGAGTTAGACTCGCACACGAAGTGTTCCGTCCGTACCGCTGTACAATATTTAAGAGCGTTGTCACATTTTGCACCTCTCTCGCTCACACAAAACCAAATTTTTAAGAATGTTAAATGAAAAAATGCTTTTTTGAAAAATGTAATCAATGGGCGGTCTACAAAATAATATTAATTTAATAGGTAGTTATCAAAAACACATTTCTATTGTGTTATCTAATAAACTTTTGTAATTAAGTGTTATGATCTGTTTTTGAGATGATGTAAATAAATGCCACAATAAAAATGTGTTTTTAATAATTACCTATTAAATTAATATTATTTTGTAGACCGCCCATTGATTACATTTTTCAAAAATGCATCTTTTCATTTAACATTGTTAAAAATTTGGTCCCGTGTGAGCGAGAGAGGTGCAAAATGTGACAACCCTCTTAACACTACACATTTATTTAAAACGTGTCTTTTATATTTAAACTTTATTTTATTTGTATTGTTTGTTGTTAGAGTGCCCACAGTAGTTACCTACACGCTGTGATAATTACAAATGTCTATCTATTACAGTTCCAAATATATAGTCCTGGGTTGATATCCACATAAGCGGACCGGCACAGCCGGGCGGTAAAAATCGAATATACATAATTATGTAGATGTGAACAAGTGCAGTAATTGCTTCGGGTCGGCTTTGTTGTTCGATAAATACTGCCGAACCGACAAGCCCGCTTATGTGTGTAGCAACCCTGACAAACAGACGGGCAAACGGACAGGGGAGTCTTAGTAATAGGGTCCCGATGGCACCCTAAAAAAAATACAATGTGGATCGTTTTACACGTTTGGTACTCGATTTTGGTCGATCACACGTGTCGATCGTCATAATCGGGCAAATTTGTAGGCACCTTTAAGTGTCCAAGCTCTTATTTCGTATCCTTATACTTAATGTTATTATTGCAAAAATAGTCTCTGTTTTCTTGATACATATTTACGTCAAATCTACCAGACGGATTTTGAATTTTGGCAGGGAATTAACTTCGTGTCACAATTTTATTTAACACGTTCGGCCCAGTGCGCAGTGCCGCTTTCGTGAGGTGCGCGCATTATGACACAATATTTTCTTATACAAAATGGACATACGTTGATGAACGTTCAGATTCTGCTCTTCGTGTATCCTAGTGTGTCATAAGACGTCGACTTCAGATGACATCGTTCCATATACGGTCAATAAAACTGGGACACAACATCTGTTCCCGTCAACGTTCTTAAAAACTGCAGAATGGTGAAGCCACGGGACACTGCCAGTGTTTATTTTCAGATATAAAAATAAAGGATGTAGAAATCTTAGGACAGTCTTTTTCCCGTAAAATAAAGAAAGTTACTGAAATAAAACTTGATAACAAACAACAGTAACAGATATTATTTAAATCGTAATATCTCGGATTGAACAATCGAGTTGAGAAAGATAACTTTGACATAACTTTCTTGAATTTATAATAACAGAGATCTGAACTAGGTATCTTTGATTTCCAACAAACAATAGGTATCTACTTATTTCCAGATAGAAAATGAATTTTATAACGACTCTTATTCTCAAGGAAATGTCAATGTATCAGCTCCGACGTACGACTCGACTGGAGTTTACTCCGTGAAAGATGCGCAAGGTACGTTGCATAGAAAAACGTAACGCTTTTGAGTTATCGCTTGTATTAATTTCACTTCTTCTTCTTCTTCGGGGTCTTATATGAAAACCGATTCTAAGGAGTAAACTCCAATGAAATAAAGTGTTTGTTCCTAATAAATACCTACTGTTTGACTCAATACAAGTCGCACTACACCTGGTAGTAATTAGTTGAACAGCAAACGAAGCTCCCTTTAATTTGCTTCGTCGGGAAGCCTTTGCAGCAACACGGGATCAAATGTTAGAAGCAACTGGATAATCTAATTGTGCTGCGATGTGCATTTATCTGCATCGACGTCAGCAGCGGCGTACCCTACATAATTATCCTAACTTGCTCAAACTCTGTACGTATAGACTAAGATTATTTAGAACTAGCTGCGCTCCGCGACTTTGTTCACGTAGAAGTCGTAAGATACACAATACTCGTATATTATACTAAAATAACAGCCACATTTTAATAAAACTCCCTCGTCCCCCGACACGTCGCGTTGCATCGCCCGCCCGTGCTGTTACTTCGTTTACGCTTAGTGTTCTTTTTGACTTTTTTCTTTTTGCTCGGCTCCTAAGGGTCGTAGCATGATGTTTAATAGCCTATAACCATCCTCGACCATTGGGCTATCAAATGCAAAAAGGATTTTTCAAATCCGACTTTTTGTTCACCATTTCATAGGTTTTATTTTTTTTTGCGCGGAACCCTAATTATTTTTCCAAAATAAAAGTAGCCTATGTTACCCGCCGTAACATCAGATATCTGCCAGTGAAAGTTTCGTCAAAATCGGTCCAGCCGCTTCGAAGATTAGCTGGAACAAACAGACAGACAGACAGACAAAAAGTTAAAAATTGCTCTTTTGTTATAAGTACCGTTTATACTTTCTTATGCATTTAGTAAAAAGTTATTATTTTGACATTGCATACAGACACTTCAATTTTAAAGATAGAAGAAACGCAAGTTTATTCGTCACAGAAACACCGTGCATACAAAAAGATAAATAACTCGAGTGATACAGTAACACAAAAATAAAACAAAATAGATCTACTATAATCACGAGCACAAAACTTAGGCAGAGGTGTACCTATAGTACACCCACATTTCGCCAGTTATGTTTAAGTCCCATGTAATAGGAGGCGAGCCTATTGCCATTGCATTTTTTGAGATAGATTCATCCCAATTACGGAACCCTTCATTGTGCGTGGTCTGACAAGCACTTGGCCGGTTTTTTTTTTCTGTTTATTACAGCGCCTGACTACATCAGTCAAGTGTTTGGCATAGCGTGTTAGAAGATTAGTGATAATTATAATGTACAACATTTTGACAACCGACATTGGTGTTGATTGAAACAATTCATCACGCTACTGTTGCTTAGTCACGATCATGATCAGTACTTATACGTACAATATTAATTAGGTGTATAGGTGCCTATATCGACGTATTTAAGAAGACATATTTAACTGATACAATGTTAGATTACTGCATGGATTCTAGTGATATTTTAATCATGCAGAGAATGTGGTCCATTGAAATCTATTCTATACATAGAAATAAATAAAATTTAAGTGTCTGTTTGTAATGTCAAAATAACAACTTTTTACTAAATCCATAGGAAAGTATAATAATAATATATTTATTCAAGTTATAAAGTAGAACAGAAAATACAATTATGCTTAAATCTATGTCAAGTTCACTAATGTTATTTGCCTGAACTAGGACATCCTGTGTTTCAGGCGAGAGGAGGTAAAAATATTGAGATATAATCACTGTAATTTTACAAAATAAAATAGTCATCTCATAGGTACGTAAGTAATGTGTAAAATCTTACTTTCTAAAATCTTATCATACTAACTTATCGAACTAATTAAAAATAAATAGTACGCTAAACACTCTTTATTTCAATACTACTAACAACTTCTCTGTATCTTCATAGGACAAACTTTGAAGAGCTACCTTGAGAGTTTTTTTGCAATTTGCATAATTTAGGGCATAGATGTTTGCTTTTGCATTTAGTCTGTTATACAGTAATGGTCCAAGGAAAACATGAAATTTGGCTGTGAAAGCATGTCTTGTACTATTTGTGGGGCAAACAATATCTTTCCGTCTCTTTTTAGTAAATTCAGTGCTGTAGCGAAGGGCTGCGTGTTGTTTTAGTACAATGCTCATTATGAATAATTGTCGAACTGTTAGTACTTCACAAGACTTATAGAGCAGGTTAGTGGGAAAGAGGAACGGGCGGCAAGTAGACACCTTGAGAATCGCTCTTTGTGCTCTTTCGATGGGTAGTAATAAAGTTATACATGCTCCACCCCATGAGGTAATGCAGTACGTCAAAATTGACTGACATAGAGCAAAGTAAACTTGCCTAATTATTATTGGGTCTGCAATATATCGTAGCTTTTTGAATACGTATATCAGCTTACGAATTCTACTATTAAGAGCATCCATATTGTATTGTGTATCCATATATATGTTGTTTGAACGTTAGGGTTTCATCAATTATAACACCCAAGTATTTAATTTTATTCGACTTATTAATATAGGGACACATAAACGGGCAATCTGCAGGTACTGTACAGCAATGAGCATACAACGTTAAAGGAATACTAGAAGTTGGTTTGCGCATCGAAAACGTTATATAATTTGTCTTGTCTGCATTTAGAGTTAGTGAGTTAAGCTGAAGCCATTTATTTACAACACTAAAGCCGTCTTGCGCGAGCTTGTAGACATCATGTTCCGATTCAGCCGAAAAAAAAAGAAGGGCAGTGTCATCAGCATAAGATATTATTGTGCCATGCTTTAGCTTTAGATTACAAAGGTCATTTATGTATATCAGAAACAAAGTGGGCCCTAAAATACTTCCTTGGGGAACACCAAATGACGTATTTTTTTGGTCTGCGCTGAGAACACTGCCAATCTTCACGCACTGAGTACGGCCTTCTAAGTAACTTTTGAAGAGTTTCAGCTGAATGCCTCTTATGCCCACTGTTTCAAGCTTGCGCAACAGAATAGGAATGGAAACTGTGTCAAAAGCCTTGGCGAGGTCCAGGAAAATTCCTATTGTATGGTTACCCTTGTCAAGTTCTTGCGCCAGATAGTCAGTCAGATGATGAACGGCATCGGCAGTTGAAAGTTTAGGTCTAAATCCAAATTGTCGTTCCGACAAAATTGATTTGTCCTCCAGATATTTGAACAACCTTTTGTTTATTATTTTTTCCAATATTTTAGACATAGAAGGCAGTAGAGAAATAGGTTTGTAATTTGTTACTTGCTCTCTACTGCCTGATTTATATATAGGGACAACAACTGCTTTTTTGAGGCACTCCGGAAAAATACCCAAAGATAAACACATGCGAAAAATATAAGCCAGGGGTGGTACTAAAATTTTCCTGAACTGTTTAATAATTTTATTTGATATGTTATCCCAACCAACTGCACAGTCTTCTTTCAAAGTCATGATTATACTTTCTATCTCAGTCTCGTCAGTATCTAGCAGAGCAAACGATGTTAAAGTGGAATTCCCTGTAATAGGAGTGCCCGTTAGATAAAGTGATTGACTCCGATTTTTTTCTGCCAGACACTTTCCAACGTTAACAAAGAAATTATTTGCTATGTTAGCAGATGTCAGCTGTGTCGAGTGCGCTTGTAATAAACCTGAAGATGACTCATTTTGTTTCGCCGAATATGTTATATTCTTAATACATTTCCAGATCTTTTTACTACTTGTTCCAGCTTTTTCTAATGCAGATTTATCGTAGTTGCTTTTAACTCTTTTGAGTAGATCATTACAAAAATTACGATATCTTTTGTATGACAGTTGAAGCATAGCATTATCTGGATGAGATTTAGCTTTCATGTGCAGTTTATCTCTATGCTTCATACAGCGGATAAGACCTGTCGTGATCCAGGGTTTTATGTTGCAATTTTTGCTGCTTAACTGCGATATAACCGTATTTTTCTGAATTGCATGTCGCACATTTTCTATTACATACAACATACAAAACTGCGGGTCAGCGGAATTATAGACTGGATCAAAATTGATGACACGCAAATCTTCCTCAAGTTTATTTATATTCAATTTAGAAATTGTGCGAGTGTTTTGCTTAGGTATGTTACAATCTAGAGTTAGTAGGGCAGCATCGTGATCAGTTATTGTCGAGTTAACAACAAGTGCAAGTGAGGGGTAATTTGATTTTAGCATGACATGATCCAAACAGGAGCCACTATGATGTGTAGGAAAGCTGTGTGCGGGGAGTAGGCCATGATATGCGCATAGGTTGAGGTAGTCCTGAGCAGATGCATCAGTACTACCTGGAAGAATATTGATATTAATATCTCCAATTACAATCGAGTTTTTGATGGATGATAGGTTCTGCAAGACATCATTCAGCGATTCAGTTAAATTGCTAATATTTTTAAACGAGGGAGGTCGATATAATGCTAATATTGCAAAGTTTGATCCAATCTTCACTACCAAACTGTTGCAGTCGTGCATATTAGGTTCCTCAACAGAGACCTCCAAATGATTCCTTACATAAACTATCACCCCATCATTTTGATTGTAATTCCTATTACTTTTGTACATATTATATCCCGGTATTAGTGGTATGTTATATTGCTTAGCAAGCCAGCATTCGGTTAAAACAATAACGTCACAATTTATGTTTAACCGTTGTTGAAAGGTGCAAAAGCTATCAAAATTCTTAAAAATACTGCGAATATTTTGTGTTAGTACAGTCAATGGAGTTTTGTAGTCGGACAGATACTGTTTGCAATTTTCAGCTTCACAAACTTTTGACTCGGATACAGAGAAATTATCTAACTCATTAATTATACTGTTAATCATAACTGTGGTTCTAAAATATGTAAAAATATGTAAAATATAGTATGAACGGTACTTATAACAAAAAAGCTATTTTTAACATTTTTGTCTGTCTGTCTGTTTGTTCCGGCTAATCTCCGAAACGGCTGGACCGATTTTACTGGCAGATAGCTGATATTACGGCGGGTAACTTAGGATACTTTTTTTTAGAAAAATAATTAGGGTTCCCCGCAAAAAATTTAAACCCATGAAATTATGAACAAAAAGTCGGATTTGAAAAATTCTGTTTGCATTTGGTAACCCAATTCTCGAGGATTTATAGACTATTTAACATCACGCTAAGACCATCAGGAGCCGAGCAGAAAGAAAAGTCAGAACGAAAATGAAATAATAGCGCGGGCGGGCGATTCAACGCGACGACGGTTGGCGACGGATCGGGGGACGAGGGAGTTTTATTAAAATGTGGCTGTTATTTTAGTATATTGTGTATGTTACGATATTCACGTGAACGAAGTCGCGGAGCACAGCTAGTTCGGAAATATTAACTACGGTCTCATCGCCGTAAATGTTTCTGCTTACTCTGCAACCTAATTTAGGCCAACGAAGCGCGTCATTATTTAGCATAATATAACAACATGACTAACGAATTTAAATGTAGTGAACTTATAACTGTGTAGCTATCAACAACTGAGAGAAATAATAGTCTTCCACCCTAGTACTGTAACTTACTTAAATAAACTTAACAACTTAGTGCATCATAGTAGGTGTTTCTCCATATTAACTGAACTTACAAACCTTCACGACAAATCGATGTACGGAGTTAACTACTACAACCCGTGGGGCAATTGCGTAACATACGCAAGTATGTTACGCATGTTGTTGAACTGTCAAAATCAACAACATTCATTGCGCTATTTACGTTGTTGAGCAGACAAGCTTTTCGAATTTAAGAAGCAATGGATTAGCAATATGCTTCAAAATTATTCAGATTCTGATTGATAGTGTGTTACGTAATTAGGGTGCCGTACATATCTATTGCTTCGTGATAGCACGCTACAAATTCCCGCTAAAATCGATTATAATCTGTATATTCTGTCACTCTCGGAAAGTCCAATTAAGGGGGACGCGCCAAGGTAGCCCGCGAAATTCAAATTTTCTTACGATTTTTGCAATTTGCAGCTCAGTGTCTGAGTGTATGTTGATTAAATTATGATTCGCGAGCGTAACAAATATGTATTTACAGAATCATAATCATTAGAATCAGTCATACAACTCATTATTTAGTAAAATAATAATATATTTATAATCCTGAAATGTTAAGATTTCATGAAATAGTCATTCAATAGAATTACTTGGTCTTATAGAGTTGTATTGATGACTTTAATGATTATAATTACGTAAATACATATTTGTTACGGTCGCTAATCATATTTTAATCAACATACAACCTAATAATGACCTGCAAATTGCAAAAACGTAAGAAAATTTGAATTTCGCGGGCTACTCTGGCGCTTTCGCCTTAATGCAGATATTTTAGCTGATTTTCACGTTCCCCGTAACTGTAGTAGGTCTTATTCTGTGGTAGCTATCTATAGTTACAAAGATGGATTCAATTTACATTTACAGAAATTGGTGTTTTTATGAGGCTCGCGCAGACAGGTGCGACGCGACTTTAGTAAAACAATTTCTATGAAAATTTCAAGGCAATTGTTCTATCAGAATCGCGTCGCACCGTTGCGCCGCGCCTGTCTGCGGGAGCCTTTACGCTTCCTGTAACTTCCATCAGTGCCACTTGATAGATTCAAGATCAATCCATCTTAGGATAACGTTTCTAATTGTAATAAGGGGTCCATGTTTAGCAGAATTGGGTAAACGAACCTATAATTTTGTCGCTAGAACCGTTCATGGATAAAATAATACTTTATTATAAATACTGTGCTGCGGGTCTCCACTAATTACAATCCTTCGCAAACTAATTTGTTGATGCCAATCCTATCTACATAAATAAATAAAATTGAAGTGTATGTTTGTAATGTCATGTATTTTTACTAAATGCATAAGAAAATATATACGGTACCTACTTATAATAAAAAGCAATTTTTAATATTTTTGTTTGTCTGTCTGTCTGTTAGTTCCGGCTTATCTCCGAAATGGCTTGACCGTTTTTGACGGGACTTTCACTGGCAGATAGCTGATGTTACGAGGGGTAATTTAGGCTACTTTTATTTTAGAAAAATAGTTAGAGTTCCGCGCCAAAAAATTAAAACCCTTGAAATTGTGAACAAAAAGATGGATTTCAAAAATTCGTTTTGCATTTGGTAGCCCAATTCTCGAGGATAGTTATAATCTATTTAACATCACGCTACGACCCTTAGAAGCCGAGCAAAAAGGAAAAAGTCAGAAAGAACACTAAGCGAAAACGAAGTAATAGCGCGAGCGGGCGA
Source organism: Fissipunctia ypsillon (assembly GCA_947568875.1). Classification (NCBI taxonomy): domain Eukaryota; kingdom Metazoa; phylum Arthropoda; class Insecta; order Lepidoptera; family Noctuidae; genus Fissipunctia; species Fissipunctia ypsillon. The sequence continues at coordinate 7,498,965 of OX387657.1, forward strand.
TGCAACGCGACGGGTTGGGGGACGAGGGAGTTTTATTAAAATGTGGCTGTTATTTTAGTATATTGTATATCTTATGACTTCCACGGGAACGAAGTCGCGGGTCACAGCTAGTAATATAAATGTAAAAGTGTGTATGTTTGGATATTTTTTACTCAATCACGCAAAAACGGCTCAACAGATTTGGATGCAATTTGACATACATATAGTCGATAACTTGGATTAACACATGGGATAATTTTAATCCCGGTAACACGTTCCCGTGGGATATTTTCCGAAATCCGCGCAGGCGAAGCCGCTGTCAAAAGTTAGTAAATTATAAGTGATGAATTTGAACATAAATAGGTACTACTAAATATGTACTACGGTATAAAATACATTTGGGTACACTACCAAAACATTTTTTTTAAATTAACAAATTAAAATAATATTGACAGCTTGCTGCTAAATTGCTATTGAATTGCCATTAAGAAACGATATGTAATGGTCCACTCACTTTTTCTTGTTACCCACAGCACTGTAAAAAATATTTGTGCATCTAATAATACTGTACTAGTTTATTTACGAGTACCTACCGTTCTTCACAAATTCGGGTATCTAACTATTATGATGAACTTGTATTTCTCATATTAAGTGAATTGTATTCTTTTTGAGGAATAAATGTCTTAAACCGTAAATACCTACTTATGTAGAAGAATTCTACTCATAAATTTTAAAAACCTCAGAGTACACAAGAACAATGTTTTGGAATCTGCAGTAGGATGCCAACAAGGTGACCCTCTCGGGCCAGTTATTTTCAGCTTGGCTATTCATCCAGTTATCCAGAAACTAAATTCAAAATTTAACGTGTGGTATTTAGATGATGGAACGCTAGGAGGTGATGTAGACACAGTTTTGAAAGACCTACAGCTTCTCAAACAGGAATTTAAATCTATTGGCTTGGACCTTAACCCATCAAAGTGTGAAATTTACCTTTCTGACATTACCGACAGACAATTGACCCTAGTAAAATTTAATGCAATAGCCCCACAAATCAAAATTTTAGAAAAAAGTTCACTGCACCTCCTAGGTTCTCCAATTTTAGAAGACAGCTTTTCTCCTTTTATCAACGAAAAAATCAAAAACTTCAACGACATTTCGGACAGACTCTTCAAAATTAATTTATATTCGGCATTCACCCTGATTAGATACTGTTGTTTTGGCCCAAATTTTATATACTTTCTACGTTCTTCCTCTTTATGGAAGCAGCCAAACCTCTTGGACATAATTGACCAAATTATTCGCAGCACACTAACATCCATTTTAAATGTGGCCCTGGACAACTGAACGTGGCTGCAAGCCACACTACCCATCCGTTTTGGTGGCATCGGCGTCCACAAAATTACCAGTATTAGCTTACCGGCGTTCCTGTCCTCTGTCCACAGCACGAAAAAGTTGACCAAGAAAATTTTAGCCCCCTCTTTGGTTGACTCAGAAGTGCCGTGCTTGACTGATGCAGTGAACGCCTGGAAAGTGGCTTGCCCGGATACAGATCGACCTTTGAACCCATCTTCCCAGAAGCAGTAGGATGAACCGCTCTGCAGGTTGATACAGAATAATCTAATTAATACGAACACCAATACTGCTGAGCGTGCCCGCCTGCCGGCTGTGGGGGAGTGGGAGTCGGGCCTCTGGCTTCAGGCGCTACCGTCACCCAACATAGGCACAATGCTGGGTGACACCACCTTCCGGCTCCTTGCGTGGCTCCGCATCGCTGCCAATGCGGTGACGGTGTCGACTGCCTCGGAAAACATGGCCTATCCTGCAGTAAGAGCGCAGGCCGGATAGCACGGCACGCCAGCATCAATGACATCATCCGTCGTGCTCTTGTCACCGCCGGGGTGCCAGCTGTTTTAGAACCCAATAGCTTAGCACGCGACGATGGGAAGAGACCAGACGGAATGACCATAATGCCTTGGAAGGTAGGTAGGCCTTTGGTGTGGGATGCAACGTGTGTCGACACCCTTGCGCCATCCCATCTTCCTAGCACAGCGGGCTGTGCTGGGGCGGATGCTGCGGGTGCGAAAAACCTCAAACGGCGCAAATACTCCAATCTTATTGGGACTTATATATTCGAGCCGTTTGGGGTTGAAACACTTGGGCCATGGGGTCCGAGGGCCTACTTAGTTTTTCAAGACATCGCCAGGCGGTTGGTCGACTCCACACGTGACCAGAGGGCTGGCCTATTTTTTTGGCCAAAGAATCAGCATTGCCATACAACGTGGCAATGCTGCCAGCCTTTTGGGCACTTTTCCTATTGACTGCTCTGCGGATGAATTTTTTGATGCCCTCTGATTATTTCCCCTCCTTTTTTATATACTTGTACATATTATTATTATAATTTTAAGATTGTTAGGTTTTAAATTATGTCAATAGTAAAATAAACATAGAGTACACAACATATTTCACTCCGTCAAGTCTGTATAGCGAATCGCCGTTTCCCATTAATACTTATCTTAACGTTCCTTTGTCTTACCTAAGTAGATATACACCTACATATCTAACAATACTGTTAATCAAGAATACCTTGGATATATTGACTCTAGACAATTAAGGTTACACGAGTAGGTTAGTTATTAGTCCAAACCACAGGTAAACGGGGAACATTCATACATACATATATAAACTCACGCCTTCTTCTCATGGGGGTATTTTGCCTCGTTTACATTAACGGGGAACATGTCCCGGAATTAACGCACAACCTTTTAAAGGCTCATTGTACTCATCATTATGAATAAGTTTTACTACGGGGCCAAACCTGAAATCGCGAAAAAGAATCTGCTGCTCCCTACATTTTGACGAGTTCTGCGATCATAAATTATTCAGGGAACAGCAGATTTTTTTTCGCGACTTCAGGTTTGCTTTTACAGTAAAAGTTGTTCATAATGATGAGTACAATGACTACTTAAGAGGTGGTGCGTTAATTCCGGGACATGTTGTGTTTAACATGGAAGCTCGGTTTTCAGCTATGTAATAAATTCTAGGATATCGCTGCGTCGATTCTCACTTGGAACTAATATTTGGTTTACATGAAGTATTTGCTTCGGGAATCCCATTTGTTCTCTCTGCGCTTATATCTTCATGTAAACATGGTAGATAGATAGAGTACTCTTTATTATGCACAACATCAATATTACAGACTAGCTTCCGCCCGCGACTTCGTCCACGTGAAATTTCTTGTTCCCCGACCCATCCCGTCGCATCGCATCGCCTGCCCGTGCTCTTACTTCGTTTTCCGCTCGTTATCGGAGTTCCCTCGATTTATCCAGGATCCCATCATCAGATCCTGATCTGATGACAGTAGGACCACCTGGAAAGTATACCCTTTCAAACTAAAACAAAATTTCCAAATCGGTCCAGCAGTCTTCGAGTAATCGGGGAACACACAAAAAAAACATTCCGACGAACTGAGAACCTCCACCTTTTTTGAAGTCGGTTAAAAATGGTTGCTAAGCAAATTATAATCGTCACAATGCATATGGTGAAGTGGAGCTGATGGTGAAGTACCAGGAGAACTCCTCAACAGTTAACGTCCCTGCATCGGGAAAAAGCAATATTTTGTAAAAGGTGATGAGCAGTTGACATTAGGATAGTCTAATGACAACTGCTCATCATCTTTATTAAGTTATTTTTCACTTTGTAGTGTTTTTTTTTGGAAGTCGGTTGTTTTTCAAAAAAGTTTTTAATGAAAACAAACAAATTGTCCCCCAAGTTAAATAAGCATTAGAAATACTGAGACTATGACGTTTTAGTAACCCAGACGACCGAGGACTTGCGACAAGCAGTTCAAGGTTTACAGACCCATTCATTATGCACATGATTCTAGCAACAAAAGCTTATTCATTGCGTTCTACATTGATTCGATTACGACACTCATCCCAGTCGTCGTCATCTACTTAGATAAGTACTGAGTTTTTGACAGTTTGATTTCAAGCATAATAAATTGGCGATAACCTCATTCCATACCCCATAAGTTTCGTAAAAAGCGACCACAGAGTAATGGACGTACTTCAATATAATTGGTGCTAGCTTCTCAGTTTCCTTATAACTAGAAATAACTGCGCTTCAATTTCTAAGGTTGAGTGTTAGGAAATGCCTCAGGCCGCCTTTGTACAGTATTTTTTTTTTACTTTCGCATAAAGTTTTTATCTATCCAGATTTTGTTTATTAAATAAAATCTGGATAAATGATAATGATAAATGATTTTATTTCTGTAAGTAGGTTTATACAAACACTTTTACACGTCAAACATTTATTTTTTTATACTAGATGAGGCCGGCGTTTCCTATCTGACTACCCTCAGTCTCTTTTAAAGTCCAGACATAATCTTGGTCAGATCATGTGAAGACCATGTAGGTTGGTGTCTGAAATGGTCTTTTGAGGAAAGAACCACACAGATTGAGTGGACCTGTCCAGTCAGTGCAAGCATCTGTCAGTAATCGTACAGCTCAACTTAAAAGTTAAGGAGCTCAACGATTCGACGAACAATACCAAAGAAAGGACATTTGGGTAGGCCGCATAATTTACTCAAAGTGGCAGACTATGATTAAAGCTGAGAGAAAAAAATCAAGGACCTACATGGTCTTCACATTCACAGTAATTAAAATAATATAACATTTTACAAAGTAAATATTCATGTCATTGTATATATAAAATTCATCAATGTCAATGTTTATATAAGAAGAAAAAAAGAAGTTAGCAAAAAGAAAAGAACCAAAAAAATCAGTATGTATAAAAAAAATAATAATTGGATAGCTCGACAATTCGGACGATTTTGAATGAAATTGATAATCTACTGCTTCATATGTTTGAAAAATTTATCTGTTCGACAGCGTAAATAACGCAATGAATATTGTTGAATTGCCAAATTAATGGCATTGGGATTGTGAGCGTGTTACGCAATTACCTCACTGGTTGGCTAGTAACCATCATGGTTCTGACATTTCCCCTTTGACTATTCATTGAATTAAATTCGCAGTCTTAGATCATGTTGACAGCCGTGTACTGGCTAAAATAAAAAGAACATCCATCAGGCCATCAACTCAGACGCACTGCCCAGCCACTAGCTAATAACATAAACGTTTTCAATAAAAGTGTGATGACGTCACACAATCGAATCAATGTACAGTGGTGTACCGAGATAAGTATCCACCTGACCAAGTAAATTATTAGGTAGGGTGGGTTTCTAAATAGGTAGATATAGTTTTCTTAAAAATCTTATATTCATTCATCCACTGACAGACAAAGCACAGCCTAAGTTCCTGGTAAGTTGCTGGGTCTAGAAGAATGGAATTTTGCAGAAGAGTTCCTTTTGTAACGAAAATGAGCACTAAGGAAGGATTTTTGAATATTCATCCCCTAAACATTTGTTGGTTAAATAGGGGTTGAAAGTTTGTATGGAAGTTCGATATTCTGCCGTTTTGGGAAACTCCATCGGGCACACGGCACGTGTAGGTAGCTAATTTGGAAATAAAAGAACCTGTGCAATATTATGATAAAAGGTAAATAATAATTAATAATACATGTTTTTTTTTTTGTAAATATAAATGAATACTTACTTAATAATTAATAAAAAACTAAATATTATTAATTATTTATTCATTTTTATTATATTCTGCATTACTGTTGCAAAGTGTAGATACCTCCTATTATTCACTATTGTTGTTATATCTTTACTTAGGTAGGTATTTCATTTAATTTTATACTAATATTTTGTAAGTCAGTGCTCATACTCAACGATAGAGGAGCCTGCAGCCGTAGACACTCATCTGCGGTAGCCGTAGACGCGTTGACGGCTTGTATAAGAACAACTGTGGCAGGACACAGAAATACCCACAATATTATGTACCACGTATATAAGGTGTATCTATTCATACACGAAATCTCTTAATCACGAAATAAAAATCAGCTGGTCCCTACATTTTGACGAGTTATGCGAACATAAATATATGGAACAGATGATTTTTCTTTCGCGATTTCAGGTTTGGTCCCATAGTAAACGTTGTTCATATTGATGAGTACAATGACCCCTTAAGAGATTTCGTGTATGAATAGATACACCTTATGTAGGTACCTTATACCGTTACCGACCTGTGTGCACAAATAAACGTAATTCATTTGATTGTACTTTTCTTTGTACTGACCAACTGATAAGACGGCGCAAGCGCACGCACGGTTACTACTCATGTGCTACATGTGCCGGGAACTACTCGTACGCATGTTATGTGTCAATATTATTGTTACAGGCTGAAACATGACGATTCACAGCATGACGGTGACGGACGCGAGGGAGACCACCAAGAAACACTGCTATAGTGGGTATGTATGAGTTTTGTTAAGGATTTTGGTAGGACATAGGGAGATGATGATGACAAGCTGAACTGGCAATAGGCTGGACGACGACGTTGGGGTACGAGAGACGTAAGACACCCTCAGGCTAGGTGGGTCGACGATCTTCGCAGGATGACTGGTAGTGGCTGGATGAGAGTTGCCGAGAATCGAGCTGAATGGCGTGCGATTGGAAAGGCCTATGTCCAGCAGTGGACTGCTGTAGGCTGATGATGATGACGAGAGAGATGTGATTGTGACTCACTCTTAAAACGTTATCTTACTTTTAGCTTTTCCAAGTTTGCACACACAGAAGCTGGCCGCACATTCTATTGAAACCCCGTACTATACTAATGCCAACGTGAAGAGATAAATTTCATGCTTTGGGATTAAAAACTTTAACTTAATCGCGTATAGTTCAGTTTCCATTGCATCTAAAATTATTTTATGACGTTTATCGATAGTTTTTTTATTCAAAAATCAAACTTAGATTACTTGAGTTTAAAGTTGATATTCGTATGTTGCAATTTTATGTATTTATCACGTATCGTTGGCTTGGGTTTACGCTAGGCCAGCCCAAGGTCAGAGGGTTACCACTGACATGCGGTCGACTGTACCAATTTCCTTTTATCTAGCCACTAAAAGTAGGTATCCACCTCCTTACATTTAATTAAAAGCCAGACGGTATCCTTTCATAACCAATTTTCATCCAATTTACTTTCAAATAAAATTGAATCATGTCTGTCAAAGGTATTAACCGTATCGTAATTAATCCTCAATTTTAACGTTCAGTTTCTATTAATTACTGATCGTTATTGGTTTCAATGGCACTCTTACTCTCTACTCCTGTGCGTGGAACTGAAGCTTTTCTAAATTAATCAAAAAATCAATCAATTAATTCTCTGCTGCTCAAAAATTCCAGACAGAAAAACCCATTTTCCCGACCAGGGAATTGTACCCAGGACCTCATGCTCAGCAGTAGCGCTTTGATGACATAGTTTATGTGGTTTGCAAAACAAATATTTGCTTGAAGGCAGACCGCATTCATTGTCTTTTAATTGAGGAAAAATATATCGCAAACTAAATAAGTCGTTCAGTGCAAAAAAATGCAGACGGATAATTTTTTTGCTCTGCACTAGAACTTGAATTGAAATACATCAATATTATTATATTATATTTTAATTGCATAAACGCCATTCATTGTTACAAATAGTCTGCAGCAAAAAATAGTTCCTCCCCATTTGTTTGTGTGGTAAGAGAAGATTATTTTAAAAATTATATTACACTGAAGTAAGATTACAATAATACTGCTTTAAGAGGTGGTGGTCTAGCTCCTGACCTACCACAGACAGACCGATTAAAATAGTTGATAGATCACATCGGCCGTGAACTTCTGATACCTCTATCTGACATTTGTCGAGAAATTCACTTTTTTATCGTTTTGAATTTAAAGGCGTTAGTCGCATGTTTCAAAATCAAATTCCTCAATTCCTGGAAAAATGTCAGTTAGGAGGTGTCAGAAGTTCACGGACGACATATTCTGTGTTACTAGGTAATCGCCAGGTAGGATCTTAGATATGTTATTCATATTATTAAAATATTTTAATTAAGTAATTGGTTCATAAATAATTCTCTTCTTCGAAATATTATTTCAATATTTACTTTAATCATACATTTCGAAGGTATTTACTTATTTACGACTCATTAGATTTCCCGACCTTGTACATTATGTAGGTACATAATAAATATGTATGATGCAAAATGAACATATTTTGTTTTTTTTTTGCAAATAGGTAGGTACCTACCACAGAAAAAAGTAAATTTTATTAATTTAAGTAAGTACCTACTAGAATATGAATTTTGTCATTCATATTCTAGTTAGTACTAGCTGTCGCCCGCGGCTTCGCCCGCGTGGATGTCAATATTTTCCTATTTGAATCGGATTTTGTTCACAATTTCATGGGTTTTAATTTTTTTGCGTGGAACCCTAATTCTTTTTCTAAAATAAAAGTAGCTTAATTTACTCCTTATAACATCAGCTATCTGCCAGTGAAAGGCGCCATAATTGTTGGTCCAGCCGTTTCGGAGATTAGCCAGAACAAACAGACAGACAGACATAAATCTTAAAAATTTTGTTTTTGTTATAAGCACCGTTTATACTTGCCTATGCATTTATAAAAAGCTGTTATTTTGACATTACAAACGGACACTTCAATTTTATATATTTGTATGGACTACTTAGGTAGTTCATGATATTGTCTACCGACTGCCTATACCTAAATATCCACTGCTGAACGCAGGCGCACATTCCTGGGACAGTTAATTCCTATAGATTCTGCTACAGGAATTAACTTGTTGGTCATCTACAAAATGTTGTCTTACTACCTACTGTACAGCAGTGGCGAAGCTTGACATCTCGTAGGAGGGAAGCTGAAGAAGAAATTGTTTAGTTATAAATAGTCATACAAATACAATCGTATATCTATAATATATCACGTTGTGGCGTCGGCTTATTTAGAACAATTTGTGTTGTTGTTGGAATATACATTACTTGGAAATCGTAGACATTACTGAATGCGCTATTTTTTAATGGTGGTAGGTGAAGTTACTCATCCGATCCTCCAAAGGGAAGCCGGTTGGAATGGAGTTGTTAGCGCGCTTCGCCTCTGCTGTACAGTCACGAGCATAAATACCTAACACTTATGCATCATTCAAAAGCAATTATCTCGTGAAATATCGGTTGCAACTTTAGGAAAAGACCTATTATTACTTATTAGGTAGTCAGGTTTCGAGAATATTATTCTGCTTCGTTGGTCTAGTGCAGGGGTCTCCAAACTACGGAGCTTCCGCGGGCAGGATTGAGTCCACATCTGGCCCGCCATAGGCTGTTTCGAATACATTGTAAAATTTAAAATGTTATTAGTAATGTAGTCATGTAAAATAGTAGTCAAACGATTTTATCACTTTTTATTTAACGACCAATTAAAACATAATAAAATGAAGTTTTATACTTATGATCAATGCGATTTATGCAGCTGTGACTTTCCACTGATAATGGGTTGAATTTGTGGATCGAGTTTAGTAGTGGAAATTATCAGCAACGACTTCAAATGCTGTACATATTTTTAGTGTATTTCATTTTGGAGAACGTTTTCTCACTTATAGAAGAAGTGCCAAAAACGGCAAAAAAGCCGCGAGCTTTATATAAGTGAATAAACTCGTCGAGTGGAAGACTCTTATAAAATTCCAGCAAAGATAAGTTCAAATACTTTTCTTTAAATATATCGCTTCATTGCAAATCAACCGTTTCCAGTTAAAGTTCTGGGGCAAGGGTTTCTACATCGGCGTTAAAAGGATTTTGAAAAATCTTAATATCGTTTGCAATTTCATCAAAATCTGAAAAATGAGACTCGAAATTGTAAGCACCCAAAGCTTCAACTGCGAAATTTACGGGAAATGGAGTCGCAGTTGTTGACTGAATGTTTGGCATGTATTAAAATGCGTGAAACATTTTATGTTCAGTTGAGTCTGAAACAAAACAATTTTTTGTCAAAAGGACTTAACGTGAGTATATAAATTAGGCAGAAGCTGATTTTCGCCTTGTAATTTTAAATTAATGTTATTCATATGCTTAATTTAATATGTATAAAATGATAACTTCCATAACCACTCTTGTTTTAGTAACTCAGGCTAGATGATTTTTTTCATTAAAGAAAATTTCTATTATTTCTCGGAGCTCAAAAAATCGCATTAGAGCTTTTCCGCAACTAAGCCATCGGACTGCAGTATAAATGGTAAGTCGTTTTCTCCAATCTCTTCAATAAACTGTCGGAATGGCCGGTGATTGAGCGCATGTGATCTGATATAATTAACGGCTGAAATTACCGGCTTTAAAACTTCAGACATATCCAAGCCTTATCCGCTCAAAGACTGTTGATGAATGATGCAACGTACGATTAATGGTTTTGAGCCACCGTCATTTTCTACGGCCTTTGATACGAGAGCAACAACACCTTTATTTTTACCACACATGTTTTTTCCGCAATCAGTAGTGATACAATTCAAGTTTTTCCATTGAAGGTAGTTTTTCTGAACAGCATTTTCAACTCTTATAAAAATATCTTCTCCAGGAGTTGTGCCGTGAATGCTAAGAACGTCAAGAAGCCCTTCATAAATTTCATAATTTTTATCTATCCCTTGAATAAAAAGTAACACCTGAGCAGTATCTGAAACATCTGTTGACTCATCCAGAGCCAGAGAGAACCGCTCTAAAGATCGATTTTTGTCAGATAATTGTGTAAATATATTTTCTGCAATATCATCCACTCTTCGTGTCACAGTGTTTGCAACCAAACTGATGTTTTTAAATAAACTAGTTTTTTCTGGGCACACTTCTGCTGCTGCTGCAATCATGCAACCCTTAATTAATTCACCGTCAGTAAATGGTTTTCCACGTTTCGCTATTAAATGAGCCACGCGAAAACTAGCACGAGTTGCTGTTTCTTGTTCAGGAGCTAAACCACCACCTCTTAACGCAGTATTATTTTAATCTTACTTGAGTGTGGGAAAAGATGGAGCTAAACGTCCTGTATAGCTCCATCTCTTTCTCACACTGAAGTAATATTAAAATAATACTGCTTTAAGAGGTGGTGATCGGCCCCCAGGGGGCAACCACCACCTCTTAAAGCTTAAGTTACTTCAGTGTGAGAAAGAGATGGAGCTATTCAGCACGTTTAGCTCCATCTCTTTCCCACACTCAAGTAAGATTAAAATAATACTGCGTTAAGAGGTGGTGGTTTAGCTCCTGAATATACTCTCTTAAACAACATTTGCTGAGATTTCAACCCTTCAACCCGCGTTTCAAATATTCATATTCACAAAATATAAAAGAATCTGTATGACAAGACTATATAATGTAAAGTAATAGTAAGATTTTAGCATGGAAGCATGTAAAAAAAATATTAAAGTAATTTGGGAGCAGTTAATAGACATTTACATAAATATTCATGCTCTTAATGAAGTACCAGGGAAGCCACATGTGCAGAAGGAATTAGCGCCAAACTTCCCTGTTGATGCGGCGAATAGCGATTCTGATGTCGAAAGATTGAAAGCAGGTCCGTGTTCATAAAGAGACTAGCAGAACAGCTACATGTTCAGCTAGTCTCTACGAACTTGAACATGCTTTCAATCTTTTGTCCTTGAGGTTGGGCAGATAAGCTCAGGACGTAGCAGTTTGAGGCAGAAATATGGAGCAATCTGTAACTGCCAAAGGCCATCTGCGCGTGTGACGACCTGTGGTGTAATTATCATCATAAATTATCATCTTACTTTTTTATGTTCTAAAAAATTATTAACTTTTTCCAAATTTTAACTATGTTATATTAATATTTTAACTCTGTTGGCCTAGTTAACTACATTGTGCATGCTGTGGTCTCCTATAAGTGAAGGAGTACACCTACTTAATACCCGATGTTGCCCTTTTTATGTGTCATGTATTTTGTACATCTTTTTTTTTTTTATTTGAGATAGGTTTGCTCTTGACTCTAGTCTAGGTCAGAGATGACAGAGACAAAGTCGGTCGACGATGGAGCGAGCCCACCCAGAAGGCACTGACACTCCCACATACCGACGGAACACAGCAAGCTGCTTGGCGCCAGACTCCGGTGGGATGGTGGTCGCGAGCCAGGCGGCCCCTTGCGGAGCCTACCACCGCTAAGTGGGATCGTTCAGCCGTACCACGGGCAAGCCCGTGGTGCCGTTGCCCGGGGTGGACCACTAGGAGGTAGATCCCAACCACCCCAAAAAACTCTTTTGTTGGAGATCCTAAATAAATAAATAAATAATTAGAACACTTGGTCGAGTAGATCAACTCCAATTTTGGTTTGGTTATAAAAAAGTATTACCTATCTCCGGCTTCTTGGTAGTATCACTGCAGTTAACTCCTCGCATTCGGTGTCAGACCCGCAACTTTCTTCTAGAACATGTAGACATCAGACTCCACATCGCTACATTCAACGTTTAGTATATTTTCTTCGTCAGACGGATGTTGTTCGAACCATCTCTCGATAGTGACTTCATTAGAATCCATTTTAAACAAAGACGATAACAAATACATAATTTTATAAAGTAACGTAATCACTTGCCAGGGGTCTCTCAGACTTACGACGATAGTTTTTTACTTACCAGAGTCAAACACAGGCACTTCAGAACTCGACAAGTGGTTGATTGGCACTCAGAGACAGGCACGTATCCAGACTTTTGGTTCAGGGGGGACAAACATTGAAACAACCATGTGAACTGTGTGAAAATCACTGTACTATAATTTTCACTGTACTATACTATAATTAAAGAACACGCAAGCGAATAAATAAACAGATGGCTTAAAACGTTTTTTTTTTTCAGTCAGATTTCGGGGGGGGGATAAATCCCAACTATCCCCCCCTCTGTATACGTGCCTGCTCAGAGACGTGGGGAAAAGGTACAGGAACTAACAAGTTTAGGTATACGAAAATCGGGCGTAAAAATATTCACGATTTTTAATGCGTGGGGGTCTGTGAGACTTATGGTAGGCGGTTAAGGGTTAAACATAGCTGGTGAAATGCAGTACACCTGCTATCTAGGTACACCTCTGCCTTATCCTACGGGGAAAACAGGCGTGATATTATGTATGGTTTCGAGACTACTATGTCCGTAAAACCATACAACTTCGATCAGTACTTGAGGTGAAAATCGCTTTTAAATCTGGCGTAAGTGTAAGGTGCAAGGGGGTGGGGAGGGGGTGGCGTAAGGTGGTGGATGCTTGTGACTGTACCTACCTACCCTTGTACTTACTACCTATCTACTTTGCTAAAAGTATTAGGACCAACCGTGACGAAATTCCCTTTCATGCAAGGAGTCTCAATGAATCCACAAAATCAAATACGAATTGAATAATATTATGAATCTCAGACATCAATAAATCCAAAAACTTAATATTTTTTGTCGCGATCAAAGTTCATGAATACAAGATATTTATTGTACTGCATGCACTCAAGATCGTACAATATAACCAATGTAACTTGACACTTCTTAGCTGCGCTGCTTGCCACGACCAGTCATGGTCAATGAGTAGATCATTTTAGTTCCAGTATTCGCCGGGTGTCTAGGAAAATTGGACGCTTTACATAAAGAGCCTATTCTCGTCTATCAACTTGATACGACTTCATTCCACAATGATTTATAGTGGACGGGAATGGTCATACCTACATAAAGTAGGGTCGGTGGATTCTCCCAAACTCTTTCCCCCCGAAATCGAACCACAAAGTTAGATCAAACTCCAGAAATATGTAGGTACAACTACAGTAGGTACGACACTACTTAAATGTAGGATCGGCAAAATTCGTAAAACCGATCACCATTCGAACTGAGTGTGCCTTCAAAATCACCAATCTTTATTACTACTTTAGGCGAAAATGACTTATGCAAACATAATAACCTGTAAAGTCATATAACCAAATAAATTCGTAAAATCGAAATGAATGAATGCAATTTTTTTAATACTGTACCTACTTATGCCTTAGGATTATTTTATTTTGTGCGGAAATCGCGTAGACAGATGACCTAAGAACGAAAGCAAGCTTACTGGGTCGTACAATTAACTTCTATTTATGCTCGATTCCTATAAACAAAAACGAATCGTTTGGCTTACCAATGGTAGTATTTTTATTTCCAAACTGGGCATATAAATAGATTCGTAAGCTAATTTTACCTGTGATTGCTACTTCCATATGGGAGGGTCTACTATGCAAAGCTATGAGGTCTTTGCTTCATTATTGGTAAAGATACAAGTCTTAATTTTAACCAGAAACAGTCCGTATATTATAGGAATCGGCTATTAATTATACTTCATCGGTTTTACCAATCTTTAACTTAGCGACCTCTAAAGAAAAATGCAAGAAACCGTATCGCAATGAGAAAAACAAATGATTCGGTCACCTGCGCACAGATGGCACCACTGCCACTGTAGTTAAGTGGAAGTTATCGACGGTATGATCTTTATTAGAGATCATAAAATACTTAAGATTCTTTAGTATTTCGGAAATTTTTCTTGACAGAAATTCCGGCGTGGCTAATAAGCGACGATACTACCTAATAATAGCGAGGAAATAAAAGTCTTCCCAAATCTCGACGAATAGGTAGGTACTGGGAAAATAAAACTTTTCTCAAATCTGGGCAATTACCTACAAGTGCTGCGTGTACACGAAGAAGACTTACTAAACTTAACCCAAAAATGTATATAGCCATTTCTAAGCAATATATTGGATCCTTCTAACTAAAGGAATGCGGAAAATTGTAGGTAATGGTGCCGATTCTTGTGTACACCGAACTAAACTATCACTAACATTCCTTACATTTAGCTATGAGAATCTTAAAGCTATTCTGCAAAAAATATCACTAAATTTAAAGATAATTTTGACACAGTTAAATCGAATTTGACAATCGCGACTCCACGTGGTAAGTACTTGTTTGCCCTACCCCGTGATTTTTTTTGAGCCGGAGGCGCGCAGGGGGCAGCCTCGACGTGTTTTATATGGAATGTTTCATTTTTTTTTTCGTAGCAGGTGGCGTTCTGTAGTTTCTGCCTACCCTCGTGGGAAGAAGGCGTGAGTTTATGTATGTGTATGTGTGTTTTCACTTTTTGTATGGAAAATATGAAAAATTATTACCTAACATATTGAGTTTTAGGGTTTATGAGCTTTATTAAGGGGGGTCGAAATTTTCATATTTTTTACGATAGGGCACACCGTTTTCGAGATATAAGCAAAAGAAAAGAAAAAAAAAGATACAGTAAACCTACTGTTTTTGCACCTGAAGTGTTGGAGTGTTGTTGGTGTTGGTGTGAATTTTTAGTTCATGTCAACTAATTTTATTCGACACCTTTTTAGTCGCGATTAAAAATAGTCAGATTTAGTTAGAAAATCTAAACTTTAGGTGAAAAACGTCAAATTCAGAATAACAAAATTACCATTTTCACTAAACTAATAAATAACTAATCGCCATCTTAGTGCTGTCGAACTAAAATATAGTTCAATTTAATCAATTTCAGAATGAGAAATCGTTGTTTGACAGGAATAAACTAAATTTTGGTGATTTTTAGTCTAGTTTAGACGCATTTGTGACAAGAGAATCGGCACCCATACCTATTTAGTTTTCCCCACCCAATCGATCAAGAAAGAAAGAAAGAAAAATAGGTTTATTTGTCACAGAAACACGTGCATACAAAACGATAAGAATAATCAGAAAAATAAAACAAAATTGAAACACATTATAATCACGAGCTCAAAACAGAAATAGTCGGAAGCTGCACGTCATGACTGTGACAAGAAGGCTTCCAATCAGCATGATGCTGTGCTATGAGGGACCCACAGCACAGCGCTGATTTTCAGTGGTCACCCGAAAAAGACCAAATTTTAAATTTTAACCACCAATTATTAATATAATATATTAATGGGTATTATGGTAATTTAGCCCGAATATTATTCGCGCTAAATTTTCATTGAAAACAGAGTTGACTATTACGTATCATCATCTGCCTAGCCTTTTCCCAACTATATTGGGGTCGGCTTCCAGTCTAACCGGATGCAGCTGAATACCAGTATTTTACATGGAGCGACTGCCTATCTGACCTCCACAACCCAGTTACTGGGTAACACGATACCCCTTGGTAAGACTGGTTGTCAGACTTTCGGGCTTCTGACGACCCGTAACGACTGTCAAAGATCCACGAATGACAGCCGGGACCAACGGCTTAACGTGCTTTCCGAGGCACGGAGGAGTCTCGGTATGTAAAGATGGTCACCCATCCACGGACCAACCCCGGCAAGCGTAGCTTAACCTGATGGATCGACCCATGCGGCTGTTATTACTTAGCCACGAGCTCCTCGACTATTACGTATACAGTAGATAATTATAATTTATTCTCCTTGCCGGGAGGAGTCCCATGTCAGTTTTCGTGATAGTTTTCCTCTTTAAACTTACGTTATTATAAGGTAGCTACCATCTGTGACCTGTCCCCTAGGAACTATGATTTATTACGAACATATCATTATAAAATAGACATCATCAAGTAAGACTTAGGCACCGATCTAATACCTACTGGTAATACCCATTTATTTCACACATGAATGATGATAACGCTTGTGCTTGTGCCTGACGATGTACAAAACTATAACAAAAAAAAAGAACTGGCCAAGTGCGTGTCGGACCACGCACAATGAAGGGTTCCGTAGTTGGGATGAGTTTATCCCTAGAACAAACTTAACTTTGTAGTTGAAAAACATGTACTCTCATACATTCCAACTGCAAATGTAAGTTGGTCGACTATTACTCGTTAACTTGTAAAGCCTATAGCTGTGATAGTCTTCCATTTAACTTCATTGTATATTGCACTTTAAAGCTTAATCGATTTTTTTTTTCATAATTTTATTATACCACTTTGTCGGCGTGATTAATATGTATATCCATGCAAAATTACAGCTTTCTAACACTAAGAGTCTCATGAGCTAAGCTGCGGATGGACGGATGGACATGGCAAAACTATAAGGGTTCGTTGTTGACTACGGAACCCTAACAAAATATTGTTTATTCATTACCATTGAATCAATGTTTTAACAAGGAAAATATCAGAAAATACCCATACGTATCTACAGTGACTGGGCCAATAGTAATTAATACATTGACTCTAATAATACTCATCCCACAAGTTGAGTCACCATATGCCTGACCTGCGCTCGCGCAATGACGAGGCTACTTTGTATGTTTAGCGTCTATGTGATTGATTAATATCATCCTAACTATCAGGCAGAATATTAAAGATACTGTTTACTCCGTCTTTATTACCCGACTGCGCGACAGCAAAGACAAAGTTGTGTTATTATGAAATTAAACAACTCATAGTGGATGGGATCCTAACACTTGTAAAGTGTTTTACAGTAGACTAGCGTCCCGCCTCTGCTTCGCATGATTTTTTCGACTTGACAAAACTGTGAAATTTCTTTATTTGATGTAAGTCTAATATTAATTTGTCACTTACATACTACACTTTTTGGAATAAATTCTTTAAAAGATGGTGAACACCGCATCAAAATCCGTTGCGTAGTTTAGTAGATCATAACGCGGCCACACGGACAGACATGAAAAACGCCTTTAATAAAATTATCTATCTGTATGTATGGGGCCTGTGGCTAAGAAATAACAGCCGCACGGGTCGATCGATCAGGTTATGCTACGCTTGCCGCGGTTGGTCCGTGGATGGATGACCATCTTTACATATCAAGACCCCTCCATGCCTCGGAAAGCACGTTAAGCCGTAGGTCCCGGCTGTCATTCGTGTATCTTTGACAGTCGTTACGAGTCGTCAGAAGCCCGAAAATCTGACAACCAGTCTTACCTAGAGGTATCGTATTACCCAGTAACTGGGTTGTGGAGGTCAGATAGGCAGTCGCTCCATGTAAAATACTGGTATTCAGCTGCATCCGGTTAGACTGGAAGCCGACACCAATATAGTTGGGAAAAGGCTAGGCATATGATGAGTCGGTATGTATAGATGACACAAAGAAGGATCCGAGTAATTGGAACTGTGTCTAGTAAATAACGAAGGACCGCGTATCTATTCTGTTGGAAGCAACTCGTAGCTGCACTACATAAGAAGGAAATAAAAATTTAACGATAATTCAAAGGGATGACTGTTCCTAAAATCAGATTTCTCGGAATCTTCGTTGATAGTCAACATCACTAACGTTTAAAAATATTGCGACATGAAAAAATGCTATGTCATCCTCCAGCAAAATCTAAAAGGAAAAACAACCTTTTGCTGGTTTCCTTTTAAAGAATCTGAAAAGTAAATATGTTCATAAGTAGATTTCTCAAGTTTATGGAGAAAAAATCCAAATTAGCCTGTAGGTACACACGGTTACATATTAGCCATACATTTCCAGTATAATACGAGATCAGCTTATACTGGGTAACTTGATTTATGTAGCCTTATCAGCAACAAAAGTCGATTAACACTTCAGTCGTTTTGAACACAATTTATTTTCAAAAGAATTTTTTTTTAAATGGACAGTTGTTAAATTCCAATGATAAAAACTCTTAGCAAACATGAAATACTGAAAAGTAGTTTACTAATAATTTAGGGTCTATTGATTTCACATGTAAAAGTAACAGTGTTAATCTACTTCTGTTGCTGACCGTACCTACAGTAAATTAGTAAATTATCCTTCAGTAAATACTGGGTTATTTTAAATTGGCTAGCTAAACTCCACATACAAGATGGGTATCGATATCTTCCAAATTAAAAGGTAGGTAGTTTCGTATGGAGAAGAATGGGTAAGAAACTCCACACTTACTCTTTTAAAATGTTTTACAATATTCTGTCAAACATTAATTATATAACTATAATTTATGTGTAAAAGACGATTAGAATAAAATTACTATACCACAATACGTAAAAACAATACGATAAATGATTGATTTTTCACAAAACACAATCTATCCTAACTATCACGAGCCAACTGCTGACGTCCAATAAAACACTCTGAAGATCAACGAAACCCGAGAAAGCTTAATTAAACAATTACGTTTCACGTCTTCTATTAATTAAGCTATAGCTCGGGGACTTTCGCACATAAATCACGGTTATCATAGTGCAACAATCTTATCATTGATGATTTAGCAATTAGCTATAACGATGTCTTCGAACACACACACAATAGCCATGAGTATATGTGCTTTGTAAATACTGAGTTTATTTCCCCGATTTTTTGTCAATCAACACTTTATCATCGGATAATTCTATAAACGTTCAAAGATAAAAATACTTACCTGTAGTATGCAGGGTGGCTCGATTTAGGTGTCCGGGAGTGTATTAATGTATTGGGATACACATAAACCTTCCGGAATAAATGGTGAGAACTGCATCAAAATCCGTTGTGTAGTTTAGAAGATCTAAGTTGGCACACAGATAAACACGAAAAACGACTTCAATTTATAATAATGTATAGATTAAGTTCAGGACCATTTTTTGGACGAAAAAAGCACGTGGAGTTCGTAGATGTTTTGATGCAGCTTATTATCAATTTCAGTGATCGATAATATTGCTTTTCCTATGTCCGTCTTCCGCCGGTGGAATCATAAATAAAATAGGGCGACCCTTCGTCATGGCATCAACTAAGAATCTTAGAGACAAGGAAAATATTACAGATAATCTAACATAGATACAACATTATAAGTACATATTAGATGCGGAGGTGCCTATTCTAAGAATAGAGACTTCTAAGAAAACCCGAGGAAAATATTGGGGCCTTGAGACAAGCAATAAAAAAATCAGTAATATTGACAGTTCTTACCATCTAATACGTACTCTGTGGCGATGGGTTGATCAAAAAAAAAAAATTTACTCAAAAGCTATAGTGCGTTTCACAAAAGAATTCCTTTTGCCGTAATGTTGGTAGCACGGAAATCAGTGTTGCTGAACACTGATTTACACTGATTTCCGTGCTACCAACATTACGGCTAAGGGAACTCTTTCGTGAAACGCACTATACCTATCCCCGGTGTTGAATTGAGAACTTGAGTATGACAAATTGCCAAATTCTAGCATTACTTATGGTGGTTACGTCAATGTAGCCCGCGATATTCAAAATTCCTGAAGCTTATATTATTATTTTACATTATATAGTCTTGTCTTTTAAATAGATTCTTTTATATTTTGTGTGTGTGGGAAAGAGATCTCTTCTCACCTCTTCATCTCTTTCTCACACTGAAGTAACATTAAAATAATACTACTTTAAGAGGTGGTGGTCTAGCTCCTGGTACTTGTTGACAGTCCTACACTGTCCTCCCATGCTTAATAACACTGTACTTTGAAAACATTGTAAAGGCCAATTATTTTTAAAAGAGTAAGTGGAGTGGAGTTCGTTGCCGGTTCTTCTCCATAGGAAACGACCAATTGGAACCGTGCACCTAGCTTCTGACGTTTCATAAGTGCCCATGTAGGCTTATGTGAAATGAAATATTTTGAATTTAAATTTGAAAGAAATTTTGGATTTCTAATGCTAAAATAGATGTTGACAAGTTCTCAACTTCAAATTTCAATTCAGAAACTTGGTGTTACCAATGTGTAACTGAATTAATAATGCACATTATGAAAGTAGTTTGATCCAGATTCGTTTACTGAATCGATTTCTATCATTTCTAACTGACTTCAAAAAAACTACTGATCCGATTTTGATGATTCTTTCACTAATTTGTTATACATACTTTCAGGAAGGTTTTTGTATATAATACATTAGGTAATTATTCTTATGTACGAAGTTATATGCATAAATGTTATGTATCTCCGGCATTTGACTGGCCTGTTGGTCTAGTGGTTAGTGACCCTGACTACTAGGCCGGAGGTCGTGGGTTCGATTCCCACCCAGGACAAATGTTTGTGTGATGAGCACGATCATTTGTTTCTGTGTCTGGGTGTTATTATCTATAATATGTATGTATTTAGAAATATATAAGTATGTTTATCAGTTGTCTAGTACTCATATCACAAGCTCTGCTTAGTTTGAGACTAGATGGCGTTGTGTGAAAGTTGTGGAATATTATAATTATTATTATTTTAATTTTTTTTTGATATTTCTCGGGACCCCAGGGTCCCGGACCTTTAGAAGGCATATGAGGGGCCGAAGCCAACTCGCAGAGGCCCGTTAGACGCTTTCAATGGAAATGAGGCACTAACCGACGATTATCCCTGTGCGTACTATGCAAGTGCACCCAAGGACAACCCCCGGATGGTGTAGGACTATTGCAGAATATGGAGACAAAAAAAAATTGGGCTATGGGTTTGGATGGCTAAAGTGGACTGGTTATCTAAAACTATGGAAGGACTATGGCCCCTGCCTGACCAATGTGTGATAAATACAATACACGGATAAAATGGCAGGGGGTGACTTGCACACTCAACAATGGGCCCCCGGAAACGGTCGCTAGCACATAGTGTCGTAGCGACAAGGGGGCAACATGTCTTGAGGTGCTTAAGAGGAGTGGAGAGGTATTCCACGGCTATCAGGACAATCCCGGAAGTACGGTCAAGATCCCTACCAGCATCTTACTGGACTACTTCCTTCCTCCGAGCACGTTTGCTCTTGCGAATCTCTACTCAAGCCAGCCAATAAAGGCAAGAATGAGGTGGGAGGTCAGTTCTCGTCAGTGTTCACTCCAGCCGGCCAATAAAGGCAAGCCAGAGATGAGGAACATGACTTCTCCCGGGAGATAGGGTACGTGGGGTCGCTACTGCCCAGCAGCTCGCCACATGCTGCCCTGCGGGTTTCTGTATCTCTCTTGGTCTGGCTCCTCACCCTAGACCTGTTCCGGCAAAGTAACCTCTACCGGCACAGACCTAGAGTTCGAAGCGCGCAAGCCCCACCACGACGTCAACGTAGAGATACGGCGATGGGGTTATTATTATTATTATTATTATTTCTAAGCGGATTTTGAAGATTCTTCTTTTCGTTCGTCTTGGGCTTATGTAAATCGTACATCCAACTAAAAATGGAAAAATGCATTGAAGAATTGAAGGCACCGACTTCAGAAGCTGTTCAGTTTTTTTTATGAAAATTATTTTATTCGGTTTAGGTTTTTGAAGTATTTTTAATATAAGTAGGTAATTTTTTATCCCAAAAATAATTAAAACTTCGTAAATTACAGTCACACTTCCGCTCTAAAGTCAAAATAAACCAAAATGGACGAAGTACGCTACGGTTGACCCTTATACGTGTGCGAATGTATGCGTGCGTAGATTTGTAATCTAACAAAAATTTTCTCCCACGATCAGTACTTATAACTAATATCATACATAGACCATGGTTTATACATAATAGTAAAAATTCAGTGTATGTATTATGATTACTTATAACATAATATTCTAATTGGGGTGTTTGATGGTGTGCGTTAATTCCGGGACATCCTAACTATTGTTTTTTTTTTAATATTATAAATGCGAAAGTGAGTTTGTTTGTTTGTTTGTTTGTACGCTTTCACGTTAAAAAGGCTGCATGGATTTGGATGAATTTTGGCACATGGATAGACCATGACCTGGAGAAGGAGATAGGCTATTTTTTATCCTGGATCGCAGATGAAGTCGCGGGCAACAGCTAGTGTTGTACAGAAGAATAGACGTTCAGTACTAATTGGTAGGTCAGTCGATGCAGAACACTATAAATAATAAAGAAAGATTGAATTTATCGATGACCTTAATAGTCTTCTTGTCACGAAATCAATCAAATCAATCTTTTCCTGATCTAGTTTTCCGTTTACAAAAAAAAACTAGGCGTAAAAACTAGCATTTCTTGTAGAGTATATTTTTTATTTATAATTTTTAAACATTGATATGTTCTACTAACTTCTGCCAGCGACTTCGTCCGCGTGAAATTCCTTATTTTAGCATAAAATATATACAAGGTGTAATTTTAATCACTGTTAACCTCTTAAGGGGTCATTGTACTCATCATTAGGAACAACTTTTACTATGGGACCAAACCTGAAATCACTAAAAAAAACTAAGGTGTTCCCTAAATTTTGACGAGTTAAGCGAACATCAATGTAGGGAAAAGCTGATATTTTTTTTTGCGATTTCAGGTTTGGTCCCATAGTAAAAGTTAATCATAATGATGGAAATAACAGGGGTGCTAGTCACCCTTCGACCCTAGGAACTGTCATACGATCATGAGACGCGTGCGCACAGTGATTCAACCAAACTTGTACTATTTTATTAACCAACTTCAAAAAGAAAGGAGGAGATTCTCAGTTAGTCGGAATCTTTTTTTTATGTGTGTTCCCTGATTACTCGAAGACGGCTGAACCGATTTCGAAAATTCTTTTTTGTTTTAAAGGGTATACTTTCCAGGTGGTCCCATTGTCATCAGCCGATCTATTCTGTAAACATCACTCCGTGAGCACTTACGTGAAGTGAGTTTGAAGTGAGCCTTATCCCTAGTAGAGTAAGGTAAGGTGTCAGTTCACATCATGCTCACTTCACCTAAATCTTCACGGTGGGATCTTTCCAGAATAGCATCACAGATCAGGATCTGATAAAGAGATCCCGGAGCAATCGAGGGAATTCTTCAATATTATTATAGGCACACCTATAGCGATTTGCGTATTTTTTTTAGTAACTCTAGCATTTGCTCTCGGAAAGCACCATTTGGTGAAGTGAAACTAATGATGAAGACCACAGATCGCCAACGGAAGTACTCAATAATAAGAATATTCGGAATTTCGGAAGTCGGTGGCAAAAACCTAAAATACAGATCCAAAGACACCGACTTCCGAAATGAAAGTTATTTTTCTGTTTGTAGTGTTTTTTTTTTTTTGAAGTCGGTTGTTTTTTTTTTGCAAAAAAGTATTTTTTCTATTAGTAAGTGACAAGATTAATTAGGACAATAGTTGTTAATAGTGATTTGTGTTACTGTATAAAAACTCACAAATCTTACCTCTTTATACCTAATATAAATAAGTACCTATTATATTATAATAGTACAGGTATAGTTAGTAGTATTGATAATACGAGTTATTTATTTGAAAAGTAATTGCATTCATTTGTAAATAGATAAGTTCGATGTCCTTGAGATATGAAATGCATAGATAAACAGTAAATAAGACACCGCGGTTCCGCGGGTTGCCTACAAGTTTCACGTGATTTTATGAGAATTTTTTACATAGACGCGTGACCGAACTGTCTCACAACACAGATAGAAAACAGTAGTCTATGTGTTGTAGGAATAAACACAACTATTTGGCAAAAAAAATACTGAAACAGCGATTAGTATCTTTCTGTTCAAAATCAAAATATTTTACTTCATCTAAACCTACATGGGCACATGAAACGTGAGAAGCTAGGTGCACGGTTCCAATTGGTCGTTTCCTATGGAGAAGAGCCGGCAAGAAACTCCACGGTTAAGTACTCAAAATAATTGGCTTTTACAATGTTTTCAAATTACAGTGTTAATAAGTATGGGAGGACAGTGTAGGCCTGTCAACAAGTACCAGGTACTCAACAAAATAGAAAATGGTCTACAAATCTACTGTCTATTAAGCCTATTCAATTTTCTTTTCACTTTCTTGATCCGAAAAATTGCTCATCATCTGCCTAGACTCTTCTCTATTATGTTGAGCCGACTGCCACACCGGTCTCATCTACCGGATGCAGCTTATTAGGTACCAATACTTTACATGGAGCGACTGCCTATCTGACCTCCACAAACCAGCTTCTGACTACCCGTAACAACTGTCAAAGATCTTCAAACGTGCTTTCCGAGGCACGGAGAGGTACGATATGTAATGGATGGTCACCCATCCTCGATCCGACCTCGGCAAGCTTAGTTTAACCTTCGATCGACCCATGCGGCTGTTATTGCTTAGCCACGAGCCCCCTAACCCAACACCATTGCATATTTGCGTGTGCACAAAACCGTTGTTCCGGTAACTGTTCCCAGTCTCCTTCAAATGTCTAACTAAGCTCAATTGATTTCGATTACCAAACTGTCCTCATTACGAGTACTTACATCATCGAAGATTATTTTTTGTTCATGCACAACACTAGTTTTAATCTATTATTAAAACTAGTTTATTTAACTAGCGGTTTGAATGACCTAAATGGCGCTATTCAAGTATTGCAAGTAATCGCTTCCTAGCTATGTGCACGAGATGACAGCTATTACGATTACGATCAATTAATCGAGACACATTCCTCTCGAGTCGAGTTATGTATGTTGATTCAACATCTGTTTCAGAGTCACTGAAAAGCGATATTTATAAACAATTTTCATGATTGGTACCTACAAGCGGCTCTAATTAATACTTTTATGCGTTCATAAAACCTTTTAAAATATTAATGTGAGAAAAAAATGTAATCTAAATTCTTTGTTATTTTTGTAACTCGTTATAACAGGAATTTTGACCTGATTTATTATTTTTATTTTAGCCCATTTGAATAAATATGTGGACCATTGAAATATAAGTTATGAAATATTACTGAGTACCGAGGCTGTATAATGACGAAAAAAACTTTTCATTAAAAATATAAAATTAGAAGTTGAATTGTAGAACCTGTTTCAAATAAAGGACTATATAGATGACTTCAAGGTGCTGGTATCCCCATACAAGAAGTGTGTATCGTGCTGCTTGTAAAACAGTATCGAATAGTTATTTGTCATATTCCTATAAATTTTATAAGAGACTCCGAAAACATATATGGAGTTATATGGAGTAAGTTAGTGGTGTTATCTTCGAATCAATATTAGTCGAATAGCTACCGAAACACCAGCTGATCAACCAGCCAACCCACTTTGCATAAAAGGTGTACACGTCCGATGGTCCTCATTCATATTTATTTAGCGTCTCACACGTCCTGTCTCTTCACAATTTGGACTTCTGTCATTCACCTGTACTATGTCAACCATCCTTCGCTGTCGGTGAATTCAAAATGTGTAACGTTACTTTATCACTGCCAGTAGTGGACAGGGCTCAGGTACGATAAGTCGTATCTAAGAAACTGTGTGGAAAACAGCGAAAAAGTTTTCGCGAAAAGTGATTACAGTGACAGAAAAAACGTTGACCAATTTTTTTTTTTTTGTGAAAATATCTTGAATTGTGATTTTTTGTGGGTTCTTAGTGTAGTGTATTCTCGTTTAATTGCTCTTTTAAATATTTTAGAGGTAAAAATATTGCAAGCTGTGCAGCAAAGTCATGCAATAATCCATCGAATTCATTATTTCCGTTACGATTGATGTGTTATAAGTTTATAAGAAAAGGATATTATTTAACAGTCCCTTTTGCTTTTTAATCAGAAGTAAACTACTATTTTATTATAACGCCCGTTAATTTATATTGATGAACACCGTCCTCAGCCGGTATATTGCCGTAATCACCACGCTTTGCAGACGAGTTTAAAATTGCAATTTGCATGTTGATAAGTAGGTACCTACTAGAAAACAAAAGAACGCTACTGCCAATGCTATTGTCGTAGGGCTGATAATCTTCTACCATCTACAATACCTACGAACAGAAAAATAATATGTCCGGAATGAGAGTCATATACTCACCGTGCTCTTTACCAGTAAAATGGCCCACTTTGCCAAAGCACTGGACGTGCGGATTCTAATCGACTTCTTCCTTCCACAATTCAATATGACAGGATCAATTCAATATGATAGGGAGAACTATTGTAAGCCTGGACCTCACAGCAATCTCCTTTACACTGTCAAAATAATAATATCTATAAAACCTACCCACGTATATGCAAAATATGAGCAGTTAGGTAGCTAACAAAAATATATGAGCCTTTAGGGATCATGTATGTGTTTGAATTAGAAGAGCTATCTTATCGCTATCCACATTGGACCAAAAACAATTCCATAACTTCCGCCTTATTTATACAAACACTTATTTATACTTATTATTATCGTAAATTCAACAAGATATGGCCAGATATACCCAAGCAATCAATCTTTGGGATGCCACCACCACGTTCACGCTCCCCCGTATGCATAGGTATCCATAGTCTATTCCAAAAGTGTCACACGAAAATGTAAACAAACCATGTTCAGATTAAATTCTTTAGCAGTCACTCGCTAAAGCGAATTAGTAACACATTCGTCTTTATTTATAAGGTTACAAAGCTTTATATCTCACCACTTTTTGAATAACTATCGTTTGATTAACATTTTAAATTTAAATTGAAAAATCATCGCCGAAAATTGAGGTTATAAAATTATCTTCAATCGTAAAATAAAACAGAAATCAATAAGGTGATTTAAAATTAGAATTTCGGGTTTAAGTATTTAAATAATCAAATCATAGCACTTAGTTTTTCAGTGTCACTACAAATTGGCTTCCACACATACGTTTTCTTGTCTACTTGTTTCCTTTACCATACATTTTAGACCTTCCATGGCCTTCTTCATCTACAGACCGTTCACTATAACTTGTCCCTTACCGTCATGAGTCTTCGGTGAGTGTGCTTAAGAACTCCTCATTCCGCCGGCCCCCTTCTACCATCGGACATCTAGACTCACTGCAGGTTACCATCCCTACCTAGTTGCTATTCCACCAATTCGCACTAAGCGTTTCCAAATGTCTTTTGTGATGCGCACAGCAAAGGAGTGGAACTCTCTGCCTGCGTCTGTGTTTCCGAACGCATACAACCCTGATCTCTACAAACTGAGAGTGAACAGGCTTCTTCTGGGTAAGCTCGCTCCATCGTCGACTTTGTCTTTGTCATCTCTGACCTGAGGGGCTTTTGGCTAAGAAATAACAGCCACACGGGTCAATCGATTAAGTTAAGTTACGCTTGCCGCGGTTGGTCCGTGGATGGGTGACCATCTTTACATATCAAGACCCTTCCGTGCCTCGGAAAGCACGTTAAGCCGTTGGTCCCGGCTGTCATTCGTGTATCTTTGACAGTCGTTACAGGTCGTCAGAAGCCCGAAAGTCTGACAACCAGTCTTACCAAGGGTATCGTATTACCCAGCAACTGGGTTGTGGAGGTCAGATAGGCGGTCGCTCCATGTAAAATACTGGTATTCAACTGAATCCGGTTTGACTGGAAGCCGACCCCAATATAGTTGGGAAAAGGCTAGGCAGATGATGATCTCTGACCTAGACTAGAGTCAGGAGCAAACCTATCTCAAATTAAAAAAAAAATTAAAATGTTGGCACCATTGCTTGCCGGTACGTAACAACGCACAAAAGCAATGGTGCCAACATGATGGCAAGGGACAAGTTATAGTGAACGGTCTGTATCTATGCAAGCTTGACAGGATCTCTAATAAATAACAATGTCAGTTTCAAGCTGTCCATCCATCCTTGTCCTTTTAGCAAGGCAAACAAGCGCAAACGAGAAAAAGGAATGCATAGAATTTGAATGGAATTCTAAGTATATGTTAGTGGCTATATTGCCCACATACTTGTAATAAAGCAAAAATGCGTAACTAGCAATAACCATGGCAACAGCAGTATTGTATTCTAATTCTAATAATTTGGTGTACAAAAAGCATAATTTATCTTCCAATGAGGCTTTATTTTACTTTGAAAGATGTCTTAATAGAAACTAAACTGATTATTAACATACCTAACCCATACGAATGTAACTCTGTCTGTTAGCTTTGAACGGGTTTAGATGAAATTTGGTACAAGGAGGTCTATCCTTGACTGCCTCGTGGGTCTAGTGGTCGCAAGCGCTACTGCAGAGCATGAGGTCCTGTGTTGGATTCCCTGATCGGGCAAACTATTATTGGGTTTTTTCGTCTGAAATTTCTCGGTAGCAGCCCGGAGTCTGGATTTGTGTTTTTGCGCCCCCTATTACATGGGACTTAAACATAACTGGCGAAATGTGGGTGTAGTATAGGTACCTACACCTCTACCTAACCTTTCGGAAAATACAGGTACGATTTAGGTATGTATGTTATGATGTCTATCCTTGTACCAAATTTCGTGACCTGGGTTAGGACATAAGATACTTTTTATCCCCCGGTAGCACGTACCCATGGGATAATTTCTGACAACCACGCGGGTGAAGCCGCGGGTAAAAGCCAGTCAGCCTATATAATTATTATGTTTCCACTGATGGGACTTAGGGCTCTGCACTGTGAGAGGGATTAACTGATAAAAAACCAAGTTAGTAACCAAACGTTTTGTCACTTGTGATTTTTGTCACTTAGCAACAAGATTTCGTGGAAATTGTTTGCTAAATTAATTATTTACATAAAACTTATATGTATTTGTTTTCTTTATTGTCTGTCAGCTTTAGTTCAGTCGGTGGGGGACTAAAATAGTAAGACTATGTAAGCTGGTAACTGATAATTAATTCAAGTCTAGGTAATTTGGTTTCATTTGAGTATAATTATCTACGTGTGAAGGCCCTAAGACATGGCTAATTGGCAATGTCTTGTCACTTCATTATCTCCATTTTTGCCAAGTAGGATTCTAAATGATTAATTGGCTGATAAGTGTTATCACGAATTACTTCCACGTTGATAGGAATCTACATTAAGGCGAAAGCGACAGGTAGCCCGGGAAATTCAAATTTTCTTACGTTTTTTTTTGCAATTTGCAAGTCAGTATTAAGTTGTATGTTGATCAAAATATGATTCGCGATCGTAAAAAGTACGTATTTACAGAATAATAGTAATTAAAGTCATCGATACAACTCTTTTAGACCAGGTAACTCTATTGAATGACTATTTCATGAAATCTTGACAATTAGGATTATACAAACTTATGGATTTGTATTACTAATTTTGATGATTATAATTATGTAGGTAAATGCATATTTGTTACGGTCGCGAATGATACTTTAATCAACATACAACTTAATACTGACTTGCAAATTGCAAAAAACATAAGAAAGTTTGAATTTCGCGGGCTACCTGGCACTTCCCCCTTAAATGATGATCATGATGCTGAACCTACAATAGATGCAGGGTAAATTTAACTAAAGGAGATGTCACTATGACAATAGGTTTTTAGGATGACACAGTGCCACTCAATCTTTCATTATCCATCACTATACCAGCATTACCAGCATCCTAAGTACGTAACTCACTTTCAATCACAATGGGTTTTGTAAGAAATTCCTAACCCATTACTTCATAGGTTTGAAAAATTTGTCTACTTAACAACGTAAATAGTGCAATAAACGTGGCTGATCCGTCGTCAAAAGACAAGACGTTGGGGCCGATTCTCTTGTCACAAATGCGTCTAAACTAGACTAAAAAAATCACCAAAATTTAGTTTATTCCTGTCAAACGACGATTTCCCATTCTGAAATTGACTAAAGTGACACAACTTAACTATATTTTAGTTTGACAGCACTAAGATGGCACTGAGTTGTTATTACTTTCGTGAAAATGGTACCTAATTTTGCTATTCTGAATTTGACGTTTTTCACCTAAAATTTAGATTTTCTAACTAAATCTGACTATTTTTAATCGCGATTAAAAAGGTGTGAAATAAAATTAGTTGGCGTGAACTAAAATTCACACCAACACCTCGACTTCAGGTGCAAAAACAGTACTGTAGCTTTTTTTTTCTTTTCTTTTGCTTGTATCTCGAAAACGGTGCGTCCTTTCGCAAAAATAATGAAAATTTCGACCCCCTGTAAGTATAAGCTCATAAAACCCTAAACCTCAATATGTTAGGTAATAATATGTGGTCCTGGGTTCGATTCCCAGGTCGGGCAAAGTGTTATTGGGTTTTTCTATCTGGAATTTCTCAGTAGCAGCCCAAAGTCTGGATTTGTGCCCGGTAGATAGCAATAGGCTCGCCCCCTATTACATGGGACTTAAACATAACTGGCGAAATGTGGGTGTACTATAGGTACACCTCTGCCCAACCCTTCGGGGAAACAAGGCGTGATGTTATGTTAGGTAATAATTTTTCATATTTTCCATACAAAAAGTGAAAACTTCCATATAAATCACGTCAAGGCTGCCCCTCCCCCTGCGCCCCTCCGGCTCAAAAAAAATCACGGGGTAGGGCAAACAAGTACTTACCACGTGGAGTCGCGATTGTCAAATTCGATTTAGTTCTGTCAAAATTATTTTTAAATTTAGTGATATTTTTTTGCAGAATAGCTCTATGATTCTTATAGTAAAAAAGTAAGGAATTTTAGTGATAGTTTAGTTAGCTTAGTTCGGTGTAGAAGAGAATCGGCACCATTACCAACAATTGTCGTTTTATGTGTGTTGCGCAATTACCTACCCCGTGGGTGTTTTACCTAATGCAATATTTATAAAACAATATGAAAATAATGTAATACAGTCATGTTTTGTACACATTTTTTTTTTCGGCTGCAAGCGGTTCGAAAATCTTGTACCTATAGAAGACAAGACATTCTAATAGCATTTTCTTTCGATTTTTTTTTAGTGTAGAGCAACATAATTTACATAAGCATGCCAAAAGCGTACCTAATTTATAATATAACAAACGATAAACATTGTGAGACTTATGAAACTAAACGTTTGTGTTCCGAAACCTGATATTATTTTGTGTTCCTGATTCAGTCGAACTGTGAGTAATTTACATATTTAGATAGGTTCGTTCAGAAATGGAATGTCAGTCCTTTTCAATTTTCATAACAGATGTGTAAACGAAAACAACATATAATTTGGAATTTTGGACAGCTGTTTTACTTGGTAGGTTATTTTATTTATTTTATTAATTTTAGGAAAACTCACAGCTTACATTTCAATATCTTTATTCCACATTTTTCAACATTTTTTTTTCATCTTTTACAACAATGTGTAAAAGATGGCCAATTACAAGCTTCCACTAATGATTAAAGTGAGTAATATTAACAAATACGTGAAAACAACGCTGTAAGAATTACGCAAATGGAGTATCCCACGCTCAAAAAATAAAATTGAAAAAACAAAACGAATGGTCATCGAGAAACAAATTATTCAAACTTTTCTTAACTTCCTTAATGCTACTAGTAAATAAATCTAGCTCGATATCCTGACACACCATATTGAAAGTACGACAAGCTCTTATCACGTACGAGTTCTGTCTGTAGATAGTTCTGCCCTGAGGCTCATGGAGAAGACATGGTCTCCGAAGAAATACACTCGGTACACGAAGTCCAATCCTGCCCACCAATTCAGGGACGTCAGTAAATCCGTTCATAAGACTAAAGATCTGCAATTTTCCTTCGCTCGTATAGAGGCAAAATATGGAATTTTTTACACCGACTTCTACTCGCATAGTTCGGGAGATAGGTATTTGAACGATATTGAGTGTATCTCAAAAATCGCCTTTGTATACCTTCAAGCCGATTAATGTATACATTATAATTTGGATTCCAAACCTGAGAAGCATATTCAAGGTGGCTACGGACAAACGCACAATAGAGAATTTTCATTGTTTTAACGTTCTTAAAATCTAGAAACATAATTATGATGAAAATATTTTAGAATGATTCTTGCTCTGAATCTTAATCTTTAATAGATACAGTGCCTACACTACACAAGCACTAATAAATCTCGATTTCACAATGCCATGTCGTATTTCTTCCACTCACTATTCTTCTACCCCCATGAATTGCCGGAGCTATAGCCTCACAGCACTTGTGGGTTCATCTACCTCTATAAATAGTCTATGATTAATTGATTACCCACTTTTATCTCTTCCTGTGTTCACGCCTCCAGAAAACAGCATTTGTCATTTTTTTACTTTGTTTTAAACGAAAAATAATTATAATGTTTGTGCCTATTTCTCAAACTTAGGGTGCTTATATAAAGAAACAGGTTTCCGGTACTGGCGAGTCTGTGCGGGTCGGTACCGATCGGTGCAGGTATAATATTCCCATGTTATCTTATGTGCTCACTAATAAAGAAACAGGTTTAAACTTATGGGTGCACCGATCGGTATCGACCCGTACGGGTTTGTCTGTACCGGAAACCTGTTTCTTATGTCAGCACCCTTACGCCCAAAAACGTACAATCTCGAACATTTGCAGTAAACCACTTTTTAACCTTATTACCTTAGTAATAAGGTTCGCGATGGTACCTACAACTTTTTCGACTTTTGTACCCACAGTAATATTGCGTACGGGTCTTTACCCCTATTTGTCACAAACTTTCAGAGGCTGAACAAAAACAATCCAACTTCCTGTAATGAGATCATCATCACAGTTTATCACCCACTTTTTGTTTTCTAAAAGTCACAGATAATGCCAGAGAACAGAATTGGGAACGCAAAATGGCGTTTCTTTGAAATCGAGTAGCAAG
This sequence comes from Fissipunctia ypsillon, assembly GCA_947568875.1. Lineage (NCBI taxonomy): Eukaryota > Metazoa > Arthropoda > Insecta > Lepidoptera > Noctuidae > Fissipunctia > Fissipunctia ypsillon. Next base: position 7,532,141 of record OX387657.1, read on the forward strand.
ATCAATGTCTTTGTCCTTCTATGGAATCTTGTTAACGCTGACTTATTTGGGCCAAGTACTTACAAACAAGTTATTTACCAAAATGTCGGTCTCGTGACTCGTGATCGATACGTTTCTTCTATGCTAAATTACTTAAATGTATTTTGACATCAAAGAAGGCCATGCTTAACCTCAATAAGTCAATCAATTAAAAAACCGGCCAAGTGCGTGTCGGACCACGCACAATGAAGGGTTCCCTAGTTGTTTGAATTTATCCCAAAAACAAACTTAACACTGTAATTGAAATACATGTTCTCCCATTCATTCCAACTGCAAATGTAGGTAAAGGAGGATGGGCACCAATGTATGGAAACTGGTACCGGCACCAATTGGTATGAATGATACACCGTTGGAAAGGTATTTTTGTGTAGATTAAGAATAACCATGGCGCTTGTCCCTATTCACTGTCCGATCGGAGTAATCCTACTTGAAAGTTATTTATTTTTGTTACGTCCTATTAAGTACACATACTTTTATTGACTGTTTTCTCCATTTGGCATGGTATTTTCATAATTATTATTAATATTTTTCATTGTCTAGGTAAATAAAACGAGTTCGAAGTAAGTTTTATCATTTATTGTATATAAGTATATAAATGTGTGTCTATAGATCGACAATAACATAAAAAGATAATGAATAATATGATATATACTATACATCATTCATTATCTATAACGATGCTATTTAAAAATAATGCTGGCTCATTAAAGCCCTCGTGTCTAGCATATCCTAAATACCAGACAATGGATACTAGTTATATGCGCACAGGAACCTACCGTGTGGTGTCCCGTCAAACATGTACAATAATGACGTAATATTATGTTTTCATTTCTATTTAGCAATATGTAACAAAAGTATTGTTTTGCTCTCACATGTCGGGACTGTATACGTGCACGCAAAAGCCACGCATCTTCGTCAATTCCGTATTCAATAAAGTCTTCCAAAGCGGCTTCTCTATATGTTTCGATGAGATATAAGCCGTTGTTTAGGTGTTCGCTGCAGTAAGATTTTGCGAGTTTTAATTGGTATGTCCCCAATGACAGCAATATCACGTCCTGTTCACTCAATCGCAGAAAATCGGGCACATCATTGGCTTCCAATCTCTGGAAATCGGCTCTTCTGTTATTTAATCGTTTTTCTTCTACATAATTGTACAACACGTTTGGGGTTTGCATTTTTTCAGATATTTTTTGTAGAAAAGCTTCAGCGTATTGGCTATCTGCGATTAGCGTGTGGAAGTGATTTGTTATTGCTGCTGCAATTTTAACATCCACAAACATATTAGGCATTGTATCATTAAAATATCTTTGCCGCAACAGCTTAAAATCTCTTTTATTCCGCCCGTTAACCACTTCCACTGCCCATCGGTATATTGTAGCTAGTCGGGAATCATTCGCTTGGGAAGTAGTGAGCTGTGACTGGTCTGGGTTCTTCGTCGGAGGAACGTGGTATTCGTAGCCACGTGCTTCAATATTGCCCAAACTGTCTCTAAACCCACGGTCTAAAATAAATACATCTTTGGGATGAAACAATATGTGCAAGGGGTTTTCCTCGTCATTCACTAAATCGCTCATTATCTGGGCATCAGTTTTAGTTGCAGCGTATGGTCCTTTTACGTCTATAATGTATCCGTCAGTGGTTACAATTAAAAATGGCTTTAACAAGTTTTGGAACTTGTGCAAGTTGTAGGATTGCCTCTGAAACAAAAAGTTTGTGCTTTTGTGAATATAAATATACGTGCCATCGCAAACAATAATGGCTTTAGAGTTTTCTTCATTTCCATACAGTGCTTTTGGAATCCTCAGGTTTCTCTCCAGTATATTGTCTCTACTTATGTGATCCAGTCCCAAGTGAAGCACAACATAGTCAGTATTAAGACACTCTCGTGCAATGGCCAACTGGCGTTCGAGTTTTCTTCTTGATATATTAAACAACGTCGCAAGTCTTACGTTGGATTCTCCTGTGCGTAGTTTTGTCAGTAAAATACCCAAAGTGGTTCTGGGATCTGCACTTGCATCTCTTAATGAAGTGGTTTGCTCTAAGATAGCGTTAAATTGTTCTGTAGTTCGTCCAGTCCAAAAGTGCATTTCTTCTTCAGTTAATCTTCTTAGCTCGCTAAAACGCAATCTGGGTCCGTTTAAGGCATTTCTCAGTAGGTCACAAAGGTCACTGAAGTGGGCGGCCGTAAAGTTATGGGAAATGTTGCATGCCTGAGGTAGTTCATCCCAGTCATTTCCATTTAGGTGATCGCGGCATACTCTGGCAGCATCAGGAATGTAGATTTTGTGTTGAGTAAATACATGGATTTTAACAACGTTTGGGATTCGATGGCGGGTTGTATTAGGGCAGCCACGAAAAAGACAATGCCTCGGGGTATTTGGTGCTCTCATATATTCGGGCACGTGTATCACTTCTAGTTGAGGTTCTGCTTCTTCTTGCGGTTCTACTTGTTCTTGCGGCTCTGGCTCGGGTTGAGGTTGTGGTTGAGGTTGAGCTCTAGTCGCATTTTCTGCTCTTTGCCAGCATCGGTAACATACTCTCCGAGTACCATCAAACACGACCTGAAAATCGGTAATAATAATGTAAGGAAAATAAATAAATACAACATACCTAGAAAGCGTACCTGGGGTATTATAAACAATACGTTTAGCCGCTAAAATGCGCATGGGATCTAGAGTACCAAAAGAGAGAAAACGTTTTTGCCTCTAAGTGCACATTGGATGACGTTCTATTATGATTCTCAATTAACTAGTTTGTATTTCTCTATGGTAATAGTACCGTAAAATTTCTTACCAAATAAACTACATTTTAACATATGACAACCCTACGATCTGTCATTTCAGAAATAAAAATATTTCTTTCTCGTCCGTGAATCTTTGTTTTGGTTCTCCGTTACTTGTAAATAATGTAAATTGTACTGTGAAATGTGATTTTATTCATCTTTTACGTTAAAAATAAACACAACATGGATTTCGAACCTTAAAACATATAGGTTACCATTTGAATGTTTGTTTAAAAAATGTTTTTTTTTTTGTTTATGTTCTCAAAACAATGTTATAAATGAAGATAATCATACATTCAAACGAAACCAACACATTTCATTTCGTCATTTCGTTGACAATAGAACAAACATTAACCGGAAGGAAAATACCCAGAAACAGAGTCATAAATAGGGTTTTTGTGAAACATCTGCGTGCCAACCGGTGCGCGCGGTCCGTGACTCATCGGTCGTGTGCATTTAAGGGGTAAAATAGATAAAAATTATGTGCGCTTTAGCGGCCGAAAAATAACAAACAAGGCATCCCTACAAACAAAGAGACCAAAGGCTAACCTAAAGTCTAACGCACATGCGGGCACAACGAGGTAAAATGATCGATTTTTATTTCTATGTGGTATTCTATGCTGTTGTTTGTACTGAGTCAACGAGACACGTAATACAATAAATGCTCATAAAGATAACAACATAACAATAAATAGATTAACATCTAAGACCCAGGCTTTTTCGTTGCTCTGACTGGGGATCAAACCCGGAACCAATGGATTCAGAGGCAAGAACATTAGCACTATACTATACAGGTTATTAACAATAAAATAAATGCAATAAAACTGTCAAATGGAAAGTTAAAAAGTTCAATAAATACTAACCTCCAATGCAGCATTTTCTCGAATAAAAGCTGCTAGGTATGCGCGCATTCTTGGTAAGTTTTCCGATAGAATGCGCACTTGATATCTGCCTCGGTATAGACCTCTTCGGCACATTACACAGGTACGAAAACGTTCCATTGCAATCAAAATAACTCAAGCACTCAAGTCCAGTAGAAAGCCGCAGTCAAAAATAAAACAGGTAACAGAGTCCAAGTTAATGCCAGGGTCTAAAGTCGACGTGAACAATGAGGAACGAGACAATGTAGTAACTTACACAACAATTATCAGCAAACGACTACCAAGGGAACATGCACAAGCGCCGCAGCATGCCCACCCTCGCCCCCGCCCCCTCGCTGAACGCGCTAACTACCGCGCTGCGTAAGATAAGAGAGCGAGAGAGAACAATACCAGTTCCAACTTACTAGTCATCTACTTACGTATACTCAGGGTTAATAGTAATAAAAATATTGCTCCAATGTCATGCATCAATATCAATTGATGTATTTGTATGTTTAGTGTTTAATAAATAGATCACCCCTAACTGAAAAAATACCAAACCGATTTTGTTATGATTTTCATCCGTTAACTGAATTTTACTTAGCTCAAAATCTGTGCAAATATCATCAAAATCTGTCAAGATAAACCGGCGATATGATTTTTTTAAATTCTATTTCGAACTAAATATCCAGTATCTTCTAAAGACTATATTTCAAAACGGACAATTTATACGGGATTGATGCCATAGTAGTTTTTTGTGCTCTTGAAGAGAGCTATCCAACGATGGTAAATTCATTTTGATTGGACATGGGTACCAAAATGCCCATCCTCCTTTGTACGCACAATATTGGGAAATTAACCATGTTATTTTAAGACCGTAGACTTCTTATAGGTTTTCCTGTAATCTATAAGTATAGAAAGAACTATTTTCACCTAGTGTTTGAACAAACTGAACATTGTCAACTAGTGTCAGACGGACAGACAGACAGACACACTCGTGATCCTATCCTGAAAACAAAGTTAGGACGTGCTGGTACCGTAGAAATAGTAAACACTGAATTATGCTCATTAAAACTTGCACTTGATGCATGATGACTGTTGCGTGTTGACGCGTCAATAAAATGCACGTACCTATGTAGGTACTTAGAATATGTGCATGTTTGCACATACGTAGATAAACGGATTTTTGTATGACATGTCGAATAAAACTACATAAACACGTAAATGTCAGTCGATTTCAGAAGTAAAAGACAGACTCCGTACAAAATGACTTTAAAATTAAGTTAAGAAATGAGAGGGTCCTATCCTAGAAATAATCTTTAGAAGCTCTACTAGAAGATTGGAATTAATTTGCGAGTACAGTCATGGCCGCCTAAGTATTAGAAATAATGTCTAATAATATCTTGCTTATTATTCAAGAGACATTTCAAAATATTTTCCAAAACGAAGTGTCAATTAGGAAACCTAGAGAAAGGTGTTTGCCTTAATCTAGTCTTAAAAAATACTTTGCATTGAATAGGTATCAAGTTGGCAAATACTTGCGCTTGCGACGTATTTTGATAACTTGTCAGCCAACTTACATGTCAGCAGGTCTAATGTAATTATTTTAAGACGACACCGCAAGCTCAGTGGCGCCCTCATCGTTTGTTTGGTTATTTCTCTTATTTTTTATTGACAATGCGAAAAATAAGCATGTTACGTTATGCTCCACAAGACTGTACGTTTTTATTATTACAAACAGTAGTTTTACATTGTTAAGTTTTTTTTTATAATCCTTAAAACGGAGCTTAGTGGCTACTATTTTCCATGGCGCCACTGCGCGCGCGGTGTCGTCTTAATAGCTTGTACCCGGTTGATGGCAGTAGGCTCGCCCCTTTTTTTTATGCAGGATCGAACCCAGGATCTCATGCTCAGCAGTAGCGCTTGCGACCACTAGACCAACCAGGCAGTTTTAATTATTCAAATCGATCATTAAATATTCAATACTAAAACCGCCCCTGATTAAAAACTGTTTAAAAACAAACCGAACCGATTTTATCAAATCATCATCGTCATGGTTAAAAACTCGTTATGGCAATGATAAGCAATTTCTTACAGAGTGTGTGACGTCAATTTTGATGGATTTTTAGATAGATTAAAAAAAATAGGTAAAGTATATCGACGTAGCTATCCACAGTACCTACCTTTGCACCCCGTCTGGGATAGGTAAAATTATCTTCTGAACATTCATACAGAAATAGGAGGTACATTGTCGACTCATGTAAAAAACGTATCAGAATCTGAGTATCTTGAATGTACTCGTAGGAATCAAGAGCGAGAGCGCCCAACCGCGCTCAACCCTAATCCCTTTATACCTGAATTCAAAAATATTAATGACTCTGCTGCTTTAACGGCCACTGGTAGGTATCAGCAGGTCCTGGCTAGTTTATAAAAATAAAGTCCTCAATACACGAACTGAACCCTTGCAAGGTTTCTCAACACGCGTGGAGTAGCTACTTTAACATAACCTTGACGATTCCTTCGAGTTTGATATTATTGTGTTTACGCTCATTTACTGTTTCCTCCTTTTTTTTTTTTTTTTTTTGTGGATGGGAAATCATCAAATGACTTCTCCCGCTCTGGGCGGAGCGGGAGGGCGTGTCAGACTTTTACTGACTAAAACCCACCCGTGTTCCTTCTGTTGCCTGTGCCGGGGCCACGGTAACTCTTTCGAACATCCCGCAACCCTAGCTGGCATCGGCCCTAGCGGACCCCGTCAATAGTGCTGACATCTCTTTGAGGCGCGCGTGGAACACGACGCGCCGTCGACTCGGGCCTGGTCCTTACCAGACGGCGAGCTACCCATTGCTCGCCGTCCGCAAGCCCGCGCCTACGGTGGCCGGGAATCGGCTGCCAATTCCCGACGCCCAGGGCGTCTCCTGCGGCGACTAGGGGCGTGAGGGTGCAAAGCTTGCCTCTCCCTCACGCGTCCCGCCTCCTCCTTCACGAGCATTACTGCTTCGCAGAAGGAGGTAATGGCTTCCCATGCACTCTCGCTCCGTACCATGGCCTGGACCAGGGCCGGACGCGAGAGATCGCCGCCGCCGATCGCTTCCGCGAGGACACGGCGGTGCTCCGCCCAAGCTGGGCAGACCTCCACCGTATGCTCCACCGTGTCCTCCGGGCGATCCACACAGTGGTGACACCCGGGCGTTTCCTCCCGCCTTATCCGGAACAGGTACCTCCCGAAGCACCCGTGTCCGGTGAGGACCTGCGTCAGGCGGAAACTGTTTCCTCCTTGTCGCCAATTAATTTCGATTTCCTGCAATCAAAACAAATGAATCATCACATAACAGGCACTCCATTCGAAGTGGATTGTAATCTATTAAATTAAAGGTTTGAATTGGAGTACCCATGGTGTAACTGCTGAACTTATAAGTAGGTAGGTATAAAAGATACCTTATCAAGCATTTATCATCATCAAAGTTTAATAAAACAACAACAAAATGAAGGCAGAAAACCTAAAATTAAAATATAGTGAGCCGGGTTTCCCTAAGCCTTGATCCTATCATTTTCCTGTAGGTAACTCTTTGCCACGTCAACATTACCTACACCTGAAGGATCTAAAATATCAACAACAGCTGATCGACAACTCGCCAGTCGCCACTAATCTATTGATAAAGGCTAATTAGAATAGGATGGTACGGTACAGTAGGTGTATTGTTGTATTGTTTTCCGTATTTTCCAAGCGTTGGTTTGGTACCGCTATTATCGCCTCCGTGACAAAAATTGTCATCTATTAACACATTGTAAGTACGTCTATTATGGCCGTATTTTATATTTAGTTAAATATGTTATCAAGCTAGAGCTTTAGGAAAGGCAGTTTTAGTCCTTTAGATGTCCCTAAAGCAAAACGGCGATCCAATCTGGTGGTCGGTACGGCTAAAGATGATAATCTTCACATTCCTCGTTTTAATGTTGTTGATACTAGATAAAGAGACTCTCATCCTCGAGTATCTAATCCGAAGTCAGTCGATCTCACGTGTTGCTCCATGATAAGTCAAGCGTGTTCGTAAACAGGCGCCGTCAGGGACTGGTCATCTCTTAGCTGGCTTATTTTAATTTTTGAATTGTTTTTTTTTTGTTATCTTTTTAGAACGGGCCCTTTTAACGTGCACGTCTTTCTATATCGGTTTCACATGTATAATTACAAAACGAATGATTTAACAAATATTTTGTTTTAAAAGAGTGTCCGTGGAGTTTCTTGCCCGTTCTTCTCCATAGGAACCTACTACGCTTTGGAATGGGCAACTAGCTTCATCTTTCTGACTGACCGACTCCTTGACAATTCAAAAGTGTCTGTGATTGAAATAAATGCTTTGATTTTGAGTTATTTTATCAATATTCATGAACAGGATTTCTCGAGCTGGTATTCAAAGAAATCGTATATTGTGCACTGTTAGGGACAAACGTCACTCCCTTATGGGCCAAATGCCAGCTTCCAACTATACCATGTCTGACAGTACTGTAATTATCTGCCAGGATACCACGGCAGACCACTACGTATGTATGTGTGCTGTCTCGTTAAGAGGTGTGTTTGGTGAACGTATAAATCAGACACAGAGGAGCACCGTATTATTATTTTATTGCTTATAGAAAGCTTGTTACAATATAAACGTAAAACTAGGAATCACTCGATATAAAACAATTTTACTATTAATGTCATTATTCAAAGTTTTTTTAATCGAAAACCTCACTACCTGTCTTAACAGCCAGCTATAATTCCGGTGAAGGTTTCATGCTGAAGGCAGGCTCGATTAAAGCCTCTACAGTACCATGCCTCCACCCTTCCGTGTGTTATGTAGGTACTGGTATGTAATAAATAACACTCGCTTGTCACTAGCCGCGGATGTTATGAATGAACCTCTGGTTATCACTGACACATGACAACCGGTGAGGGACATCATTTGTTACCACTTCTGTACTTCCCTAATTTGATAGAAGCAATTTTTGATACACCGTATTGTTGACAATGGCTTTAGAAAAAATACCTAAAAGCCTCATTCTTATTTCCGAAAATAGCAAATTGCAAAATTTATACTCGCATAATTTTCAGTCTTACATACTAAATAAAAACTTTTTGACAAATAACAAAACCGACTTCCAAAAAAAAACACGGCAAAGTGAAAAATAACTTTGATTTCGGAAGTCGATGTCTTTGATTTTGTGTTTTCGTTTTTTGCCACCGACTTCCGAAATTAAAGTAATTTTTCACTTCGTACCTAGTGTTTATTTTTTCGAAGTCAGTTTTATTTTTTGTAAAAAAGTTTTTATTTTTGACTTTTTAGTTGTGGTACCTACCCCACACATATTCGAATACCACTATCTGCTATGTAAATTTGTGACAGGAAGTTATTGGAACATCATGCACATAGACTAACTGGGAAAAATACGTATTACTGAAGCTAATTCAAAAACCACCCACTTCAAAATAAAACCCTCCGAATAAAACAATAATCGTTCAAATCGGAATACTTTATAAAAAGTTATGCGTCGCCATACATAAAAAAAAATATGTTTATCGATTTGAGAACCTCCTCCTTTTTTTCGTCGGTTAAAAATTCATTGTGTATTACGGCACCCATCAAAGAAAATCAGGAAAAGAAAATTGTTAACCAAGACTTCGACAATATGTCTAGAATTTTCATTTTCATTAATTAAAATAATTAATATGATCATGTCGTGCAATATTTGAAGAGTGATCCACAAAAGTTTTCTAAAATTTTATTTCACCGAACACTTTAAAAAAGTGCTGAATAAATATGGCTACCTAATAATTACTAGATAACAATAGTATCATCAGGCACCCCTATACAAGGTGTAATTTTAATCACTAACCTCTTAGGGGGTCATTGCACTCATCATTGACTGCCTCGTTGGCCTAGTGGTCGCAAGCGCTACTGCTGAGCATGAGGTCCTGGGTTCGATTCCCAGGTCGGGCAAAGTGCTATTGGGTTTTTCTATCTGGAATTTCTCAGTAGCAGCCCGGAGTCTGGATTTGTGCCCGGTAGATGGCAATAGGCTCGCCCCCTATTACATGGGACTTTAAACATAACTGGCGAAATGTGGGTGTACTATAGGTACACCTCTGCCTAACCCTTCGGGGAAACAAGGCGTGATGTTATGTTATGTTATGTACTCATCATTATGAACAACTTTTACTATGGGACCAAACCTGAAATCACGAAAAAAAATCAGGTGTTCCATACATTTTGACGAGTTATGCGAACATAAATGTAGGGAAAAGCTGATTTTTTTCGCGATTTCAAGTTTGGTCCCATAGTAAAAGTTGTTCATAATTATGAGTACAGTGACCCGTTAAGAGATTAACACTGTTTAAAATTACACCTTGTATAATAGCAATCACAAGCCCTTTGATTTACGTACTGATATGAGCTTTTCAAAAAGTTCATTATTATAGCCCCGTCACAGTCAACGAAGCGTTATACAACGACTGGTAACAAAAACACCAAACAGTTATTATTTATCATATTAATCATAACATTATCAACAATCATAACAACAGACTCCATCCTGTTTTAAACAAAAGAGTTATCGAATCTGATCTAAAAACGACAAATAAAAGACCTTTGTCATTATTATTTAACAAACACACATCCTAAAGGATAATTATTAAAAAAAAAAACCTCATTCTTTTTTTCCGTTCGGTAGATACGTAAAAAAGTATGCATTTATTTCGTTAAAAAATAAACTCATTGATTACCTAGATAATTATGTGCATGTGCAAATACTACCTATCTATCTACGGAATGAAATCTCCAAACCATTAAAAAAACAATTTTATTATTGGTATTACTGTGTTCTTTTGGCTATCTAGTGTATAGGCATAATAGGTAAACTGGGGGCATAACCTCTATGCCCAGGCTTCTTCTAGACTAGACCATACAGTATAGAAGGAAGCTTGGGACTTTAGAGGTGAAGAAATTCGTTAGCCCTTCTTGCAAAGCGTGGTGATTGAATTGTGATGAATTTATCCCTTGAAGGTTCACCACTGAAGCTTTACGGGCTGATAAGGTAATAAAGACAGTAGTGAGTGAAAATTTCGCTATCAAGGACACTTCACCTTGAATAAGCAAAAGTGTTGATAGCATCTTGATACACATTTACTTATCAAGAGGTTTTATCAGTAGCGTAAATGCCATTATCACCTAATGGCATTTACCGCCCAGCACCCTAATTGCGTTACACACTATCAATCGCAATGTGAATGATTTTGAAGCATATTGCTAATCCATTGGTTCATATGTTCAAAAAATTTGTCTGCTAAACAACATAAATAACGCAACGAATATTGTTGAACTGTCAAAATTAAACCGATTCCTACTGTATGTTATGTAATTAGGGTGCTGGTATTGATGCATGAATGAAATCGTAAAACCATCGGTAGTGTCCTACCGTTACACCTGAAAGCGAAACTACTCCCTAACTCCGTCAACGAAGATACGGGCCCGTCCGAAAGTAGTTAATCCGTCAAAACAAGTGTAAAATTAAAATTTTCAGACGGGCAAAAACACATCGGACGTAGAGACATCCGTGAAATCGTGTTGTCATTCATTCTTAGTTCGGAAACTGAACTAATCTTATGCCCGTGATACGGAGTAGGAAACGCCCGTAACTTCGGCCGAAACTACGGACATGATTAGGGAGTAGACCCCCTGAAACCGAATTTCGGTTTATGTTTATTTCTGTCGTCTCTAAATTGCATCAAGCAGCACATGTGTGCCCATACTTATATTATAATGTTTAAGAAGAGCACTTAAATCATATAGATTTTATTGCTCAATTATACATGATGATTGGCCATCGCCAAGTATGATTGAATAACATGTAATTATACCTATAAAGATTATTTTCTCTTGATTAGTAAAATGACACTCTCCACTCACATCAATCAAATTAATGTTCAGTGGTAAAAAAAACTGTGAACGAACTTTTGTTACCAAAGTTATAGTGAATTTAAATGAGTCTTTATTTAGTTAAATATTTATAATGTCGGACAAACAGTTGCTAAGACAAAGTTCGTTGAAAAAACCCGGGAAAGCGGATGTAGGGAAGAAAAGGCGGCATGTGCTCATCCGGCTGCCAGACTCACATCCTGACAGGTAATCGTTAGACAATAGTAATTGGGGTATCTACAAATACTATAATGTTTTCCTCAGCCTAGATGATAAGTTATGTGTCATGTTCTTACAATAATTAATTCTCGTAACTTTTAATTGACACTGAAATCGAATAAAACAATCGTCTTCATGAAAACGTTTTGTTTTTCGATAACAATGCACGTCTTGTCATAAGTGCTGGGTCAGCCAACAATATTTTTTCTCAACGCTTTAATAATATATTTGGTAGGTACTGTGCAGTCACGAGCACTTTTAGGTATGTATACCATAGATATAAAACTATGATGTATAGGTACACTAAGCACAATTCAAAAGCGAATTTCTCGTGGATTACGATTGCAACTTTAAGATAAGACCTCTTTCATAATAGTGTGGGTTTAAAAATGCTATGTTCGTAACCACATAAAATTACAAATTAACACAGTAGGAGAAAATGAAATTTTAGAAGTCGCTTCGTGTATATATACATATTAGTGCTCGTGACTGTACACCTGAAGTTCAGATTACAGTAAGTGCAACAAAAATTAATTAATCCATAAAAAATAGTTTAAAGAAAGTTGTTTTATAACTTTTGCCAAGTAAGATCTTACTCGTATCTAAATAATATCGCTTTCTCTTTCTTCTCTCTATCTTTCGTATTGCACACACATACAAACACCAATGAAAACGTGCTTGATAGCCACTAAAGCAATTTTATGTGCAGTTAAAATAAGCGCCTGAAATTAGTAACTGCGCAGACTATTCTACAAGCAACACTTAATTATATAATACAGGAAAAACTACAGGCGGTCAAAATGTTTAATCATCTGAAAATTTTTACTTAATGTTATACGCCAGTATCGCCATCTGTCTTTAATCTGAATAAGCGTTACGAAGGCTGAAAACAGCTGTTCTTATCGATTTTCTCGAAACCCGCAACCAAGTTCACTGCGTAACCACCTGCCATTTCAGAGTATACGTCACTGGCCCCGTCAAAGGTTTAATAATAGCCGTGTTACGCGATAAAAAGCAAAATAAAACACTGTCGTGATTTTCCTATTTGATCACAAAGTTCCTGCTTATTCAGTCATCGTGAAACAGTCATGGAAAAGTGCCCAGGTTATGTTTTACGAGCCGCTGAAGAGAAGTAACCTGTCATATCTGAAACACCATGAAGAATCACTTACGAAGCGGCCTTCATAGGAGGCACTTTATAAGCAACCATGCTGATGACAGTCCCATAGATACGATACGCTTGGTGTCCCCTATCAATAGATTTACCATATTTCAAGGCAATTTCAGTCATGATGACGACGATTACCCGGAGAAGTGAGTGAAAAGTGAAGCTTAATCACATCCTTAGCCTTAAAATATCATAAAACAGACACACAAATTATTGTAACTATACATATCTAAAGCACAATGTTTACAAATATTTCATGAAGTTTTCCTAGTAACAGATTGTTACTGCTACTCGATAACAGATGTCGTTAGTAACCTCATAATTTTTTTTCAGGCCATACAAACTCAAGACCAAAATCGTCATCACAGCACTAGCAGTTCTGGTCTTCATATCGGCACTGAGTGGGTACCTCATCGGGAGTGCAGACTATGCTTCACGAAGAACTGCGGAACCTCCTGATCCTATTGAGCCACTTAAACCTTCGGCCTCCCATCTTCATGTGTTCCAAAAGGCTGCGGTTTGCACGGATGCTCCTCAATGTTCACAAATTGGCAGGTATGTAGCTAGTCTTTAAGTAGTTCTAAAAAATACCAGTAGCGAATGAAAATTCCCGATTATACAGTTCACTTTTTCTTTTGCTTTGTGGACCTTTGACAGTCGTTAATGGGTAGTCAGGAGCCCGAAATTCTGACAACTAGTCTTTCAAAGGGGTATATTACCAGTACTTAACTGGTTGTGGAGGTCAGATACGCAGTCGCTCCATGTAAAATACTGGTATTCAGCTACATCTGGTTAGACTGCAAGCCGACCCCAACATAGTTGATAAAGGCTAGGCAGCATATGTTGATGATAACAGTCAACGATGCACATGTCCTTCATTACTGATGCTTTAAATCACAACGAATCAATTTCTTTGAACCGTATAATATTTTGGTATCAGGAATATATACCTATATTCCTTATACCAAAATTCATAGCCCCGACATGAGACTTAAACATAACTGGCGAAATGTGGGTGTACTGTATGTACACCTCTGCCTAACCTTTCGGGGATTACGGGCGTGATGTTATGTTTATGTGCCATAGCCCCAAATAGATAAAGTGCCTATTGCCTATAAAAATCGAAAGCGTCGTAGGTACAGACATATTCCTACTATTTAGTTATTCTGGCAATAGATACTGTAATGATCTGCCAGGATTCCACGGCAGACCACTACGAGTGTGTGTGTGTGTGTATTTAAAAGGAGTGTTTGGTGAACGTGTAAATCAGACACACAGGAGCACCGTATTATTATTTTATTGCTTATAGGAAGCACGTTACATTATCACCGTAATACTAGGCACAGATACTAAGAATCACTCGATAAACAATTTTACTATATGTCATAATTCAAAGCTATTCTATTTAAATTAAACCAGTGTTTGTCTTATCAGCCAATCAAACAATTCGCGAAGGTTTCATGCTGAAGGCAGGCCCGATTAAAGCCTCTACAGTACCTACATTATTTCCTGTTGGGTTCATGTCTTTGTTCGTGAAGGAAAAGCTTTAAAACTTCTCCTGCAAGGACATTTGACACTTTGACTCTAATAAAAATTCGCACTTTATAGTTTAATATTACGAAAACGGATCCCTGAATCGAAAAATGGTTTTCAAAGACTTTTTTTATTTTTGAACGGCTTATCCAAAATCATGGGATAGACGAGAAAAAAAATATTATCCCCACTTTACGTGTAAGGGCGGTGCCCTAGAATTTTTTTTTTTTCAAGATTTACCACTTTTTATTTTACCACTTTGACGGCGAGATTAATATGTATACCCATGCAAAATCACAGCTTTCTAGTATTAAGAGTCTCTGAGCTAAGCCGTGGACAGACAGACAGACGGACATGGTGAAACTATAAGGGTTCCTGGTTGACTACGGAACCCTAAAAAACCTTGTAAATAAATAAAAGTTTTAAAAAATGGAGCTATCCATTCATATTTAAAACTCATCCGACAGACGTTATCCTGTCCAAAGAATACTTAGAAAAGAGTACTTTCAGTTTTACCCGAATTTTCCAATTCTCCTGCAAATATAAGAAAACCAGTCTGGAGAATTTAAACAACTTCGCGATGACATTTTTAACTTTACGTTGCGAGATCAAACTGTTCATTTTCTAAATCAGTGTTAGGACTTGTTATTTACCTTCATCATACCCTCTTCAAGGAATATGGTAATAACAATAAGATAATTTCACCTAATCATCATGTATTATATTATAGTATAGGCCCATCACTAAATGAGGCTAAAATGACCCGTTTTCGACGTGGTAAAGGCGTGTTACTTTATTATGTAGTAATTAGCAACTTACGGAATAGAATGAATTTGTTTACCTCATCAGAGTAATAAAATGCATTAAACATTAGGCTGAACTAATTTAATAAACTTTTATAGCTTTTCAAATGTAGGCGCCTTGGTAATTTTAAATAAAATGTTAAATATTTAAGGCGAAATTCAAATTTTCTTACGTTTTTTTTTGCAATTATTACTCTTTATTTATAATTAAATTCACCTTGTTCATTTCTGTTTAAAATTACTGCTTTCCCTTGCGCATTCTATGTACTGGTGAGACTAATTTTGCATTGCAAACATTCTGGAAAACTCGTGAAACTTGTCATTCAAGTTTTCTAAAACGTTCAAGCAGCCGCTACTCGATACTAGATGGCGCTGCTCGACCGAATTAAATTCATCCATAGATATGTTCTTATCACACCGTATCACATTGCATTGACCGCCTGCTTATGACTTCTATAAGTTTTCTATTTTATAGGCGTGCACATAATAATATCACCGTATACGTGGTATAATCGCGGTAACATTGAACCGGCATTCAGTGTGGCCTAGGTAGTCATATTACTACTAAAGTGGTATGTTTTGTGTGATAGATGGTGAGACCAAAACTTCCATTTTGTTTTTGATGTGAGCTATTGGGTTAATAGAACGCCTAATGAGCTGAACAGTCGCTTTAATTTGAATGCCAGGTATAGCATAAGTTACCAAATGTAGTTACCTACTAGGAATAAAATGTTTGTCTGTTTGAGAAATCCATCGTTATAAGTAATTCTTAAAGCTAGATAGATGAATAGCAATTAGCGTGGGTATGTAATATTTGGAACTTAAAATCCAGTACCTACTTACATCCAACAACAACAACTTATGAAAACAACACATAAAAAGTAAAAATTACAGCTGCGTAGAACGTAGAACAAACATGTGTTATGTGTAGAACAATCTAGAATCCAATTTCTGCAAACACATCTGCAAAAAAATTGTCGAATTCTACCACTATCAACGTGTTGGTAGAAGCTTCAATTCTGAACATTGGATCACTAGCCGTGCCGGCTTACCCACACATTGAAACGTCTATAAATAAACAAAACACCCTTCATACAACCGGGTCGCCGCGCCGCCGGTGTTTCAACCAATCACGGTTCGAGAATTTTATCGACGCGCATGCGCTGTGACGTGTTGCTGGTTGCCTATAAAAGCGCCGCGCAGCCATTGTGGTGATCATTCAGTGAATACAAAACCCTGAGTAACGTTGTTAGTTGCTACTGCAACACAATTTCCGTGATTTCAATAATATTTACAAATATCCAGACGTAAATATGTCCGAAGCCTTCTTTGACGAGTACGACTACTACAACTTTGACCACGACAAGCACATTTTCTCCGGACACAGCGGCAAGCAGCGCACTAAGAAGGAGGTCAACGAGCACACCAATCACTTCGACCCGTCCGGCCATTCCAGAAAAATCGTCACCAAGCTCATGAACACAGAGCACAACAAGAAGACCAACAGCAATAAGAATTAAATGGATCGTTGGACTTGAGAACTATGGCGTGTAAAAGGACAATCGATATGCCGAGCGAAAGGAGGACATTATGGCGGATCCCGGAGGAGAGCTCCGGCCGTCACACGTCTCAGAGATCAACGGAGCATCCGCGGCGGTTCCTGCTTACGCAGGGCTTCTACCTGGCGCACCACTCCAGCAGGCTGCGGAGCCGCACGAGGACGCAGCGCCCCCGGTGAGCGCGCCCCGCACCGCTACTGGACCCAACACCGCTCCACCACTGATCTCGCATCTTATTATTATTTGAGCTTGTTGTAAAGCTCGCAACTGCTGTGTTATTACTACTAGTTAGATTATTATGTTCTGTATCGTTCCTGAGGTAGGTACTTGAAGGACTGTAATAATTTAAGACAAATAAAAATTATAGTTCTAAGACTATTTTGTGGTTTTATTGTCTTTTGCTATGTTTTTGAGGCGGAAAATCGTAGTGTGCGAGGTCGTCCGTTGGCTGCGCGGCGGTTGATCGCCCACACTTATCGATCGCTCGAGTCGTGTTTATACACAAAAACAACCTTGAGCGAGCCGGCAGACCGAGGTGGCTGGCCTTGCCCGTTTATTATCATCTACACACCTACACAAATACATTTTGCGTCGTAGAAATTTCGAACTAGTGAATAATGACTGAACCGCTTACATAATCTAATGAACATTAGTCACGATTGTTTTGAACATTAAATTAACATTATTTTGGCAGTAAAACGCTAGGTAATGAATTTATTCTAGATGGACTGACTGCAAGCACGTAGGCTAGGAACATACAACCGTAAATACATCCAATAGGTAGGTAGAGGTACGCGTAAGTAAACATGTTTATCTAATTAACAACACTCATTATACGCTACTTCAGTAAAAACAATTTGCTTACAAAACAAAAAATGCAGCATTTTCGTGCACTAAACCAACCGTTTAGGATATTACCTACTTTTTGCATAGTATCATCATGTTTGTTTACGTGTGAATACAGCATTAGATAATAAACATACAGAATTATTTAGAGACAGTCATTGTTTACATTTTTCGTGACGTATTAACGGTCAAAGAAGGCAAACCGGCAAACAAAGTCGTTAGAAATGATAACGGACTTTATTTTAATATTCTTAACCATTATCATCTTTGTTTGGTTTGTATATTATTCCATTAATTTATAAGTCCTAGCCAAACGGGACTAATAGGTACTAATTAATATCAGCAGTACTGCCCCCGATAATAAGAAAGACGTATCTAACAAAAAATAAATACGAAGAAAAAAATATTTTAAGTTGAAAAACGGGAAAACCCATGCTGTGATTTAGTTATTGCATGTATCAAAATTCTGTGAATGTAGGTACTATTTTTTGGCCCATAATTTTGGCTCTTAATTTAGTATTGATAATATTTTTTTTTTCAACAAGAAGCGTTTCTTTTTAGCAAAAAAAATCCGGAAAATTACCTAGAACTAAGTAGGAAAGTCGTAAAACACCATATGCGCCCAATTTAGCACAAATACAGTATTACCAATTCACCAATTACAACAGCTATTTTTATAATATTAAGTTTAAGAATAAAAGCGCATTTTATTATTTACGACTTTCTTCCTTAGTACCTTAGCTGTTGCGGCTATTCAATTATTAATGTAATGCAATTAAAAATAAAACGCATCTACCACATATGTATATACGTCTATTGAAAGGAGTGGTGTACTAAATTGAAAAGACGCAAGTGGTAAATAGGTCCTTTTCTCCTAGTATTAGCCCTAATTTTCAAATGAATTGAAAGGCGCAATAACTAGTTACGTCTTTTCACTGTCACACGCGGAACTTAGTGAATAGATGCGCCTTTTTACTTCTCGATCAGAGTAGTTATTCATTGAAAGATTAGACTCATCTACGCAAATACGTCTTTTCATTTAACTTCCATCAAAATGTGTATCTTAGTTAAAGTATATTTGATAATGGAGATGAGCCCTTCTTCACTGTGGTAAATCCAAAACTAAATGAGATTAAAAATAAATAAAAAATATCAGCAGATTCATCTTTTTTGCCTCATTCCGGCAATATATGTAACTCAATTTTGGAAAAAAATGTTAGATACAGCCTTTTTACTATCGGGGGCAGAGTATCTACGTACCTACGTACCAAATGGTCATCGTTAGACATTATTGAGATTGTAGTCACGTACATTGACTGCTTACTAAGCACAGCTCAGCCTACGTTACGCCACGTGACTATATGTCTTAAGCAATAGATGGTAAATTAATCAGCTATTAGTATGTGGTAAGATAAAGGTAGTGATTAAAATTTTATGGATAATGTCACGTAGTGTCGTTGACTGAGAATTGATTATTACAGTGTTGTTCTTCCATAATATTATAAACTATCCCATTTCTCACTTCAAAGCCAAAAATATTCTAATTGTTAAAGGTACTAACTTACCGTACCTAAACGTACTTAATAATCCAACAGAAAGTAACCACAAAGAATGCAACAAATAAGACTGCTAGGTTTTTAGATAGGCTTCAGGATAATGTAACAGCTATTTGATCATAATCTGTTCTCTTTGAAGTTATTTACTTGGTGTAAGGGCAAGCAATATCACATGGACAAAGTTGACATACCTACCTACCATATCCACCACCACTGATTAGATGGTCAGCACCCTAATTGCGTAACACATTATCAATCACAAACTGAATGATTTTGAAGTGTATTGCTAATTGCCATTGCTTCAATGTTCGAAAAATGCTCAACAACGTAAACAACACAACATACCATACAATGTAATACAATAAATGTTGTTGAACTGTCAAAATGAAACAGATTCTTAGGCCCGTGTTACAGAACGTCACTCAATACTCAATCATTACCAAAAACTAGTTTCAACCAATCAAATGGCTTGAATCTAGTTTTAAGTAATGCTGAGTTTTGAGTGACGTTTTGTAATACGGGCCTTTTACTGTCAGTGTGCTATGCAAATGCCACCCAGGCTGCCAAGTAATAATTCGCGGTGTAAGAGTCGTATGAACGTACCTATCTACATTTTCTTAATTTTAGAGGAAAGCAAAAATATTGAGAAAATTCGCCACTTCAAACTTTTCTAGCTTTGGAATAGAGATAATATATAATTTGACAAGAGAAAAATATATGTTTTTATATTGGCATATTATTCGAGTTTTAAAATGTTAAAAATTATTTATTCATTTAAGCTTACAATACCTAAGTATAATATATGCATATATATATTTTAATTTTGTTGTTATCATACCTAAAATACGTCATTGGTGAAGTTAAGTTTTATTTTGTGTAAGTGATGTAATTAATAATTAAAAATAAATGGGTCATCAATCAAACTTATCATAATCTTTATTTGTTTCTAAACATTTACAATTTTAATTTAAAAATAAAAACATAATCAACATACAGTTATGATTAAAAATATTGTTTTTGCAAATACGTTCCTCTATTATAGCTCTAACTAGTAGCACGATAATTGAAGCTAATTTAACGGTAAGTACTCATATTAAGTTTTTGTGGTTCTATTCATATTGGTTCTCATGCTATTTCATATTTTTACACTTAGTGAAATATTGAATACACCGTTATGTCGTCGTTGGAATTTCATAAAGGACCACATTGTGACCCGCTTTATAAAAAAAACGATTTGTAGATACGTTCCTTTGACTCTTACACCGCGATCCGCACCTGCGTCGCACGGGTGCAATCTACTGGTGCCGTATTATGACGTTTTCATGCCATCATGATCCCAGTGCGAGAAAGAGACAGAGCTATACATGACCGATAGCACCATCCCTTTTTTGGACTGGAATCATGATGGCATTAATACTTCATAATAATATGGCTCCTGATGTGGCCGGTATTTGTAAACAAACCGTTTTGTTAAACTAGTTGGGTAGATATTTGTGCCGCCATTACAATCACAGCTTACAGCTCCTCGAGATCATTCATTGTATGATCCGCTGGCTGGCAAGATACCTATTTTTAGCTGCTGTCGATTCAGGCTCTATTTGAAAGGAAAAATGTCGGAGCTTTTCCACTTTCATTTTATAACTCAAAATGCCTCCAATAAGCACTGAGATGTCATAGATCTGTTGAATTAATGCCTCAATGAAGACCATGGTGTGTGTCGCAGCCAACTAGCTTAATTAGCCTTTCAGTTAACAGCTTAACCTAGCCTTTCAACTAAATGGCGCCATTCAACTAGAATTGTGCACATGTGTGAGCACTATGTACTACATACTTACTATAAAGCTACCATTCTGCAGATTACGTCTTTTAGTGACGAATTTGCCCCGGCGACTGAGAGTATGTCATGCTCACTCAAATGTCTCGCTGGTGGTGGCGTGTGTGTTGGATCATTAGGTTCCTTTCAAAATTGTTGAGCTGAATGGTGCTGATCCATGCGTCATGTTTGTGAACGGGTGCCGTCAGTAGGGACTGGTCATCTCTTAGCTGCCACGGCTTATTTTAATTTTTGAATCGTTTTTGACTCTTATCTTTTTGTTGCCACGACTTTCTACATTGTTCTCACCTACTTAATTTCAACATGAATGATATAACCAATATTTTGTAACAATATTTTGATTTAAAAGAGTGTCCGTGGAGTTTCTTGCCCGTTCTTCTGCATAGAGATCTACGCTTTGGAATGGGCAACTAGCTTCATCTTTCTGACTGACTGACCCCTTGACAATTCAAAAGTGCCTGTAATTGGTTTATTTGAAATAAATGTGTTAAATGAGTTTAAATGAGTTTTGAGTTTAAGTTTTTTTGAAATTGTATTCAATTTTACAATCTAACACTAAAATATCTAATACTTAAGCAAGTACAAGAATAAATGGAAAAAAGAAACAAAAAATGGGAGAGCTCCAATGAGCTTATGCCCAATGCCCAAACTTGTCGCTGTCAGTGGGAAAAGTGCCCAAAAGGCTGGCAGCGTTGCCACATTGGATGGCAATACTGATTCTTTGACCTAAAAATTGGCCAGCCCTCTGGTCGCGTGAAGAGTCGACCAACCGCTAGGTTAGGTTGAAACTGTGACCAACCACGCGCGGGCCGAATTGGTCGTAATAACTAAGCGAGGGCACAACGACCAAATGGGTTAGGTTATAATTAATCTAGATGGCTGCGACATATGGACTACAAATTTTCAATTTAAGTTCCTTGTCTTCACAATTTTCTACTCATTTTATTACGCGACGTCATTTTATCGATCAAAATATCGCCCCCTATTAGGTACTGACGAAATGTATAGGATCACCTTTGCCGTAACCCTTCGGAGATACAGGCCTGATTATGTTATGTATATATTATGTTGTTTTCATCTAAATAAAGAGGATAAGAAAATAAACGACAAAACACGGTGTATCTTGAGTGAGAGAGACATTGACAAACCGTCTCGGCTTTCAGAGAAAATAAACATTTCGAAATAGACATGTCTTTAGTTATTTTGGACATCTCTCCGTCGAAAATATGTTGACTATTCTAGATTCTACTGACATTTCAGCCAGCGAATACTTACATAAATGATAAATGTGACACAAGATACATTTAACGAGCTATTAATATGCAAATTGTTCAAGTCTGAGAAATTGGCTAAACAAATATCTAAACAACGCGTTAACCTACATCAGCATTATTTATACTTTTAATTCATTTAGGTTTTAAGGTGAAAAATACACACATGAATAATTCTCATTTGTTATATTACTTATATTCCGAAAAGCCAGACAAAACAAATATAAACGAATGTACGATTTGTACTACTTTATGGAGTGTTGGAACAAGTAAACAGTTAATTAAGTGGTCGTTGTTATCAGTTAACTGTACTACAAAGTAATTCGCAGTGTTATCACTTTCTACAAAGTGGTACCTACCAATATTAACTATTTTCAAGTAACGGAGTATTCCCTGCAAATTTTCCATTTCATTAATATTTCTGTAGTGATTTATATCATGTTATTGCTTTGCTGTCACATAAAACTGGATTTAATTCATTGTTTGAACACGTTTACAATATTTAACAATTTCACGACTACGCATTATTACAAAATTTTAACATACATAACATCACGCCTGTATTCGCTGCATTCGGGGTGAGCACAGTGTATAGTAGACTAACTTTTTGCTAATCATGTTGATGTTTTATATGAGGTTATTAACCACACATTTTCAAAGCATAGCATCTAAAGTTTTGGTAGTCTCTTAAAATTGTAAAGTTTTTTTTTTGCAGGATTAATGATTAGGCCATTCTTTAAGGCCCTATGGGATACGCGACATAATAATACTTACCTACAAAGTCACGTTTTTTACTACCTACCTGTTGGTGATTTCAGATAATAAAGTCCAGTTTTCTCACGATGTTTCCTTTAATTTGGACAGGACTAGGCCACTGGAATATTAACGCTCAGTATTATTATTTATTATTATGAGCCTGTACTATGCCAATGCAGGGCAAAAGCCTCACTCTTTCCACTTTTCCAGGTCTTCCGCAATTTTGGGCCAACCAATCCTTTAAAAAAGAGTCCATTTCATCCAGCCATCTCTTTCTGGGCCTATCGCGTGTGGTTTCCTGCTATGTAGGATCCACAGAGTGGTGGTTTTTGCCCATTGCTCGTCCGACATGTGACAGATATTATCCGGCCCATTTCCACTTTAGGTGGCCAGCGTCAGCTATTTCAATCTGCCTAGCCTTTTCCCAACTATGTTGGGGTCGGCTTCCAGTCTAACCGGATGCAGCTGAACACCAGTATTTTACATGGACCGACTGCCTATCTGACCTCCACAACCCACTTACTGGGTAAAACGATACCCCTTTGTATGACTACTTGTCAGACTTTCGGGCTTCTGACGACCCGTAACGACTGTTAAAGATCCAAGAATGACAGCCAGGACCAACGGCTTAACGTGCTTTCCGAGGCACGGAGGGATTTCGGTATGTCAACCATCCACAGACCGACTGCGGCAAGCGTAGCTTAACCTGATCGATCGACCTGTGCGGCTGTTTTTACTTAAGTTATACAAAAAAGTATCTACCTCTAACCCCCAGTTACTGAAGGCCTATTGAATTTTATCTGTTGTGAAATCTCATTTACATTAGTTAATATGAGATTTGGCAGCCTCTTCGTTAGTCTAGTGTATTGTTAAAACAATGTCGATAATCGTATTGACCATTAAATTTACCACTCACTAACAGGGCGCCTAATGAACCGTTTCAAGACTCATTAAAGAAAGAGAAAACAGCTGATTGTGAGCTGAAAAACATTCACTGTACTATGCATTGGCGTATTGTATACAAAAAGATGGTACTGCGCACATATTTATGACGTAGGTATTTTAAGAGGTAATACTTACTACTATCAAAACGTAATAGAACATGTCCTCAGTGACTTCAGTTCCAGTGGTCATTTCTAAATAGAATCAATACTACGCTACAAAGTTATCTTTCTCTGACCACCAACTTACGTAATTGTAAATCCAGTAGGTTGGTTAGGTGTAAGCATCGATCTAGTGATCGATGGGTGTAAGCAGTAAAAGTGAGATTTTATTAGAATTTTTAAATTATTTTACTTCGACGCCTAAGTGTCCTTTTGTTTTATCCGACTGCGGCGAAGCAAAAAAAAAAGGGTTATTGTGTAACCCTCCTTGGGTTATTGTATTTATTTGTGTACATAGTTAGTCGGTCATTTAATTTAGTGCCTCAAATGTAATCATGTTGATGCCTTTTCGTGAGCTTGCTCGGCTAACGCTTTTACGAGGGTTGTCACATTTTGCACCTCTCTCGCTCACACGTGACCAAATTAATAATGTTAAGTGATAAGATGTATTTTTGAAAAATGTAATCAATGGGCGGTCTACAAAATAATATTAATTTAATAGGTAATTATTAAAAACACATTTTTATTGTGGCATTTATTTACATCATCTCAAAAACAGATCATAATACTTAATTACCTAAGTTTATTAGATAACACAATTGAAATGTGTTTTTGATAACTACCTATTAAATTAATATTAGTTTTCAGACCGCCCATTGATTACATTTTTCAAAAAAGCATTTTTGCATTTAACATTCTTAAAAATTTGGTCCTGGTTGAGCGAGAGAGGTGCAAAATGTGACAACGCTCTTAATGTGTTCCACGCATAGATTCATTTAATATTTCTATGGGTCCACGTAAGCGTCTGCTACCTGCACTGATTCTCCTCAACTAGGTATGGATACAAAACGGTCTTCTGCGAAATATTATAGGTACAGATATTATTGTACCAAGGTTATTTACAGATCCATACAAACCTTATAGTTAATTAATTACAAAACTATACAACGCAGATAGTTTATCCTATTTTATATTTGGTTCCCAATGTCTTCTCAACATAAATTGATTTTCGAAAAAAAACGACCAGTATTTTTGGATACGCCAAAAAACTCCTCCACTCAAAAGACACGCCTATCTAACCAACTGGATGATAGATATTAAATATACCATCTAAGACAGATCATATAACGGACAAACTAAATCATAGCTACATAACATTTTTTGCTCTAAAACAGCTACAACCAGTTAGGTCATTGATCGTGTATATGAGAGATAAAATGTTACATACACTGTTCAATTAACGTTCAAAGAATTATTACCTTGTACCACGACAGAGTAAAAAATAGAAAATACAAAGTTATAGGGCTTAGTACCAGCTAGTACCCATAAAAACTTAATATCTATCTCGGTCATCCAACGGTAGATGAGAGATCAACAACAATAATGGCGGCGCTGTATGTAAGCGTGCTTGTGACGTTTGCACATTTTCATCAATTTCCGTTATTATATTAACTGCTAAATGAGAGAAAACAGCTGATCCATTCTATTATGAGGATATCGCGCGCGCAGTGGCGCCCTCATCATTTGCTTGGTTATTTCTTTTAATTTTGAATGAAAATGCAGCAAATAAGCTTCACAAACAGTATGATTATAAACAGTAGTTTTACATTGTTAAGTTTTATTATACCTGATCCTTAAAACGGAGCTTAGTGGCCACTATTTTCAGTTTTAAGGGTTATAATAAAACTTCAAGCTCACTTCACCCAAGTTTTCACGGTGAGATGTTTACAGAATAGACCGTCTGATGCCATACTACATTGTTGTGCAGGCCGCGATAGTGACGTATCGATGGAACTATAATTTAACGAATCATAAACTATAATTTTTAAACTGTCACAGGCGCCATCATACAGTGCCGCTGGTGTAAGGACAATAGACAGAGATGCAACTAGATCAAATGTAGACAGTGAAAAGAGACAGCCTATTTCCGTAAATGCCGTAAAAGGCAACTAAGGTATTGCATCTGGAAGTGACTACCTGTACAGAAATCTTACTTTATACTGTGTGGTGAGTAATGATTGTGAAGCAGCAATCGATTCACAAAAAGGCAAAAACCAAGGTCTTGGACAAAAAAACAGACGTTACGAAGCAAAAACTAATTCTTAATTAAAGATGGCTAAAACAAGGTGATTGAAGAAGGATGACTAGCTGAAGTTAAAGAACTTAAGCCTCGTAGGTCTGTTAAAAAGCCGAGGTATGATTTAGACTTTCCAAATCCATACCACAATAAAAGCTACCAAGCAGCCAGCATATTGAAGATTAAAATCTTTTCCGGCTCAACCTATTTGGATGATATTAAAGCCAGGCCTCACTAAGAGAGATCTGTGGTTACTTCGTGAGCCGCAGTCACGTCACTAACCTCTAACTGTTAATAAAAACCAGCACTTTTTATTAGACAATGATTAGTGATTAGGCAGTTAATGCTATCATTACTGCTAAGCAAAAAATAATAATAGAAAACGGATCTCTGCGACAATACTGATGAAGATCCCAGATCTTAATTATTGGAAAGCGATTAGACTAAATACGAAGATAATAATCATAAAGGCTTCAGCTGTGGGAAAATTGGAATTCCATGATGTTGGAAATAAAAATATAGATTTTGAATCATAAATTCGAAAGACTAATAAAGGTGCAAGCCTGAAATTGGTTAATGCCGATTTATTATGAATTACTATGACTAAGATTGTATATGTAGGTTATATCAGCATTGCTACCTACTTCCTCCAAAGATTATCATTGCTTTTCACGATAAAGGTTGTGACCTAGTCTTGATTTATTTCTACCATTATTAAATAGATTAATCATGTTGTAAAAGTTCAACAATGACACATATATAATAATATTATTGCAAAACTTTATGTTATTGATAAGAAAAATCGCATTTTCTTCAAAACATCAAAGTTCTGAGTATGCGCACGTGATTTAAATTCGAAACACTAAAGCGAGTCATACCAGTTTTTTTTTTAATTATTAATCTGAATGATGAAATCTTGGAGAATGTTAAAGCATTGTTAATTAACGTTATCGTTTTAAAACAAAGTGCTCAGGCTCACGAGACCTATAACGATATGGAATAACTGTAAAAAAAAGAAAATATTTATAGAAATTATGTTTACATTGTAACTACAGCCCGGCCGTCGAGAGAATGCGTTCCTGACACCTGTCAGTTGGACAATTTCTAGTAAATATAAGGATCAAATTCGCAAAACACGTATTCGTTAGTATGAAAGACAGGACGGTGTCAAAAACGCAATCTCTCGACGGCCAGACTGTAAGTTGTGATTTTTTAACCGACTTCAAAAACTGCGGAGGTTCTCAGTTGGTCGGAATCTTTATTTTTTTTATGTGTGTTCCCCGATTACTCAAAGACGGCTGGACCGATTTGGAAAATTCTTTTTTCGTTTGAAAGGGATTACTTTCTAGATGGTCCCATTGTCAGCAGGTCAGGATCTGATGATGAGATCCTGGATAAATCGAGGGAACTCTTCAAATATTATAGGCACACCTATAGCGATTTGGGTATTTTTTTATAGTAACTTGTACATTTGCTCTCGGATAGCACCATTTGGTGAAGTGGAACTGATGATGAAGACCACTGATGGCCACTGGAACACTCAATAATGCTTAAATATTTCCCGGGTTGCGATTTGATTACTTTAAAAAGATTGCTAAGCAATATAAGCTCGTCACAATGTATAGGGTGAAATGGAACTGATGGTGAAGTACCAGGAGAACTCCTCAATAATTAATGTCCCTGCATCGGGAAAAGCAATATTTTGTAAAAGGTTATCGTTAGGCTATTGTAACTTAGATGAATTACTAACTGACCCACTAAAAAGTGAAAAATAAAAAACTTTGCAAAAAAAAAAACAACCGACTTCCAAAAAAACCTAGTGTTTTTTTGAAGTCGGTGGCAAAAACCTAGAATACAGAAATTAAAGTTATTTTTCACTTTTGTAGTGTTTTTTGGAAGTCGGTTTTAATTTTGTAAAAAAGTTTTTATTGTTAAGTATTGTGAAACAATGATATTTAAGTAGATATTCGTTAATCATTGTTCAGGGTGAATTTTAATCAAGCCAAAATTAAAGTAATAGATACCTACGTCACTCTGATCTGATAATTAGAATTTTATTCAGCCGGTTATGTTTACACTAATTTCGAAAAGCAAATTATAGCCAAACTTTTTTTCAAATCTGTTTCCTGATATTTTTGTCGTTTCCTTGGCACTGATTTTCAGAATGTAGGTATGTTAAATGTTTCAGTATATTGAGAAAATAGTATGATACGAATGTGCCAGAAAAAAAGTAGGTAGACAAGACAAAACCTATAAATTCACTGAAGTTATTGTTGACTGTTGATCTTGATCCAATTCAAAGATACACACACACTATATATTCTAATCTTTATAAAAAAAAAACTAGCAACCCAACCATGGTTATTAAGAATTTTATATTTCTATGGACCCGACCATTTTTAGGGCTTGACAAAACATGGAGATGTCTTTAATAAGAGTAAGTTTAATATTAATGTTTTATATATAGGGTGACTGGTAATTAGTGACCGATACAAACACATGATTTTACACATAATAACAAGCAACTTTTACTATGGCACCAATCCTGAAATCGCGAAAAAAAATCAGCTCTTCCTTACATTTATGTTCGCATAACTCGTCAAAATGTAGGGCCTAGCTGATTTTTTTTTTCGCGATTTCAGGATTGGTGCCATAGTAAAAGTTGCTTGTTATCATGTGTAAAATCACGTGTTTAAGTATCGGTCACTAATTACCATACATCCTATATAAAAATCTTCCGGAATAAGTTCTATAAATGATGGCTGAAAACTGAATCAATATCCGTGGCGTACCTACCTATTTTAGAAGAACAACACGGTCACACAGACACACGAACAACGACGAACATTATAATAATCTTATATTAAGACTATATTATAATATAAGTATATAAATATATGTATTCGTTTAGATACGTAGGTAAGAGAGTGTGAATCCCAATTTCTATACCAAATATTATGGAATAAAGTAGGAGATAGTCTAATATACAGGCTGTAAGGGACAGCCCTCCGCAAACTAACAGGGTGCATTCAATTCCTTATTTTGAATCTTATTCCACCGGAAAACTTCTCAGGAAAATTTTTATTTTCTTTATCATTTTTTCAGTCACTATTTCTTTATTTCAATGTAAAATTACAGTATCTGTACGAAGCACTCCATTTATGTAAATAAAACAGCTAAAATCCAAAAATCAGCAATGGATGTTGAAATACTCGGCGGCCGAAGACTCGCGGCGCAGCCGTTCGCTACGCGCGTTTTGCCACGGTAACGATACATTGCGTGTGAAGTAATAAAACAAATCAAGTTTATTGGATTCCCATAACGTTCCTGAAATAATTTCATGTACCGGTCATCTTAGTATGATATACTGAATTCACCCCATCAGTCTGCGGAGGGCTGTCCCTTACACCCTGTATAATTGTTGCTGAGCGTAGAACTCGCATGCAATCAGTAACTCTGAACCTTTTCTATTTCGTGACAATTAAAACTAGAGTGTGTCATTTGTTTATCTCTCTACGGAAATAACAAAAATCAATTAATAGGGAAAATGGCTACGTGATTAATACCACGAAATAAATTGTTGCCTATCAATATTATTTCAACAGGCAATAAGTAAGTCCTGCAATAAAAGACGATTAGTATAGTATTCAATTTTGTTGCTTTTAATGAAAATGCCTTCATAATTTTCCGATGCTTATCCGATTTCCAAGGTCAAATCTTTCCCCTCCTTAAAACCTAAATTCCATGTTAAAAACACTCATCATTTTAAAACTAAATACGGTTCATAATATTATGCCATGCTATAAATAGACAGTTAATTAGGTGCCTTAGTTAACGTTTATTGTAGTTATTTTAATTAGTTAATTGTGTTTACCTGTTTGTGGTTTAATCATCAACAAGTACTCGCTTTGTTATTGTTGGAAAACGAAAAAAAAATAAACATTATTATTATGTCGAATATTATGATTTGAACATAAGTAGCTGGATTCGCTGATTAAAAGACCTAAAAATTCACGCACGAAGGTTTTTTTTTCATAAATATTTTTAATTTCTTTAGATTCTTTATGTCAATAGTATTGTTTTCGACCTTCATAGACCTTTAACAACAAAATATGCTAAGTGAGCAAGATGAAAGAGGTTCACTAACACACCCCAAGCTTATCTCATAGACATAAGCCTATAATAAGATACATTTACACAGAGATGAGAGTGAAAAGCAGAATATTGCTAGCCTAGTCAGATAATATCGATCCACCCTGACCTCTAACAACTCGGTCTGTGTTGGTAATGTGAATGTAGCTATAACAATGTAGGTACGTATAGCTTCTCTTATAAAATTAGACAAATCGGAGTCTGGAATTCTGAATTCTGATTCTGAATTTACGGCAATAGGCTCACCCTCTATAAAATGGGACTTACACATAAGTAAATGGCGAAATGTGAGTGTACAAAACTCTGCTAAACTCTTCGGGGAATACAGGCATAAAATGATGTGTGATTGATTATAGACAAACAAGGTACATTTTTAGGAAGGAAACATAGAAACAAAAATATACAACGCGTTTGACTCTAGCAGGCATTCCACAAAGAGGTACTTTTACGAGTATGAATATACTAAAAGTAATGGTTCAAAATATAATCATGCCTTAGTACACTAGTTATGTCTAGTATTATAAATAGAGTATAGGTAAGTATTACAGAATACTTAGTGCTTATAGTAAGCTAAGCGCAGGTACCTACCTGCGCTGAACTGATAGCGATGGTAAATAAACGTTGATAAATAAAGAGATAAGGACACTTTCCGTGAATGTAAACAAAGAGATAAATGATTAAGTGCTTACCGGTTTACGAGCTTCACGTCATAGGTACTTACCAGTAGGTCCCTAAACTGGTACTTACGTACTTTCTCTGTCATGTAGGATAGGATCCTTTTATTAAGTTGTGATGACTAAATAATACAGGGTGTAAGGGACAGCCCTCCGCAAACTGATGGGGTGAATTCAGTATATCATACTAAGATGACCGGTACATGAAATTATTTCAGGAACATTATGGGAGTCCATTAAACCTGATTTGTTTTATTACCTCACACGCAATGTATTGTTACCGTGGCAAAACGCGTGTAGCGAACGGCAGCGAAGCGAGCCTTCGGCCGCCGAGTATTTCAACAATTGTTGATTTTTTAATTATAGCTGTTTTATTTACATAAATGGAGTGCTGCGTAGAGAGAATATAATTTTAGATTGAAATAAAGGAATAGTAACTGACAAAACAATACAAAATGAAAATTTTCGTGAGAAATTCTCCGGTGGAATTTGATTCAAAATAAGGAGCTGAATGCACCCTCTTAGTTTGCGGAGGGCTGTCCCTTACACCCTGTATATCATACAGACAAATAAATAAAATTGAAGTATCTGTTTGTAATGTAAAAATAACGACTTTTTACTAAATGCATATGAAAGTTTATACAAAGTAGCGTATAACAAAAAAAAATATTCTTTAAATTTTCGTCTATCTGTCTGTCTGTTTGTTCCGGCTAATCTCCGAAACGGCAGGACCGATTTTGACATAACTTTCACTGGCTGACAGCTGATGTTATAAGGAGTAACTTAGGCTACTTACTTTTATTTTAGAAAAATGATTAGGACTCCGCGCAAAAAAAAATATAACAGCTTTTATCTTTTATCATCTTGAAATCTAGCTTAGCTTCAAGAAAAAAAATGCTTCAACTCCCCTTTCTATTCCTAGAAAAGTTTTATGACTTCTTGGGATGACTATCTGCACGATGAGCATCAGCAGCATGTACAATTATAGACAATCTTGTCTTAAGACGCAGATATATGCCAACGGCCTTAAGTGCATAGCTTGCGTGTTCTGTGCTGAGCTCACGCGACGCGTCGTACGTCCACCCAGTAATAAGAATCGCCCATAAAGGAGCGCTGTCCCAAATTAGACGCATTATTAATTTATTATAAAAGAAACTAGGTATATTAAAACACGTATACTAAAAGATAAATAATTAAGTTATCTTTAAAATGGTGAACGTTTCATAAAATACGCTTGATAGTTTTTGCGTGATTCTCCGTTTTTAATTTAACCGCGTTAGACTCAACTGTATAATTTAATTACACTATGTAATAATATAAACATCTAAAATATTCACAATTCACATATTAAGCTATTAAGAAAATGCTCCAATTCAACATATTTTTTTCCAAATCATTAACACTACTCATTTAGACGTGATCTTCAGTTTAAAATCATTTAAAGTCGGTTATAATTCCTTTGTTTTTTTAGGTTTATTGTCGTTCTACATTAACTCTTGGATTAGCAAGAGTCAGTACCATAATATATTTATAAGTCTTTAGTATCTTCCACATTTCATGTCATGTCTAAAACAAATCCTATCCATAGATATATAAATATCTGAAAATCTTAGTACCTAATGGCTAATATGATTTAGGAGCAGCATAATTATTAATATTAATTGTAATTGAGGCGAAAAAAACAATTCAATATTATAACAATATAATTTATTTATTTTCAGACAACATGATCCATTTTGTTGATCCATAATGACATTATTGTTACAGAGAGATCCTCATGAAAAATGGCTCGGCAGTGGACGCAGCCGTCGCAGCGATGTTCTGCAACGGACTCCTTAACCAACAAAGCATGGGGCTGGGTGGTGGATTCTTCATGACAGTCTATTTGAAGGATGAGGAGAAAGCTTACACTGTGAACGCCAGAGAAACGGCTCCGGGAGCTGCGACAGTGGATATGTTCAATGGCAGCTGGGATAAGGCTGCTAAAGGTGGGTTTTAGAAGTAATTTACCTTAAAAATAGGGTTTTGCAGGGCTTTGGCGTCTTTACTGCTGTCAAGGTTGGTGTGATGAACACCTTTTTGAAAAATCTTAAGGCCGCACCGAGCGTTTGCCTTTGTCTGTTTTTTCTTTATGTGTAAAGAGTAATGAAAATAACCAAACTTTTGCACTTTTTCAATGTTATGCGTTATATTATTGTTATTTTCATCATAAAAAACTATCGTAAATAAACGCTCCAGTCATCTATGAACTTTATTTTAGTAAATTAATCATAATATCAAATTACTTATTTATATAAAAAAAGTAGGGAAATAGAGGAACAAATTACTGGAAACGAGGTAACTTTGCGAATTTATTCTATCGAGCCAACTTTACCAATCGTGTTTCCATCGTGTAGGTATACTACCTAGTAATAGTATACAGGGTGTAAGGGACAGCCCTCCGTAAACTAACAGGTTGCATTCAGCTCCTTATTTTGAACATAATCCACCGAAAATATTCTCAGTAAAGCTTTCATTTTTTTTATCCTATTTTTTCAGTTACTATTCCTTTATTTCAATGTAAAATTACATTCTCTGTACGCAGTACTCTATTTATGTGAATAAAACAGCTAGAAACAAAAAATCAGCAATGGATGTTGAAATACTCGGCGGCCGAACGCTCGCTGCGCTGCCGTTCGCTACATGCGTTTTGCTACGTAACGATACATTGCGTGTGAGGTCAAATCAACAAATCAGGTTTATTGGATTCCCATAACGTTCCTGAAATAATTTCATGTACCGGCCATCTTAGTATGATATATTGAATCCACCCCATCAGTCCACGGAGGGCTGTCCCTTACACCCGTATATCCCCAATAATAACAATATTTTCCCTAGATTTTAATTTAATTATTTACTACTTCAAAAGAAGGTTATAAAAACGTGTTTGTGTGTTTATAAAGCTCGGTGGCCGTTAAGAGGAACGTTAATGCATCCAGGATATTACGATCATGATTTTTAAAGCAAAAAGTTGTCTGGGACCAGTAAGGCAGGACACCAGTCTTGGTAATGGATTATAGTATGCTTAGACAGCATCCTTTTCAATGACAGTCAATGACTGAACATGAAACTCCGTAAACAGCTGACACCAAGAATCTGCTGAACAAAATTTTGATAATAATTAATATTATTGATACGCAACTACTTAGGCACCCACTTTGATAATTAGACCAAAACATAATTCTGATTCGGTAGGTGCCTAATACCAATAAAAAAGTATCAACTCCGAAGTGATAAATCCGAAGTGTCGGCTGAACGTTCGGACGTTTCCTACTACACTTCATTCTATTTCGTTCGGTCGGTTCCGAACCGAAGTCTTTAAATAACATGGTCAATCTTTAAATACTGTGCGTACAAACTTACATTTGCAGTTGGAATGTATGGGAGAACATGTTTTTCAAGTATCTTAGGGTAATTCATCCCAACTACAGAACCCTTCATTGTGCGTGGTTCGAGTGTCCGACACGCACTTGGCCGGTTTTTTAATATTGTAGGTACCGAGTTTTTTCTAAATCGAATAAATTTTTTATTTATTATTTCACATTTTCACAGATAACAATGTTAACAATAACAAAAGAATAAAACACTCGAAAAGATAATAATCTTAAGATATAATACAAACAAAACAAAATAATCAACATATTTTTAGCGCCACAGATAGTGAATTGAGGTCAGGTTTTAATCTGAGTGCCTTTTTAATAAATACAGGTTATTTGGTTTAGGTAAACTGACCTGTCTTATCAGAAACCTTCTCGAATTTAACTGTCAATTACAAAATTACTAGTATGTCAAATCGTTACGTACCTAAATTCCTAAGATATCGATTTTCCGTTAATTAAAAAGTAAAGCAAAGCAGCTTTTTAATAGTAATAGTTTGGATATTTGCGGATGAACAAATTTTGATGAAATGTGGCGCAAAGAGACTGTCCTATGTCCTACGTTGAAATATAGGATAATTTTTAACCGGGTCCAAGTAAAAGTTGTCATAGGATGGGAGAGAAACCGGAGGCAACAGCTAGTTTTTATTTCTCAGGATATACGTGACAAAGAGGCCGTAAACAGAATAGATAATGGTATTATCGCAGGCTGGTTACCTGATTATAAAAAAGAAATCTTTATCGTTAGATAGATAAACTACCTTGATAGACAGGAGGTATTATACCTAGTACTTATGTATTTTTACCTCACGAAGCGACGCGCGCTTTACTTGTGGTTACCAAGTGTACAAACACGCTGTGAATGTGTGAGTAAGCGCTGGAGTTCTCGGTCGGTGCCGTATGAGACAATGGCGAAGTCGGAAGTGTGTGTGTGCGTATGCGTGTGTGTGTTTATGTGCTGACGCTACTCGTGTTCACGCACACATTCACAGCGTGTTCCTACATTTGGTTAACACAAGTAAAGCGCGTGTCGCTTCGTACGATGAAAATACTACAGTATATAATTTTAATACTTGTGAAATACTCGTTAGTACTAATTAACTTGCCAAGATGGGTCTTGAATGCCAATCCCAATAAGGTACAGTACATCCAGTAGTCGTTGGCAGGTGATGAAATAGGGTACTATAGCTACCTACACATATTATTGAATTTGACATTTTCACTTTTTTATCTTAGCTTGTTGGTACTTGGTAACTACAAATATCCCTGTCATCGCCTATCAAGGAGTTCTGGACACATTGTAATGCCTGACGTCACAGTCTCACATTAGTAACGCATTCGCTGTCTTGTAGAACCATGACCAACTAGATATTCCAACTACACCAAACATCATGCCACGAGTTACTTATGACTGTGTGCGTGCAACGCATAATGTAAGTGGCCAAACCGGCTCTCTGGACTATCTCGAACATTCTCGCACACAAAGCCGTGCCATCACATAGTGAGAAACTCGGTCTCTGTTGGATATCTACTCATGTGCGTCGGCCCCGCATTCAGCTGTTACATTCGAGAAAATTCTTGAAATATGAACGGAAAATGCAATTGATTGGAGGCCGACCATGCGTGGCTAATAGTCATGTTTGTTTAGGCAGAAACATAATGTTGTTTACTGTTCGACATAATTGAATATTGTAGCACGAAGGGATCTAGTAGGTACCTACTCAATATTTTCTTGTGAGCTCCTAAATGTCACAGGGTCAAATTAAATTAGCTAGCGAAACTCCGCAGACGTGGTGGGTAGTAGCCAGTGTAGCGACTTCTAAACATGATAAAACAAAAAGAAATTAATTTGATGAGTTTTATTTTTGGGGTCATCGACCGCATGCAGTTTAGGCACTTGAAATATCAGTTTGAAAAAACAGTTTTTTTGTGTAAACTTCACAGACGTGATGGGTGTCGATATTTAAACACATAACATGTAGGTAGGTAAGTTCTTTAGTAATAAACTCCAATTTCATAACTTTTCAGTTGCCATTCCATAATTCCAAGCCGTGCTGAATGGGTTAACGCCCCATGAGGAACAATATAAAGAAATCTCTAAACTATAAGAAAACCAGCAACCAAAACTGGAGTGGCCTACATTTCCGTAATGAACAAACAAAACAAAACCCGCGTGCTTCAAACAAAAGACTATCAACACTGTAATATCTATTATCGGTTAATCATCAGCATTGAAAATGTTCTAGATATAGCGTTACACTTAAAACATAACGTAGGTAACAATTGTCAGCATATTGTTCCAATGAAACAGTTGAATAAACAAAAACAATAGAAAGAGGTTTTGAAACAGCACAACATATTTTTATAGACAATGTTTCTAGATTCTTCCATTCAAAGTTCCAGCCCTCTTTTATTATTAGGCCTTCTGTCTGCGATATTTCGAGGGGTCGACTCAGCATAATATTAGCATTCATCGATCCATGACTTTTAAGCTGTTCATAATGCTAGCTAGGCCTGGAATGTGTGCAATGTTTCTAGACCTTTCCACCCCTCTGAAAGTTTATTATTTATTCGCCCTTCGTTTGTTGGCAAAGTCGAAGGGTAAGGAGCTGAATTTATCGATTCAAAATATCTAGCCTACTGCTTTATGGAGCAAAGACTTTTAAAGGTCCAATTTTATGATAGCATGTGACTAATGCCCGAACTCATAACCTATTTTCAGTAAAAAACAGATCGCTTTTAACAGTATAATTCTATCTGTCCTTACGTCAGGTCGGTAAGATTCCAGTTTATTGGGACGTTAAAACCATAGATAGATAGGTTTTTCTATCTCCAGTACCTATGCCAAAACTGGTGATAGATAGGCTATTGCGTTCGGCCGTAAGAGAGTGATGAGTATATTATTGTCGACAAATGAAGGGTATTGAGCGAGAGGTGACCATGAAAAAATGGCTGGATTTGAGGGATGATATAAATGAAAATGTTATAGATGTGAATGGTAATTTTGCACATTATAGGGAAGAATGAAAGAGAAAGACATACAATTGTGGCCCCGAGCAACATGGGACTTGAAGGGACCATAGGGCAGGCAGAAGAAGAAATACCTATACTCCATTTGTAATAAGATTAGAAAAACTAAATCTTTTTTACTGTCTCTTCAACCGATTTTAACTTCTATTGCGTTGGTGGCATGACAAATGGCAGCTGCAATAATAGTTGGTAATGACACCACGTTTTTGCTTTTAATGCCATCCTTAGGGCTACGGAATAGAAGTCAAAACGGTTGAACGGACTGTAAAAAAGGTTTGTTTAAATTTCTAATCTTAATTCAAATGGAGTTCAAAACAAAACAAAGCATTTCAAAACTTAATTAACACTACATACAAAGTTTTGTTAGTAAATTCAGGATATCACTTTAAACATGTACCCTCCCACTCCTCGTCCCACTGCTAGGCAACGCACTCAGTCAAAAGCAGTTATTTTAGTCTAAAGCTAAAATGCTACATGATGCTGGTTCGTAAATTTAACCACAATGGTGCTCCAACCATTGTGGTTAAATTATGAACAAAACAAAGTATGAACAAGGCACAAATGAATTGTCATGTACCAAATAAGTACAGTTCAGAGATTGTAATCCAATTTTGATAACAAACGCGTGTTATGTGAACGTCATTGCGAATTTCTCTAAGTAAGGCTTTCTCTTTGAATGTGGTCCAATCAAGACGGCTCTTAAGTCTGCGCCGGCGCCGCCGCTGCCGCGGTCGCACTCAGTTTCACTCGCAGAATATTGTAAGCCTCTGGCATTACAGCCTTTCCAATTCATCAAGCTTTTATGCAACTAATTAGATAACTGAATAAAAAAATTGCAATTTGTACTGATGGAGTGCATTTTGGAAGAAGGAATTTTGATAAGCTTCTGCAAATAAGCTGAATTGTATGACTATTTTGCTGACGTTTTGACAGTTCAACTGTTGTACAGACGCCAGCACATCAAGCTACCCGAAACTGTCAAATTTTCCCAATCAACCTTGAACCTAATGCTTCAGCAATAAAGTCGAAAATTTATTAAAGAAATTTGACAGATTGTAGTAGCTTGATGTGCTGGCGTCTGTACATCCATTGCGAAGAGCTGGTTAAAATAGGTAGAAAATGGCGTTTTTGAATTTGTGCAGTGGATATTTATCGCAATCATTAGTATACGGAGATTAGAGGGTTAATCTTGCGCAGTAGAATGGAGTGGAGAAGGAAATGATGACTCTAGATTAGTACCTACTTAGTAAGACCGATAAGAATGGTGTTACGGCCGAACCCAATAACCTATTTTCAGTAAAAGACAGATCGCTATTGATGATAGACAGTATAATTCTATCCACAGACTAATATTCTATCTGTCCTTATGTCAGGCCGGTAAGATTTCATAGTCTCTTGGGACGTTAAAACCATAGATGGATAGGTTTTTCTATCTCCAGTATGCCAATACTTGTGATAGATAGGTTATTGGGATCGGCCGTTACTAAACAATTGATCAAATACTTCTCCATCATGTTATTGCCTTCGTTCGTTGCCGCACAAACATTTTAATTTTTTGAACGTTGAAGTAATTTTTAAACTTGGAAAGTGGATTCTTTGTCTGGCTGGTCTGGGTTTTTCTTTGTGTGGATTGTTTGTTTGGTACCGCTTGGCCCAAGTAACAGCGAATACCTACCTAATCCATTACCTGCCTGCCGACTGCGTAGGAGCACCGTTATGTAGCCTGTTTCCCGTCAACACAGATAATCTAGGAACTGAGTGGTTTTTGCCTTTGCCTGACGGTGTTTTGTTTATTTAACAACTTATAACATGTTGTTCCGTTTTATTTAGTTTATAAACAGCGAAGTATGAAAATAAAAAACGTGTTTTTAATTTTATGTCATTTAATATTGGGTAATGGTTTTTCCATCGATATTCGATAAAAGATACCGATAAAGATAGATTATATTGTAGGGGTTATTATAATATCTAGTTAGCTTTAGATTAGAAGTGTAAGAATTATGTACGTAAGTAACTTTAAAAAAAAAATCGATTAAATACCTTACGCCAGATAACGGTAGGAGGGGTTCACATCGGCGTCGAGTCGACGATGAAGTACCTGGGACTCGTCCTCGACAGCCGGTGGAATTTCGTGGAGCATTTCCGACGTTTGGATCCCAGACTGGAGCGGGCCGCAGCTGTCTTGAGGCGGCTCCTGCCCAATCTAGGGGGTCCAAACGACTCCTACCGGAGGCTCTACGCGGGGTCGTGCGGTCCATGGCCCTTTACGGGGCTCCGGTGTGGGCGCATTCTGTGAGGCGGTGACTGGCCCGCCGGTCGAACCCATCCCAGAGTGTCATGGCCATCCGGCTAGCCCGGGGATACCGGTCTCCGGTGAGGCGGCGAACCTCCTTGCTGGATTGCTGCTATGGGATCTGGAGGCAAAACTCCGGCGTAACTCCGCTGCCGCGAGAAATCGCGGCACAGCGGACAGAACTCTGACGGGATCTCATGGCGGCATGGAGAGTGCGATTGTCGCAACCCAGCGTTGGGCACGCCACAATTGCGGTGATAAGTCCCTCTTTGAGGAGTGGCTGGAGAGGCGCCACGGCGTCCTCACCTTCCGCCTGACGCAGGTCCTCACCGAACACGGGTGCTTCGGGAGGTACCTGTTCCGGATAAGGCGGAAGGAAACGCCCGGGTGTCACCACTGTGTGGATCGCCCGGAGGATACGGTGGAGGTCTGCCCGGCTTGGGCGGGGCAACGCCGTGTCCTCGCGGAAGCGATCGGCGGCGGCGATCTCTCGCGTCTGGCCCTGGTCCAGGCCATGGTACGGAGCGAGAGTAAATGGGAAGCCATCACCTCCTTCTGTGAGGCAGTAATGCTCGCGAAGGAGGAGGCGGAACGCGTGAGGGAGAGGCAAGCTTTGAGCCCTCACGCCCCTAGTCGCCGCAGGAGACGCCCTGGGCGTCGGGAATTGGCAGCCGATTCCCGGCCACCGTAGGCGCGGGCTTGCGGACAGCGAGCAATTGGTAGCTCGTCGTCCGGTAAGGACCAGGCCCGAGTCGACGGCGCGTTGTGTTCCACGCGCGCCTCAAAGAGATGTCAGCACTATTGACGGGGTCCGCTAGGGCCAATGCCAGCTGGGGTTGCGGGATGTTCGAAAGTGTTACCGTGGCCCCTGGGCACAGGCAACTGAAGGAACACGGGTGGGTTTTAGTCAGTAAAAGTCTGACATGCTCTCTTGCTCCGCCCAGAGCGGAAGAAGTCATTAGATGATTTCCCATCCAAAAAAAAAAAAGAAAAGGACGCCTCGTACGTACCGCGATACGTTTGTTTTGATTGTGTTAGCGCATTTTTTCGTATCGTTTTGGAATATTGGAATACATTGGTAGAATGGCATCAAAGACTTTTATTCTCGGTTATCTGGCGGAAGGTATATGTATGCTGTAAATAAGGTGCAGGCAAATGAGTTCAAATATTTAATAACAATAACACTTTAAAATATGTATTATGCTCAAGTTTGTTGCTCAATACCACGCTTAAAACAATCGCATTTTAAATAGAACTTTCCAGGCATTAACTATAAAATGTAGTTTTACAAACATAAAAATATTGTAAACCACAAAAGCGTCACGCTTGTGGTTTTAATGGTTAGTTAGGCAAGATAAATTATCGTATACCCAACGCGCCGAGAGATAGGCCGTCAGCCTAGCACATAAACAACGAACTAACTGTCGGATGGTAACATGGCCAACAAAACAATATTCTCATGTAGTGAGATCCAAAAATTATTAAATACTTAAGTTATGGGTAAATACAAATCCTATTTAAAGTCTTCTATAGACTGAGTATGGTCAGCACCCTAATTGCTTAACATACTATCAATAGCAATCTGAATGAATTTGAAGCAAATTGATCCCGTTAATTACGTTGTTGAGCAGATACATTTTTCGAACATAATAAAGCAATGGATTAGCAATTTGCTTCAAAAATGTTCAGAGTGTGATTGATAGTGTATTACGCAATTAGGGTGCAGGACTGTTGGAGCTGACACGCACTCTGCGCAACAGGGCGCTTGCGTCTGATCTGGTCGGTTTGCGAATTCGTGAACATACCCGACGTTTTTTTTTTTCCTATGGGGCATCTCGTCTTTGACCTTTAGTGGTCGTGACTACTTAACCGGTCAATCCTGTGGCTGCCTTAAGCTAACTCAAAGCCTCCAGCCAGGGACGAATTTCTTATATTAATAAGTGACTGCTCGCTAAGGGGTGCTGTGGGGTACAAACCTCGGCTTAGGATGTCAAGTTGTGACAGGCTGAATTTAAACGAGGCGAGGTCGGAATGACGGTTCCTTGTATCTGTACCTATTACCCGAGGCACTACAAAAGCTACTTTTAAGTAGCGTGAGGCTTACCCCACGGTTCCTCTTACTACTCGGGCGTGGGTTATACCCACATTATTATTATGCTGCCTGATCGTGAGCGTTGATATTTGTTGGGGACTATTATGTATTGGGAATGACTAATAAGCCTAACCGGTCAAACTCGTGTGGAATAATCATTATGTTAATCGACAGACAACTGCAGCTGTAAACGAAATACTGCATGAACCAAAAGCCAACGGATCTGCCACAGATTAAAATAGACTGCTTAAAATAACTGCGTGTGACTTGGTATATAGTCAACCTCGTAATTATTTTGCTTTTACACTTTTGACAGCATAACATATCATCGTAACATCACGCCTGTATTCCCAGAAAAGTTAGGCAGAGGTGTACCTATTGTATACCTACATTTCGCCAGTTATGTTTTCCCATGTAATAGGGGGCGAACCTATTGCCATTAACCGGGCACAAATCCAGACTCCGGGCTGCTGCTATAAATTCCAGATTGAAAAACCCAATAAGTAATACTTTGTCTGACCTGGGAATCGAACCCAAGACCTCATGATCAGCTATAGCGCTTGCAACCACTAGACCAACAAGGCAGTAGCATTCCCAGTAAATTGAGACTTCACTATCTAAGGGCTGATTTCACCAATGAAACTGAACACGCTCAGCAATAAACCACGTTTAAGGACAGTCAGTGTCATAATTTCTCTGGAATAATGACACTGACAGCTCTTGAACGTAGTTTAGATGTGCTGATCGCGTTCAGTTTCATTGGTGAAGTCCGCCTTAAGTGTCACATTACGATCGTCATACATATGTCATGTAAGTGTCATTCAAGTTTAGGGTGGTAAACAATTACGAGTGTTTTTTTCGGCGGGAAACCTTGAACTTGGCGGACGCGTCCTTTTTGATATAAAATTTTAAATTGAAAAATCCTGTATTATAAGATCAGTATTCGTAGTTTTTAGTGTTCTATTTTCTTTTACTAGTAATTTAATTTTAGTTTTTGTATATATTCTTCGGTAGTGGTTAGTTTTCTTAGTTATTTAGAGTGCACGAGATGAATGATCCGCCTGACTCGGGGGACTCTTTTCCCCCGGCAGGCAATTTTGTAACTGTGTGTTCTAATGAATCGGGCATGGATACCGATGGGTCGTCTTCGGCTCGCCACCTAAAGAGAAGTCGTGTACAAGTTTGCAAGCATTGCAATAAGCGCCGCCGTACCCGTAAAAACCACGGTTCCGTGTCTTCGGTTTAAGGTTGTACGGAGTCTACAATAGAAGCTACTGCATCAGAGCCCAATTGCACGAAATAATCGTCGCGAATGAAATGCCCAACAAAATGCCTGATATTCCTGCTCCATCCACAGTTGTTCCCACCCAGATAGGCCGAATAACATACGGCAAAACGGACAGCGCGCCTTTTGTCATTCATGTTCAAAAAAATATAATTTCACCAGATGATGGAACGACACTGCACCCAATCACATTTTGCAAGTTCTTAAAACACAATGCCTTCCAAAACGTAATTAACAGTAGCATTAAAAAAATAGGGCGTAATAAAATATCTCTTTCTTTTTCCAATTTCCTGGACGCAAATTCCTTTATTACACATAGTAGTCTTAAAACATACAATTATAAAGCTTTTATACCAACTTTTAATGTCACTAGAATGGGTTTAGTTCGTGGTGTTCCTGCAGACTGGTATCCGGAGGAAGTTATTGATAATATAACGGTACCAATTGTTTGTGGTCCAATTTTAAAAGTCAGACGCCTTAATTTCAAAACCACTGTTGATGGTACAACCATTTGGAAACCATCCCAATCCATAACTATTACATTTGATGGGCAGGTTCTCCCGAAAAGAATTTTCACATTACCTGTAGATTTATATATTTTCCCTACTATACAGTGTTTCAATTGCTGTCATTTCGGCCACACTAAAATTCAGTGTAGGTCCAAACCTCGTTGTTATAAATGTGGTCAAGGCCACACTGGGGACAGTTGTGAAAGAGAACAAGAAAGTGCATCTTGCTGCCTTTGCTCCAGTTTTCACCATGCTACTAATAAGTCTTGCCCAGAATTCTCTAGACAAAAATTAATTAAAACTTACATGGCACAAAGTTCAGTGTCTTATGCTGAGGCTTAAAAATTTCATCCCCCAGTAACTAAATCGTATGCTGATACACTTTTATCTTCTCCTTCTAAAAACTTTGCAGATACTCCATCAATCTCTTCACCTAATAGAATGCCTACTTCAAGTAGCTATAAAAAGACTGTCTTCCTCAAACCACGCTCCCCTCCTAAATCTATACAAGGATATAATAAAGAGGCTCACAATGCCATTATTAAAGATTTCAACATTCCCCAACCATCAAACGGTTGTGCTTTTTCTAATAATCATAATAATGAAAAAAGTGACACAAACTTTTCCATAAATGATTTTCTATCTGCTTTACACAATCTCCTCTCTCAGTTCAACATCTCACCGTCCAACGTTGTCCCATATTTCAACTTATCTCAATCCATTCATAATGGACAACACATCCAAAATAATCCAGTGGAACTGCCGCAGTCTAGTAAACAAAAAAAGTGATGTTATATATCTTTTAAACAAACATGAGCCATTTGCATTAGCCTTAGCAGAGACTTGGCTCAAATCTAATCATATTTTTAAAATTAATGGTTATTTAACCATTAGAGAGGATAGATCTGATGGGTATGGTGGAGTAGCTATACTTATCAAGAATTCTATCCTTTTCTCT
Source organism: Fissipunctia ypsillon (assembly GCA_947568875.1). NCBI lineage: Eukaryota > Metazoa > Arthropoda > Insecta > Lepidoptera > Noctuidae > Fissipunctia > Fissipunctia ypsillon. Next base: position 7,576,911 of record OX387657.1, read on the forward strand.
ACTATTACATTACCTCCTCATAGTGAGGAAATTTCAATAGTAGCTATTAAAGTGCATCATACTTGTCTTGTTTCTATCTGCATTCCTCACCCTTCTTCTTCTGTTCTTCAAGAGATGAATAATCTCTTTTCTTTTCTTCCAAAGCCATTCTTAATAATGGGGGACTTTAACTGCCATCATCAATCATGGGGTTGTTCAACTTCTAATTGTTATGGCGATGAATTACTAGATATAATAGACTCGCATAACTTATGCATCTTGAACTCAGGAGCTGCCACACGTCGTTTAGATCCCAATCAAAACCAAAGTGCAATCGACCTTTCTATCTGTTCTCCAAACTTAGCCTCTTCATTAACTTGGCACACTCTAACCTCTACTTATGGTAGTGACCATTTTCCAATAGTTATTTCTTATCCTCTTTCCAAACCAAATGCATCATTAAGAAGATCAAATTTAAAGCATAAACTACCTAAGAAATAATAATGACTGGGACAAATTTAGAAACATTGTTGACAGAAATCTTTACTCCTTGCCTGTTATTTCTAACGGCAATGAAAATAGTTGTGCTGAAGCTTTAGCACTTATATGAATTGCAGCTGCAGATGAAGTTTTTCCTGTAAAAAATAACAATATTAGTACAATTCCCTCGCCTCCGTGGTGGGACTCTGAGTCAGTGTAGGCCCAAAGTTAATCTGATTAACGATTAAAAATCATAATCAAAAAATTTGATTATGATTAATTAATCGTAATCAAATTTTTTGATTATGATTCTTAATCATTAATTTTAATCGTTAATTTGATTATTTGATTAACTATTAACTACTCATTTATTTATTTAATTGTTCTCCCGATTTTTCTACCGATTTTAAGTTGGCAAACCTTTTCATGTATGCTTAATTTTACGGGGAAGCCCTCAATAGTATGTATGTATGGATGGACCTAGTGCAGAATCTTCCATATATTTTGGGGAATACCCTTGTGTCCTACAATGGGGCTTCCCGCTCCGGGATTTACCTGTCTAGTCTATAAGTATAAATAGGAATTCGGTATTATTTTTTTCATTAATTTTCTTAACTTTGGAACTAACAGTCACGTTTTAACACTATCTGGCTGACACACGCTCGCTTGCACTCGGTTGGGGATAATTTTTCCAGATTTTGCAACATTTTGTGATATTGTTTCACTCAGTGAGTAACTTAAAAACAAACATGAATTGTGATCATGACTCTAATAGTAGTGGTGTTTCAAATGATCCGTCGGTGTCGGTAAACAATTCCGAGAATTTAACAGTGCAATCGGAATCAGATCTTTCTTCTTCTGCTTTATTTGACGGTACCTATTATAAGCTTCTACTAGACAAATGCACAGACAAGAACAGTGTAGCAGTTTGTATGAAGTGTTCGGACCATCAAAGTAAAGAAGTTAAGGGCTATGGCAAAACGACATCTAACTTTTTAGGACACTTAAAACGGAAGCATGGCGCTGACACAGAAAAGGAATGTAAAAAATATATGAAAGACAATAAGCGAAAGAAAAATAAAAATAATACAGTTCTGACTTCAAGGCAAACTCCGAAAACACCTGTAACTCAAGAAACTTTTGACCGTAACTTAGTAAATTATTTCGTTAACTCAATGATTGCTTTTCGAGCCGTGGAAGACCCCTACTTCATTAAGATGATGGAGGATTTAAATGTGACAAATAGTGGAATCAAAATACCCGGGCGACGTTCTCTCAGAAAAAAAAGTAGCTAAACAATCATTCGATCTGATTTGCGAAATAAAACAAAACCTAGCTGCTGTGAAATATTTGTGCACCACCGCTGATATATGGTCAGGGAAGAAAAGAAGTTTTTTAGGTGTTACAGTGCACTGGATTGATAATAACTATAAGAGGCGTTCTGCAGCTTTAGCTTGTCGCCGATTTAAAGGGGCACATACATTTGACCGCATAAAAGATTTGCTTCTGGAAATATACTCAGATTTTGATATTGACCCCACTAAAATAGTATGCTCTGTTACTGACAATGGGTCAAATTTTGTGAAAGCCTTCAAGATATTCGGAATAAATACGACATCCTTAATCGAATATGATGAAGATAATAAATCTTCAAGTCCAAGTAGCAGCGAGAACGAGTTAAGTGGAGAAGAACTCGAAGTGACTGAAGGAGAGTTCGGCACAAGACAGGAACACGAACATGATGATCTTCTGTTAGAAGCAAATATAGTAGACGACCATTCACAAAACAATTTGTTACCATTTCACTTTAGGTGTAATGCGCACACTTTAAATTTGATTGCTAGTAAGGACGTCCAAGCCTTGTTGACTGATAAATCGACATGTCTTGGAAAATTGCATTCCACAATAATGGAAAAATGTAACGATTTATGGAGTGCTGCTGCTCGCCCAAAATCAGCTGAGGTGATACATAACATTCTTGGACATACGTTAACACGACCTGGCATAACTAGATGGAATAGTTACTATGACGCTTTGAGAAATATATTGAATATCAGAACTAGTTACTCTCAACTAGCTAGAGCACTTAGTATAAGAAATCCATTACGAGACTCTGAATTTCAATATATTGAGGAATACTGCCAATGCGCTGCTCCAGTTGCAACTGCTTTGGACATATTGCAGGGCGATGACTCATTTTATGGAATATTATTACCTTGCCTGCATGCACTAAAAAAAAAATTACAGAAGATCACGACTACTCCAAATCTAAAATTCTGTGAACCACTTGCTGAAAAATATCTACAAAGCGTAGAGAAAAGATTTGAAGAGTTTTACACTCTTTCGAGTGAAACTAGTAAATATGCAGCCGTTGCAGCTCTGTGTTGCCCCAGATTTAAAAAAAAGTGGCTAGTATGTCTAACTGCAGCTGATCAAAAGAAGTGTATAAACATTTTTAAATCAGTCGTAAGGAAGGAAATATCAGAAATCCCAGAGCTTTTAACAGTCAACAATGCAGCCAATAACACACGCCACCAAGAAGACGAGTTTTTTGATTTCAATTCCGACTCTGGCAGTGAAGCGGAATCAGTTGATGATAAAAAGAGAGCGGATATGATAATTTCAAATTTTTTTGCCGAGGGAAGCCAAGAACGAGAGCTTCTACGAAGTTATCCTGTTATAGGCAAAGTGTTTATTAAGAACAATACACCAATGCCGTCCTCTGGCTCGGTAGAAAGAATGTTTTCTTTTGCAACTATGCTAAATAAATCTAGGTCACACAAATTATCTGACGACTTATTTGAAAAAAAAGTAGTTATGAAATGTAACTTGAACATCAAGAAATCAGAAATGTAAAGATCGGAGATTAGTTGATTGAAAATATTCTTCAAAATTAGAATTCAGTGTATTTGAAAGTTATAAATTACATATTTTTTTGTTCTTTGAATAATTAATAAAAATATTTTAATAAATGTGTCATTATTTTCCATCATTTATTTTATATAGAATTAATAACATTGATGGATGTATTAGTTTACAATCAAGTTATTCAATTAATGATTAACGTCAATAATCATGATTAAGATTATTTTTTAATCATGATTATTCTAATCATGATTAATTTAATCTGATTAAAATTAATCAAATTAATTAATTGATTAAAAAATTAATTGATTAATGCCAACACTGCTCTGAGTGCACAGAATTGATTAACAAACGCAAAGAGGCTGAATACAATTACAACCTTGATATGTCTGATATAATTTTGAAATCGTTACTAACCTAATTAAAAAAACTTATAAACTATTTCAGAAGAAAAAATTTGAATCTTGGCGCAACTTTTGCTCATCAATTTCACCGAATACTTACCCAACGATTGTCTGGCGCAATATTCGTAGATTTAGGTCCATTTATAACAACCCTTCTCCTATTCCTGATTCTTTAGCTAGTGAATTCTTAGATAAATTAGCTCCGCCTTGGGTTCCGGAGGAGGTTATTAACCACAACCCGTCTCTCGTACCCAATAACCAAGACACCCGTACAACGCTAGATCTTCCATTCACTCTTACTGAATTAAAGGGTGTTATTCATAAAACTAAGGATTCTGCACCAGGCATTGATGGCATCCCGTATTCCTTTTTCGCTAACTTAAATGATGACTTCCTCAGTTATTATTTAGAACTTATCAATTCTATCATGACTACAGGAAACATCCCTGCTAAATGGAAACGTCAAATGGTGTTGCCATTTCTTAAACCAAATAAAACTCCTTCTGACGCTTCTTCATACAGTCCCATAGTTTTGTCTTCAATTTTGATGAAATTAGCGGAACACTTAATTAAAAATCGTCTAGAATGGTATGTTGAAAGTAAGGGTCTTTTGGCAGAATCTCAATATGGCTTTAGAAAAGGTAAAAGTACAACTGACTGTTTAAGTATCTTAACATCCGATATTCGGTTATCCTTCTCTAATAACCATTCCATTATTGCAGTTTTTCTTGATGTTAATGCAGCCTATGATAATGTTGTATTATCAGTTTTACAAAATAAATTAAAAGCCTTGCAGGTTCCTTTGAATTTGTCGAATTTTATTATTAAAATCCTGACTGAACGCTCTGTTATCATGATAATAGGAGGTCATGAGGTATCTCGTCTAGCATGGAGAGGTCTCCCACGGGGATTTGTGCTCAGTCCCATTCTATACAATATTTACACTTTTGATTTAGACTCGTCCTTAACTAACCATGTTAAAGTTCTTCAATATGCCGACGATTTATTATTATATTCTTCAAGCCAATCTGTTGAACAAGCTAGCTATGCTATCAATTCTGCTTTATCTACTTTGGAGTCATGGTTACATCCAAACGGTCTGGATTTATCCTCGTCTAAAAGCGCGGCTGTTTTATTCACCCGGAAGAGAAATATTCCCTTAGTAAACCTCTATTATAAGGAAACACCTATTCCAGTTAAAGATAAATTCAGATATAAAATAATAACACCATCACGCCTAGTTTCCCCGAAGGGTTAGGCAGAGGTGTATCTATGTATATAGTACACCCACATTTCGCCAGTTATGTTTAAGTCCCATGTAATAGGGGGCGAGCCTATTTCCATCAACCGGGCACAAATCCAGACTCCGGGCTGCTAATGAGAAATTCCAGATAGAAAACCCAATAACACTGCCCGACCTGGGAATCGAACCCAGGACCTCATGCTCAGCAGTAGCGCTTGCGACCACTAGACCAACGAGGCAGTCTTGATATCAAATTCAGATATCTAGGCATAATACTTGACTGTAAACTAAGTAGTGTCCCTCATTGCGATTATATTGTTAACAAATGTGAAAATCGCCTAAACATGCTTAGATGCCTGTCTGGTGTGTGGTGGGGTGCACATCCATTTTCTTTGAAACTAATTTACAACGCAATCATCAGAAGCACTCTGGATTATGGATTGTTTGTTCTAGAACCTGGTAGTGTTATGTCTTTTAAAAAATTGGACCGCATCCAGTCTAAAGCGTTACGCATTATTTCGGGTGCCATGAAGTCTAGTCCCATTAATGCACTCCAAGTCGAATGCGGGGAAGCTCCTTTATATCTTAGAAGACAATTCCTATCTGACAAATATTTGTTCCGGATTCTTCAGTTCTCAACTCATCCTCTCATTCCTAAACTGGACACTTTAGTGTTGCAGATTGAATCTTTAGATTACTGGACCCATAAACGTGCTCCATACTTAGTCGTAAGCTATAAAAAATTCCTTTCTCTTTCTTCTCCTATTCACCGTTCCAATAAACTTATATTTAGCATATTTATATATATTATTTAGCAGTAGTTATGAGAGTTTACAATTCAGCCCCACCATTAAATACTGTGTTAGTAAATCAGATCCCGATTGTCATTTAAGTTTTAATCATTTTCTGGTTGAACACTTAGAGTACCATCATGTATTTACGGATGCTGCCAAGCGTTCTCCAACGGGTTGTGTTGGGATAGGTACTTACCATTCTCAATACAATATTGTACAAAAAATAAAACTGCCTCCGGAAACTTCCATCTTTACGGGGGAATGTTTCGGCATCTTAAAAGCCATAGAATACACTCGTGTTTTAAAACTCAAAAAAAACATTATTTTTACTGATTCACAAAGTGCTCTTCTGGCCATCATCCTACATCGTCCTACTATAAATCCCATTTTAAATAATCTTTTTAATTCCGTTTCATCTAAACGTGACATTGGCTAAATGCACAAACCGTGCGAAGCCAAAAAAAAAAAAAAATTACGAGTTCGACTTACATCCATTTTCTTTGAATTTGGTCAAGATGACCATTTTGTGTGTTCCATGTTCCATCCTTGTCAAAGAAAATGCTAATAAAATAATATCTCGAAAAAAAAATGTAGAAATTAAAAAAAATATCTCGTATCAATAGACTAAAAACTACACTAATTTTCATTATTTCCGCCAGGTCCCCTGGCTATTGGCGTGCCTGGCGAGCTTCGGGGCATGTGGGCAGCTCACAAGCGATGGGGCAAGTTGCCCTGGGAGAGCCTCATAGCACCCAGCGTGGATCTGTGCAGAAACGGCTTCCCTATGTCCAAGGCCATGTACGACGGAGTTGTGAGCGCTCCGTACATCAAGAACGACCCTCATCTCAGGTAGTCATGTTTGTTTTTTGTTGCCAATAATTTTCTAAATATCCGAAGAATTGTAGGTACCTACCTAATAATATCATTTGCAAAATAATACTCGACTTCTAATAGGTGATACTTATGTGAATTAATGTCCATAAATAATTTATACTGGACAAGAGGCTTCGTGCCAAAGGCATGCTTAATGCTACCTACGTACACGATGTAGCTTGCCCAAAATTCAGTTCAATCGCGCGTGAAAATTTGTCCGAATAAAATAATCGTAGGATTTTATTCCCTCGTAGCATTTTTCGTATTACCACTTTATTTTCGCAAATAAAATTCAGTACTGCAGCACCCTAATTGCGTAACACACCTGGACTAGGAATCAGTTCCATTTTGACAGTTCTACAACATTCATTGCGTTATTTACGTTGTTGAGCAGACAAATTTTTCGAACATATGAAGCAATGGATTAGCAATATGCTTCAAAATCATTCAGATTGTGATTGATAGTGTGTTACGCAATTAGGGTGCTGGACGTGAATTAGTCCAAATAGTCTTTAGGCCGGTTACAGTGCTACACCGACCGTCGGTGCGTAGCATCGGACATGACGATACTCATTGACTGACCGTCAATTTGTAGCATTCCGTCTTCTCCTGACTGACAAACACTGCCAACTCGTTTACACACTGGATGTATACGTACGGACTCCACCGGTCAGTACAGCACGAGCACTGATTGCACTGAACGCGCTCATCGCGTTGGTCGACGACGGAACGCATGCGGACGCGCTCGACCGACGTTCCTCGTACGCAGTGCGTAGCACCGTGCGCATGCGGACGCAGGACGGTCAGTGTAGCACTATGACTGTGGTTTTTTGAATTTCCATATAAATGACGTACGCACCGACACGACGGTCGGCCGAGCAGAGTAACCGGCCACCGTTTATTTCCCTCGCCTCGTTCGTAGAATTTTTTGTAGCACCATTTTATCTCCCCAGAATATTTGTAAGATATTGAGTATTTTTGCATTTGTGTAGACAGGTACTTTAGTAGTACCTACTTATGTATAATGTAAACTTGGTCTTTGTTGTATTTGATCACCCACTTCCTTATGTTTTAAATAAACTCAGCATAACTTCCTCAACGCCAAATTCATGTTAATTTATTGACAAAAGTCTTGAAATGTAACGTTTATTTTAAGTTTATGACTTCGTTACACGATGAATATTTAAACGGTTTTCATAATTTATTCTGTGGCTAGCGATACGTACCTACCTACTTACTATCTTAATACTTCTTTTCTTTCTTAACTTACAATCTTTCTTTTAATAACAAACAAAATGTATTGTCTACTATAGCTAATTAATTATGATAGCTGACAGCAGCAAAATAAATGAATTGTTTCAAAACAAACAGATTATTAATTACTAAGTAAATAAAACCGATTTTACCTAATCTATCAGATTACAGAGTTCTTTGTACTGGCTTATGTCAGGAATTCAGGATTCTTAAAATGCTACATAATTATTATGTCCCATAACTACCGAATGCTTGATTTCTATCTACTGATGGAAACTTCTATAGGTGAAGAAAAGCCCCCATACGCTCTGCATAGTGAACTGTTTCATACCATAGCAGCTTTCTCATGCAAAACAAGAGTATATAATTATATGTATATAAGACCACTCCACTTTAATAATAAGAATAACCACCATTAGCAACAAAAACGATCCATTTCCGGACATACCTACAACATACAATCTTCGTGTCTTAAAGATCATTCTTTAAAACACAAACAGAATTGCACCAACCAAGACCACACACCATCTTCCTCCACCCATATATAGCAACAGTCGGAAGCTAATTAATTTCCTTATCCCCAGGAAAATGTACTTCAACACAGCCAAGGGGCAGTTCCACAAGGCTGGCACGATGGTGAAGCCCAGCGAAGCCTTGTGCAACACCTTCCAGAGGGTAGCTGAGAATGGGGGCGATGATCTGTACAACGGGACCCTGGCTGCAGACCTGCTGGATGACCTGGAGAGGGTCGGAAGCATCATCACTGCTGAAGATCTGAGGCAGTATGAGTAAGTGAATGATTTTTATTGCTGGTTGTTGAATGTTGTTGAATTAAAGGGAGTTCTTTATTAAGTACTAGAGGCACTCAAAATGCAGTTATGATCGCATTTTTAGTATGATAGAACTACTAAGGTTCACAATGGTGGAGATAATCAGGTACCTTTTCTTCGAGGGTAAGCTAAAGGCAGTAAAGGTAGGGCAAAAGGCCTTTGCCAAGGTGTAGAGGCTGACTGTAACAGAAACTTAAATGCGGTACCTATATGCGCTTGAACCCTTTGCTGTCCAGATTGGCTTAAAATTTGAACAAATTATATAGCTTAAGATTGAACAAAATGAACCAACTTTGAGGGAATAGCTAAATAGAAGAGAATAGATAAGATGTAACTTAGACTATGAAGGAGTATTAATTTTATATTTATCTCTGGAGGTTTGTAATTAGCAATTTAGTTATCTTGTTATTATAATGATATTTGTCTGTAAGCCTTCCGAAAATAAAGAAAGAAAAAAATAAATGGCGTTATGAGGCATTGCATTGCAATGCCTGGCTATATTTCCTGCTATTTGTGAATGAACATTTACTGAATTAAAATAAACTCATGACATTGTCTTTATTATAAGTAGCAACGTCACATATGATAAGTACAAGTTCATTGAACAATACATTTGTTCATATTGTATGTAAATAAATAGGAAGAAGTAAAGCATAACGAAATTGTCGGAATTGGTTATCTGTCGTAGTTTGTTTATGTTGGTGGCCTGCGGGGCATACACTTACAGTAGGAATCGGCTTCATTTGACAGTTCAGCAACATTCATTGCGTTATTTACGTTGTTGAGCAGACAAATTTTATGAACTTATGAAGCAATGGACTAGGAATATGCTTCAAAATAATTCAGATTGCGATTGATAGTGTGTTACGCAATTAAGGTGCTGCTGTTAAAGTGCGTAGAATAGTAGATAATTACAAAGTTCATGTAATTATATTAATGAACTTCGACCCCAGGATACTTAAGAATAGATAGGTACCTCTTTGCAGGTACTATTATCGAAATCACCAATGTAAGGGAGACTCTCTATAGTTTGCTCCGGTCAACCTGTAGAGGATCTTCAGTATAATATACTGCAGGTTAAATTCTCATATTGGTTTCCTTCATCGTCGTCAGCATCGTCGTCGGCTTAGAGATCCAGAGCAGATTGGAGGTGTGGTGGGTAAGACTGGAGACCGCTGGCCTGAGATTAAGTCAAACCAAAACAGAATATTTGTTTTGTGATTTTGGCGGCCTCTCCAGTCCTGTGTCCATATCTCTCGCCGAAACGCCCGTACCGAGCTGCTCCGACTTCCGGTACCTCGGGTCGTTTGTCCAAGGGGATGGCGAAGTAGACCGAGACGTAACGCACCGGATCAACTCAGGATGGATGAAATGGCGACAGGTCACAGGAACAACTTGTGACCCACGGATGCCCCTCAAATTAAAGGGAAAATTTTACAAGTCCGTGATAAGGCCTGTCGGACCTGTATGGATCGGAATGCTAGGCCGTGAAGAAGACGGATGAAAAAAGATTACATGCAGCGGAGATGAGAATGTTGAGATGGATGTGACGAGTGACGAAAATGGATAAAGTAAAAAAAATGAGTATATAAGGGGAAGTTTGAAAGTGGTGCCAGTGACAGAAAAGTTGAAAGGAAATCGTTTGGCTTTGTATGGCCATGTGATGAGGAGGGAGGAAATGCACGTAACTAAAAGAGTGATGAATATAAATGTTGATGGATGGAGACGGAGAGGAAGGCCAAAGAAAAGATGGATGGATTGTGTGAGGAATGATATTTTATTTTATTTTATTATCTAACTTACAGATAGGTTCACATTAGTGAAAGAAGGCCAATTACAAGTTTTCACTGACAAAATTAGGACAGAATAAGAGACAGTATGAAAGAGAAGGGAATGAATGATCGCGTGACTTTTGACAGGGGAAAATGGAAAGCGAAAACATGTTGCACCGACCCCAAGTGACATGGGACCAGGGCAGGAAGATGATGATGATCGTCGTCAGCATTATATAAGCTCAAAGACTCCTATATGTAGGCGTGTCCCCCAAGCATGGATGCAACACAACAACCGGTCCTGCGCTGCCAGAATCCGTTTTTTCCATGCCCAGTGCTTATTCTTACTTATAGAAATTATATGGAAAGAACTACTTCAATAGGTATTAATTTCTACCATGGTATTTCTAGTTATGTTGCTACATGAATGAATGAATCTGATTAAGATTCAATTTAGTATGGTTACCAAATGACACGCCTCAAGGTGACTTCTTGGCAAATAAAATACTTAGTAAAGTACTTGCACCTAAAACGTTATTAATTCGAGAACAAGTCGAGAATTTTTACTTCGAGCTAACTAAGCTATTAGTGATTTAAAAAATAATACTAAGTCCGTAGTAATGGGGGTCTAGCTCCGTTTCCTGAATTCAGCATATTCAATTCAGGAAACGGAGCTAGACCCTTAATAACAAAAAAATCAACGCTGTATGTCGTTTGTGTTGCTTTTTACGGTAGGTAGATACTTACCGATATATTTGATGGAAATGGACCGTATTTTTTAAATAATGAGTACATAATGAAAAAGGATAAATTACCTAGCTTACATACTTTTGTTGAAAGGTTGTCTTTAAAAGCTCTTAGCGAAGACCGCCCATTGAAAAATTTCTACTTTCATATCTGTAATATTTATGGTGTACATAATAAAGAGTATTATATCTATCTAACAATAACAATACACACCTGAGAAAACAACCATATTTATTTACTTATACATTAGTTGTATAGATATGGAAAAGTTAAACAGCAGTTCGATCAATAACTTAAGTACGCAGTAATAATTCCATTACCATAGAGTCTTACACAATACAATACAATACATTATTATAATTCCTCAAGCATCACATAATTTCCTGATAAGTACAAGATTGGTCGTGTTTTCTCAATAATCGATGGGGCTCGCTCCATCCTCAAATACAATACATATTTACATAACAACATCACGCCTGTAATCTCCGGAGGGTCATGCAGAGGTGTACCTACAGTACATCCACATTACGTCAGTTAAAGTATAACATGGGTTAATAGGGGGCGGCCATTAACTTATACAGGGTGTAAGGGACAGCCTTCCGGAGACTGATGGGGAGAATTCAGCTTATTATACTAAGATGACCGGTACATAAAATTATTTCTGGAACGTTATGGAAATCCAATAAACCTGATTTGTTTTATTACCTCACGCGCAATGTATCGTTGGCAAAACGCGCGTAGCAAACGGTAGCGCAGCGAGCCTTCGGCCGCCGAGTATTTCAACATCCATTGCTGACTTTTTGATTTTATTGGTTTAATTTACATAAATGGAGTGCAGCATACAGAGAGCGTAGAAAAAATGAAAATTTCCCTGAGAAATTTTCCACTGGAATATGATTCAAAATAAGGAGCTGAATGCACCCTGTTAGTTTGCGGAGGGCTGTCTCTTACACCCTGTATATTACTAAATCAATGGGGGCGACCCTATTGCCATCCATCAACCGGGCACAATTAATCCAGACACCGGGCTGCTACTGAGAAATAACATATTTACATCTTAATATTATACATAGTGTACATTCGTATCGCTTTTCAATAACAAACAAAATGGAGGTATGCACTTATAAAAATACTGATGATTTCACCGAGTGTAGGTATTTATATGAACAAAAACATTTTGTGACCGAGATGAACTTAGACAATTTTATGGATTGATAATAATTGACGAAAGTTGTTGACATGATAATTTGGTCTGAAACTAAGAGTAAGTACCTACGTTAAAAGGTGCCGAAGTGAGAGTCTATCAATTTTGAAGAACAGTGTTTGGTTCTCCTTTTCAATCGTGGTAGCCCAGCTCATAAATCATAATAAGTCACGGTAACTTAAATTTTTAAGTTACCCATTTGGGTAATCTTCTAATTCCTTAAGCTAGTTTTCGGCACTCACTGACTGAAGAAATAACTAGGTACCTACGTCGTGAAGAACCCTGGACTTACAGTCTTATACAATAGTCTTGACTTCTTGAGATAACTAAGACGCAATGAGCTAACACGATGATCAATATTAGAAGCGGTCTTTGACCAGCAACTAGAGTATAAGCGACACTCTTAGGAAGATATCGTCATCAATCCGATCCAGCCTGTCCCTTGCTGTCCTCTCCCAGCGACGCCAAGCCAGGGACTTACCCCAAGGGGGGTGCCCTTAGCGTGTAGTCTATACCCTGGCTAGAGGCCTTCATTTATTGAGGCATCCACAGGAAAGTTCGGTTATGCAGTCGACAACCTCCTATATGTTGAACTGCGAGATGCTATTCCCCAAAAACAAAAAACAATATATCGTCATATAAAATAAAATAAAAATATCAACCGATAAGCTCCTAGCTACACAATCTGTCTGTAGGAGTATAGCCTTTTCCCAAATATGTATGCCGGTGTCGGGTTCCAGTCTAAACGGATGCAGCTGAATACCATATTTTACATGGAGGGACTGCCTATCTGACCTACACAAGTACACAACCCAGTTACTAGGTAACACGATACCCCGGTAAGACTGATTGTCAGACTTTTGGGCTTCCGACTACCCGTAACGACTGTCAAAGATCTGGGACTGAGAGCTGGAACTGGGGCTTAACGTGCTTTCCGAGTTACCCAGTAGGTATCAATAACATTAAATAGGTATTAGATATTACACGCCTCTCTGTGCTAATGAAGAGTTACAGAGGTTTATTTATAAACGTTGTTGTTATTAAGTAACCACTGACCATTTTGACATTAACTTCATAAATAAGTCTCTTTATGTAACTCTTCACTAGCACAGCGAGGCTTACTTATTCCCTGACAACAATCACCGTATTGCGAACACGCAGTTTCCCTACGAAGTCAGAAGGGCCACAGATGACAATAAACACCATTGTAAGAAGTAGTAAAAACAGAACTTGTGTGCTTTCTTAAGCTCAAAACTGTCATTATTCCTTGGACGAAGTTTGATACGGAATTACGGCCGAACCCAATATCTATCACCAGTGTTGGCATACTGGAGATAGAAAACCTATCTAGGTATCTATGGTTTTGACGTCCCAATGATCTATAAGACATTATGGAATCTTACCGCCCTGACATTCACAGACAGGTTAGAATTCAAATAAATACCTAATCAAAGATAGAATTATACTGTCTACCATCAATAGCGATCTGTCTTTTACTGACAATAGGTTATTCGGTTCCAAAACCTTAGATAAATAGGTTTTTCTATCTCCAGTATGGCAAAACTGGTGATAGATAGGTTATTGGGTTCGGCTGTTAATAGGTAATAAGTAGGTGCAATGGACAATATAAATAAAACAAGGTTTTTTCTACTATAAAATGTATCAATACACAAACATGCAATAAACAATTAATAACTCCTCTTTATTGTATCAAACTTTTCGATATCAAAAGTGTCTAAATAGAGATCAAGCATGTTTTTGCTAGTTACTAAAAATCAGGTATATTTTTTGGAACTCCAATGGATACTTTTTAGTAAATTTCGTAATTTGAAAAGGAAATAGTTTTTTAATTTCAGTCAGAAGATGAAAACCTTCTGTCAAGTCGTATTCTTAATTAATACCAAGGTGAGATGTCAGATGTTACACATCATATTATATGTATTATGCGAGTACTGTAAGACTCGCTCGTTTTTTTTTTTTACTTTATTACCTATCGATGACAACAAGGGTAAAAGTTTTTGAGTATAAGTACTTTAAAGATCAACTTATACGAGCAACATACTCAGGTAGGTTATAGGTACTGAGTATGTTGAAACTGACTCACCTCAACTTGATTTTAAACAATCCCCATATTGCATCATTGTTGACTTTTGAACAGCTGTTATGTAGTAGTGACTGTGTCACGTACTCCTATTTAATAACAAAATATTATATTTATTTTAAAATCGGTACATGGTTTGGGCCACTTAGAAACGCATAAATTCTCTATTTAATGGGAAACAAACTACCTACTAGGGATAATGCCGGCAGGTCGAAAGCAATATTTTATGTCACATTATGATGCAATATTTCTACAAATTCTAAGAACCCATGGAATAACCAAAGTGCAACGCACATTATTGCAGCCACAATTGGTATCATCATAAGTCGGGCCCAGGCTAAACCCAAACGAACCCTTAAAACAATTGAGAAATTGTATAAAAACGACCAAAAACTGGAGAAATGGGCTGAGCGTAGTGATTTTAGGATGTGAGAATTATAACGAAAATGAGAAAGCAGTCGGTTTTGGACTGCTATAAGATACCGACGTCCTCGTCTAGGCTAGTGAAGTTAGGAGACTTGATGAATACCATAGACATAAGAAAGAAGATGAATACCAAGAGGCCATGTCCGAGTGGGCTGTCGCAAGATAGCGAGAATTAGTTATTAAGTTAAATATAGATTGGGTTACACACGATACTGCGCTCTAAAGGTGGCAGTTCGCACGGCGACAGAGACCGGAGACCGAGACAGGAGACTGAAACCGTTACTGTCATTATGTTTGGTATGGACGCCCGTTCGCGAGCGGACCCAAGGCAGGAGACGAAGACGCGAGACAGAAGACCACGAGATGGTCTCCGTCCCGGACCAGTAGTGTCGCGCGTCTCGCTCAAAAGGCTGAAAATACGTCCTGAACATATTGTTATCAAACAATAAATTGTTCTTCACGTGAGTGAAAACGAACCTTCTTGGCCTCTAGTTGTACATAATTCGTTGATAGTCAATCTTTGTTTACTTTTATAACAATAATATATATAATATCAGTTCATCGTCTTCTACTTCTAAGTAATTAATCTACATTGTAATGGAAAGCCTAGTTTATGAAGTTATTATTATAACTTCATAAACTAGGCTGCAATGTAGATTAATAACTTTCAAAAATACAATTCACTCCAACGATTGAATCGACAATACTTGTTACTGGTAACAGTCTTTAGTTTTGTCACAGTACACCAGTGGAGACTGATACCAATGTCTCCGTCTCCTGTCTCAGTCTTGCGTCTCGGTATCCGCTCTATGTCGCCGCCTGAACCACCACTTTTGTTTTTTTTTTTGTGGAAGGGAAATCATCAAATGACTTCTCCCGCTCTGGGCGGAGACACAAATCTCAGACGGTACCCAAAAAGCAACCGAGCTCAAATGGGACTGGTTCGGACACGTTTGCCGCATGTTGGATGCATTGTGGGCTAAGACCACCACAACACGGGTTCCTGAAAACGTCTTACGGCATCGCGGAAAACCCAGGCGTAGATGGCGGAACGAACTTTACGCTTATAGGAGGGATTGGTCCATATATGCTCAGGATCGAGCTGAGTGGAAAAAAGAAAGGGAGGTATTTGGCTTGCAGTGGGACAATACAGGCTGATTATTATTAAAAATGTCCTTGACATATCTCGGGACCCTGGGGTTCCGGACCTTTAGAAGGCGTATGAGAGACTGAAGCCAACTCGCAGAGGCCCGTTAGACGTTTTTAATTAAATGAGGCACCAACCGACGATTATCCGTGTTCGCACTATGATGTGCACCCAAGGACAACTCTCGGTTGGTGTAGGTCTATTGCAGGATATGAAAACAAAGATATTGGATTATGGGTTTGGGTGGCTAAAGTGAACTGGTTATCTAGGACTATGGTAAGACTATGGCCCCTGTCTGACCATATAAAATAAATATATTTTAAATATTATAAATTTTCATACAAATTTCCAATTTCATAGGTAAAGACCAAGGTACATTTTTGAAAAGGCCCGTGAAAAGATTGTCATTCAAATTTCAAAATAATCGAGAAAAACTACTTTGCAGCTTAATAATCTAAGCCTAATAGTCGCATATAGTGCGTGACGAAAGAAATTATAAAATATACACACTAGCGTTTTGTAGGGAAGTGAAATAAAATTTAATATTTTCATTTTTGATGTGATTTGAGGAGCTCGTGGCTAAGTAATAACAGCCGCACGGGTCGCTCCATCAGGTTAAGCTACGCTTGCCGGGGTTGGTTCGTGGATGGGTGACCATCTTTACATACCGAGACTCCTCCGTGCCTCGGAAAGCACGTTAAGCCGTTGGTCCCGGCTGTCATTCGTGGATCTTTGACAGTCGTTACGGGTCGTCAGAAGCCTGAAAGTCTGACAACCAGTCTTACCAAGAGGTATCGTATTGCCCAGGTACTGGGTTGTGGAGGTCAGATAGGCAGTCGCTCCATGTAAAATACTGGTATTCAGCTGCATCCGGTTAGACTGGAAGCCGACCCCAACAGTTCGGAAAACGTTCGTTGGGAAAAGGCTAGACAGATGATGATTTTTGATGTGATTTTTAATTATTTTAGCAAAAGTTTCAAAGCACTTCGCGACTTCAGGGCGGTTTGTAATTACACTCTTACGTCCTGAGAAAAGATGGATGGACTGTGTGAAAGATGATATGGCTAGAAAGGGGGTGACTATCGAGATGACGACTAATAGAGAAGTGTGGAAGGTAAAGACATGTTGCGCCGACCCCAAATAAATTGGACAAGGGCAGGAGAATGATGAAATGATTAACTGTAGATAAGTCCAGGTTTCCTCACGATGTTTTTCGTTCACCGATGTCAATAATATCTAAGATAAACTCAGAAAGTAGGAACCTACATAATCAAAGGAAATTCCAAATAATTGAAAATCAATCATTTATTTAACTTACCATGAATGTGACTAATACCTGAAATTCGTTACGAATTCCTGAGTCGATAACACGAAAAGTAACTAAGAATGACTTATGAATAAAATTGTCAACTATTAAAAAAAATGTTTCACAATGTGCATTGTACCGTCATTGGATAATAGAAACAATACATTATTGCACCTGATTAAATGATAGCAATGTGACTCATTCAGTTATATGGAAAAATATATGAGTTATTTAGGTGGTGGATGTGATCGTTGGAAAAACTCGTACACTTTTGTTGTAATCGGTAAACAATGACATTTGTCACCTTTTGTTTTCAGTAAATAAAAGTAGATTACCTACAAATGCTGTGAAGCGTTAATGGAGGCTTTGACCACCTGCAACCGCAGGATGTTGATAAATTAATGTTTTTGTAGCCTACTCCATAGCTTTTATTTCACCATCTTGATTTAGGGCTGCTAAAAATGCAGCTTTTTCATTACGAAATGGTTTTCATTTAATCAAAAAACGTCTGGAGGTGAGCTTTGTCAATGTTTTTATGTGCCTTGGTTTTATTTGACATGATAACAAAAGACGGTCTGAAGATGGTTCAGACCGTTTTTCCAGAACTACTTATATTTTCCTAATACTCAATACCTCTTACTAACAGAAACAGTTTGTTATCCCTGAATACAACAATCAAGATGCATGAGAATGCTTCCATATTTGTAGCTATCTCTCAAACTACCAAAGCTAAGCTTATGGAAACCCACTGGTCTTACAAAGGCTATCGTCCACACAGAGGCGTACAGATGTCAACGAACTTTACATTCAACAATATAATTAAACAAGAACCTACATACGGTGTCTAGTATAATCCCGACAGCTTTACTTACAATTACAGTTATTCAATTAAGTATACATCAACACTTCTGTTTCACCCTGACAATGTAATGTAAACTCTTTATTAGTTAACGGTTGTCACGTAGCGAAATATGATCATGATGATATGATGCCGGAAATGTATATTGGCTATTGGCGAGAAGCGCAGGAATGCAATTTAGATGATGATGACACTCGATTAATATTGCTTATTTAGTTATGTAACTTGTTGCTAACTGAAAACAGGGTTTTGACTGTGCTCCATTGTTTTAATGAGACACTACGATATGCAACTGAAAGAAAAGAAAAGAAAGTTAGGATGAAAATGACTGAAACTTCGTTAAACACAGCACGATTTAAAACCTTACCGTTCAAAACATACCTACAGTTGTAATGAAGCAGTAATTTTGTTATGTAGGTACATAATTAGGCATTCGTGCGCATGCCTTGTATTGTATCCGGGAGAAAGTGTCACTCATGGATTTGGCCACTCCACGCAGTGAACAGTTGTCTTTTTGCAAACCCCAAAAAGAGTGAAGTCAGAGCATCCAAACTTCTATAACTCTGAAATTGGACGAATGACGAGTCGTAGCATTCGATGGGCTCTTCTTGCAAATATGGCGTCATCTCTGACACATGGATTCGACTTCTCTTTCCACTACCACTTACAAATCAGTGCTTTTTTTAATGACAGTTTTACCATTTCCCGTTTCCAGAGCAAAAATCACAGACCCCATTGCGGTCCCCCTGAGCAACGGGGACACGTTCTATTCAGTCCCCCCTCCGAGCAGTGGAGCCATCCTGGTGAACATCCTGAACATCCTCAGTGGCTACAACTTCAACGCCTCCAGCATCAATACCACGGAAGACAAGATACTTACGTATCACAGGATTATTGAAGCCTTCAAGTATGCGTACGCGACTAGAACGAAACTGGGAGATTTGGATTTCTTGGATTTAACTGAAGTAAGTTGCTCTTAATTTTAAGATAGTCAGATGGTTTTAGCATGTCTTAAAACCTATCAAGCCAACCAAGCAACCTAAAAAACCAAACGGATAAATGAAATGAAATGAAATTGTTTATTCTGTAAATAGGATATCGGAGTTCCTTCATGTGAGGAAAGAACATGTATCTTTTGAGGAAAGAACCACACAAATTTGAGTGGATCTGTCCAGTCAGTGAAGCATTTGTCAGTAATTGTGTAGCTCAACTAGCTAACAACTCGACGAACAGAAGCGGACTCCACCAAAGCGGAGACGAGACGAGACGAGGGGAGATGAGATGTGTTTTTAACAAGCAATAGAATTTCGTTATTCACACATCTCGTCTCTACTCAGCTTCAGTGGACACGGAGATGTATCATATTTGTATGGTGCGATCAAGCGGAGATGTGAGCTGTGCCTCGCCGAGATTGAGCTGGGCGGCGGTACAAAGTGATGATGTGAGCTGTGCCTCGCAAGCTGGTAACGGCGCGCAGCGGAGACGAGAACAGATGTAAGCGGCGTACAGTGAGCGGCGCCGCTAGTTCCCCCTGCGTCGCACAACTCGCCAGCCTTGACCGCCAGCACACATCTCCGCTCCAGTATAGCCAGTACGTATCTCCGCACAACTTCGGTGGATACACCCTAGCTGAAAAGCATCTCTTCTCATCTCCGCTTCGGACATCTCCTCACATCTCCGCTTTGGTGGAGTCCGGGC
The DNA here is from genome assembly GCA_947568875.1 of Fissipunctia ypsillon. Lineage (NCBI taxonomy): Eukaryota > Metazoa > Arthropoda > Insecta > Lepidoptera > Noctuidae > Fissipunctia > Fissipunctia ypsillon. The sequence goes on from OX387657.1 coordinate 7,596,893, forward strand.
CTAAATCGGGCAGTGTTATTGAGGTTTCTCATCTGGGATTTCTCAGTAGCTCTCCGGAGTAGTCTGGATTTTTGTCTATAAATAGGCTCGTCTCGACCACTTTACCAACTTACAAGACTTGTGATGAAGCGGAAAGAGATGTCAATAATATTTTAATTTAATTTCATGCCAACTCAACACAAATTGAAATTCAATTTGTTAAAATTAATTGCGTTGCTAAATATTTATCAGCGAGCTAATATTTATTAATAGTCTGCTTAAATAAGTAGGTAATAATAATAAATGAGGAAGTTATTCGCAAAACTGCTCGATTATGAAATATGTGGAATTGTCAATTGATAATAATTTATATACCTACCTACGAATTACAATGTTATATAACCTTTTGTTGACCTTTTGACACGACTACTTATCTTGCAATGGCGGCTACGTATCAGCTACCGTTCAGCTCTATAGTAGTTATAGGCACCACTTATGTAGGCTCTTGTACCCATTTCCACTAACATTACGCGACACCTAAAAGTATAATAAAAGTGCTCTGCTAATTTTCAACTTTTGGCAATGAGCAGAACATTGAAAATCCAACAGTGCGCTTTTATTACGCATTACTCTTAGGTGTCGCGTAGTGATAGTGAAAATGGGCACAAGAGCCTACCTAAGTGGTACCTTTTCCTGGTCCTCATTTAGGTGTCGGTTAAGTTAAAACGGGCATTAATGAATTTATATTGAGAAAAAGTTTTAAATCAATTTCCGACATCCAGAAAAGCTCTCTCATATCTTTTGTCAAATACTTCTGTTTTTTCTTTTTTCTACAAGTTGTTTTTGTCTCCTCCAGTTAATCCGCAACGTGACGACTCCTGAGTACGGCACGGAGGTGCGGCTCCGCATCAATGACACAGCCACCAGCAACGACACTGCCAGTTACGGGGCGGAGACCTACAACCAGCCCGATGCTGGGACAGCTCACATATCGATTATCGCAGGCAATGGCGACGCTGTTTCGGTTACCAGTTCCGTCAATTTTTAGTAAGTTTTGCTGAAACTAGAATGTAGAAAGACATCCAGGCAATCTATTGAAATTATAGCTTGAAACACCTCTAAAATTACTTCACTGCATACTAATCTTGTACTCTGTGGTTCTCTAGTTTATTTATTCTGTGGTTCTACCTAAGTAAAGCTGCGTGTTGGACGGCTAATAGTTTAAGTTGTTAGTGAGAGCTCGTATGTTGGCCTGCTCTTTCTGCGGTCAGGTCCACTTGTCATACTTGGTAGGAACTAAAATAGTTGCTGGTACAATTCGATGTCAAGGTTAAATCCAACTGTAAGCAATCGAGTTGATTACAACTCGATTAAATTATTTGATTGAAGGACACAGAAAATACATCCTGTATCAGTAGAATGTCTAGCTAGCCTGATGGCGTAGGAGTAGTACACAATAAATCCATTAACCCAAACCTTATCCATAATCACAAATATTCTATCTTGCAGCTACGGCGCCGGTTTCTCGACCCTCAAGACGGGTATCATAATGAACAACGTGATGGACGACTTCTCCTCCCCTGGCATCACCAACTTCTTCGGACTCAAGCCTTCTCCCGCGAACTTCATCGCGCCGCACAAACGACCCATGTCTTCTATGAGCCCCAGCATCATTGTGGATAGGAACGGCAACGCTAAGCTCGTGATTGGGGCCTCTGGAGGAACTAAGATTACCACTTCTGTGGCTTTGGTAAGTTCAAAAGTCAAGACTGGTCGGAGGAGAATTTTGCTGCTATAAGACCAACAGAGCCAGCTATTTTAGATGCTAAAACCGCATATGGCAATGACGTTACATCCGGAAGGTCTATCTCTGATAATAAATTCAAGCAATTTATTTGGACCATTGGTGGAAGATTCTGCACATGCTCTGATATTATACATCGGTCGCTTCATCTAAGTATTTGGGGGTGTGAACTCCTGCTTCATTACTCCTCATTACTTACTGATGATTACTTAGGTACTTACAAATCTTTGTAACTTACATAACGTTTAAAATCTTAATATTAATTTTCAGGTGACAATACGCAAGCTGTGGTTCGATCAATCAATAAAGGAAGCCGTGGACGAACCTCGGATCCACCATCAGATAACCCCGATGCACGTCGAATATGAATTTGGTGTTACAGACGTAAGAAATACTTATTATTTAAGTTAAATTATATGGTAGGAGAGCCCAAAGGGTTTTTGAGCAAGCGTAAGCAGGGCGAAAAGTTGATAGCTGACTTCTTCCCGGAATTTGATCTTTTCAGTGACGCTATCAATCGGTGCAATAATATAGGGTGTTTTTTTTTTTCAAAATCAGAAAGTTCGATTCCTAGCTAGAAAAATTGGTTAACCAAAAATCTAATGATGCAGTTTTAGTTGTCATCAAAACCGGTCCCGAAACTCCTGTATTTATCGCTAAATACCTATAGGTTAGTATTTGGCCATCCATGCTGATTTGAAACATTTATCCTGTATATACAGACGAATTGATAATCCCCTTCTATCAGAAATCGGTTAAAAATAAATTTGTATCTCAAGATCTTTCATTTAGTTAACTCGCAGCTAGCGGCCTAAGCAGAAATGTTGAGGCCTATATAACAAAACTTACAAAAACGAACTATCACTAAGAACGACTTAACTGCCGGAAACGCAGATCTACGCGAGACACAATGGCTTTTTAAATATTTCTGTAATTACGGCATCAGTAACGATGTCAACTGAAAACAGTTACGACGTAAACAAGGCAATGGTTTAATGTTTTCGTTAATTTTAGTACCTAATTGTGGTTTTCCATCTTTGCCAGCTTTATCAAACAATTAACGGGCACCTCTGAATATTTTTTAAGGATGTTTTTCAAATAATTTGTTTGCTTTGTGACATAGTGTCAGGTTCAAAATTAAATAGTAACCAAAATTATTGGGTTAGTAGATTTAGAGGTACTTAAATGAAAAATTATGACCACTTTTCGGTACTTTCCTAAATCAATGAAACGTTCTAATTATTTGCCGAAAGGCTCCTAGTAGAATTTATATAGGTATATCTGACGGAATGACATCCGTCAGATATTTATATATTCACTATTAGGACATATTACACAGAATAACTTTCATTCTCCCCGAATATCCTTTTAAAAATTGTCCATATCCGAGTTTTCAAAGTCGTCAGATTTAGGGAAAGCCCACAATTGATCGTCAGATTTTGGA